>OX402058.1:6136116-7336116 GCA_947859365.1 Archips crataeganus
TGCATTACAACACGTACATTGTTGCACTGTCGCTGCACCAATGCATCGTGGGAACCAACGACAACCTATTTAAAGCTATGGTGTAGGCTGCGAGGTATTTTGGGTTTTTATATAATGTTTTAAAATTTACCCGGAATATTTTTGCAGATCTGCAAATGTATTTAATTCAGATAAAAATAAAACAATTAAGAATACAGTGAATAAAACTTAACTATAAACTAAATATGTAACTATTACAAAATAATTAAATTAAAAACTAAACTAGATCTAAAAATGGCCCCTGCGGCATTGTGCCGAAGATGCTGGCAGCATTTCCTCGTTTCCTCATTTTGCAGATTATTTATTGTTATCGGTTTACAAATCCCACTCCTTGATCATGAGTCAACTGACTCAAAATAATACCCCATTCTAATTTATACTTAATTTCCTTAGGGTCAAAATTAAAAATTTAAATTATTTTGACTTAATGTGCTGTTGATTTGAAAGTGCGAAATGTTTCTATACTATTATTTTTAACCCCTAACATAGAAAAATATTTTTTAAATAAAAAATAAAACCGCCTTCAAAAAAAAAAACTAAAACTAAAAAGCAAAAAAATATGAAATACAAATTGAACCTGCTGGAACCAAAAAGCAAGAAAATATCATTCTACTAATCTGTTTGACGAGCCTTGGGGGGAGGCCTATGTTCAGCAGTAGACGTCTTTCGGCTGAATGATGATGATGAATCTGTTTGAAGTCAGTGACTCAGCACGAGCCAGCAGGAGTGGTAGAAACCCATAGATAGTATATAGGTAAGTTTGATGACTATGACTAGGTCCACTAGACAGGCACACTGGGCGCGCTCACCGCGCGCACCTCTCTCAGCCCCTTTGTCGTCATACCCCTCAGCCCCTGTACCGCGCAGGCGAGGACTCATTTAAACGGTTTAGCTATAGTTTCATGTTTAAATGAGACACATTTGAAATCTATTTAAACACCTTAACTGCTGTGTTCTGGATGTTGCTGCCAGGTGTTCAGAAATAGACTAAGCCAGTTCAGTTACAAGTGTAGTCCAGATTCTAGATACGCTGTGTGTGAATCTGGTCTAAATAAACACCGAACGTTTAGCTATGTTCCATCGCGTTTAAATTACTTCGCTAACTTGTCTTGTCAGTTTGAAACATTCTCTGGTTGTTTTAGAAACTCTCATCGACATCTTACAGGCCTCCTCTCAGAATGGGATTTGGGCCTCAGCTCCCACGTGGGTACAATACGGATTGGGAACTTCACACCCATCATTGAATTTTTTCGCAGGTAAATTTTAAATGTAATTATCGCACGTGAATTCCGAAAAACTCGAAAGTGTGAGCCCACGACCCTCTGCTTAAGATGCCATAGGTTAAATCACTAGGCTACCACGGCTTTTTTATTTAGATACTTCGTCATTTCAGCCGAATGATGTCCACTGCCGAACATAGGCCTCCCCCAAGGTTTACCGAATAGATCAGTCCTGTGCCATCAGCATCCAACGCGTTCCCGCAACCTTCCTTAATTATATAAAATAATTTATTGAATCAGGCGTTACTTTGCGGAGGTCCATATTAATGAACTAAAACAATTACTTTGCTCACCCGCGACCTTACAATAGTTACGTTTATGCAAGAAATGTGCGTTCATGCAGTTCCTCCACCTCCACACTGTACGAACACACACAAATCACATAAACCCAACCATCACCACCACCAAGCTACACTGACGCGTTTCGAACTCAACCAGAGCTCATCTTCAGAGTTACCACAACCGTATGCTATGCTACCAAATGTTAAACTCAGTTTAACATTCAGTGTGGAGGTGGAGGAACTGCATGAACGCACATTTCTTGCATAAACGTAACTATTGTAAGGTCGCGGGTGAGCAAAGTAATTGTTTTAGTTCATTATATAAAATAGCTATTTTTTATCCCGGAAAATTGCGTACGTTTCACAGCATGATGATAAATAAATTATTTACAGTTACAGGCTTGATAATCTGATAAAAGTCAAGTCCCTGTCGATTTTGAAGAATAGTCACGGCTTTGAGCGGAAATGTCAATTAATCCCTGAGCGATGGTCACCCCACACGATTATCCGGCGTATAAATCGGCCGTTCTATTTTTAACGGGCAACACTGAATGAGCCCCCACATTTTTCAGCCTTAATTAAATAATTTAAGTGTGCCCCATGACGTGAACCAATTTGTTTGCTGTCAAAAATATTGTAGCATCTATTTCTGTGTATTTTGCTGTCTGCGTTAAGATGCGTGTACAAATAACTTGGATCTGAGTATGAGTTACAAAATGTACACATACCTCCCGTTGATATTATAAAATACAAGACTTAGTCCGCGGCTTTGCCCGTGTTAGAAATGAGTCAATTTCATTATTCGAGTGTTTCAACCGCGTCCCTTTTGGTTTTTACTTTTTTTTACGAAATGTCTATGGATTTCGATGGCGTTATTTAGCCTCGGTCCAGTACTTTTACTACGAGTGGGTAACATGAAACTGTGTCACAACCTTCTTCCCTTTCCATAAAAATGTTGCCACGAAATTGTTTCCGAACAAACGCTCAATTAATGACCCAAATACCTCCTTCACGAGAAACAAAGTCAATTAGGTGTAATAATTTAATTGTAACGTCATTATCCAAATTTATTTTGACACACATACGCACTAAAATATAAATATTTACTTGTTCGTAAACAGTCGTATTTTCCTGAGTTTGAAAACTTTCCTGAATGAAATAACTGTTCTAGTACTTTATAGCCTATTATTACTTATAAAGTTTCATCCGCGAATGCTGCAAAGTATCCATAACGGAGGAATTAAAGTCGCAAAACGTAATTTAATTTCGCTAAGGACTTGTTAAATCTTGTTTATTTTCTGGAAAGCGTCGAACGCGGCTCCCTGAAAAAGTTTTTCGTAATTGAGAAGGTAATATCGAAGTGTGCTTTAGACGAACATGATATTAGCCGGAAGACGTTACGGCCTCCCAATGACAAGTAAGGTAAATATTATTTATTTTATTAGCAGTACGGCTGCTCACCGAATCTAAGATTATTTAAAAACCCCGAAACCGAACCGAACCGAATCTAAGATTATTTTAAGTAAGGTAAAGGTGGTGTACAGCAATTTAAGGGGCAAAAATTTATGACAAGCAGGGAGTTCCTTTATCGATAAACTATTATCGATGATTTTCCCTTAAACTGGTGATCCAGTAAGTATATAATATTTTTACTAGGCAATTATTATTCTGGAAATGATGTACAGTCGACAAAAGCGAGGCCTGCCCAGTTTCAAAACAAATTTGCTTGCAGCCGTTGAAGTTCATTGGTATGGATTGGTATGGACAGATCGCTGCTTATCTAAAACAACGCTTTATTCCAAAATACTACGGTGTGCAACTTAATACTTTAATTATTGCAAATAAGGCGTATAATTACACAGCGTATCATGCCGAATTAGGCCGTTGTTTTAGATAAGCAGCGAGATGTCTAGCCACTGCAAGCAAAATGGACATTTAAGGTGTCAAGGCGACCTTTTTGTCGATGGTACCAATGCACGATAAATAATAATAATAATAATAAATAATAAATAAATCATGGGACAATTGACACCATTTGACCTAGTCCCAACAAACTAAGCAAATCTTGTACTATGGGTACTAGACAATGAATAAACATACTTATATATTTATCTATACAACACAACAAGACAAGATACAAGACAAAAGGTTTGCTTAGTTAGTTTTTTTTTAGTACAAGATTTGCTTAGTTTGTTGGGACATACTTAAATACATATTAAACATCCGAGATTCGAGCAGAAACATTTGTATTTTTCACACAAATATCTGCCCCGACCGGGAATCGACCTCGGGACCTCAAGCTTTGTAGTCAGGTTCTCTAACCACTGGGCTATCCGGTCGTCTTAAAATAAAGAAGAGAATTGAGTTTTTATTTTTTTATTTTTTATTATACTTTCTATGTAATTGTATTTTCACTAACAAAACTTGGAACGATAGTGCATGGGAAAGGTATCGATAGTTGACTTTATCAATGTAGGAACTCCCTGCATGTCATTAAATTTTGCCCCCTAAATTCCGATGTCGTGGCGTACCTACAGTCAAGGAATCTGAATCGCGTACCAGGCCAGGGTGGAAACCTTTTCTCAATCAAATTCACGATGCTTTCTTTGGCAGATGTATGAAATATCAGCATGGCATTTGCAATGAAAAGGGTTCACCCTGGTACTTGATTTAGTTTTTTCGACTGTACATGCAAACTACTTAACTGGGGTTAAGTAGTTTGCATGTACAGGACATACCGAGGACATACCTAACACACATCTCTTTAAGTTAGGTCTTTTTTTTCATCACGCTATACTCATCATCATCATCATCTTGGCCTATATATATACATCCCACGAGCCTCTCAGAATGAGAGGACTTGAGCCTTAGTTTCCAGACGGCCCAGTCCGGATTGGGAACTTCACATACACCATTGAATGTCTTCGTTGATCGGCCTCTGATGGACAAACAGCCGAATTTAATATGAGACGAAACATGTTTTTCTTGTGCGCATCAGTAGGTACCGGAATTTCATGCAAGCTTCAGCTTTCTAGATGTAAGAGTTCGAGCTCGTCGTTGATGAGTCAGTTAGAACTTGTTTTTATTTATTTTATTAAATTTTACTTAAATTAGGTAAGTTGCATGCAGCATAATGGTAAAGTTGGCAAATAAAACGATTGAACTTTTCCATTCTTTAATTCATGCAAGGGGCGCCATCTCAGTCTCCCTTTTTCCTTTTTAACCCCTTCAGATCTGACACCCTCAAACTCGACCCTTTCTCGATGCTGTCATAAATAATAATGACCCCAACCTAACTACGTCCCACAGCTGGGCATAGATCTCATAGTGAGAGCGACTCTACCCAAACCAGCCGTGGTTCTCCGACTCATTTCATATATTAAAATCGTTATTAATGAGGAATTTATCACTAATAACTGACGTCTGTGAGTATGACATTGGACACAATATGGATGTTGACGCCATTATAAAATAATTCTAAAAAACGACTCCAGAAAAAAAATTAAGCAAAATTAAAAATTTTGAAAAAAACCCACGACGGTAAAAATCTCATCGAAAAAGAATAAAATAAGTCAAAACCCCTGACTTAACCCAATTATTATGTAACGAAATATTATAATAGACGTAAAAATACTTTCTAAATAAAAACTTTTTAACAAAAAATTAACCGCCGAAAAAACTGAAAAGCAAAAAATAATACCTTTTTTGTTTGACCTTAATCTAGGTACCAGTTTGAAGTCGGTGCCTCAGCACTTAGCCAGGAGGAGTGGACCTATAATCGTCTACCTGATTGGCTTCTATCACTCCTCCTGGCTCGTGCTGAGGCACCGACTTCAAACTGGTAAGGTCAAACAAAAAAGGTATTATTTTTTGCTTTTCAGTTTTTTCGGCGGTTTAATTTTTTGTTAATAAGTTTTTTTTTTTTTTTTTTCCATCCTTGGGGTAATTTTTTTCCAAATTTATGATACCAACTTCAAGGTATACCCTATCTATCCAATAAAAAATAATTATGAAAATCAGACTACTCTGTAAAAAGTTAGTCAATCATCCCCTGTTTTCCTACCCTTAGGGTAGGAATATTATTTCCAAATTTACATAGGACCACCCTTGGAGTATACGCTTTCCAATAAAAAAAGAATCATCAAAATCCGACTACTCTGTAATAAGTTATGCGTGGTCATATAGTACAATCAGTAACTGAACAATCAATCATCCCCTGTTTTTCTACCCTTAGGGTAGGAATATTGTTTTCAAATGTAAATGGGACCACCCTCGGAGAATACGATTTCCAATAAAAAAAGAATCATCAAAATCGGACTACTCTGTAAAAAGTTATGCGTGATCATACATTAAAAAAATATATATATATATATATACACGTCGAATTGAGAACCTCCTCCTTTTGTTTTCGTCGGTTGAAAAAGAGTTGATATCTCGAGAAATCGGTAATAGATATACTTAAGTACCTAAACAATGAATATCGATGTTTACAGTTTTTCCCTAACGTGTCTGTTTCTCGATGATGTACTTAGATGTAGCGATAATAATTTTACAATAATACATAACCGAGGAATATCCGTCCGTCATTAGTTTAGAAGATAGGTGGGAACATTACTTTACACAAACGCACACACAAACATCTCTCACCCTAAACGCATATACCTGCTCCGTTCCGTCGTGGGTAAAAAACGCTTTATTTTAGCCCCGAAATCCAGATTAATTTTTGATTAACTGCAAAATTAGATTTTTTGTTGTTTTAAAACAAATGAATAGGTAGTTGAAAGAGTTGGCGAACAAGTGACGTCATAAATTGCTATTACCGTTCAATAGTTTCAAAATCGGAACAGGACGCGATGTGTTTTGCAACTAATGTGATTGATCATGATCAGATTAAGCACGTTTGCGCTCCAAAATCTATAGAAGCTCAATACACAATTGAATAGGGACGATGACACCACCAACTGACTTAATTTTTATGAGCTGTCCCATAGATTTCGCATGGCAATTGCTTGTTATGACGTAGGTACTTCTAAGTCAACTCAATCGACGTACGACTTTTGTTTTAATGCAGCTAAAAATTGGCTTTCATGTCTTAAATAAATTAGTCTTTTTTTACTCGAGCCGCGTTTTGGAATAAATTTACCCATTCTGAAGAACGCATTGTGTATGGATTTCAGATTAGGGTGATTCTTCAAGGTCGTGATTTTTGTTTTATTCCTCTGTCGTATTTTTTTTTTACTTAGTACAGAAAAAATCATGCTCCCATGAAAATAGATTTGTTCAGTAACATAAATTTATGGTACTGAACAAATCTATATTCATGGGAGCATGATTTTTTTTGTACTAAGTAAAAAAAAATACGACAGAGGAATAAAAAAATTTTAAATAAAAAATAAAACCGCCTTCAAAAAACACCCAATAAAAACTTGGAAATAAAAAAAATTTAAATAAAAAATAAAACCTCCTTCAAAAAACCCCCAAAAAAACATAAAATAATAATTGATTGAACCGACCACAATAAGCATGAAAATATCTTTCTACTAATCTGTTTGAAGTTGGTGCCTCAGCACGAGCCAGCAGGAGTGTAGAAGCCCTATAATAGGTATGTAGGTAAGTTAGATTACTAGGTCCACTCCTGCTGGCTCGTGCTGAGGCACCAACTTCAAACAGATTAGTAGAAAGATATTTTCATGCTTATTGTGGTCGGTTCAATCAATTATTATTTTATGTTTTTTTGGGGGTTTTTTGAAGGAGGTTTTATTTTTTATTTAAATTTTTTTTATTTCCAAGTTTTTTTTGGGTGTTTTTTGAAGGCGGTTTTATTTTTTATTTAAAATTTTTTATTTTTTTCTTTTTAGTTGTTGCTAATGGCCTGGACTGGCACTCTTTACTGACTGTACTTTTTGCCTCTGGTTACCAAAGTACTTATCAAGACGAATCAAACGAGACCAAACTTGATGGGGTTATGTCGTTTTACTACGGAGTTCTTATGGTCACCATCCAACTTCATTGTCAGACCCTGGTTACCATCTAGGACCAAAGTACTCGTTGAGACGAGTCAAATGAGTCCGTACTCGATGGGGTAAGTGCCGTTACTTTATGGAGTAACTTTGGCCACCTTCCAGCTCCATCATCAGACCCTGGTTACCATCTGGGATCAAAGTGCTCGTCAAGACGTTTCAAATGAACCCAAACTCGACGGGGTTGTGTTGTTTTATTACAGAGTTTCTATGGCCACCTTCCAACTCCATCATCAGATTAGCTCCATGTCACAATAATATTGCATTGTCACCTGATTTACACATGCATGTAAAATATGAAATCAATCAGAAACCGGGAAGTGAGTCAAATTCAACTTACAAGATTTGACCCGTTGAGGAGTTCCGTTGGCCATCTGCGGTCTTCTTCATCAGATCTAGTTTACCAAATGACACTTTATGAATGCAAATGCTCGATTTGTCACTGAAAATACTAAAATCGCTTTACATTTCCCTTGAACTTTTGAAGAGTTCCTTCAATTCCTCATGGATCCCATCATCAGAACTGGATTCCGGTAACAACGGGACCAACCTTGAAGCATATGCTTTCAAACAACGAAAGAATTTTCCAAATCGGTTCATAAATGACGGAGTTCTGAGGTAACACACGTTAAAAAAAAAAAAAAGAACATACAACCGAATTGAGAACCTCCTCCTTTTTTTGAAGTCGGTTAAAAACAAAAATCACGACCTTGAAGAATCACCCATTATAGAGATTTAGAGAAATGTCATTCAAGAAAATTCGAATCAGCGCTTACTGAATAGCTTCTGAATTAAACACTAAATTTAATTTCAATAAATTGATTATTTTAGGTAGACATATTTAAAATGGATAAGCCGTTTAATGTCACTTGTTTTTTTTTAGCGAAATTTGTATATTATTTCTCCGCTATATTTTAGGTTATTATTTTGTACGTCTTTGAGTTAGACCACAGTGTTAACTACACTACGTTCACGTTCATAACTTGCAAACTGTATTCTCGCTATACAATATTTCATTTCATTTTCTTTCTCTTAAACGTAAGCGTAGATATTAACCTTCATTGCCCTGCTGAACTATTCCGAACTCACCTATTAAACAAAACACTATCACGGCACATAAATATAATTCACACCAGTCCACATCTCATTACAGCGTCCGAACGTTCAATCACGGATGGAAATAGACGAGAAATATTATATGAGATGAGCGAGTACGTTAGTCGTGATCCCTGCCACTCAGCCGAATCTCCCGTCGTTAGTACAAACTTTTAACAGGCACCGATTTAAAAAAGAGTTGGTTCCGTAGCTGGTTTAGTTAGAACAACTTTTGCTGGCCAACTACATGACGGGAAATGGAAACTCGTAGATTTTTCTTATCTAGATGTAGATGAGTTTTAGGTTTGTTGTGTCAAAAGTCAAATGTAAAGAGAAGAAATGTAAAATGAGGACACTATTTTCTTTACGGCGTATATGTAAGATATTTAAATTTGACGTATAATGCCTTAGTTTTGTGTTAAGAGTCATCATTTGAGCCGAAAGACGTCCAGTGCTGAACATAGGCCTCCCCAAGGTTCGCCAACTTTATCGAATGGCGTCTATTGACCGGAAGACGCAGTGTAGGTAGGCCTTTAACTAGATGGAGCGACGACCTGGATAAGGTTACAGGTACGCTTTGGACGTGGATGGCGCAAGGCCGGTCTGTTTTTAACTGTATTGTGAACTAATTAAGTAAAAACTGGGTCTTACACACGAACGATGATAACGGTTTCCAATCCCTAAACGTAACAAGATCTCGGTTTGTACATTTCTAAAATTCATGTTTCATGTTGTACCAAGCAACCAAAACAACAAGGCAACTGCCTAAATTCGTTTTGTATGAAAAACTAAAATAAAATAAAATAAATAAATATCACGGGACAATTCACACCAATTGACCTAGTCCCAAATTAAGCTAAGCAAAGCTTGTGTTATGGGTACTAGGCAAAGGATAAACATACTTATATAGACAGATATATACTTAAATACATATTAAACACCCAAGACCCGAGAACAAACATTCGTATTTTTCACACAAATGTCTACCCCAACACGGGAATCGAACCCGGGACCTCAAGCTTCGTAGTCAGGTTCTCTAACCACTAGGCCATCTGGTCGTCAAAAAAGGCAACAATAAAATTAAGTTTATCAAATACACGGCTAGCTTTAGTGTTGACTGACTGGCAAAACATAGACTGTACTTACAAAATTAGCCAATATTGGTTAACATATGGTAAAATTTTGGATGGTTTCCTTCATTTCACTGTCAAACTGAATCTCACTACGTTAAAGTTCTAAACTTGAATCCAGAATTTAATTAGGATAAGTAGCAGATTGTCTACATACGTTCATACATTACGTACGCTAAGCCATATCTATGAATTCCAGTAGACAAGTAACTATTAGCAATACGAACTGGCTGCACGCCAATAACCCTTAACGTGAAACAAAACGCAATCTGACAAACATCAGACACAAAATACCTACTTGTTCAGCTTATAATATAAAACAAACGACTAATAACTAGTCAATTACGTAGTTATTGAAAAAAATATGGCTCTATTGATCGAAAACAATTTTGACAAATCAGTGGCGAGTGTATTTTTCCGATATTCGGTAAAAAATCTAGAAAACGAAATATGAGAGGAATGGTGGATGAAAGTTGACAGTGCAAAATGACTATTAAAAAATTGTGATTCAGCTAAGCTTAATGAATAATGATATAAGGCAAACCCTCGTTTGTTTCGTTTTAAATTGAGTCTAGCTGAAAGGGATTGGCAACATATTCGCGGCATTGGGAAATGGTCGCTACATTTCAGAGATTAAATTATTTAGCACGCCTTGTGCTTAATGTTTATTCACAGGTAGTGTACATACACAATTAAAGCTTGAAATAGAGCATTTTAATCAAAACCATAGCCTTTTTGTACCTAAGAGATCTCATACCTTAGTCAAAAATTATTTGACAGCTTTCTTAGTGCCCAAAAATTAAGAGAAAAATATCGAAAAAAAAACCTGGTGGAGCTGTTCTCAACCAATCAGACCCTCACTATTTTAAGTGTCAGAAAATAGTCGCACAATCGACATTAGTGATCTCTATCTGTCAAGACACTAATGTTTTTCTATTTTACTATTATAAAGCTATATCGTGCACTCTTATGATGCTGAATCTTCCTCAAAACGTACTTTCTTATGCGATGCGAACATGTGGACACAATGCACGTAATAAAACCATTCAGTAAAGCTAAACATTGCTAGGCACTTATGAAATCACCTCTGCATCAAAATTGTAAGGGCATAAAATAGATTTTCTCTAGCACAAAGGAGCCCTAAAATAGTATTTCAAAAGAGACACGTGCACTTGACTCATAGTTATATTCGGAACTTTGATACGCGCCTCATTGGCCGGTGTACAGGCTAGTTCCGACACTCAAGACATCGTTAAAGTGAAGGGTTATGAAGTGAAAACTGTTTTTATAAACATTTTAGAAGTACCGCTTCAATTATCGGGCTGCAAAGTAAGATTTAGAGAGAGAGAAGTCTTACTCAATTTGCTCAGAAATCACAAATAGACAGCCCTATAAACACTTGGCCCAAAGACTCTGCAGCTCCTTCTCAGGTCAAATCTATCTAAGGTCGTTGTTTATAATAAAGAAGTTTATGTTAAAAATTCTTTATTATATTTATTTATGAAGTAATTACAACCACAAAAAGAAATAGAAAATACACAAGAACTTAAACTTTTACTTAATAAATCATACCATAAATCTAAATAAATAAAGTGGCTTTTTATGCGGGTGGACATGGTAACTTTAAACGAAATTTGCATAAAAACAAAAGAAAACGATATGATTTTAGTACCGATAACAACATATTTAACTAACTTACTTAATCAAACAAAACAAAATATAAAAAATATAAAAGACAACCCCGTCCAAAACTTATTTTTAATCTTCCATTTTGTGAAAGCATCCCCCTACCACCTAGTAGTATGTCTGCATTGCACAAAAACGAAATCCGCGCCACTGACGCGTTTCATGTGCAAATAAACAAAACTGAGAACTGCAGTTTTAAATCCGGGAAACTTATGAAATATCTTAGCAACTTCACTCGATACATAAACAAGACTTGAGAGTGCTTTTGGTATAAATGTGCTTTTACTCCAAACTTCGGAGTGCTTCTGGAATTTTAATGTCATCAAACTATTTGCCGTGAAAAAAGTTTAATTTTAAAGTTCTGTTTGAGAACACAGGAACACAGGCAGTTCCGCATTAAATCGTTTGTAGAAAAAATCTTAACACGTTCACGCCGGACATTACGTCGAGGGACGTTAATAATGACGCTCGTGATGGCACTGCGGCTGTAGAAGGTGGTTTAAATCACACCAAAAGTGGAAATACTTCCACAGCCGGTTATTTTTCATAGTATTTGTAGGAAGGTGACTCTGTGCAGCTTTAGGCTGAATCACAAACAGCTAATGCCACAGCAAGCACTTCTTCTCCAGATGTGATGTCACATTGTATGAAAAAAAATCTGTGCCGTAGCACAAATTATTGGAAGAGTTCTTGTGTGCGTTGTAAATAAATGAAAATTTACCCCATCATTCTCATGTTACCGTACGTGGTGTTGACTATTACAAAATTATTTCTGTGATTTCTTTTTTAGTATATCTGTAATTCCGGTCCATTTGATCTAAAACATCGAGTTACTTCTAAAAATCTTGATACATGTGTGGAAATTAAACACAATTATTTCCCCCGTAAGAGCTTTTGCACATTAGAAGACGTCTGGAACTTGCTGTTTGCTACATTCAAGTACTAGTCCAATGCATTCAGTATTTCACATGGGGTTTTAAATCTCGACGAGTTAAGTAATGATACTGGAATGGAACAAATGCTCGCTCGGGAAAATGAAGCCGGAATTATTCAGCATGTGTTTGGGTTAGCTTTGTTAAACTACGGATTTTTATAGAATTTTTTGATTCAAGACTTATCCCCTCATATTCATCATATTTTACGTATTTTCCGCTGTAAATTTGTCAACGGCAATTAAAAGATCCTGTAAAACATTTACATGGATTTCAGTCGAAGTCATCGTGCTCTCTGCTTATCAAGCATCAACCAAATCCGTTCCGCCGTTTTAGCATGAAAGAGTAACAAGCGCATACTTTCGCATTTATAATCACCATCATCATCATCCCAGCTTATATAGGACAATATTCGTCCCACTGAAGGGAACAGACCTTCTATCAAAATGAAAAGGCTTGGGCCGTAGTTCCCACACAGGCCCAGTGAAAATTGCGGACTTCACACACACACCCCTGAATTTCTTTGCAGTTCTCTGTTGCCCGTGGTCCACCCACCTAGTTCTCCTCTCTGCTGCCCTCTCCACTCTCTTAGGTATGTGCAGGATTCCTCACGATTCTTTCCTTCACCATATAGCTTATGGTAAATTTCAAATGTAATTTTGCACATATATTTCGTAAAACTCAGAGGTGCGAACCCGCGAGCTTGAACCCACGACCAACTGCTTGAGAGACCGTAAGTCAAACCATAAGGCTACCACGGCTTTTTTTATTTATTATATTAGTAGGATAAATATACATCATATTAAATTCATCAACCCGCGGTAGGTAGCCATTATGTTTATATTTTGATCACCAATAAGATAAATAAACAAACTATTTCCACGCCCACACCCATCTATCAATACATCGGTATTGCCGTCGCTCTCACTATTTAGTGATCAACTTAATTCACTAAACAGGTCGGATAAATCAGACTATTTCAGTATACATTACCAAGCACTATAAATTAGTTCAGTTGAGAGGTAGATTCCTCGCATGCCGGACCAAGAATTGCATACTAAATGAAAATAAAATAACTCATGAGTTTATAAATAATTAAGATTGTGGAGCCAATGCCCAATGTAGACGTCTGTTATAGCTACGAAATATAGAATAACACATATGCCTTTATTCTGATTGCTAACGTCGTCGTCTTACAGTTCGGTTATCGCCGTGGCTTGTATCCCGTTGATATTAAAGGTTATTTTTATCGCAAAGACTGGAGTGGGATTCGGAATACAGACGCTGAAATAATGTCGAGATTTCACGAGTCGACGCGGCGGGCGGACCGAGACGCACGCGCATCGACGCGCGGAAAATATCTAAAAATACTTACGTGTTTGTTTTTCTAACAAATAGAGTGTAGTGATTTTAGTGTTAGGGGATAACATAATTTTTCCAAGATTATTAACTCAGTAATCAGCATTTGGGAAACAAATGTGAAAGTTGTTAGCTAGTTATAAACCCAGACTTCTAAATATGGCTTCTGTAATATTTTTCTCCAGTGGCTAAAAAAAAAAAAATAATGTCGGGAATAAAATATGTGAAAGTGGCTTTCATAGATTTTTAGTGTTGAAATGACATTTAGTGTGGGTGTCGAGAATTCTATTTCTCAATTTTAAATTAATGTTGTATGAATAGTCATGGTAGCCATGATTGAGGTGGCGGAGCGACCAAATAACAACTTTTTCAAGTCATTTTTGCCCGTAAGTTTTTGTAAATTTTCGCCATGGAAATAAATAAGAAATTTAGTTAAGAATAAGTACTGGTCTTGCAAAATCCTATTATTCAATGATTAAGTTATCAAAAACGTTAATAATTGAGACTTATCCCGAACGACTTTGAACTGTTGATCTCCATATCTTAAGATAAAATATCGCGCAGCTTTTGGAAGTACATATAAATCACGCTTATTAAATTCCTTAATTACGTTCGTATTTGCTGAGAGACAAAGAAACTATTCATAATATTCTTAAAATTGAAATGTAGCCAAGAAGGCGTCCTTGACTAATTTATCTTCTAGACAGCAAGGCAAGTTTTCTGTTCGTAGTATATTTCCAACTACTGTCATATGTTATGCAAATTATGTGTTAGAAATTACTTTAGGACTTTTATAATTACGTATTTGTCGAACAAGTGGCTTAATATCTAATTCCATTCCAAACCGAACAATCGCTTGTTTTTGTGTTAGTATTTGAACCGATTTTTATTTCTTTTCAGGCTGTGAATTCCCCACCCGTGCCTCATCGAGATATCCCGGGAGCTTCATCGACGAGCTACCACCCTTACAATGGAGACCTTGGAGCTATACAACACCATGTCGTCAGGCCCACACCATCAGCCGAACCTGAACGCAAGAAGGACAAGAAATGGTCCATCGGAAAACTTTTCAGGAGAAAGAAGAAAGACGATGAAAGTGGTTCATCATCCGAAAGCGAGGAAGGAGGTAGCTTGCGATCCACTTCTAAAAGAAAATCAAGTAAAAAGAAGAAAAGAACTCCAGTGGTCAATAACTTTGACCACATAGTTATAAGAGAAACGCGGAGAGCGCAAAGCCTTGCTAAACCCAACGGTCGAGACTTTACTGATGATGGAGTACTATCAGACCCGTCCGCAGGCTTTGTTAATTACCGACCCAAAGTGAGAGAAGTTCATGGCGCATCAAAAGAGTCTTTAAACTTAAGAGATGACATCTCAACTAGATCTGGAAGGGTTGGCCCAGAAATCCCAATGAGAAAAACAAGAAAAGGTCGCCTAAAAGCGAGAGTTGAAGCGTTGAGAAACAGTATGAAAGGAGAATCAAGTAGTGACGAAGAATCTTTGAAATCATCCAATTCTTCTTCGATGGTAAGATTCAGAAGTGATGACTCTTTGATGCGATCCCGTGACAGCTCCCTGAACAAAAAATCGAGAAGTTCTCGCAACGAACGTTATATCAAGAGATTATCTCGCGATGAAGAAAATCAACTGAACAAAGAAGCTGAACTACTTCAACAAGGGTATACGAAAGCTGAAGTAGAGTTGCTTACAAGGACCCCTACAAGCCAGAGCAGCGGCTATGGCACTTGCAAACGTGACCAAAACAAACAAAAAACAGAACTAAACAACGACTTGACCCGCCGACCAATTAAATCAGAATCAATTTCTTCATTCCCATCAACTCAAAGTTACCCATCATCCATTAATTTTAATGCCAAAATAAACAACGAACATGTTAACTACTCCATACAGTATCCAAGTAATTACGTCAGTAAGGAACCTCTTTACGCTAACAATTTCAGGGGAAAGTCTGTACCGCGCCCAGACGAAAACCCAGATAAGGTTATGTACGTTAAATTTCCATTAGGAAATGTGACCAATATTAAAAGGGAAGAAAGGGCACCACCGGTGCCACCCCCTCGAGACATGCAAAGAAAAGTTGCAACCCCTATATCGATGTACTATGAAAACAACTCGGTAGTATCCGATAGAATGGGCAGTAATCAAAATATTACTCACGGCGTACCTAACAATGACTTTGAACGAGTAATGAGACGAAGTCAGGAGAGAACGATGAATCATGGACCAAATGGACTACGCCGACCGATATCGACCTCAGAAGATCACCTAGCGATGCAAAACAATGAATATTTGCAACATTTTTATCAAAAATCTGAACAACCTAGAAGGCCTGCGTCAGTGTCAGCCGAACCCAACCACTATGGGATTTATGCTTTTACCCCTCCTTGGAGAAAAAAGGTTGAACAGCCTAATCTGGTCAAACCTGAGCCTGTCCAATTAAGGAATGATTTCCTTTATTACGCGGACTATAGTCCACGATCTCGTAGACCAATAAGTATCAAAACTAGTCAAAATGGCTACGAAAATCAATATCTTAGTGATTCTCAGACTTCTGCGAATGTAGCTGAAAGTGTATATCGCAGGCCGAGAAATGCTTCCGAATTTTGGAAAAAGTTAGATGACTCAGAAAGGCAAAAGAAACAGCATAATATTTATGCTAGTTCCAGAAGCAACAGTGAGCATTTAAGAAACACACAACGAACTCAAAATTATACAGATAGATGTAACGGTGTTCCAACTCACATTGACAATAGTGATATGCAAAATAAAAACAGAGCTACAAGTGTAGATACATCACGAGATGTATTAGACGGTGCCAAAATGTGGAAAGCAACGACTGAATACAACAGGTCGATAACTGTTGAGCCTCCCAAAACAGTCACTTCTCCTACTAAAACCCATGTGCGTCACAAGTCCGATACTTTTGTTACTAACAGTTATCAAATACCGTCGGATGACGACAAAAGCTCTGAACGGCGCAAATCAACGAATCTTGACGATGCTTTGAATGAATTGGAAGCAATTTACAATAGCTTAGGCTTAGGAGACGAAGACCTGTTAGATAGGGCTGAACAACGAGAGTCGATGACTCCAAAATATAATGATCATTTTAATGACTGGAATGGAAATGATGATGAAGTACAGTTGAGAAGCCAACCAACGACACCTTTACGGCGGATGTCAAGAAGATCAACGTTACCTGATAAATTGCAAGATGACATGGCATTCCGAAGAATGAACTCATTTTCTAAGGATAAACCGAACGCTAAGCAATCGCAGGCACAAATAAGTTATATGCTTGCTTCACCAGTATACGTCCCATATGCATCAGATGATGACAAATATTCGGAACGCAACGAACCTGATATCGTTCATGACGATGTTGTATACAGAAATATCAAACAGACTAACAATCATTTGAAGACTCTAGAACCGCAACCACCCTTCGGAATTCCACTGGGGCCAGTTTCTCCTGCTCCTCAAAGCGATTACTTACACGCGACGCCTGAAAGTAAGGGACGTTCTCGATTCGTGCCCCGAAGATCTCCCGATCTTGTTTCAGATGACTTAGCTTATCGAAGTCTAAGAAAAGATAGTAGGCATTCAGCTTTGTTTAATGGCGAAGAGTATAATGGCCACATAAATAATAATCAGAGTTATAACGAGTACAATTACAATAAAGATTCCGCTGCAAATCTTAAAAAGAAGCGTGCAGTAAGGTCTCTTTCAGCTAACATATTTACTATGATTCAAAAAGAAATCGACGATGCGCTTAACATGAGTAAAACGCCTACGCTACAAAAAACTCACAGCAACAGCGACGTGATGAGGCGCTTACGTGATACATTCGAAAACAACGACAACGAACCCGACCACACCCCACGCAATAAGGTAAAACAAAGACACAATACTGTCAGTATTTTCGTCAATAACTCGCACTCGAATCATCATTTCGCAAAAGACGACTCATGCATTCATAGTGACGATAAATACCTTCCCAAGCCCGCATCTTGTGATAAGTCCAAAAGCTCATCTCCATCAAACAGGTCACCTCAGTCTTCTAAGCGATCATCAAAAGACGAATTTCAGCAGGTCCTTACTATGCTTGCGCAGGAAGCCATGGACACGAGTAATAAATTGGGTGTAGCTTTAGCAGAATTAGATAAAAATAGAAATAACAACACAGAAAAAAGGCCTGATGTAAGTAATAGGATATCTGATAGCAGATCACACTTTTTGAGCGGCCTTACCAACGATGCATATGATAATTCACCTCCAGAAATTAAATTAGTCAATGTTCATTCTGAGATTGTCGATGATCCTACTAAGAGAACGGCTATATCTGATAATGAGCAAAGCAAAGGTCAAAAGACAGAAGATAGTCTTTTGGCTATATCAAATCAATTACATAGAGTTGAAGATCAACTGAAGCATAGTCATGAAAAAGAGTTAAATTTTGATGACGAAAGTTTAAGGCTTTCAAGCTATATCAACCAGAGTGAAGAACCACTTAAAGCTCAGGAAAGCACAGTTGTTATGTCAGACAGTATATTTAGACCAGACGTTATTCCCCTCAAAGTACAGAATGATTCCGTTAAAGTTGAGTTAAAGCCAGAAAAGGATGAAAGTTGTGAAACAGGAATGAAATTCACGCAACCACTAATTAAATCAACCAATCCATTTTTAAATACAGATGATAAATTGCAGGATATTAATGAAATAAATGCATTCAAAGAATTGAAAGATGGAATTTCCGATTTAATAGCTGGAATATCTCAAGTGAATGAGAAATTATTTGTTCCTAGAGCACCTAAAACTGAAGAAACTACTAAACCGAAAGTAGCCGGTATCACAGAAGCTAGTAAACAGCTAAGCCAGGTGACGGAAGACGTACCAAAACCGGTACCCAACAGATCTTCTGTCAACTTATCCATTTATGAAGACGATTTAGAAGTTAAGAAAGACACGACTGACTCAACTGAATATAATTCATCGGAGGAGTTAGCGACTATATTTAATTTAGATGGCAATCTGAAATTGCACACAGCTGCAGTAGAAAATCAAATTGAATCTGAGAAACCTGTTAGAGATGAGCTAAGCTCGCCCAAACTAGTACAGACGATGAATCAGCAACTGGGACGGTTGTCAGTGGACCGTACAGACGATGCGAGCCAACCCATGCCTACTAACGTAGTACCGTGGAGAGTTAAGAGGCAAAATAGTTCACAAAACGAATCGCGAGGTACGTGGCCCATTTTCATGCATGGTGTCTGGTTTTCATTTTAAACATCGCTTTTTATGTTTCACCATTATTTTAACAACCGCAAGTTCGTCGATGTTTTTATGCAATTGGAAATAAGAACGTTACCGGGGTACTTACCAGCATTGTTAGTATAACTAGCCTTTTTGCACATACTATCTTTCGCACTATCACTAGACCTTTACAAAAGGAATACACCAAGCGACAAACGGCACATAATGCCAGCTGCCCAGTTTTGTCTTAAGTAAATGGGCAAGTTCTGTAACACTTGAGATCATTGAGTTAGAACTAGGTAAATGTGTTAGTTAACTGTCTTGAAGGACTAGTGCTTACTGTCCAGTTTTGCCTTCCAACTGACGGGAGTAAATTATTCGAGCGTTTTGACCGATCGGATCAGACCTTCCCTCGATTATTACTAATACTGAAGGACAAATCGCAACAACTTCGACCATACTGGGTTTAGCATTGGTAACTACTTCATAAAAAGTGAACTCTGAACACAGTTATTTTAATAATATTTCCTGGGAAGATAATGACGAATAGAAACCTGTAAAAAAAACTATGTTTCTTGATGTAGAGGGTTTTCTACGCGTGCTGGTAAGCCTGTCCGTGGCTCACGATATAACGCAAAAACATCCTTCGAATGAGCGTATCCTGCACCGTTTTCTGTTGTTTTAAGTTCCCCGTTTGTTTCTGCTGTTGTTGACAGACTCGTCCAAGCACGATTGGCACGACGGCACGCTGATGATAGCTTGTACGTACACCATGATGATCTCCCAACATCTGGCGGAGTTGGATTGGCTGACGCTCCTCGGCTTACTGCTGGCAGTTGTCACCATCATCGCTATGCTAATCATCTAATCTATGTCGAAGGGATACCGTAAAGTTACAATAATTTTATTTTCAATTAGAGATCTTTTTTGCAAATTATGCCGAAACTAGAACAAATAGAAAGAAAGTCAGAAGAGTGCTGGGGATGGGAGTTAAACCAGGTTACTGATTTGTTATGTGTGCTTTACCATAAACTAATGAACGGTTAGCATAGAAGGAGGAAAACATTTTAGCAAATAAAATTATCGGCTGCCGCATTTTACGGCATAATCTTTGTAAAAAGTATCTGGCTATAGTTACTGAAATTTCAATTAATCAATCAATAAAGACAAGCTACATGAAAGATAAACTGGTATTTTTTTTAAATAATATACTGAAGAAGTGAAGTGGGCGAATTTATAATTTTTGGAACTTCTTTACTGTATCCCTACGGCAAAATAGCTAACAGTTATAGCTTTAGTATACTTATTTTGAGTTAATTTATAATAGGATTACCTCACTCAAAACATAAGGCCAAAATTTAAATTAAACTGTTTTCTGCCTTTATTAATAAACACCAGCAATATCACTGTAAATTGGACAACATGTTTATTTTTTTTGCTCAAAATTCGCTTAAAAGTTAAGGACTAAATACTTATTTGTATTTTTAAAGCGTCATTATTTGATTACTTAGTTACTTCCATTTATTCTGAAAAGTATTGATGTCTCGATAAATAGCTTACTTTTTTATTTACCTAATTTTAATTTTCGCGAGGTAATTATTTAAATGAACGAAATCTATGATCCAGCATTTTTTAATATTTTTATTTGCCCCTTTTTTAGTCCTATTTTGAAATTATAAGAACTAATTTAAGCACTTTACTTAGTATTTTAGCTGTGATGTCTCTTTTACTTTTATAACGTATAAAAATTGTTTAAATTTATGAAGTATATTACTTGTTAAAGTAGATTTTAGTTAAGTGAATATTATTTTTCTTTATTTTAAAAATAAAAAATTGGCTTTTAGTGTTATAGCGCATGATTTGCATGATTTTTTGTATGAAGTTATTGACATGCTTAGTGTCGTCAATTTAAGATAGAAACTATATTAATTTTTTAACCAACACCAATTCAGCGGGATAAATTTACAGAAAAAAAATATTTTATTCAATTGCTTCACGATATTTCGTTCACACGAAGTGATCATATGTTCCCGCAAAAAATAATAGAAAGCGAATGAAAGTGGAACTATAATATTTTTTCGTAGATATACGAGTATTGCCATACAATACAATACAATACAATGACTCTTTATTGTACACCAGGAATAGTAAGCAATACAGAAAACAGGTACACAGAGAGTAAGTTACAAGGTAAGCAATAGGCGGCCTTATCGCTTAAGAGCGATCTCTTCCAGGCAACCCTATATTCAAGCATATTCAAGCGCTCAGCGATCAAAATGTGCCTAGGCATAGAAAGTGGTATCCACATTTGATTTCTATTATTTTATGCGGGAATCTTAGTAATTGTTGTTTTTAACGGGCTATTTAAAAAAATAAATCTACGAGGTATTTATTTTTTTGAGACAGTTTAGCGGGAGGTTGAGTGTTTCCATATACCAAATATTAGATATCTATAATAATTTGTCTATACTCACTAGCAGAATAATTGCATCACTTTGCATACATGTACACCTAATAACTTTGAGAACCTTTATAATAAATTTGTAAAATTTTAAAATTTCATAGAGCTTAAAATTCAAGGAACAGCATCACATAAAAATAATTTCAGAAAGCCAAGGAAAGCCGGTTATTGGGTGCACATGAAAAAGCAAAGCGATGCAATTATTCTGCTCGTGAGTGTATATGGTTTAACTGAACAGTGATTACGGCAGTACCCGGCAAGAAACTCAACAAGCTATATTTTTTTCGAACAGATCCACAATGTTATAAAATTAAATGCATATAAAGTATCTAACACAATTTTTTTTTAATTACTGGATTATGAAAATTATTGAGCATTTGTCAATCTCAATCAAAGAGATCCTGAAAAACCTGATCACTCGCTAAAATATTGAACACCGTGTATATTCCAGAAATATTTTAGTTATTTTTAGCTTAGATGCAATAAGTATGTTTAAACGTATTTTATGGTTTTATTCTAGGTGAAAACTGATGCCTGCGTGAGCTCTACGCCCTTACGAATAAGATAAAATATCCTTTGGCACACCTAGTTATTAAGAATGAGGATCCGTACCAAAACGTATAAAATATTTACTTTTAGACTGATAAGTTACCAGTTCCGTACTATAGTCAACGGTCGCTAAATCCTGATGTGGCCTTCCATAAATTACTTCACACCAATTTCGACCAATTTGGACCCCTCTCCTCCCCTTGTCACATTGCACTTATTATCAGTGTGACTTACTTTATGGACGGCCCCTAAGTATATTGCACAACTTTCTATGAAGTTTCTAAATATTAACAAATGTCTAAGTAAGTGAAATATAGGAAAAATCGTGCGTGCAGCTCCTCCGCGCGGAAGAAGTGAAACTTCGTAATGTGGAAATGAAAAAGGCACTTATACATCAATATAACATATATAAATATGAACCTTATTGCAACAACTTAAAGAACTAAATTTACTTATACAACTATGTGTTTAAATTACTCACTAGATGGCGCTTTTATCAAGTCTCATACAAATTTGCACAGACAGTATGAGTTCTGCATCGCACTGTCGAAGTTTTTAACATCCGTTAGTATATTATACAATGCGAGATTACTTGCTTCGGCAGTACATATACTAATGCTTTCATACCCCCTCCATGGTAGTGTTAAACGTTTAACGCGACCTTGTTGGAAGTCACATTAGAAGTTTGACTTACTTGTTGCGTGTGACAGAATAGTAAGTACTTATTGCATTTTTCCCTATGGTTCAATATATTGCCAATATTCAGAAACTTCATTCTTCAGTGGGGCCTACCTACATGTATAATATTAACCACACGTCTTGGAGGTATCCACTAACAAAGGTGCCGTATTCAAAGAGTGCCTGTCTGTCTATCCGTTCGTTGTAGCGCTTGTATCTTTACAACTGTACCTACCTAATAATAAAGGTAGACTTGAATTTTTCACTATGGATATCAAAAACAAGGTCAAAATAAAAATAAAATTAAAATAGGATTCCATGCAAAAAACTAGTTATAGGTAGCTGTGTGGGACGGAACTTTTCGACGGTTTTTTCTAATTTGCAGTTGATCATCCGATTCTAGGGTTGAGTTTAGATCTACGGAACGGATTAGCAGTTGACTAAAGGCCACCACAGACCGCAGCGCGGGGCGTGCGCGTGACGCTTACGGAGCGGGCCCAGCGCGCTGTGTAACACTGAATCATATACGCAGCGCCGCGCTGTCAATGTCTGTCACCGTATTTGATTCATTGTTATACAACGCCCTGGGCCCCGTCGGCGTCGCGCGCATGCCCCGAGCTGCTGTCTGTGGTGGTCTTCACTTAAAGTTTAAACAGGGCCCTGAGTGCGGTTAAAATACGACCCTGTAGTAATTGTCGACCCGAACTAAACGACAATAATGTACGACCTGTTAATTCAAACCCTCATGTTAATGCCTAATTAATTGCCCAAGGACTTGAATTAGCAGGTTGTGCATTATTGCCGTTCATTCCAGGTCTACAAATGTCGGTCATGTTTGTTTTAACCGTACCAAGACCAAAACTCTCAAAGTCGGTTTATGAGAACATTTTTCTCAACACGCGTCGCTAGGATAGCTTTCAAGACGATTTCCTGCCTTTACGTCCAGGGGGCACTCGGACCCTAATCTGTAATAATAAAAAGAAAAAAAAATGAAGTCTTATCTGTAAGTAAAGCCCTCCACAGACCGCAGCGCGGGGCGCGCGCACGGCGGTGACGGAGCGTGCCCAGCGCGCTGTATAACACTGAATCATATGCGCTGTGCTGCGCTGCCGGTGTGTGTCACCTTATATTATGATTCAGTGTTATTAACCGCGCTGGGCAGTGGGCACGCTCCGTCGGCGCCCCGAGCTCCCGGTTAGGGTGGCCTTAAAGTATCGGAACTATGGGATAAAATCGACGTTTTATAATTAGTGATCACGTTGACATGACATCTTCTTATTGCTACCAAAAAATGCTGCCAATGTCTATTAAAATAGACGATTTTTTGGTAACTATTTTAAACTTATTATTAGGTATAATGCCAAATTCTATAAGTTATTTTTATTACGGTACGGATATCTCGCACCAGTCCGACTCGCACTTTACCGTTATTGTTTACATTCTAAGAATTTAATATTAAACATATTGTAATTATACATACCTACTGTCAATGTTTTGTAATTAATTATGTACACCTACTCCATTCTACCTACTGTTATTATGACATTTTAATCTATCTTTGTATGTAGAGGCTTCCAATTATTTTTAAGGAGAGCGTTATTTATATGAGAGAGAGTTATTATAAGTTGAATAAAAGTTTCAGTTTTATTATCTTGGTGTTTTATTCGTAATTGTCCTGTGACCTTACGTATATTTTATATCGCTTATTCATTAGAATATATCATCTAATATAGTAAATAGCGAACGATATAGCACATTTCTCTTGTTCCTTAAATACACGAGATATAAGGCGAAAAGTAGTATACAGAGTCAACGCCATAAATAAGTAATCACTATTGTACCTTGTCACTTTAACGTCACGTTTGAAAAGCCATACGAAGTTATGTAACGACGCAAAGCGACAAGGCACGAAACTGTTAAGTAACTGAAGTTGACTGTACAAGCAAATAAAAAATATAACAAAAATTTGTGACAAGAATAAATAGGTTCAATATGACCAAATTTGTCTATGTAATGAGAGTAATTACAGAAATTAATATCAGCTCAAACTGTACGAAATTTAATTTCGTATTAATCGCTACTTAGTTTCACCTACGCCATCTATCGAACTACATTTACAAGTAATGAAAATTTAGCGTGCACGAAAGAAGCACGTAGTTTATCCTCATTATAATAGATGCCACTACTTATTTGCTTTGCCATGGCTTTTCCTGCCATCTGTAAAGATACGCCCTAAGTTACCTAATTTAATACGTGGTCTTCTACTTTTCTCTTGATAACAGTAGGTTAGGGACGAGATGCAAGTTGTTAGCAGAAACTCCAGTAGATGTCACTTTTGTAACATTTCACTTCGTCAATTAGTACCGGTTTATAGACAGTGATGGTATTTTAGTAAAATTATGTCACAAATTTTATTTTACAAATTTTATGAAGGAAAACACCAGTATTATTTAAATAACCGTGAAACACAAAGTTAGTGGTCTGAAGTCCAAACATGGTATTCTAGTATTGTAACACCGAACGCTTGATATTTTATGCCCCTGCAATACCAAGAACTGAACTGTCATATTATTATTGTTAATTGTAAGAATCGAGCGTGTTGTGAATATTTTGCAAACGAATTGTTACTTAATTATTTTTGAATTAGATCATATTATTGGGCTTGTGATAATTAATTGTTGTGGAATTTGTAGTGTGTAGTGTTTTTACCAATGTTATTGAATTAAATTAGCGTGTGACGGTTCATTGCACTAAAAACATCAGCCTACTTTGTTCAAGCTGACCTGCTTCGACTGTGATTTTAAAAAGGTAACGGTTTATTTAATTATCTTGCGTTGTAAAATTTCAATAATTATTTTAGCTTGACGCTCTAATCAACAGGCTTATCTTTGAAGTGCGCACTCCGGTAAACCAGAATCTCCGTTTGAACCGTTTTCACATCAAAATTTGCCAAATAAATCTGTTGATGGTGTCGTATACACTTTTTATCTTAATCACTTTTGTTTTGGCTATTACTGACTCACTAAGCAATTAAATAGTTTTTGTATAATTCTTAGTGGTACTTGATCACTCAATAAATTTAATTTGAAATGTTTTCATTACATTTGGAGCCTTTTTCAAGGTGAGAGAAATTACCTTGTTGTTTAACGTTGCTATTTTTAAAGCTTCGTACTTTAAACAAATCAAAACAAATAATTAACTTACTTGGACTGATAATGATAATTGAATTAATTTTTGAATGGTGCAGATAGGACTTGCAGTCTTTTTCTTAAAACTTAACTATTACTTACCTACCATACTATGAAATATTAATATACTTAAACAAAATTTTAAGTCTTATATCTAAATCAACCACTGAATCTTATTTTCAAAGCAAAAGTAAGGGAAAGTACTGCTTTTCTCTTAAAATTTCCCACATTTTAATGTTATAAATTCAATGCACAAAACAATGACTCAACATTTTTTAAAAGCCTTGAAGAAAAGATAAAAGCTAAACTAGTTAGGACATATACGCTCATGGTATAGCTCTTATATCCAATTTTGTCTTTCTGAACAGAAAAATGTGTCTTAAATTTATATCTGTCATAGTTTCTGGTTCCTTATTTATGTTTTTGAAGCAATAAGGCTGCCTTTTGCTTGCCTCGTAATATTTTCTCTGTATATATGTATATGTACCATATATTGTTTAAATATCAAAAGGTGCATGGCCAAACCTGACAAATTGAAATAAATTAAATGTGTGAATATGTAAAAGTGTCCAAATTCAAAATTCTTGGGTAGAGTATTATTGTTTCTCTTTCTCTCTAGTATGTTAATGAGGTTTAACTATACCTGATGTGACTGAGTTAGCCTCATGGGAAGCCACAGAAATACACCGTGAAATTTTAGTGGTTGTTTTCCCGAAACGAGGTGATTTAGTATTGATTGTACAATCGATTTATAATTACTATTTTGACTAGAGTTAAAAATCCAATTGTGAAAAACGAAAGTCGAAAATGACCGCAAACCAATAGTAATGCTTCGTTGGAACCTAACCTATCATACGATCGTACGCTACTTGTACCAACGAAGCGTTACTATTGGTTTGCGGTCATTTTCGACTTTCGTTTTTCACAATTGGATTTTTGTCTCTACTCAAAATAGTAATTATAAATCGATTGTACAATCGAAACTAAATCACCTCGTTTCGGGAAAACAACCACTAAAATTTCACGGTGTATAACTTTTACTCAACAAAAAAAAATTGAAACATTTTTACTTAAAACAAACATAAATGTAAAGTTTATGTGTATTTAAGTTGATAAGAAACTAATAATAAAAATGCCTTGGTTGCATATTAAAAATTTCATCTACCAACCATGTACTTACCTGAGTTTTTTGCCACTAACAAGTTTGGATTTGTAAGAAATTTCCCCTTACATATGTGGCTAACATGCTATTTTCAATGTAACTGGCACATTTTTGATGTTTTATTCATGAAAATGGCATCAGATTTGTATGGAGATATTTAGCTCTTCTTTCATCCATTTCCTAATTGTTTATGTGGGAGTCTATTCAGTATGTCAATGTTTTAGCCTTATGAAATGCCAAGTAGGGCATTTTATTGTCATTTAAATTGATAAAAGGCTTTTGCACTACTATTTTACAATACAATTTGTTTAGGTCAGGGACCAAGGAAATTGATGTTGACCGCTTCCTCTATTCAACTCGGACCCCATCCATTCTAAATATAACTCACTTCTGTGTGTTCTTGGATACTTTGAGTGATGCTGATGTTGAGAGGCTGTAAATCTAATTGAGAATCTTGTTTGCGGAGTAATATATTCATAATATACATTCTAGGGTGTTTCATTTTTCAAAATTTTTGATTTTTCTTTGACTTTGCTCGAATTCTTGGTTCCACTCATATGTAAAGTTCATACGCCAAAAATCAGTAAAATCGATTATCATCTAAAGGTTCCACAGTTTGATGACTTTTATGTCAAGTAATTAATATTGGTGTATTAGAGGATAGCAAAATTTTCAAGTTTATTATCGAAGTGGAGGGTTATAAGTGATTTAAGTGTGTTGTTTAAAACATTGAAGCATATTTTAACGTAAATAATAATATGAATTGTCAACGACGAATTTGGTTACTCGAGAGGTTTCCTTGAGATATTTTGTTAGGAGCTGGACTTCCTTCCAAGGAACATGTGCTGTTGAAACTCTTTCGGACGCCACTAAGTAGACAAGTATTAAACTGCAAGAAGTGTGGAAGAAGGCTAATATATATGTCAAGACAGTAACTGTTTGAGCTAACATTTAATAACTTTAGAAGGAACACTTACCTACCATAATTTGTTAACGTTTTCCTTACAAATTATCCAAAAGCGTAAGGGACAAGACAAAGTGGATGCTTATAAAATTTAGCATTATAAATTGATTAAAGAAATCAACATGACAGTGACCTTGGACCAAGAATGCACTTCATTAAGTAGTCATCAAGTCATGAAGACGATGAAAATAATTCTATTCTCTGTACCACCAGCAAAAATGTCACATCCTATTTATAAGTAAACTAAAATCTCGATTGGACACTCATAGCTGCATAGGACCATAGGACCGCGAACAACTCTCCACTCGGCAAGCTAGTACTTCGTTTATTACAGCTGTTAAAAGCCTTGGTCACGATGTCCCAGATGTTTCTATATCGCCGTCTACTATTCATCGAGCTCGGGTGACCAAAAGAAGCGAAATGGCTTAAAAAATTTAAGCATCATCCACCTTTACTCTAACATTGAAACAGTAAATTGTTGCCATCAATAGTAAGTATCCTGTAAGATTCTAGAAGACAGAGTAACTATTCTTTATTTAATGATTCGATCAGAGACAAATAGCAGAAACAAGCATGCAACAGAAAATGCGTGGTCAAGCGAACCAAAGATGAGGTTGTAACTTGTGTAGCCTAAGTAGTAAATTATTTATTGAGTACTTAATGTTCTATTTTATGCTTAATTTAATTTTCTTTCACTTAAAAACGATGTCTGGTTACCATATTGTGCTATTTTTAAATAAAAGTAATTACTTCTTTTTTTTTTATTCTTATTTAGAGCTGTTCATTCTGTGCAACCTCTAAACATGGTCCAATCCACTTGAAATTTGGAAAATATTCTATTAACATAAGCTAGAACCGGAAGCTGAGCAAAATCAGAAAAAATATCACAAAATTTTTTTTCACCTACAAAAGTGAAACACCCTAATACATTCATACATAAAATCACGCCTGTATTCCCAAAGGGGGTAGGTAGAGCATATGAAACATTACATTTACATTTTGAGGCCACTTTTAGCAATTTTAGGTTTAAGAGGGTACGATGGCTGAGAGACTTTTGAGAAATAGGTATTTTAATGAAATGTCGCTGTCTCGCCCGAACCCCTCCGTGTAAGTACAGCGAGAGCGGGACAACTGCAGCTCAGACCGTTAATAGGCGCGTAAATTTGATCAAAACAGCATTTCGTAATCCCCTGTTTTCTTCTCGAAAACTGGACCAATAAAATTATTTTTTTCAAAAATAATTAGAGGACAGATTTAGCTATGCCCCTATGTTTTCCTTTTTTTGTTTATATCAGGGATTCTTTTCTGATGAGTGTCTGAAAATGACGTTGAAATTGGGCAATTTTTTAAGTTTTTGAAAGCTCATATTTCTTATGTTAATTGAAATATAAAAAAAAAACGAAACATAGGGGCATAGCTATGGTAGATACAGATTACACAGTAAAAAAAATTTGGCTCTAAATCCATTATCCAGGGAGGAAACAGGGGATTACGTTTGTATGGAGAAATGTTGCGCATCGTACCCTCTTAAAGGTAAAGTATAATAGTGACAAACAAAACTGTCTGGGAACTGTTAGTTAAAATTATTTTTCTTAATGTGGCTCCGTCCATTGGAGGCAAATATTGCCAGTGAAGTAGAAGACAGTTAATTTTAAAACATGTTACATCCTGTTTGACTTTGTGGTTGTTGGGCTATTTTATCCTCTAACTCTAACTAATGTAGTTAATAAATATAATGATAATGACTTGCTATTTTTTTACCAAAGAAGAAAGTATTTATCTTATCACCAGAGCCAGATTAACAATGTTCGGGGCTCCAGGCAATGCCATTTTCGGGGCCCCATTGAGCCAAATATTAACAGCAATTTTCAAGAAGTTAAATCAAATCAATTGGTAGCATGCATCAAAAATAGCAAGAATACTTATTGTCAATAGAAGATTCAGATTTTCAAATTCATTATTCATTATTCTTTGTTGTGCGCGCGTGGCACTTCGGCGATGCGGGGCCCCTAGGCAGTTGCCTACACTGCCTAATGGTTAATCCTTTACTAGTTTTTATTACACAGGTCTAGTGATTTAATTGAAATTCTATATGGATATGTAGTTAATATGACAACGCAAGCACAGCCCACAAAAAGTACAGATAGCTATAAATCCAGTATAAAAATGTTTTTTTACCATACTTATTTTCATTTATTTTTCTATACACTGAACCTGACAAAAGAAAATCCTAAGGCCTAATAAGCTATTGTACAAATACAATTCTTACAAGGCCCCTAATTGTAAGTTGTAACCAAATCACTTCCTCCAATTTTACCAACACAATCTGTTGCCCTTGACCGACTCTATTTGACCTTTAACTTGAAGCTATGGCTTATTATGCATTACTGCAGTGGCTATGCGATTTACGTACCGCCCCGATAAGCATTAAGCTTGATAACGATAAATGTGACCTTGGCGTGTAGGTATGGACTAACCTAGGTATCTGTTTATCTGCATAGCCATTAATATAGAATATTTGTTCTGGAAGTACTGATTATAGATTAGTCATTCTTCGTCCACCAAGGGTACGGCCACAATTCTATTTTTCGACACACACACACATTTTGGCGTGTGCACAGACTATTTTATATTGAAATTTAAAATAGTCTGTAAAAGAATTTTGTAAAAGTGAATAAATGTCTTCTTTCTTTCTTTCTTTCTTTCTTTCTTTCTTTAAATCCCTAATACTCTCCATTTTCTTATTAGTCTGACTGACGGTTTACCTTCCCATATTTTCAGTTGCCAGATGTTTTAAGTCAGCTTTTACTTAATCAATTAATCAACTAGCTGTTGCCCGCGACTCCTTTTGCGAAGAATTCTTTTACCGCTTTCCCGTGAGAACAATACAATACAATACAATACAATGACTCTTTATTGTACACCATAAATAGTAAGCGATACAGAAACCAGGTACACAGAAAGAAAGTTACAAGGTAAGCAACTATGCACTTTTCCGATTTAAAAGTTATCCTATATGTTAATCCAGGTTATAAACCATCTGTGTGCCAAATTTCAACAGAATCCGTCAAACCGTTTTAGCGTGAAAAGAGTAACAAACATCCATCCATACAAAATTTCGCGTATACATATAATATTAGTACCTAAGTTGATTTTAAAACCAACTGTTTGATATTACAATATAATACAATTGACTCTTTATTAAACACCACATAATAGGTACACAAAATAGGAAAATACTACATTGGGAAAATTTTCGTCTGACTACGATGAGACAAGGTTTTTGAAGCTCCGTTTTGCGGGGCTTCTATTCTTCACAGTTTATATACGTGCCTCACCATAACTCTAGCCTAACTCAGCCCATTAAGTGCCCCTAAATGTGTGTTTCCAAAAGATGGATATCGTAATTTGGATTTTTAAATTTCTTCCACATAAACAAATTTAAAAATTCAGTGAACCGTATCCAGTTAAAAGAAATTCGCGTAAGATATTTTCGGTGACGTCAACGGCCTGTATTAACCTATACGTATGTGTAGTATTTATTGATGTCCAGAGCGTTTCCACCCACACTTGGTCCGTTAAGAAAGTAGAACTGTTTATATACGAACAGTTAATTAAGATTGCAATGATGTTTACTCGCAGTTGCTTGGTATCGTTTTATGCGTAAGATAATTCTAATTAGTATGCGTGTAGCGGATGTTTTCAATTTTAAAACAAGTGCTATTAATTAGTTAGGCGTTATGTATGGTTTAAATGTGGAGGTTGATGGGGATAATTGCATTGATTTCGAACTTTAGAAGTAAATGTGTACGTAATCCTGTGTGGTGTCGGGTTTAGAAATACAACTGGCCATTGCATCCGTGGGCGCTATTAAGAAGCGACTAAGGACAGGGCTGGATTTAGGGGACGGCATCCGGGGCCACGGCCCCGGGGCCTCCACAATAGACTACTTTTATAAAATATCGACAAAAAAATGGTCATTTTATTTAGATAATAATTAAAGGCCAAGGGCCCTCAACTCATTTTATGCTTCGAGGCCTCCAGACTTCTAAATCCGACCCTGATTAAGTAAATAGGATAAAGTACATTGTAGGCGATAAGCTAGCTGCGTCACTTTTATTGAACTTTATGCCTAAAATTGCAAAAAACAGTAGCCCCGAAACGTTAATTTAGCGTTTCCTGTGCTCTGCTAACCACCTTTGGGGGTACAGGCGTGATGTGTTCATGTAATATATACTCTTGAATATTTGGTATTTATATGGGAGAAAGTGATAATGGTGGGTCAAAATACTCCAACTTTACGGAATGTATTCATTTGCCGCCTGTCAAAGTTTTAAACGCAGACTAGTGAAAGACTAAAATAATTTACGACTGTTGTATGCCAAATAATGTTTTCCGGTGTCAATTATCGATTTCATTTTCAGTTCGTTTTGCTTCCGCGACTTGATTTACGTTCAAACCCGGTTATTGAAGTAGGTATTGATTTAAATGTAAAATTAAACGGTTTTGCTGGCAGCTCTGTTAAAAGCGTTCTGATAAAAAATACTTGTTACTACTTTATTATTGCTTTCAAATGCGAGCTCTTTTCACATTTCAAATTTCAAGTCAATCCGACCATTGGGATTGGGTCAAAGTTGGGTTGAACGACCGCTTTAGCCTAGTTGGTAGTGACCCTGCCTACGAAGCAAGAGGTCCTGGGTTCGAATCCCGGTAAGGGCATTTATTTGTGTGATGAGCACGAATATTTCTTCCTTAGTTATGGATGTTTTCTATGTATTTAAGTATTTATTTATCTATATAAGTATGTTTATCGTCGTCTAGTACCCATAGAACAAGCTTCGCTTAGTTTGGGACTAGGTCGATTTGTGTAAGATTGTCCCCTAATATTTATTTATTTATTTATTTTAAAGTTAATTTTTAGACGGACAACACATAAAACATTCTCGTCTCCTTCCTATATACGTCCCACTGCTTACCACGGAGGCCCAGTCCGAATCGAGAACACACACACCAATGAATTACTTCGCATTACCAATGTACTTACACTCACGAGCAGAATAATTGCATCGCTTTGCTTTTTCATGTGCACCCAATAACCGGCTTTCCTTGGCTTTCTGAAATTATTTTTATGTGATGCTGTTCCTTGAAATTTAAGCTCTATGAAACTTTAAAATTTTACAAAGTTATTAGGTGTACATGTAAGCAAAGTGATGCAATTATTCTGCTCGTGAGTATAGGTACAATCAAGGATGAATCGCGTACCAGCCAGCAAACAATTTCAAGATGATTTCTTTGGCAGTCGTATGGAATGTCAACATGACATTTGCAATGAAAAGGGTTCACCCTGGTACGTGATTTAGTTTCTTTGACCCTACAAGCTTCCTCACGGTATTTTCCTTCACCGAAAAGCTTAATTTCGTATAAGAATAACAAAAAATCATTGATGCAAGCCCGGGTTCAAACCCTCGATCCTCTGTTCGAGAGACCATAGGCCACCACGAGTTTTTTTGGCCAATACAAGTCAAATAAATGCTTGTAAAAATATTCTTTTTCAGTTACACTTTTATCACTACGTGCATAAAACTCGCCGAGATTATGTCAATTATTTCAAACCAGGGTTAGCGATAAGTGCTTTTTGTTCACAGAATTACGGTTTTAAGATGTTTTTGCCATCCGTTTTAATTCCTGGAACAGTGACTAACGTCTGTGGCTAAGACGGTGTAATGTGCTATGAATACTAGCTTAAAAGCACCTCTTTTTTTACATGCAAGTATAAGGCGCAAGCCACACAGAAGAGTCGCGGGACAGGGGCGCGTCGCGGTCCGCGTTGTTTGTTCTCAGGCCACGTCTCCGCCCTGTCTCTTCTGTTTCTATGCATTTAGTATAAAAGCTAATACAAGGGGCGCCGCGACTTCATCGCGCCCCCGTCCAATGTCTCTTCTGTGCGGCTTGCGCCTAAGAGGGCAACCAGCATGAGAGATCGGAGACCACATTACTATTGTTCATAGCACTCACAATTACTTCTTTCTTTCAAACGATTTAAGGTAAGGTTAGAAAGGGCTTGTCATGTTAGACAATGTGACCTTTGAAATATGCTACTTAATGCCAAAAGAAATTAAAAGAGAGGAAGGAACATATCTATACTATGTTAAATAAATAAATAAATAAATATTAGGGGACAATCTTACACAAATCAACCTAGTCCCAAACTAAGCAAAGCTTGTACTATGGATACTAGACGACGATAAACATACTTATATAGATAAATAAATACTTAAATACATAGAAAACATCCATAACTCAGGAACAAATATTCGTGCTCATCACACAAATAAATGCCCTTACCGGGATTCGAACCCAGGACCTCTTGCTTCGTAGGCAGGGTCACTACCAACTAGACTAAAGCGGTCGTTAAACGGTAACTAATCATACAACCGACCGTGAAGAAGTTTCGTTGTGATACGGAAATTACTCATACAAATTTATGGTTAATTGTCGGCTTGAAATGTTTTTTATGACTACTTCTGTGTGACACTTTCGTTATCCTCGCAGGATATCAAAATAGACAAATAAACTATTTTTATTATTTATTCAGTTCTGTCTGACTATCGGCCTTAAAATTTATATCATCTTGAACTCCATCTATACCTAAATCAATAGCTGCTATCAAGATCTTTCGCGAAAAAACATCGCATCTGTCGATGACGAACATTAAAATAACCGTAACATTTCACCTTAACGACAGCCTTAACTAATGTTACCTATTAATCGTTACTTAGTCAACGGTGCAACGAACGCAATAATCAACGAACCATGAGCTCGTACTATACCTACTTGCCGGGCAATAATTGCTCTTTCCGTTGTTTACTAGTTTCTAATCTGCGGTCTTGAAACACGTGATAATTGGCTAACCGACGTAAACTGCGCTCAGCTGAACGTGGAAAGTGCTGAGGGTGGCCTTTGTGCGGTACGAAACTTAATCCAACTCATTAGTGATATTGTACTCTCATGTTCACTTTTATCTAGTCTGGAGTCTAGACTGATGTTCAGTTGAACGTAGACAGTTTGGGTAAATATAGGTGTACATTCATCGCTATCATATCACTTTGAAATGAAAACCATTCAAAAAATAATGCGACACCATGGGTTGTATTTACACGAACCTCTTCGGTCGCTATTTATTTCACACCCCAGTAGGTCTATCATCTCCTAATCTTTCTAATATAGGTATTAAAGTCCTAAAAATCTTGTGTCAGTGTTGAACTTCTTCGAGACAGCTTGACCGATTTTTATGATTTTTTTTATCTATATTTATTTAATAGGTCTGAGAATAGATCGTAGGCTATTTACATTATACTATCTTTCGGTCTACAGCTTTTTTTTTTTACGTGGGGAAATCCTCATGGATACCCACCATCCTCGGGGGAGGACGATGGGTTATGTCAGACTCCTACTGACTAAAACCCCACGGTGTTCCCTCTCTCCGCTTAGGTAGGGGCTACGGGAACGGTTACGCCATCCGCGGCCCCCACCGGCGGCTGCCCCTTCAGGCCCACCTCTGTGGGTGGGACGTAAGCCCCACAAACTCCGTTTAAGGCGCACCGGAAACACCTGGAGCGCCTGACAACCTCGGGACATCTTTGGCGGGTGACGGACCCCCCGATCCACCACCCGATGTCCCTCTGAGGGAAGCGGGGTAAGCTCGCCTCTCTGGGGCCAGGAAAAGACCCAAGGACAACAATCCTTGGGCCACCCGGGGCACTCAGGCCCCAGGATACTTTTCCTCCAGGAGGCCCCCGGAGCTACCTCACATCAGGTCTGTGGCTCTGCCACCGACCACACCTCGGCCGCAGAGAATAGGGCAAGCGGCGCATCGCAATACCGACATGCCTCTTCCTCTGCGGCCCCACCAGTGCCGTTTCGACGGAACGGCCCCGCCAGCTCGCAGGGGGTAGGGAGAGTGGCGCACCGTAATACCAACACGCCTCCCCCCCTGCGATCCCTCCACGATCGCAGAAGATAGGGAGAACGGCGCACCGTAATACCGGCACTCCTCTTCTTCTGCGGTCCCACCTCCACGCGCGTCCGCAGCGGAGTTGTTCAGCCCGCTGGAAGCGCCCTCCTCGGGCCAGCCGGCGACCCAAACAGGCCGGCTCTGGTTGCCTCTTAGCTTCACCGTGGGTGACCAGTCCACGGTTACTAAGCCCCCCCGCCACGACAAGGCGGGCAACCCTCGGGGGGGCGGTCTACAGCCTGGTTCTACCATTATCATATAGATAATTCCTTGTAAAACATGATTTGACCGTATCCATGACATTCATATCCACCTTTAAAAATCAGTAATAATAATAATACCCATACCACTAAATAAACAGTAAACGTATTTTTTTACCACTGAATTTACATGAAGTGTAATTTAATGGGATTGATTTGACTGTTAACAGTCCATGCTAAACTTGACAACTTTTTAGATAGGTACCACTACTTTTTGTGTGACAGAGGTTGTACTATTTTTTACATTTACGGTTTTGGTGAGTATTGTTTATGTTTATGCTGAAATTCGTGCTTATAACACCAAATAACGACTGTCACCATTTTAAATATTATTTATTTTTATTAACAATACGGCTGCTCACCGAATCTAAGATTATTTAAAAGCGAAAAACCACCACCATCACCATTTTGATCAGATTACGCCTACGTAAAGACTATTCGTACAAATTACATCGATTTAATCTAAACGATGTAAAAGTGATTCCCATAAAGCATAATAAAACGACGTTTTGCAAAAATAACTTTTCAAGATTTCTAATGACACGGCCACAAATTGCGTCCATAATCGCTCGAGAGCAGAGATTAAAGGAGAGAGTTTAACGCAAGTTTCGAAATCTTTAAAACTTGGTAATTTATAGGGTTTTAACGGGTTTCATCGCACCTTAAAGCAATTTTATAGCACTAATATTTCAAAGTATACGACAAACATTTAATGGACCATTCCAGAGCTTGTTTATAAATCATTCATTCTGATAAGGCTGTCAACAAACAAATTTTGTGACGGGGTCGCCGTGGATTCTATTCAAAGTCAACTTACGTGCTAATGATTCAGAACAAGCTTCTGTGATCCGGCATACATTTGACTTGGCATTTACAAGTCATTATTCGAACAAATCCCTCTATAATGGACCGTAATCTGAAACGGAGGAACGTTCTCGATTCTTCTTTCCACCAACGTGTCGCTTGTGTTTTTAGTATGGGAAAAGAATCAATTGTTTCTCATATTGCTGTTTCGTATCGAAGAAAGTAGGCTATAAGGTCAGTCGTCTTCGGTCGTGACGTGATGTCCCTGACTAACGGACGAAAATGAGTGGATGTTTAACGATATCAAATTACTTATCAGATTTGGCTCCCGAGTGCGCACTTATCTCGAGTTGCTTCGCATTTTTTACGTACAAAACGGATGTAAGCTCGCAATATTTAGTCAATATTGTTTTAAAAGAGATCACAGCATATATTTTACGGATACAGTTCGCTATGAACTATTGATTAGTGGTTCAGGCATAGTCAGATTATCAAATTGTCTAACATGTTACTACTAATCGACGTTTTTGCCTTTGACTTTGTCTAGCTGTCTTAATTTGTTAAAAGCATTGTGAGAGTTCGCAACAAATGGTTCATGAAGAACGGTACTGCACAACGAACAGCCCCTATCCCCCAGGGATCCTAGTTAGTTTCACAAACGCTACAATGTTTGATTTCTCGTTTCAATATGCAAAACGTAAACGAGAAACGAAATACCATTTACTTGCATAATCTACGTTACATTTTCTACATTTCAATTTTCAACCCTTTTACTCTTCGCATTTTGCATGTTCTAGATACATTATTTTTAATTCTTCCAATTGCTAACATTTATTAATAGGCTTTAAAACTAGATTGCCACATTTATTATTATTGGCTAGTCTGGTTTAATTCCATTCAATGAGAATTTCATACTTCATTCATGATTTGTCTGAATCAAAATTTCAATGGTTGTAAAAAAATAATCTTACCATCTGTAGTTGGTTTAACGAATAGGTTTTCGTCCGTTCTTTATTCTGCCCACACTCAAAGCAAAACCAGTCTGATATGATAATCAATTTATTAAGGTAGGTATAATATTATTTTCTGTGCCAGGCTAAACCATTAAGATAATCTCCCACTTTCACCTCATTCTTATCCGTAAATTAGTCGTTCGAACTTGCTTCCTAATTGAACTATTTCCTGCTATCTCCATGACATGCAAGAATTTCGTCCATAACTGTAGCCTTAGATAATGTTGCAATTTTACCTATCATCATTTAATACGGATTTGGCTCGTTTTATTCTATTGTTCGCTTGATGTATTTCGCACGGAGGTGCTCTCATTCGGACTGAATCATTTTACTCGACGGGTCTTATATTATTTACCTTTAGGCAATCCTTTGGTCACACTTACCTTGTAATAGGTAAGATGAACATCGATCGTTTAAAAAAAATCTTCAAACTTCTATTATTTGTTTCAAACTTTCGTTGCAATGTTGGCGGTCAATTACTTTCCTAATTTTCTTGTCTCGTCAATGGTTTCTACATCTGCTTGCTCAGAAGTTATATAGCCAGCATCTTTTCCAAATTAGGTATCTAATTTGAAGGCAAACAGTAGTTAATTATTCGCATTCGCAATGAGCAAAATGCATCGTTTATCGCGAATTTCTTCCAAGTCATCGATGTCCAGAGAACCGGCTTCCGCATGACGCGTTCGAGCGCGACTAATGGGCCGCGCCGCGCCAGTAATGCTCTCCGCGCCGTGCCAACAGGTGCGCTCCGATACTTCCACCGGTATTCTGCCACCCTGGTACTTTTTCGCTGCCCGAGAAACTTTGTACCGTTATCATTTTTGTGTTTGTGAAGTGATTTAATTAAAACTGAACTGTTTGAATACAGACCAGGAGCTAGGTCAAAAGGTAGTTTTTTTTTATTTTTGCTATATTTCAACTTCACTCATCGCGAAAGTTGACCGAATTCATACAATCAATAAATAAAATTGTTGAAGCTGGTTTAGGAGCATCAGTTTATTTAGGTCCATAACATATACGCTTTAATTAGGCATCGAGTTAACTAATTGAGAGAAAGTAAAGTCCTAAATAACCTTAAACTTAAATTCCACGCTTCTTTAAATTTGATGGTAAATAATACTATGACAGAGTTGATTAACATAACCGTCGTCGATTCTTAGTCAAGTTTTCTTTTTAATATATCATTAACAACTTTACTTTTACGACTTGTTTGACACTTTTAATGTTTCAAAGTTTCAAATACTTTCATAAACCCATTAATGCAATCCTTGTCGTTCTTAATTCTAACTTTATTTAAAAGTCTTTTATCCAACGTCTTTGCTGAAAGTTCATTAAAAATGAGCTTTAGTATTTTATCGCTTATTTGCCTGATTTTTAAAAAGTTATCTTCAACATAGTGCACCAAAGTTACAAAGCCTTTCAATAGATGTACTATTAATAATACAAAGTAATTGATGAACCATATCTAGCTACGGCCTCAAAAGGTTAATGAGATAAACAACTTATGTCATTGAACTTGATCTGAAAATAATAAGCCACATGTTTGTAATCTGTATAAATTTTCCAGTTGACTAGTAAAGTTGTCGAGTGAAAAGTTCTCAAGTATGCATATGCAACATAAATTTATCTATATTATGGTTGGTGATTTTTTTACATGACAATCGTGGCAAAGGAGTACAAGTATTGGGCTTAGCTCACGACAACATTCACTTACTTCCGTATACAGTATCTTTCAACAGCTTTTAAACGGGTCTATAATGACTCCCATAAAAATTTTGTTCCGAAGTTTCAAGCCCATAACGTTTTCTGTCATAATTTTCCTTGGTCATAATATCGGAAATCATAATATTAAACAACATAAATTGGAGTTACGATTTTCTTAAGTCATAATTATTGTAAGGAACAATAAGTAAAGTCATATCATTCACAGTCATGAATGCATCACTCTTCATAATGTTAAAGGTAATAAAGTCACTCATAATAATAATTGAATGGTCTTTTTTCGCAGGTCATAATTATTTTTAGGCATAATATTACTTTGTAATAACATTCAGTGTCATGGTTGTATAACATTTCATAATATTAAAGGTAATAATCCGTTTCTGTGCTGTCATAAAAAAATACCTAACATCGAAGGCTAAGGCGGGAGCTACGCTACGCTTCGCTCCCGCCTTAGCCTTCTGAACCTAACCTGTCCGAGTCGCTTCTGCCCTGAAAGGTCTTGCTCGCTCGCTTCGCTCGCTCGCTGCCAGCGATATGCCTTACAATGTTTCTGAATAATTATCGACGTTCCTTTAGATGTTATAGATTTCGATGTATATGCTTAGTGCATTTTAGGTAATGCAAAATTATGACTGAAAACAATTATTACTTTAAGATATATGCCTTACAATGTTTCTGAATAATCAACGATATTCCGTTAAATTTTATTGATATCAATATTATGACTTTTTAAAGTTATGATCAATAGGATTATGGATCGTTGCAGTTAGAATTATTAAGCGATATGCTTTTAAAAAAATATGACCATCGATATTTATGCGCAAGAATATTATGGACATCGATTTCTGACTTTCAAAATTCGGATAAAAAAGATTATGGGAGAAAAGGGGCTCCCCTTTTAAACATCTCGAGCGTTGCCAGCCCTGAAATGCGTGTTAATCATACAGTGTAAAAGTAGTAAGAGAGAGTCCTGTGACCGCCCACACTACACTTCAATGAGCTCTAAATGTAGACTTTACTTAAAAGCAGCAACACCATAAGTATTGCAAAGCAATTTTTTGAACGTCCTGTCCTGTACTAGAAAAATAGCCTAAAGGCATGCCGCCATACCTCTGTATGTAACTTCGTCCTTTATCAATAAGATAAACTGACTTTGATTTGTTACATACATGTCTCCTCACAGCCATCTCGTGGCAAGGAACAATAACTCGCATAATTACTGTTTTAAACTTTCGCGATTTTGTGTAATACTATCATACACTATACTAAATAGTAAGTAATAATAGGTGAGTACTGTAGGTAATAATAAGTCATATTTCACAGCTTTTCTGTATTAGATGCTAATGTTCCAAAATTAATTTACTTCATCTAATAGGTGATCGAATTCTCTTGACGTAATGAAATATACATTGAATATCGGAGTTATATTGCATATGACACGTGCAACCTTATTAACTATCACGGCATATTAGATATTTAATACTCGATAAGTTATGTCTCTAATGATTATTGACGTAGAGTCTAAAAATAGTGATGATTCTGATGTCTTTGAATCATGCCTTGGATTCAAGTAAATAAGTAGAGTGCCCACTAGTTAATGAGTATTTAAAATTATAAGTTAGTTTCTTGTATGCTTTATCCCTTTGGCAGAAAAAATTATATATTTTGAATCTAAACTCCTTCAATGCTAAATGATTTATTTAGCTTATTTGAATATACGTTTAAAGTACTTAAGTTTAAACTTTATCTTTGGCTACCAACATATCAATATAGTACGAAAAACTATCGTGTTCAAAAGTTGTCTCTGTTAAGATTAACGGTTTTCGCTATTAACATCTTGTATAAGTGAAACCTGCTCGTCTGCCCAAATACGTTTTGATATTGCGGAATTATATGATGACAATCTTGAGATAAAAGAACTTGCACTACACTAGAACAATTCTATTCAATAATTTCAGTTATTCTGAAGTAGAGAAAACTCTTGATGCTTTTTCGAATTCACTTTGTTGTCTACAATTATCTGATTCAATGAGCTGTGTTAAAACAATTATTTTGATTTTGAAATTCTTCTTTGTATTCCTTTATCGATAACATTTTAGATTACCTTTTAGAACAAGAGCTCTGTTAAAAATGATTGTCTGTTTGTTGACAGCAAAAACTCATTTTTATTTAGACGTTTTTTTCGAAAGCTAATATGAAAACATTCCAGTCTGCTGCACTTCTAAATTTGCGCTGCTTTTGTCTTACTCGACCGCTGCCACAATTTCAACAGTTAAAATTTAGTTTACGAGTTTCTTGCATGATGCATGAAAGCCAGGCCACAGCTTTGCCTACTTTGCCTATTCAAGCCACCACAAATTACTGAATGTGGAGGAAAAAATAATGAATGAGTTAGTGTGGTGTGCTATTTTGCATATTTTCAATAACTATGACCCCTAATTGCTATGACTGTTGTGGTAACCACGAAACAATGTCTTCACGTGAAAACATATTGTTATAAAAACCAAAGTCATTCACAACCAATTTTTCATAACTTCACACAATTGAAATGAATACAAAGACCATTACCATAACAAAACTACTGCTCGTTTGTAAATGCCTTTGGTACACAGCTAAATTTCAATGGCCTGTATTAACATTCAAAATAGCATTCTAGGCTAACGGAATGAACAGAAAGTGATTGGATTAAGTTTTTCCATTAATTGATGGCAGATCGGATACCTAATATAGAGAAGCGCAGCTCAATGTCGTGTGCCAAAAAAGCCGAGTCCACTTCGCTATAAGCTCTCGTATAAATTAATCGTGAGTCTGCAAGGCGAGGTTGGCTTTCGATGAAATCCGGTCTGGCTCTACATACTTTTATTTGCGGTGCTTGGAAGGCTTATGTACGATGCTGCTCGCTCATTACACGAACCAAACACGAGTAATGGCTGCTTCGGACAATTTATTAGATGTTCTTCTAGGTGAGACAATAGTTAATATGGTTTAAATTTTAAAAGCTTATTCGGCTTCTGTAACAGGTTTTTTTAGTGATGTTCAAATAACGTTTAATAACAAACATCAGCAGAATGCTTTTTAGAATGCTTATCTAGCTTGATAGTAAAGCTACAAAAAAATATAGTTCGAAGTAAAAATAAGACATGAATGACAAAGGGGTATTATGTTGACATTTTTCGTTTTAACTTTCGAAATATGATCGGGTAGGTTTTCGAAAGACAATTATGGTACGTCCCTTCTCACTTTACTTAACTTTAAATCTGTCGATGACTTAATGTACAGTATATGCTTAGTATCTCGCCTTTGCAGTTATTTGAATGTTAGGCTCATAAAACAATTGTAAAGATACGAGTACATAGCCAGCCAGCCAGCCAGCCAGATTTTAAAATGCATGTTAGTCCTCCTTAGTTAATACATTTAATGTCGTTAGGCTAGTTTTTCTTTTATAGACACGGCAGTGTTCTATTTTTATTTCTCTGTTATTTTATCTCATGATGATTAGTTTCTATCTACTGCTTAATTTCGTACTTAGTACGTAATTCATCCAACTCTCCATTGAATTACTTTGCAATACCTGCAACAGTTCAATCGAGATGACATGCAAGTTTTCTACAAGTGATCAATCATATTTATATCAATACCAAATAAATCTGTTAGTCAATGTTGAAGGCATTATTTGAACCGTCTTGCATTCAACGATTCCTAACGGTAACGTCTCTTGTCATTACTACCTATACTACTTAAGTAAATAGTATCATTGTGTCAGGTTTATGTATATGTTAACAATATAAATTGCTAATTTAATTTTGATAAATTCGGCATCATTAATATTTTAACCTTTAGTGGAATATTTTTGTCATGTCCTCACTACATTGATGTAGGTAACAGGATCAGACCAGTAAATATGGCGTAAGTTTGCTTTAACACTGTTATTATTTGAAATGTTTTCGCTGAAGTAAATGAAAGTATCACTCTGCTTGTGAATCGTTATTTTATTCACTTTACTATTTCGTAGTCTACCTGTTTCTATTTACACGGCCGGCTGAAGAGCCACATGGGTAAAAACTAACTAAACGAGCAAGTCCTTTGCAATTTAATTTCCTCAACGGCAGCCTGTATAATCACAGCTGATTTCTATTCATATGGTTTTTTGCTATCTGTTTGTTCATGATCATGATGTAGGGTCAACAGCATAAATAAGTGGTCATTTCTGTACCTTGTTGTTTTCAATCGTTTGACAATTTTGTATGACATTTCAAACATGACGTTTTAAAGTGACAAGGTACATAAATGATCACTTATTTATGCTGTTGACTCTACAGTGATTGCTATCGACGTTTTCATTTCGGCGCAATTCGGATCGCCAGGTTGTTATCACTATCTGGAAATGGGCGCCCGCATTCGAAGGCTCTTCAATTTGTAGGGTTCCGATAACAATGGCATTTATCCTGTTTATGGTGGCTCGTTTGCCCTCAATAATCATTAAAATAGTCTTAAGGAAAAGTACCCGTTTAAAAATATGAACCCGAAGGTATTTTTTTAGTATTCTTTAAGACTCGACCTTGCATTAACACTAGACAGAACAAGTACAAACAAACATTATTGTTACAATGAATGCTTTGTTCCCGTATCCATGTGCGAAATGTCGTATAATAAAAAGAGCTAAGGCTAAGGAACATAAAAGATTCTATAAAATTTTGTGCAGCACTGTGTACATTCAAGAAAGAAACATGCATGCCTTGTTGTAATGTAAGTATGTCTATTGAAGTATGCACCAACCTTTGTGAATTTAAAAATAGGCGGAACGCCTTGTGTCTTTCATCGTCGCCAATATTTCAACCGGTAAAAATACATTATGGTTTATGTATTCCACTAATGTAAATAGAATGACCTTATCTGCGACACGGTTTATCTATATGTCACTCACATCTAAAAGATCGTTTGCTTTGTATTGTTCGCTCGCATAGACGTCATCATCTGCAAAGTAAGATTTTGCAATGACTGGAGTGAAAAAAAGGAAGTTTTGCAACTTAATCCGGCTTAAGAATGAAGAATATTTAAAATATGAACATAATGACGTAATTAACGTATTATAAATATGCATCCCTTCTAGCAATAATTTGGCAGTTAAAAGGACGTTAGATGTCGTCTGAAGTTAAAAAGCTGGTATCATTTTGATTATTGATATGATAGACATAAATATTATCGTATCTCGTTCGGTACCCTCTCCCCTGTCACATGAGAAAGTGAAATATGTTCAAAATAGCAGGCGCGACACGTAACTCGCGATAATGCCCGTTGTCAATATTTGCTCAAGTCATAAAAGTAAAGTGACGTGAACGACCCGTTGGTGGACTTTCCTCTCCCTATCTCGAGTCATAAGTGTTCTTGAGTAAGAATATACATAAAATCATAATCAGCTTTATGCAGTCACCTTATCAGTCTATCTTGGACTACGGTCTCCTCTTAAAAAACCTATCTGCTTAAGAAGACATCACTGCTGGAAATATGTCTTCCCCAACCCAACAAACACCACAATGATTGGTCCTGCGTCGCCCGCATCTATGAGACTCTTGTGTCTTATTCCACCTTGTTCATCAAGTCAGGCTCCATGTTCATAAAGTAAAAATTATTTTGAGTAATTACTCAAAATGATACCAGCTTTTTAACTTCAGACGACATCTAACGTCCTTTTAACTGCCAAATTATTGCTAGTAGGGATGCATATTCAATCTCGTTGATTGATTTGCCATCAATCAGAATCCATCAAATACCTCCCATCTGGCTCCATTAAAATCGTTTATCAATCACATGACATGTCGTTTACATCCAATTTGAAAGTTCCGCCTGTTCCATCAAAGTAGTCAAAACAAATATGTTATCATCATTTATATTCTAAACATAAACACTTTGTTTAACATAATATTGTTACCCGCCACAGATATCGAATGCTAACGCTGGTTGTAGGCCTAATGAAATGGCTTTCGCTCCGTATGAGTACCTTCTTGAGAGAGCCGATGTGCCCCGAATGCTGATTTAGTTGATTTTCATCGAGATTTCAAAGTAAAGGATTTGAAATTTCGCTTGATAAATTTGGGTGTCGCTCGAGTCTAATCACGTATATGTCACAAGTGTCACATCGCTCCATTTGAGCCTACTATCGCATAAAATGAAAGTTAGACTGTGGTGGCACTTTTTCACACTAAATGGTATGCCATTTTTTGCATTTCGCTTATTTTAAAAAGGTTTTACCGTGTCTCATTACAACAGTGATGTCATTTCCGTGTCTCCTTGTATACCTGTACCTCTTGAAATAACCCCGTGTAAAGATCACACGTTATCGCTGTTTGCAGTTAAAATTACTGTGTCAATGTCCCAGTTAAATTGCCCATCAATAACGTGAACCACTTTTATTTTCTGCGCTAATAATCTTCTTTTTTTGCCGTGCGTTCATTGGTGCGCGGGCGACTATGCGGATCCATGCGAAGATCCAAGAGACATAAGCTACGTAATCGTACCGCAAACACGTGTGAATCAGACTGTGAGAATGGCACGCGATATTGTTTTCCCATTGGAAAAAATCATCGGTAGTGGCAATGATTCCATAAAATCTTCTAGGATTCTTTTGCCTTGTTTCTAAGGCTACTTTGCTTCAAAAAGTTTGTACATTTTTAACTATTAAGAATATTTCTATATTCATAAATTTATAATGTTCAAAGATTACTAATATTACTTTTCCTTTGTCGGAGGAAAGCTCAACAGGTAGTAGGTAGGTAAGGTAGTTGATTCCTACTCCTAACCTAATGATGAGCCATTAGGCACCGATTCCAAACAGATCATTTGGAGGCGCACACAGAATATTTGACTTTGACTTTCTGTGATAGCGATTTTCGAAAAAAAGCCAATTATAGATTATCGCTTGACATAGACTTTTTCCATATTTTTTCCAGAACTATTATAACTTGGTCTCTCACCCGGTACCAGGTTAACGTTGAGTTTTGGGACACCCTGTAGGTATAGATATAGGATATTTATCATTATCATCATCATCCCACCCTATAAAGGTCCCACTCTCTTACTGCAGGACACAGGCTGTGAAGAAATTCAATGGCGTGTGTGAAGTTCCCAATCCGCACTGGACCCGCGTGGGAACTACGGCCCAAACCCTTTCATTCGAAGAAGAGGCCTGTGCCCTGCAGAGGGAGGATATTTATAGTTATTTTTAAAAGTGTGCCACGAATTAATTAATTAAGAAGTTTACTATGTCACACTCCGAAATAAGGAATATTTCTTATTTGAGATAACTTTCGTGATAAACCTACGCTTTTCCTCCTTTGGCCTGGGAATTGGTTGCCCTACATGTCGCAAAGCTATAAGCCCGTAACTTTATTTACTGTTAGCCTATACAAACTAATAGAAACGAGAAAATAAACTTCTTATTTGAATTGTGGCCAATCGACACTAGCGGCCCTCTGAACTTTGGACCTCGCGAGTTTTTCGAAATTGATAAAATATTATTTTTTACTTTTTCAACCCCTTATGGCTCGCCATTTTGAATAATTTCCAAAAACCGATTCTGCAAAAAAATCCATGTAGTTATCGAAACTTCTCACAAAATTTCATGAAAATCGGCTTAGAAATTCGACTACAGCCGAACAGACGTACGTAAGCATTTTTGTCCAAGCTGAAACGGAGACGCTTCGCTCACACTTTACGCTCGCTCGGTCATACTCACCAAGCTTCAAATAAATTGCATCCATTCTCGTTGTTCCTTCATCAACCGCACAGCTAAGGAGTGGAATTCCCTGCCTGCGACTGTGTTCCCTGAACACTACAATTTGGCCGCTTTCAAGTCTAGGGTGAATGAGCATTTACTAGGCAAGCGTGCTCCATCGTAGGCCTCATCTTCGCTTTCCATCAGGCGTGATTGTGGCCAAACGCAAGACTATATAGTATAAATAAAAAATAAAAAAAATCTTAAATGTAATCGAAAATAATATTCATCACAGCAAATCTATCATGTCTAGAAAAGTTTGCTGCTGTAGAGAAATGTCCACAAAAAGTTTCTAAGCAGTCACGTACTTCATTACATCACGTCTCGCCAATCCACACGGCACATTGTAAATTCTCATACCTTTACCAGACACTTCAATACCAACTTCTACTTTATGCATGACTCGCTGTTTGTAAACTAACCTTAATGTTACTCTTATGCTTACACTTGCCAGTTCAGCGAATTGCAGTCTTACCCAATACACAATAAGGTCTTCCTCTAGCAGCTATGAAAATGGTAGCACGTTGCTATGTCACGCCCTCACCTGGGCTTAAGAAAGGCTGTTTAACCAGCAAACCGTAATTGGCATTGACATTGTGTATAATTTAATTTGTTTGAAGAAGGCGATGTAAGACGTTTACGTTTTGCTGACTGAGTAAAAAGATCTAGTTTATCTTGTTGACTTATAGGTCGAGTTGAGCTAGTAAAAAGTGGAATGGGAATTGTTGCTTAGTCGTTTTGCGATTGCGTGGTGGTTTGGTTCATTTCTTACTGGAATTCTGATCGCCGACTAGATATTTAAGCCTTTGCAGGTTTTATATAATCACAGTCTGTGGCAATCTTAGAAAAGTATTCCCACACGTATACAGGGTGTCCCACTCAACGATAACCTGGTACCGGGTGGGAGGCCAAGTGATAACAGTTCTGTAGATGAGGGAGTTGTGAAAGAATATGTAATTCGCCATTTTGTGGCGGCGGTCATCTTGGACCAATTTTCATCAAGCATAGCTAAGAACACTCCTGACTAATTCACCTTTCAAACAAAAAAAAACAAAATCAAAATCGGTTCATCCGTTCGGGAGCTACGATGCCAGACATACACACACGCAAGCACGCACGTACGCACGCACAAACACACCACACTCCATGTTGTGAGTGTGACTCTATTATCGCTTACCTAAGTGACATGGATTTTTTTCCAGAACTGGTATAACTTGACCTCGCGCCAAGTACCAGCTTATCGTTGAATTTTGGGACACCCTGTATATGATAGTCGAAATAAAGTTTTTGCTAAGTAATTAATTTCTTCGTGAATTTGTAACAAGATTATAATCTTGTTGGCGACAAGATACTTTCTTACTTCGATAGTTTTGTAAGTCACTCAGAAGTTGTTTTGAAAAACAATAGTAATAATGAATGGCATGACATATGTGTTGTTGTGGGTACAATGTGTAGTGTGCCATGTAGTTAATTGTGTACTCTTGTTTATAAATACTAAAACTTACTTACTGCGTTTTGCCATTAGAACAGAACAGAATGATAATTTTGACCGCAACAATGAAAATTGTCGTATGTGATTTTTTTACTTTCGTTAAAATTTTGCAGAGATGTTTATTACATTATTTTATAAATTAAAAATTTTAAGAACTCCCGACGCAATTTGGTCACACATATTTTGAAAATAAAGTAAATTTGCCCATTCTGCGTCGAAGATCCCTTCCGCAGCTAATAAAGCAGCTGATAACTTTGAAACGGCTGAACCAATTTTGATGAAACATATCTAGGAACCATCGCCAAGAAACCTGCTTTCGAATAAAAAAAACCGCATCCGAATCGGTTCACCCATTTAAGAGCTATGATGCCACAGACAGACACACAAACACACACACACATAGCGGTCAAACTTATAACACCCCTCTTTTTGTGTCGGAGGTTAAAAATATTCAATGTAATAAAATGAAAATTGACAAAATTGACTTCCGACAATGTTAATTGCTACGGTCGATTTATGTCTTTATATCAAACGCATAATGTATTAGATCTCTTGTAACTAAAACAGTATATTTCAGAAAACATGTTTTTCGGTAACATGTACCTACAAATTCAAAATGCATAAAATCTCTCTCTCTCTCTCTCAGCATATTTTTTATGCAGTACACTTTGAACTTTGACCAATATATAGGAAAATTTGCAACCATAATCAACAAATCCTGAAAATCATTTACAGGGAGCCAGACTAAACGTACCTACCATCTACTAAAATATTACGGATTAGTATTAAAACACCGTATAAACGATAATAACATTTTAGTACCATCTATCTGCATTAGAATTTATCGCAAACAAGTTTCTTGTGATACTTAATTTATTATTCAAATTGACGTCTAAGCTTCGTATCTTAGGAGTTAAAGCTTATCATTATGCGGTGACGAACAGCTGGTACAGTGAAGTCTGTGAATAACTGATGTTCTGAGACCGACTTGTAATCTTCACGCTCGGAGTATTCCCGTCTACCTCAGGGATGGTAGTAAAGTCTTGCACTCTTAAATAACTTTCAATGTAAGTACTCATGGGTTTTATATGAAAATGGCAAGCATTCGGCAACATCTGTCGCGTTCAATATCGAAAGCAACTACGGTAAATTTTATGACATTTTTTATCATGAATAGAGACCTGTCTTTTAAAAAATATTTTCTGTACATTTTATGTCTCAATTTTGTTTTAACTACGAATTCAGAACTAAAGTTAAACTTACTATTGTCTCGTGGGAAAAATATTTTTCGCTTCGAGTGCTTGTCTTGTCTGAGTCCAATCGTAGATTTTGCATCTACCTTTTTCACATTACGGCTTTCTGACCTAGATCTCGGACAAATATGGCTGTAACCTAATAGTTAGACAAGCACATTTGGGGCTAGGCCCTTAGGCTATGTCTACACTTCCCTAGTCTGTTTATCTTCAGATGCAGACAAACGATGGACTCGTAGCTCCGGAGATAAAAATACGCGACCATTGTTCGTACCTTCCTTCTTATGACAACCAGTTTAATCGTCCTTTCTTCTAATTAACCGTTGAACGAATAATCTCATATGTTACTGTTACGGGGTACACGCCACATTACAATGGAACAAAGGCCTGCGATGTCTCACTCGGAAACGCTCCGCGCTATTCGCCATGCGTCGATAAATTAAACATTCATTGTTTGTGCTCTCCAAGCTTACCTTCGACCTCACTCATGTAACTCACGTACGCTCCCCTACAATACCCATGTCTTTTGTCTAAACGACGTTTATTTTGTACCCATATATTAAAGTATACCTTTTTATTTTCCAGGTTAACCACCACACGCGCCTTCTTCGCCTATCTCCAGCCTTAGCCTGTATTCATCACTGCCAATTATTCCGCCCTACTGCGCGCTTAATGTCGCCATGCTAGACAAGATTCATGTTAAATGTAAGAACGGAGAACAAGCTAGACAACTCCAAAAGTGCTGGCGTACGTGACATCATCGGGAGAAAAGGGAGAGCGTTATGAGCCAGTCTCAGGACGAGGCCCGAGTGGCCAGGATACAGAAATACAAAGAAGAGAGAAGGAAACAACTTACAGCAAGAACGGCGACGCTGTTCTCTGAAAATGTCACTCAAAGGTAAGGTAGAAATACTACTCACTACTATGAATCTATCAATAAATTTTATAGCATTTTGGAAATTAGGTACATTTGATGTATGTCTTGAGTCTCTTTTATGCCTAATTCTTTATTTTTGTTGTTTTCAGGCGCCCAAGAAATGCAGACCGTACGCCTTTGGAGGAAGCAACTGCTAATCTAAAATCATCATCAGACTTAAATCTTAATTCTATCTCTACATCTGTGCCTATTAGAACAACACGTACTTCTCGCTTGAGAGCTGCCGCCGCAAACCATTCTGACTCCTCGCCGTCTCCAAGGAAGTCCAACAGAAGCTCTTCCGCTCAGTCTCTTTTGGAAGAAAATAAAAACAAATCGCCCAAGAACTCGAAAATTATAGAAAGAGATAAAAACAAGTCTTCTCCGAACAAAAGGACTAGTCATCAGAAAGAGAATCAGAAAAGCATTTCATCCTCATGCGTTTCTGATAAAGAAATTGGTGCTATAAGATCGAAACCTAAACATTCCATTAGTAAAAATATTTTAGAAAAAGACAAACTTAATTTAATAGTCAGTAGTTCTAAAGTTAATAATGTTGACGAAACTAACGGTTTAAAGAATGAAATCACACCGAACTCTGGAATCGAAGACAAGGAATCTAAAAATAGTGATATAGAAAGTAAAGAAAACACTTCCGTAGACTTAAGGGTCAATGGTGAAGAAATTTTGAATGAGATTTTACTTGACAAAACCATTTCTCCAAGTTTAGAAAAGGAAAAATTCGAAGATTTGTTTAATAGATGTGTCATAGAAAACGAGAAAAATCAAGATAACTCTCAATTGAATAATACAGATAATAACCATTCAAACGTGCTCAATATTAGTCACAAAAGTAACATTCCTATAATTCAAGAACCTGTGGTAAAGAAAATTGATGTAATTGTGAAGTTAGAAGATAGTGTTGTAGTGCCAATAGGTGTGAAAGATGAAGTGGGTGGGTTGTTAGGGGCTGTGTGTGTTCGCAAAGTAGAAAGATTCAGTGAATTGCTCAGTAATTTATGTTCGCCTTGTGAAGCTGATGTATTGTTTGAAGACATCTTGGTTGAAAATGGGATCGACTCTAGCGGTGAATCGGTAAGTAGAACACCCCAATCTCTAACTGAAAAGAGACTTATCGCTTAGATATGTTTTGATTTCATCAACTTTTTTTTTGGTTCTGAGACAACGCCCTTTGTAATAAAAATGTGATGAAATTATTGATATTTTAAGGCCTATCATTAAGTGATCGATCATGTATTATTTTGTTATTTCAGCAGGTGTATCAATTTAACATAGGTACCCTTTTAATACGTAATTGCAAAGCGGATGGTGAAGCCTACGTATTTATCAATATGGTCATTGCTCAGCACATGGGATTTGACATTTGAAATGAGACGGTTGATATAACTACGGTTGTTATAATTTTTGCTAATTTTCTTATTTTTCCTGTTTTTTTTTGCATTGTAATTCCAATTACTTTGATTGCAATTTGAATAAAATGGGTTTATCAATTCGTCGTTTTGTATTTACTGCAGGGATAAAAAGAAAAAAAGTTTTTTCTGGTTTAGTTTTGTGACTGTTTTCAAACTAAAATAAAGAAATTACGTAGATTTATAACACTAATATATATTTGATGCCAACCAAACGTGTATCTCAAGCAAATTACGTTTTATAGCCCAATAATTATTGGCAGTAAAAGCTATCTTCTGTAATAAAACATTTTATACGCATCTGGGCATTATGAGTAAATGAGTATCATCAACTGATAGTCCGATTTGTGAATTCTTTAAAAATACACACATCGCCACTGGAAAGGTAGTAGGTATTATCGATCGATACATAATGTATTTCCAAAGGGGATAGGCAGAGCACACAACGTTGCATTTACGTTTTGAGGCCACTTTTAGCAATTTTCTGTCGACATGGCAATTAAACGGCCGTCCGGTAGAGATTGCTTTTAATTATTCGTATTCTAGAAAATACTTGTGACAGTTTTGTGCTTTAAAGACTATTGATTAATTAATTACGTAAGAATGATTTTGATCATTTTTGGCCCCATACCCACGTAGCATTCTCAGCTGTCTGTCCGTCCATCTTACAATGCTGCATCTTTTAACACGTGCTATGTAAACACATGAAATCTTCAGTGTCACGACACTTTGGTTACACAGTGATGCGTTTAATTTCTTATAATTGACTCCAGTCGGTGTAACCATGTCTGCCCATAAAACGCTATGTAATTCTTTCAGCGATTTTGACGCACGCAACACGCAACATAACTTTATACATAACGTCAGTGTAACTTGAGCTGCGGGATAGTTGGATGCTCATAAGAAATAACGTGTCAACCTGCAGAAACTCGAAAATTGAGATTTGAATACGAATTGTGTCGTCTGCTCCACATTTTATAAAAATGAGTTACGTGACTGACCTTCACGATATCGAAAAACGGCAAAAAAGTTAACATAAATGCGTTAGTTCATCCCTAGTAAAATATTAAGCGGCCATTTTCTCAAAACGATGTTCGTGTGGGTTGACATGTTATTACGTATCAGCATCCAGTTATCCATTAATCGTAAGAAGACCTTATCTTTACTGATGGCATATATGCGAGGGTAAAATGATTAATACAATTCAATGGCCCAATTTCCCTGAACAACCATGCATAAGCCCAGTTTAGACCTGGATAAAAATCGTGCAAGTTGCACTACATTGCTGCGCTCTATTGATCACTTCAGACTCCTTGGCTTTACGGACTCGCAATGTGATGCAACTAGCTCGATTTTTCTTGCAGGTCTAAACTGTGATTTAGGATTAAAATTACGGGTATAGAATTAACAGTGAGCCTGAGAACGCTTAGGGCCGTTACAAACGGACTGCATTTTAACTACAAGGTGTCTGCCAACTGCCGACTGTACCATTTTCCATTGCAGTCGGCAAAACTACACGCAAAGTGCACGCTATTTGCGACTGAAATATTTGGGCAGTCGGCAGTTGCAGTCACGTTGCAGTTAGAATACAGTCCGTCTGTAACGGCCCTTATAAAACAAAAAAATCCAATTAGACTAACCCTCGTTTGGTCTTGATCTGAAGTCCTATCTACCTATCGCGACGCAATCGGGTCAAGAGTGCTGCAGATAAGGCGATGTCGTGATATTGTATGTAAGACGTCAAAGCTTCATTTTCATTCTGCTTACGGTGTAAGGCTTACATGGTTATGTTGGCATTGTTTAAAGTTATTAGGTACGTTTTGTCATGCATAGTCATCTACCTTAAATGCTTTTGTTTAAGCCTTGCGGCCTTGTTGGATTAGGCTCTACATTGAAGTCTAGATTTAACTATAAAATAACGAGGCTTATTGTTTTCAAGCGAGCAAATTCTTGCATATTGAAAAGGCTGTGGTGCCCTAGTGGTTTCACCTATGGCCTCTCAAGCAGAGGGTCGCGGGTTCGAGCCCGGGCACGCACCTCGGGGTTTTTCGGAATTTACGTACGAAACTATACTTTATATTTACTATGACCTTTACAATGAAGGAAAACATCGTCAGAAAGCCTGCACACACCTGCGAAGAATTGCAACGGTTTGTGTGAAGTTCCCACTTGTGGCCCACAGTTGGACCCAGGTGGGAATTATTAAAGCCATCTCATTCTGAGAGGAGGCATGTGCAGGCAGTGGGATGTATATAGGCTGTAATTTTTAGCCCAAGCCAGCAAGCGATGCTTAGGATCTTACTATAACAAAATGTGTGTTAATATAAAGAACAATGTTCTCAGTTACGTTAAGTAAAATCCTCTGGTCGTAGTAGTCAACAATTCATATGAGAGGAACATGCACAATATGCATGCACACTTCAAAACTGTTACTCGCAAATCCTTCACAGGGAACATGACAGATGACGGCTTATATACAGCAGTGTCGCTTGATCGACGATGATAGATGTACGCTATAATGTTAACTGACGGCGTTCGGAAGCCAATGCTCCGGTTTCCACTCCAGGTAGTGAAGGATTAACCACTTAGCGATTGTTTCGGACTGTTATTGGACGTGAACATTCCGACATACCTAATTGCAATATCCTTATTTACCCGCTCCACATGGTTTAGTCAGGGATCATACCATGGCTAAACCTATCTACCTTATCTATCTTACTAGATTTTATCCGCCATAAAGCAAGAGTCCGGCAAAGAAACATCCGAAAAGAATCATCCTCATCATCATATTCGGTATTAGTTAGTGAATATAATAATATAAATCCCCTTTTCTCTTATCTTGTTAAACATCTTAGGGCCGGCGCCCACTGACGGCATGGCACGGCGTGGCATTTTATTACTATCAAGTTATTTTGCATCTTATTTCAATGAGTTTAGAATTCATGTTACTTTATTGGTTATGCGTTGCGTCGGCCCTCAGGACGTCTCGGCATCGTGATATCGAAATAAAGTAACATGAATTCTAAACTCATTGAAATAAGATTCAAAATAACTTGATAGTAATAAAATGCCACGCCGTGCCATGCCGTCAGTGGGCGCCGGCCTTTATTCGTTCGAATATTCGTTTTGTACTGTTTTATTATAACTTACATAATATGCCAAATTTGAAGAGTAATAAGTATAATTACGGAGATAAGTCACGAGTCGAAGAAAAAATAAAAATCCCATCTATTCCCTATCCCGTGGGAATTAAAAAAAAACCTCTTAGTATACCTCTATGACACTCAAGGTATGTGTGCCAAATTTCAAGTCTTTAGTTTCAGTGGTTTGGGTTGTGCGTTGATATATCAGTTAGACAGTCAGGACTCTGAATTTTTAAACTGACTGACCAGCGTTCTTGACCGCTTTGTAACAGCTAAAAAACCTGCATACACTCGTCCTCGTCAACAGGGTATTATTATGTCCATTGTCAGCATTAGCATATTATGTTGCCCACCTTGATTCTGAAACCTTCAGTAAACATATCGAGTGTGCTGCATTAAACAAAAAATATTTTCCTTAAGCAGACCTTAAGGTGTTTATTTTTAATTTAAGACCTCCCAACCGCTAAAGGTTTGTGCTTGCTAACCCTGAAAGGATCCTCAAATCGGTTTCTCCGTGTCTTATTTGGGATTGAAAGTACATTTTTGGGTTGCCGCACGCTGCAACTGCAATGCGTTGGAGAGGTACCGATAAGCTCGGTCAAGTTCGACAATTTTGGTAGCGGCGAGCATTAATCGATTGCGTTGAAGCGCGCAAGGAGTTTTGTCGACTTGCGGCTGACCTCGTTTCCACATCGACAGATCTCATCGTATTTGGTCATGATCGTAGCAAAATCGGTATGCCTTTATTTGTTGAATTAAGTGATAATGATAAAGCTTGTATGCGGTTTTGGTTTGTAGCGTCCGTAATTGAGAAATCTTTACGATTCTTAAGATCTAAGTCCAAGTCGAGTTGAATAATTTCAAGCTGCTTTTGCAAGTTGGTAATTTTATTATTTACTCGAATCTGAAATGGCTATCCATAGTACAAATGTTATGTAGTGCGATTTTTTTCTAGTAAGCAAGCAGCTTTTTATGGAGATAAAATATGATTCCGAAATATTTTTCTGGATTTTTATTTACAAACAGACAAACTCTTATTTTTCTGTAAGGTTTACTAAAGCCTAGCAGAAGATTGTGGGTTCAAACCCCGGCACGCACCGATTTTTCGGAACTCATGAGAGCTTCACGATGATGGAAGACATCGTGAATAGGTAAACCTGCAGACACCTGCGAAGGAATTCAATGGTGTGTGTGAAGTTCCCAATCAGCACTGGGCCCGTAACGTGTTGGTGCTATAGCCCAAACCGGGAGGAGGCCTGTGCTCAGTGGAACGTGTATGAGCCGAGATGATGAAACACTTTCTATAATGTATAATGTTGCCGTAATTAATGTAGCTACGGCAATTTGCCATTGGCCTCTTACATGCATGTTAGTCTGTAGTTTTATTTACGACGTCATCTCAGTTCTTTTGCTCATTCTTAATGACAGGTATGCGACTAAACTGCCACGAGAAACATTTTAATCAATGCTGTACACACATACTATTACTTCAGGTATGCCGCGTGCCACGTTGCTGATTAATTAGGTAGGCATACTGACTGTCGATGTTCGATGATTGATGACTATTCGAATCATCAAAATATGAAATGTCAGTATTAAATTATAATTATTTAGTGATAAAGAGGTGTACAGATATTTTTGACTTCTGACGTGCGTGTGTTTGTGACCTTGACTGCATACACACAAAAAAAGACTTCTTAACTTATAAAATCTTTTTAAATTAAGATTATTAGTTAAGATTATGCATGCAATTTTGTAATTTTACTGAAATAAACAGTTTAAATTTTTTTTTTTTTTTAAAAGTCAATAATGAGGAGAGGATAATTTTTATTTGTCAAAATCAAAAAAGTGTATTCTGAAGTAAGCTTCACGCCACTTTTTTATGCTACCTGTTATTCGGAAAGAACACCAATGCCAAGATGAATGCGCCACAAGAAACTTGGCAAAAAAGTAAATTAAAGAAGTCGTGGTCGCCCAATGGTTTAACCTAGCCTCTTAAACGAGGGTCTTGGGGGGCTCGCACCTCCGAGTTTTTCGAAATTTATGTGCGAAATTACATATTTTTTGCTTTGAGCTTGACGGTGAAGGCAAACATTGTGAGGAGAACAGCACCTCCGAAGTGTGTGAAGTTCCCAATCCGCACTGGACCCAAGTCCTCTCATTCTGAGCAGAGGCCTGTCCGCTGCAATGGGACGTATACATATAGGCTGGGATGTGTATGTTATTTATTGGTTATTGAACTTGGACAAAAACTCCAGCTATTGTTTAATTGATTGGGTTTTTGCGATGACTATTGTAACACCCACTGTGCTTTTAATTAGCTTTAATTTACCAATCTTTGATGTTAGCCAATCTATCATATCCGAGTTAACATCTATTAAGGGATGACCTCAATCAAATAGATAACAATTTAGTAATTGTATTTGTTGTTTTGTCGGTGGAGTAATTTCCAGCTTATTCTACATTCCGCTCTTTCCACCGACAAGAGCCTAGCTCTTAAGTTTTCGAATTCTCTCCGCATTATACTTTGGGAGCATTTGTTACGGTATCTCTTAATCATTTAAATAGACAATTGTGAACTTTAAAAAGTATAATCTCATTAGACAAATTTGAAGTAATGCAATAAAAGGATTTGGTTTGCTTTTATGAAGGAGCCGAACTATCCTCTTTTCATGAAAGCCACGAATTGAAACATCGAAAGCCGTATTAGGTATCCCAAATTAAATTATGTAAGTCTTTTGTTTTTCATTGCAAGGTTGTTTTGTTTTTCTCATATCGCATACATCCGAATGCGAATGAGGTTAAGGATTCTGCTGCGTGCGCAACCGTTTAATTTCGGTGTCAAAATAAAAACCGGCCAAGTGCGAGTTGGACTCGCGCACCGAGGGTTCCGTACAAATTTATATGTATCTATGAACATCCAGACTTAGCAGACCCCTGCTCCTAAGCAAAATGTGCGCAGTGTGGGATCACTGTAGATTGGTTACTGATATAGACAGACAGACAAAAAACTTTATGCTTTTCGCAATTTTTCCTTTATCTGTGCTTCGTATCAAATTTAAAGATTCTGAGTTCACGGGAAGTACACGGTTTTGGTTCCCTTGCGAGTGTCGAAAATTTGTGTATCTCTAATTAAAATAAGCTTTTATCCCGGGAAAGTGCTAAGTTCCCGCAAGATGCAGACGAAGTTGCGCACCAGGCCACATCAATTACTATCCATATTTCCATACTAATTTATAAATTCGAAATTGTGTCTCTCTATCTCTCTGTTTGTTACCTCTTTACGCTTAAACCGCTGAACCGATTTAGGTGACTTTGGTATAGAGATAGTTTAAGTCCCGGGATAGAACATACGGTAGTTTTTATTCCAGAAATTTGCATAGCTCTCACGGGATAGTGATGAACGTATTCTTTGCAGACGAAGTCGCGGGCAGCAGCTGGTATATTTATAACTTGGCCTTGAATGAACGGGATCCCAAATGAGTTATGAATTATCGCACAGAAATCGATCGAAGTGAAAGAAGGCTGCGTCGGCGCCGATCGCGGCAGTTGCATTGACGTCGCGAATGATCACGCGCGTCGCGATTCTATTGTTTCGTTGGTATTGTCGTTGTTTATTTATATGTGTACCTACTTATATTAATTTTTCGTTACTAACAAATTTTTAAATATTGTTATTTCAATAAACGCGTAACTAAATTATCGCAATTTAACGGGTTGGATATGTGCGTGTGTCTGTCGATATGTCAGTTTTAAAGCAAGTGATTTCTTTTCACTTTCATTTAATTAGGATTATGTATTTGCGTGTGTTAGGAAAGATATAAAAAATTGTCCGTTTCTTTGGTTTCGAACTGTAATTTTTGTAACTGTTATGTCCCGGTAAGTGAGCACTGTTATTATATAGGAAACGATATACTTCAAGAGTTATGTGCGCGAATGGGTTTTTAATAAGCTCAATAACCTCGTGTTTCAAAGGCAGTCAATCGCTCCTTACATGGTCGGCGTTTACGGCGGGCCTTTACACTCGTAATGTTGTTTACTAAAGAATAGGAAGTTGCGGCTTTTTAGGGTTCCGTACCCAGAGGGTGCTAACGGGACCCTATTACTGAGACTCCGCTGTCTGTCCGTCTGTCATAGGGCTCTATTTCTTGAACTTGTACGTACTTGAACTTAAACTTTTAACCTAAAATTATTAATAACTTTTTTAAATTCATTTTAAATGCAAGATTTTTCGCTAACTGTACTTTTGGTTCACTGTACTTGCATTGAAATCCAACTCACATCAGTATAACAAATTTCAACTGAATTAGACCACTGGAAGTGGGTCAGATTCGACTTCCAAGATTTGACCCGTACATACATACATACATTACAAGTTAATAAAAAGCTTTTAAAAGTAGCTCCATACCGTAGCGTTTCGTATGCTCAGCCTACCTCCTTTGGCAAAGGCGTGATCTCTGTATGTACCTGTGTGTATTACTGTGGCCGCTATACCATCAAATACTAAAAAATACCTAAAGTCAAAAATTAAAGCGGGTCGAAACGTTTTTTTTGAACTATTTAAAAAAATATATAGAGGTACGGAACCCTTCATGTGCGGGTCCGACTTGCACTTGACCAGCTTTTTAATAAGTGTTGTCGCTATCTGTTGTTTAATCAATCTAGAGATATTTATTGCATTTTTACGGCTATCCGTATTAGGTAAAGAGTTACGTTGGTTTTTAAGCTACAAAATATCATAGGAGACTGTATACTGCCCTTTAGTCTTTGTGTGTGTTCGTACAGTGTGGAAGTGGATGAACTGCATGAACACGCATTTTTTACATAAACGTAGCTATCGGAAGGTCGCGGGTGAGCAAAATAATTGTTTCAGTTCATTAATCTTGAAATTAGCGGAGTTTTTAACGTATACATAGTTACAAAGTCAAGGTTCCATTGTACATTAATTATTTTAATTGCTGAAGAGTCAATAGACTTGTTAAACAACAGTAATTGAACATCATGCGATTATTTAAGTTGAATCGTTAGTTTAGTATAGCTTGATTGAGTATCTAATGAATGTCGAATACGTGATTTGACCTTTACCAGAATAATAACCGACATAGAGTAATTAAGTAATAAGTTTGACCTATGGCCTCTCAAACAGAGGGTTGTGGGTTCGAAATTTGTGTGAAAAATCCTCTTGAAATTTCAAAGGAATTTACAATGAGCTTTACAGTGAGGATATCTGCATATACCTACGACGAAATTCAATGGTGTGTGTGTGAAGTTCTCAATCCGCAGAGCGCCCGCGTGGGAGCTACGGCCCAAGCCCTCTCATTCTGGGATACCTGTGCCCTGCAGTGGGACGTATTTAGGCTGGGATGATGAGGATACTTTGACATTGTCATTGTTGTGGCTAAGCCGAGCTAATATTTTCCGTAGACGATTTGTTTTCAAAAAATCCGACCGGACTGAGTTACCGGACAGCCTGGTGGTTAGAGAACCTGACTACGAAGCTTGAGGTCCCGGACTCAATTCCCGGTCGGCAGTTATTTTTGTGAAAAATTTGAATGTGTGTGCTCGAGTCTTGGATGTTTAATACGTATTTAAGTATGTATTTAATTTATCTTTAAAAGTATGTTTATCCACTGTCTAGTACCCGTAGTACAAGCTTTGCTTAGTTTGGGGCTAGGTCAATTGGTGTCAATCGTCTCATGTTTTTTTTTATTGTTCACAATTAAGGGATTTAATTTAAACAATACTTAATTGTTTCCATGCTGCAAAGAAAGTTACCCATATCGTCGGGGATAGTGTAATACCGCGTAACTAGCACTGGTAAATAGGGAAAATCCGCGTATCTAACGAATGTAGCCAAATTAAGATTTCCCGCCAACGAATTTAAAATCTTGATTTACCAGTGCTAGTTACGTGGTATTGCACTATCCACGACGATATATGACTAACTTGTTTTACACAAATTTGTGATTTTGTTTTCATTAAGCCCTTTATTATTTACAATTGTTTTGAAAACGACCCAGACTTAGTGGCTAAAATACCCATTTAATATACGAACCAAAAAAAATTAAAATGAATTACCAACTATTATTTCGGGTACCTAAGCATTGATCGTTTAGTAAACGTAATTAGATCGAGACTTCGCAGACAAAATTAATAATGGCAACCGCAGATATTTTAATTTCGCACGAGTTTATTTTTCTATTTAAATGAATATTGAATCGTAGAGTTAAACGTGAACCTTGTGTAATCTATTAAATTCATTTCGGACTGGATTCCAATTAAGTTGTTTAGTGAAATCCTAATCTAATGAAAATCCGAATTAGAAAACAAGCGATGCGTAAATTATCTCATTTCGCCTTACAGACGAATCAGTCTGTTTGCTTTGAAAAGCTTAATGTTAGATTTGAAATAAACTAAAAATTGTAAAGGATGTTGTAATCTGGTAGGAATTTTGATGAAATGTATCTTCATCATCATCCCAGCCTATAAGCACACTGCAGGGCACAGGCCTCCTCTCAGAATGAGAGAGCTTGGGCCGTAGTTCCTATACGGGCCTAGTGCGGATTGGGAACTCCACACACACCATTGAATTTCTTCACAAGCTTCCTCGCGATATTTTCCGTCGCTGCATGGTTAATTTCAAATGTAATTTCGCACGTAAATTCCGACAAAGTCAGAGGCGCGAGCCTGGGCTCGAACCCACAACCCTCTGTTAAAGAGGCCATAGGTAAAACCACTAGGCTAGTAAGGCTTTATAAAAAAAACAGTCGTTAGAAAATATTACCCAATGGCTTTTAAAAAAAAACATTTTCGTTATACGGCTTCAAAGCCTTATTAATTAAGTATAACCTTTATACAGAAGTAGGACTTGTTTTATAGGCGCAACAGTGATTATTCTTTATTTTTAAAATTAACATTACAACCTCAGGGATTAGACCAAAAACCTTTTCAGGGACGACCATGAAAGTATGAAATTCCAATTTGGGCAACTAATCCCAATATTCTCTGTACATAATAATATTCTTCCTTCCTTCGACCTAGACAGTAGAAAAGTCGTTCCATTAAAAGCACGGTAATTAATACTAGGGGCGTTCAATAAAAAGTGAGAATGAGTATGTTATAAACAACTTTTACTAAATGTCATTTTATTTTTCGACATAGTCACCTTTTAGCATAATACACTTAGTATATCTTTTTTCTAAACTTAAAATTCAATTTTTAAAAAAGGTCTCATCTTGAGTACTTAAAAAATCTTGTACTGCAGCGACTACCGCGTCGTCGTCTTCAAATTTCTGGCCTCTCAGGTATTGTTTCAATCTCGGAAATAGGTAGAAATCACTGGGAGCGAGATCTGGTGAATACGGAGGATGCTTAAGGATATCGAACCCAGCATCACGAATTGCAGCCATTGCAACGGCGGACTTGTGTGCCGGGGCATTGTCCTGGTGGAACAGCACAACTTTCGAGAGTTTACCTCGCCGTTTTTCGCGGATCTCATTGCGAAATGTTGCTATTTGTTTGGCGTATAAAGTGCCCGTAATAGTGGCTCCATGCTCGAGATACTCAATCATTAATACCCCTTTACCATCCCAAAAAACAGAGCCCATGACCTTACCGGCAGATGGGCTCACCTTGAATTTCTTCGGAGTTGGAGATGATGGCCTTTTCCATGTCATAGACTGCAGTTTCGTTTCAGGGTCGTAATGATGGAGCCATGTTTCGTCCATTGTTATAAATCGCGCCAAAAAAAGTTCCCGGTCTTTCTGCATCAGGTTCAAAGCTTCTTGACAAATCTCTAGTCTAGTTTGTTTTTGCGTGTCAGTAAGCATTCTTGGTACCCAACGCGCAGATACCTTTTTCATACCCAAGCGTTCATGTAAAATATTATGCACGCTCCCCGTTGAAATCTTTACATTTTCAGCAATAAAACGAACTGTGACACGACGATCCGCCAAAACTGAGTTTTCGACTTTTTTCACAATTTCTTCAGTTACTGCTGTAGTAGGGCGTCCGGAGCGGGGGTCGTCCATTGTCGATGTTCTTCCACGTCTAAATTCGGCGCACCAACGTGCGACTGTCGAATACGGAGGAGCATTAGAACCTAAAGTGTCCCGCAAATCCAAATTGACTTGATAACGGCGCGCAGTTCAATTTTCTCCATTTTCGCTAACGTACTCAATAGCATTGCAAAGAAATTACCGTATATTTTTTTAAACAAAAGACAGTTAGTTTTTTTTTTTCATAGCAATCAGCTAGATAGATTAGCTTTACCGGCCAGTATTTAATTTCGTAATATTAAAAGAGTTTGCATCTCATTCTCACTTTATATTGAACGCCCCTCGTACTTCTCTCAAATATTTTTTTGCTTAATGTTGATAGTGAATTCTTAGAATTAAGGCGTGAGATTATTGAAGAGCACTTAATAAAAAATATAGATAGATAGATAGATAAAGACGTTTATTTGGTACTGCAAGCACACACAATCAAAATCAACAAAAATACAGATATCAGTATAAACTTAAAAGTAAAACATTTAATATTGTCTGTATGCGCTGCAGTAGTGCAAAAGGGCCGTGGCTCAGTGGTCAACATTGCTCATAGGAGCAAAACACTGATATTCTGCCACAGCCCAGAGGATCGAGAACAAAATATTACTTACTAATTAAAATAAATACAACAAAAGATTAAACAACAAAACAAAACAGTGCTAAGCATCATTAATACCTACAATAATTATTTATTTAGGCACAAGTAACAAAAACACAAAACAAGCCATTCCACCCGAGACGTCCCGAGAGAATATTTAAATATTTAAATTATATTACACTAGTCTTATCCCGCGATTTCGCGCGCGTAAACTATTATGTTTGGCAATCAGATTGAAATTCCGGGAATATCCAAAAATTTCATCCCGCTCTAAGCACAAAAGCTCTCAGCATAAAAACTATCCTATGTCCTTTTCAGGGTTTCAAACTATCTTCATACTAAATCTCATCTAAATCGGTTCCAGCTGATTAAGCGTGAAGAGGTAATAGACAGACAGACAAGCATACTTTCGCATTTATTAGTACGGATGAGTGAGAATCGCGAAAGTTAATAATATATTCCAAATCTACGGTTTAAAATTGTATTAAAAAAGTATAAAGCCTCCTATCCATTGTCCTAGCCTAACATGGGTTAGAATAAATCGCTATGTCCCGTACATAATGTATGTCGACGTTGACGAATTTACATAGCGTGGGTGATACTCAGGTTACCTAGATCGACATTCTATCTATCTGCGAAGGCCGATGGCTGGTTTGTGGGCCTGAGACATACATATATGTTTAGTTTAGTTGCTCCTCCTGACTTCATCTGCTCAGATATCCGTAGTATTCATGTAGCTCTAATCTTGAAGGAAAATACTTAACGGGTGAAATAAGCATATGCGATATGGGCGAATATTTGTGGTCGAGTCTTGGATGTTTAATAATATATTTATTTATAGTCTATACTATAAGTATGTTTTTCCTTTGTCTAGCATCCATAGTACAAGGTTTAATTATTGTTATTATATTTTTATATATTTCGAACCAAACATAAGTAACATAATTTAGAGAATAAATAGGTCTTTACTCGCGCACGTCTTTAGTCTTTCTCTCATCTGTTCATTCACTCCAACTCCCCCATTCCATCTTCTCATTTGAGCAACCATGCATCACCCCACTCATTCCTGTATTGATGAAAAGTTTACTCGCACTGAGAGACGTCGATTAATTATAATATGACGTTGTTGAATTTTAACTGTCTTAAACAACGAGTGTTAGTCCACACGTGTGTATATTAATTTCCCGCGGGAATTGTGCAATCAAAATCGCTTTCCGCGTCTCCTTCTACAGTCAGCATCAAAAGTAGATGGTCACTTTTGTACTTGGTCGTAATTAGGTACACAATTTTCAATCATGTAAATATGACATTTGCACCTGACTGTAAAGCGACAAGGTACAAAAGTGATCAGCTACTTTTGACGCTGACTGTATATCCGCTAACTCCTCTTAAACTATGCAGCGGGTTTTGACGCGGTTTGGACCATAAGTTAGATATTTTTTTTCACGTCATACGGCTTTGTACGGGTGTGATGTTGAAAAAAAGGTCAAAGTATGAAGTCTGATTTTAGAACTTCTTTATTAAAATATAGGTACAATAAATAGATTTTATGTACTCAAACTCAAACATTAATTAAAACCCGTGTAGCTGTTAACGCGTGATTGAGCCACAAACCACTGAACAAAACTTTCACATCTGTAATATTGGTAGGAATAGTATAATATCGCAATATCGCTGCGATTATCTAGTTTCTACTCTGTTTGATTGTTCAGTTGTAATTTCGACGATATTGGTTGGGTATTAATTTTAGACCTTTCGTTAATAGTGTTGGAAGCGTCCATAGACGGCAGTAATATGCATCATGTCTGTTTCCCACTGGCGTAGTATCAAATAAGGTTTTGTAAATATACATTTTTAAAACAAGGGCTTATTACACTTGGCTAAATTTAGTCATCATATTAGAAAATGCTAAATCATTCAGCTTATCAGAAACCATTCTTGCTTCTAATTAGGATACTTTATAGGATCCTTATTATAGCTTAACGCGATTACACTCTACTAAATTAGGTTTCTAAATAATTTAGAATCCTAAATTTAGCCAAGTGTAATAAGCCCTATAGGTCCTTTTAAGAGGTTTCCCGGCATGTACCTTAGCGTGTTTCACTTTTGTAGGTGAAAAAAATTTTTGTGATATTTTTTCTGACTTTGCTCAGCTTCCGGTTCTAGCTTATGTTAATAGAATATTTTCCAAATTTCAAATGGATTGGACCATGTTTAGAGGTTGCACAGAATGAACAGCTCTAAATAAGAATCAAAAAAAGAAGTAATTACTTTTATTTAAAAATAGCACAATATGGTAGCCACACATCGTTTTTAAGTGAAAGAAAATTAAATTAAGCATAAAATAGAACATTAAGTACTCAATAAATAATTTACTACTTAGGCTACACAAGTTGCAACCTCATCTTTGGTTCGCTTGACCACACATTTTCTGTTGCATGCTTATTTCTGCTATTCGTCTCTGATCGAATCATTAAATAAAGAATAGTTACTCTGTCTTCTAGAATCTTACAGGATGCGATTGATGGCAACAATTTACTGTTTCAATGTTAGAGTAAAGGTGAATGATGATAATTTTTTTGAGCCATTTCGCTTCTTTTGGTCATCCGAGCTCGATGAATAGTAGACGGTGGTATAGAAACATCTGAGACATCGTGACCAAGGCTTTTAACAGCTGTAATAAACGAAGTAGATGCTAGCTTGCCGAGTGGAGCGGTCCTATGCAGCTATGAGTGTCCAATCGAGAGATTTTAGTTTACTTATAAATAGGACTTGACATTTTTGCTGGTGGTACAGAGAATAGAATTATTTTCATCATCTTCATGACTTGATGACTACTTAATGAAGGGCATTCTTGGTCCAAGGTCACTGTCATGTTGATTTCTTTAATCGATTTATAATGCTACATTTTATAAGCATCCACTTTGTCTTGTCTCTTATGCTTTCGGATAATTTCTAAGGAAAACGTTAACAAATTATGGTAAGTGTTCCTTATAAAGTTATTAAATGTTAGCTCAAACAGTTACTGTCTTGACATATATATTAGCCTTCTTCCACACCACACTTCTTGCAGTTTAATACTTGTCTACTTAGTGGCGTCCGAAAGAGTTTCAACAGCACTTATTCCTTGGAAGGAAGTCCAGCTCCTAACAAAATATCACAAGGAAACCTCTCGAGTAACCGAATTCGTCGTTGACTATTCATATTACTATTTACGTTAAAATATGCTTCAATCTTTTAAACGACACACTAAAATCACTTTATAACCCTCCACTTCAGATAATAAACTTGAAAATTTTGCTATCCTCTAATACACCGATATCAATTACTTGACATAAAAGTCATCAAACTGTGCAACCTTTAGATGATAATCGATTTTACTGATTTTTGGCGTATGAACTTTACACATGAGTGGAAACAAGAATTCGAGCAAAGTCAAAGAAAAATCAAAAATTTTGAAAAATGAAGCACCCTAATGTACCTACCTATAATTGATCTATGGTTCTGGTTAGTACATGGGACTGAGAAGTACGATTAGGTAATTCACTGACCTATCTGCGCAAAACTAATTTTTTAACACAGTGACAATACCAACAGTGCTAATAAGTTATATCTTTGACGAGTTTAGTGAACATAAGGTGATCCGGAAAACCGCTTACGATCTTGATATTTTATGCCGGACATAAATTTCGAGAGTTGATTAGCTTGCGTATGCGCAACATGCGGATATATTTCAAGGATTACAGAATCAGAGTGGTAAGTTTTCACACTTTCATTACAATTGACAAACGTCATAAAAAAGCTTTTGGCATGTTAGCTAATAAATTTATATTCAAGAATTAGGCAAAAAAGAAAAATAAGTACATATGTAGTTACAAATGTTTTTAAATACAACCTTGTTGAACGTTATAAGTTAGTTACCATATTTCTCATGAAATCATTAGAATAATTTAAATAATATAAAATACCTTCTAACATTCACTTTCACAGGAGTTTTGAAAAAAAATTGTTTCGTTCGACTGAAATGAGAACCTTGAATAAAGGATTCAGTGATCCGAAAAACCTACGCAGGCCTTTTTTTGTAATAGACGGAGATTAAATATTATTTTTCTTCTTTGCTTGAGTTTGTTCTATATCGTAATGTAATAAATACTTGTAGAGTTTTTCCAGGATAATAAAAATATGGTCAGCTGCAACATAGCTAGACGACCAGATGGCCTAGTGGTTAGAGAACCTGCCTACGAAGCTTGAGCTCCCGGGTTTGATTCCCGCGTCGGGGCAGATGTTTGTATGAATAATACGAATATTTGTTCTCGGGTCTTGGGTGTTTAATATGTATTTAGGTATGTATCTATCTATATAAGTATGTTTATCCGTTGCCTTGTACCCATAACACAAGCTATGCTTAGGTTACTTTGGGACTAGGTCAATTAGTGTGAATTGTCCTGTGATATTTATTTATTTTTTATTTATTTTATTTATAGCGTAATAACAACAATTAATCAGATAACTCGACCGTTTGGACTGGGCTGTTGTGGTGCGGGGCGGGGAAGCTTCCCCTCTAACGCTAATTCCTAGGCAAAAAAGTGCGCCCACTATCATAAAATATTACGTTGGGGCAAAATTAACTCTACGAATGAAGATATTGTTAGGATAGGGCCCATCTAAAGTAAGTGGCGATTTGTGACACTAGAATATATATAAGTGTGACAGGAGAGGGGGAGTGTCTAAAATAATCGAAATTGGTCAAACCAATTTATGAATACAATGATACCAGGAATAGACCAGTCGAAGTTGAAGTAGAAACTCATAACTATTAACGGGACTTATCACTCAAATAACATTTAATGTTTACCTCGACGTTTCGGCCACATTACATCGGCTGTGGTTACGAGTTGAGTTGAGCTGAGTCAATCTAACCTTAATTTAAAACCTTTTTTACCTTTTTTACTGTGTAATCTGTATCTACCACAGCTATGCCCCTATGTTTCGTTTTTTTCATATTTATTAACATAAGAAATATGAGCTTTCAAAAACTGAAAATATTGCCCATTTTCAACGTCATTTTCAGACACTCATCAGAAAAGAATCCCTCCTATAAACAAAAAAAAGAAAACATAGGGGCATAGCTAAATCTGTGCTGTAATTATTTATGAAAAAAAAAATTATTGGTCCAGTTTTCGAGAAGAAAACAGGGGACTACGAAATGCTGTTTTGATCAATTTTACGCGCCTATTAACGGTCTGAGGTGCAGTTGTCCCGCTCTCGCTGTACTGACACTGAGGGGTTCGGGCGAGACAGCGACATTCCATTAAAATACCTATTTCTCAAAATTCACTCAGCCATCGTACCCTCTTAAGTTATTGTGGTAAAGATCCGCTTAAAAAACAACGGATACTAACGGGGAGATGGATCTTTGTTCCTCCTTTGTATATTCGCGTATGGTTCGTCGCATCACTATATATATATATAGCCTGGCAAAGTCTGGACGCTTTCCTGTTTTATACTCATGATTATTACTCAGCAAATGTTATAATGCCTACGTTGACGTAGTTTCCCGTATCCCGGCTCCCGGCGGCCGGCTGGCGTATTAGGCTTCACCATTTTGCTCCATCACGCTGAAATAAACCGTGAAATTTTAGTGGTTGTTTTCCCGAAACGAGGTGATTTAGTATCGATTGTACAATCGATTTATAATTACTATATTGACTAGAGTCAAAAATCCAATTGTGAAAAACGAAAGTCGAAAATGACCGCAAACCAATAGTATCGCTTCGTTGGTACCTAACCTATCGTACGATCGTACGCTATTTGTACCAACGAAGCGTTACTATTGGTTTGCGGTCATTTTCGAATTTCGTTTTTCACAATTGGATTTTTGACTCTAGTCAAAATAGTAATTATAAATCGATTGTACAATCGAAACTAAATCACCTCGTTTCCGGAAAACAACCACTAAAATTTCTCGGTGTATAATAACGTTTTGATTTTAATTATTTCCGAAAAATAAAAAAGGGAATTAAAAAAAAAAATAGATGACAACATAAACACAAAATTGAATTGCATCGTAGAGTGCCGTCACAATTTCAAATGTTATTTCGCATTTTAAGGGTTGTGTGACAACCACAGCGCGCATATTTTGTATTGAAAATGAATAGTATAATTAACACGTACCACATTTTGCCGTCGTTATCGGCCGCGTGTGTATTTCCGCGTGCATACCGACTATTCACACGTAACCACTGCTTGAGCGCATTTTAATGCTGCGACGTGGTGTGGTTGTGGTACGTGTGAAACAGCCCTAATTTCGTAAAACCAATGACCAAACTTTTTTTTAAATTATTTTCTCGATTCATAGGTAGTTCGTCAATAATGTTAATTTAAAACTTTTTGCAGCGCGCGGGTGCTCCAGAATGCACGGCGCCGTGCCGCCGCGCGCAGCCTTCGCCGCGCACTACCAGCTCGCCGAAACGTGCGCCGGCGCAGGTCGCTATCGCCACCGATGCTACTGGTAAGTGACCCATGAATCATTACGATAGTGTATAAAGGTATCACTAGTACGATTAAAAAGCAGCAGCACCTATCGCCGCGGCAGCATTAGTTTCTATGGATCTATATCTATGAAGGCCAGTTATGAAAGGAATTGTATAGGAAACAGTGGTCCCCGCGGCAATACGTCGCCTGATGCTGCTATGGTATAATAGGCTACGACTACGAAGTAGTTCTTTAACCTTCATTCATTACTTAATGAATCTTGAACGTGAGCTGGGTTGTGAATCATCACAAGAACATTATTATTATCTAAATTATTTGTAATGTTAATAGTAGAGGAGACGTGGAAGATCGACCTTCACCGATCTGCTAACTCAATGAGACATACTAGGGGCGTTCAATAAAAAGTGAGAATGAGTATGTTATAAACAACTTTTACTAAATGTAATTTTATTTTTCGACATAGTCACCTTTTAGCATAATACACTTATTAAATCATTTTTCTAAACTTAAAATTTCATTTTTTAAAAAGGTCTCATCTTGAGTACTTAAAAAATCTTGTACTGCAGCGACTACCGCGTCGTCGTCTTCAAATTTCTGGCTTCTCGGGTATTGTTTCAATCTCGGAAATAGGTAGAAATCACTGGGAGCGAGATCTGGTGAATACAGAGGATGCTTAAGGATATTGAACCCAGCATCACGAATTGCAGCCATTGCAACGATGGACTTGTGTGCCGGGGCATTGTCCTGGTGGAACAGCACAACTTTCGAGAGTTTACCTCGCCGTTTTTCGCGGATCTCATTGCGCAATGTTGCTATTTGTTTAGCGTATAAAGTGCCCGTAATAGTGGCTCCATGTTTGAGATACTCAATCATTAATACCCCTTTACCATCCCAAAAAACAGAGCCCATGACTTTACCGGCAGATGGGCCCACCTTGAATTTCTTCGGAGTTGGAGATGATGGCCTTTTCCATGTCATAGACTGCAGTTTCGTTTCAGGGTCGTAATGATGGAGCCATGTTTCGTCCATTGTTATAAATCGCGCCAAAAAAAGTTCCCGGTCTTGCTGTATCAGGTCCAAAGCTTCTTGACAAACCTCTACTCTAGTTTGTTTTTGCGTGTCAGTAAGCATTCTTGGTACCCAACGCTCAGATACCTTTTTCATACCCAAGCGTTCATGTAAAATATTATGCACGCTCCCCGTTGAAATCTTTACATTTTCAGCAATAAAACGAACCGTGACACGACGATCCGCCAAAACTGAGTTTTCAACTTTTTTCACAATTTATTCAGTTATTGCTGTAGTTACGTCCGGAACGGGGGTCGTCCATGGTCGATGTTCTTCCATGTCTAAATTCGGCGCACCAACGTGCGACTGTCGAATACGGAGGAGCATTAGACCCTAAAGTGTCCCGCAAATCTAAATTGACTTGGTCCGTAGAAAAATTTTTCAAACACGAGTATTTGATAACGGCGCGCAGTTAAATTTTCTCCATTTTCGCTAACGTACTCAATAGCATTGCAAAGAAATTACCGTATTTTTTTTTAAACAAAAGACGGTTAGTTTTTTTTTTCATAGCAATCAGCTAGATAGATTAGCTTTACCGGCCAGTATTTAATTTCCTAATATTGAAAGAGTTTGCATCTCATTCTCACTTTATATTGAACGCCCCTCGTATTTTTTATCAAAAATCTATACCTATAAAACAGTACCGTGACTGACTGACTGACTCACTGACTGACTGAATGACTGACTGACTGACTGACTGACTGACTGACTGACTGACTGACTGACAGACAACGCACAGCCTAAACTACTGGTGCTAGAGACTTGAAATTTGGCATACATGTACCTTGAGTATTGTAGAGGTGCACTAAGGAAGGATTTTTCGAAATTCCTACGGGATAGGGATATATCTAGACTTTCTTTGGTTTTTATTAGAAACTAATATTATTAGAATCCTTCGGGGTGACTGTGCGGTGGGTTGGGATGGAATTCCAGCCAAATTAATAAAATTAACATGCTCTTCTCTGTCTCCAATTATAACCTATATTTGTAACCTTGCTATATCTACAGGAAAATTTCCTATTTCATTAAAAAAGGCTATAGTCACTATAGTGTAGTGTAGGCACTTGCTCGTTTGCCTCCCTCTATCAATTAAAAAAAAAAAAAGTTCATCCAGTATATAAAAGTGGGGAAAGAGACAAAGTCTCCAATTTTCGACCTATTTCCGTCCTTCCAGTACTCTCTAAAATTCTCGAAACAATTCTAAATCGAGCACTAACTAGTTTTCTTGAAGTAAATAATATAATTTCAGATAGTCAGTTCGGCTTCAGAAAAAACAGATCCACTGAGGATGCTGTGGGCGCTTTGGTTGAACATGTTACTGCGGAGGTTGACTTTAAGAAAAAGTGTCTAGGAATATTCCTCGACCTTTCAAAAGCTTTCGACACGGTGTCAATCCCATTATTATTGAAAAAGCTCGAAAACATCGGGGTTAGGGGACATGTATTGGCGATATTTAAAGATTACTTATTAAATCGGACACAAAGTACTAAGATAGAGACTTATTTAAGTAATCAGTTATTTTTAACATACGGGGTGCCACAAGGCAGTATTCTTGGGCCGACTCTGTTTAATATTTATATTAACGAGCTTTGTAATACAACATTAAAACACTGTCGTATATTTGGCTATGCTGATGATACAGCTCTTGTAATATCAGGCCGAAACTGGTCTGACACTATAAAATTAGCAGAAAATTCTCTTAGAGTTATAATGAAATGGTTAATTGATAATAGGCTACTTTCCTAACTAGTTAGTCTTTTAGATTATCAAAAAATATTGGACACATATTTTTTATTTTGTCAATTAAACAAAAAATTACGAAGATATGGCGCGTTGAAGTTTCTCGTGACGTCACTTGTTCCTACACTTTGTATGAGCGTTTTAGGAACAAGTGACGTGACGCCTCGTCACGCGGAACTTCAACGCGCCATATCTTCGTCATTTTTTGTTTAATTGTCAAAATTACGTGTCTAATATTTTTTGATAATGTAAAATACGGACTAATAAGAATTATTATTTTTTTACCTAGGAAACATCCCTATCGTCTTACCTTGAATATTGATAAAACAAAATTTATAGCATTCTCATCCAGACCATCCGCGCAGCCACCGCAGGACCTTATCAATATTAAAGCTCATACCTGCTCCTATGATGACTTTGCTTGTAACTGTTTGCATATCATTAGAACTGATAATACAAGATACTTAGGTGTCTTAATAGACAAATGTCTCAGCTGGTATGATCATATTCATCAGGCTGTTGGTCGTATACGTAAACTTATTTTTATTTTCAAATGTCTCCGTAACTCTGCTGACTCCAATATATTACACACCGTGTACACTTCCCTCTGTGAATCTTTACTTATTTACTGTATTCCTATCTGGGGAGGCTCTTGTAAATCTAAATTCATAAATATTGAAAGAGCACAGAGGGCAGTGCTCAAGGTGATGTATCGGAAACCGCTTAGGTATCCCAATAGAAACCTGTTTGCTGAGGCGGGGGTGCTAACGGTTAGGCAACTTTTCATTCTAAGAACTGTCGTGCGGCAGCAAGGCAAGCTCACCCCTCGTCAACCGTCTCCTCCAAGAAGAAGACGGAAACCTACTTTTGAAACCTTACGCTGTAATACGGCATTTGCACGAAGACAGCTCACCGCAACAGGCCGTAGATTATATAATAAAATTAATAAGGATATTCGTATAGATAATTTAAACAAATTTGAGTGTAAAAAGAAACTTAAGTGCTGGCTCAAAAAACTAGATTACGAAGAAACTGAAAATATGTTATTAGTGTGACAAACACTTGTTGGTATTAATAGCACTAGGTACGACATTGTATTTTACTTTAGTTGTGTATAATGGTCAGCTAGCACAATCGCCTACACATAATTTCTAACACACACTTGCACACGCACACGTACACACACATACAAACACACACATACACACCCATACACATACACGCATAAAAACACAGGGACTATATTACTTTTTATAAATATGTATATGTAACGACCGCTTTAGCCTAGTTCGTAGTGACCCTGCCTACGAAGCAAGAGGTCCTGGGTTCAAATCCCGGTAAGGGCATTTATTTGTGTGATGAGCACGAATATTTGTTCCTGAGTTATGGATGTTTTCTATGTATTTAAGTATTTATTTATCTATATAAGTATGTTTATCCGTTGCTTAGTACCCATAACACAAGCTTTGCTAAGCTTACTTTGGGACTAGGTCAATTGGTGTGAATTGTCCCATGATATTTTTTTTTTATATTTTTTTTATATGTATTCTTTATTGTCAGTGAATATAAGATTAATAAAACTGAAATGCATCGTTGTGCAGGATTGAAGTGAAATTGTTACCTTAGTATTCCAATACCAAACCGCTGATCTTCATAACACAGGTTATCCTAGCATGAAGGTCAGAGGATCTACCTTAATGTCTTTTAGCAAGCCTACGTATTGCATTATATTTTAGTTGTTTCGAGTGTTTTTAAGATGCTTACTATACATAAGACTTGCATTGTTTGTTTATGTGTGGCTTATTATTCAATAAATTTTTTTTTTTTTTTTTGTTTGTAGCGGAATCTCTGAAACTATTGAGCCGATTTTTTAATTTTTTTCACCAATAGAAAGCTACATTATCTTTCATTAACATAAGTTACTTTTTATCCGGGAAAACGCGAAATTCCCACGGGATAGAAATAAATTAATTCATTTTCAAGGCTGATTTTTAAAATTCCTACATATTATGTGATATAACAATCCCTCTGATTGACATAGGCAACTTTTTTTTCGGGAAAATGTAAAATTCCCACGGGATAGAAAAAACTGAGTCTTCGCGTACGAAGTCGCGGGCAAAAGCTAGTAATTTATAAACAAATATGCCTATGATAACTTGCCTATCGAAAAGTGTTCATAGCAATTTTTTTTTTGTTTTATTGTTGAGTGCCTTTAGCCATCTTCCAGCTCCATCATCAGACCCTGGTTACCATCTGGGATCAAAGTACTCGTCAAGACGAATCAAACGAGTCCAAACTCGATGGGGTAATTCATAATTTCATTAATTCAGTATGGCCAAAGGCATCACAATAAAACGACACAACCATCTTCTCAATATTTTTTTAATGAATCCTTAAATGTGTTGTAGTCACGGTGGAAAGGGCCGCAGCATAGAATAATTTAGCTTTTTTGTAAGATGATGGTTGAAAATATCTATAATTTCTCTGCCTGGGTTCTCTTTCTCGTATAGAAGCTTGGAAAGCCGCAGTTTAAACATAGCTGCTTTAGAAAGGTTTTTGATTAAAAACTACACGCTAGGCTACGCTAGTACACTTATTTCAGCGTCGACAGTCCACAAATTTCACAGTTTTAACGCAATATGCAAAGTGTCATGATTTATTACATAGCCAGCCTATAAACTTGCAACGCTGCATGCCACGCGTGCGTAAATCGCCATTATGTCATTCCAATCTTACGAGACTGCGATAAAAGATGGGTTGGCTTAGGTTTTTTATTGCAGCGTTAATTTCCTGTGATTTTTACTGCAGACAATTTTGAATCCGTTAAAAATTTCAAGCTTACTTCTATCACGTTGGTCGTAGACGCTCATAAAAAAAGCTGCTCGTCTTTCATCTTGTATGTAGAAGAACTGTACAATGACGCTAAACATACATTACATTAATTCTTATTGTCACAATTTATCTTGCTGTTAATTTGTTCCATTGCTGCTAAATGCACGGAACGTTGAGTAACTTACGTTATAAATCATTTGGTTATTCTTGAAATTGTTGGAATGCACTGATTGGGAAATAGTTTTGAAGTTAGTCATCTTGTGTGCGGATGAACAGTTCAATAAGAAAAATATTCAAGTTATGTATAATGATGATCCTACACCCTCAAAACTTCTTCTCCCTCGAGGAGTGCTGCTTATCCTGGATAGAGAACGGGTTCTATCTATGTAAGGAATAGTAATTTTTTGATACTGTGATTAGTGGTAAATATTCATTCAAACCGGCCTTCAAATGTATATGTAGATGTTTGTTGTCGTCGTATTTGTACTTATAGTTTTAACATTAAAATTAGTCACACATATGATGACATATTGTTGATGTAACGACGCCCCAAGACACGTTCATAGTTGAAACATTACGACGCCACATAACAGTTTCTACCTCAGTCCTTCTATCCTTCTCGTGACGTTTGTCTAGAAAATATTTATCTATGATTGCCTGTCCTTTCCGAAGCAGCTTATCTTCACATTTTCCCGCCCACGTCCTACCCATCGGTTATGCAAGATTTACAAGCCTTCATGCCACTCGGTGTTTCGTCGCCTTTGTTTAACTCGAACTCATTCATCTTCAGTAAATGTCGGTTTACCTTCTTTGCTTTTATGAATTAAATTTGCAAATGTTTGCCCTTTATCTATTTTGGTAGCGTTATTTTGTTCGCTCGTGACCGATACAGTATTGCGAAAGAACAATGGACACCTGTGGAAGTTATTGGCACGCGTCGTTTAGGCCTTGTGGTGGTGTCTCATTCAAAAACTATTTATCTCAAGAAAATCGCTTCGTGCAATGTCGTATCGAATCAAAAGAGAATGTTTTAAACTGGTTGGGATTAAGTTATGCGTGTCTATCATGTGCGCTTCGTTGACGTATCAATTATCGCCATCGAATGTAACGTGAAACTAGACTTTTTATTCGCAAAAGTGAAATGGCATGATTGAGACGTACTTTGATGTGAGCTCTTTAGCGTTCACGATACGTATAAATAAATACTGAGACTGAGTACGATACAGAAAAAGATAAATAAAAGAGCTCGTGCGAACATTTACGAAGGAGCACAAGGATTAGTATAATTGGAGCGTTATCCACCATTTCTCTGTGGAACGCTGCTTCTAGATATAGGGAAAGGAACGAATAAAACTCCGGACGGCTATCTCGTGTCTTTATTTATTGTGGGCTACCTAGTACCAGGCGGGTAGTACCGTGTAGGCGTTATGAATTATTTACACCTAGTCGACTGAGTAGAGTACCGTCGCGTACTGAAATATTAGGTATTAATATGAAAATGGCGGCCTCTAGCAGGCTGCGGCTAAATGGGACAAGGTTGGCTAGGTACGCTCCGTTAGCTGGGAAAGTTGCAACAGTGCATGCTGCTGGTTTCCTGTTGCTAATAAATTATTAACGGGACATTTTATATGAATAACAATAGGAAGTTATGCTAGTAAACATGTTCAGGTATCTCGTTTTGTCTTTGACGTTTTATGAAATATGTTTGCGGGTTTGTGTATACACTCACACACGTCACACATACGGGGTTCTTAATTTATTTTCTTCCATTTTTTCCATTTTCTATTTTGTTGGTCAATGCACGAAGGAATGTGTAAATATGAGTTTGCTATTTTAAGTCTTTTCGGCATAAGTTTTCAAATCTATGTAGGTAATAGAATTATATTGGCGTCGGGTCCGACCTTAATAATAATGTGCTTTCTATTCAAATGCTATTCCTAATGGATGATGTGGGTCATAGAGAATTTGAATATTATTTGCTTAGAAACTTAGGTCGGATTTATATATTTTCGACTCCAGATGGATTCATTATAAAAGCTTAGACGCGTTTTATTTTGAAGGTTTGTTTTCTTTGTATAAATAAATAAATAAAATATCACGGGACCATTCACACCAATTGATCTAGACCCAAAGAAAGCTTGGCAAAGCTTGTGTTATGGGTACCAGGCAACGGATAAACATACTTATATAGATAGATATATACTTAAATACATGTTAAACAACCAAGACCCGAGAACAAACATTCGTATTTTTCATACAAATATCTGCCTCGACACGGGAATCGAACCCGGGACCTCAAGCTTCATAGTCAGGGTCTCTAACCACTAGATCATCTGGTCTGTACTAGGCACTAGGTCATCTGGTGGTGGTTGTATGTATCAAAATTGGCTATATTTTCTAGGCTAGGCCGTCGTATTATACAGAAGGGAAATGAATATTCCTAAAGTTTTTATCTATTGCTAAATTCTTAGTATCATTTTATAACTACTGGGCCACTTATATTCTAAATATGTGAAACAATGCCGTAGTTTAACTCGGTTACTAACAGCACGGTTATTATTACGTGTTCTACGTCATCTTCGAAAGGTCTTAGAATATTTTGTGAACTAGCTTGGCTCCATGTCCTGGCAACTGCTCTATGTCTAGGCCAGTGGGTGAGCTAATATCAAGTTATGACTTCGGCAAACTTTCGTGAAGTTTGAACGTAATATCCAAGTCTCAGTTGATATTCCGCTACAATTATAACTTCAAACATGAAATTTACTCCCGTAACTGCTGCAGTAATTGAAGCTTCACAGTTGGTAGCGTTGGAGAATAGCTAATATCAAGGCCGGGACCTGTCCTTAACACGAATGCGGCGAGCTAATGAAAATAATCTTGCCATAGTGATTATTTATTTTAAAAGGACTGAGTTGCGTAATTGTTCAGGTGTAAAGATAAATGAGGGGGTGTAATGGTTGAGTTGCAAAGTTCCATTATCAGGATCACAGATATCTGAAACTTGAAGTGGTAAAACGTAAAACAGTCCTCAATCACGTCGGTAAGTGGCCGTTACACTGCTAAAAAACCTAATAAAACCGCTATTTTAAACAATCTACAACGTAGGTAAACAATTCCAGTTATAAAGATAAAGGAAAACGCTTTCGAAAGCTGCACCTACACCCTACTTTGAAGGCTATTCATTCGGCAAGGGGTCGGGGTTCACACTTGTCTTGTTCTATAAACCGCCTGCCGCGTAAACATCAAACGGATGCTCTTTTACCGCGGCACGGCACCTCTCTCACTTAGCTTGATAACTTAATGAGTTGCCTTGTAGTCCTTTTAGATCACACGGCATTACGCAAGCTGCGCCTCAATGTGTGAATATTTGCATTTCTATTGAATAAAGTTACAAAGTTAAGAGATGGGGTCGCTCTCGAGTTACGTCGTGTTTTAGAGATTATTTTCGTACCTAAATATAAAAAACGTGCGTACAGGCTGCATATTCCTTGTACCTAACAGCGTAGGTAATAGAATTGTTTGTATTCTTTGAGCACATCAAATTGGTCCTTTATTGAATTACCTACTCTAAAATAACGGTTGTTACTTTTAGGTAAGGTGTCCGTAATATTTATTTGTAATGTACAGTAGCAGCACATATAACATAATGTTTACTACGTTGGTTGGTTGGTTGGTTTGACAACCGCTGTATTTACCTACCAGCCGGCTTACCGCAGACGGTATTTGTAACTAGGGATTGCAATCCGGTATCATTTTGAATCCGGCCGGATTTCACCGGCTTTACGCCAATCCGGCCGGATTCGGCCGGATTTTAAAGTTACTTATTAATACACATGAAGATAAATAAAATACGTATTTATGAAAAATAAAATCACTTTTAATTTAATTTTTTTGGTATTAACTGTAATTTGTACTAGGTACTCTACTACTTTAATGAAATTAAGAAACTATTCTAAATAATAAAGTAATCAGTCTCACTTATTGCTGTAAGCATCGAAATTTCTTAAGTAATTAGAACATATTATTAATCTACACAGACATAACATAATAGTCTTTTAAATTTTTACATAAAAATCAACTTCAGTCATTAATAAATTATGAATCATAATCCTAACAATAATTTTTTGCAATGCAAAATTAAAATGACATTATTTCTGTGTCTGAAAAAACGATCTAAGGAAACATATAGTGTTAATAGTACTGTCCCCTAATCTGCTTCTAATGGCACTACAAATATAACCTACGGCTGAAAAGGCCCTTTCTGCCTCAACACTGGTTGGCCTGGTCGCCATTAAGTAACTGTAGATCAGCGACAAATGTTTTGCTTTTACTCCTTCTACTTCTTACGCAGTCATTTCTTTTAATGTAATTTTTTTTCTATTGGCAATAATGACGAGGAATAATGACAGTTTTTCGCGCTTTTTTGTTTTACCGGATCCGGTATCGGATCCGGTGCTGGCTCACCGGATCCGGTAGGTCCATAAACACACCGGATCCGCCGGATTACCGGATCCGCCGGACCGGATTGCAATCCCTATTTGTAACACACAGTACAATTTCGAGTGACAACTGCCAAAGGGAATGGAACCACTACGCGTCAACGACATTTTTATTGTATGTAGTGACGAAGCACTGGTAGCGGTGTAGTAGTATAGTCGTATTTAGTGTGATATGTGCCCTAAAACGTCTACAATATATGAATATCTACTAGGGGCGTTCAATAAAAAGTGAGAATGAGTATGTTATAAACAACTTTTGCTAAATGTAATTTTATTTTTCGACATAGTCACTTTTTAGCATAATACACTTAGTATATATTTTTCTAAACTTAAAATTCCATTTTTAAAAAAGGTCTCATCTTGAGTACTTAAAAATCTTGTACTGCAGCGACTACCGCCTCGTCGTCTTCAAATTTCTGGCCTCTCAGGTATTGTTTCAATCTCGGAAATAGGTAGAAATCACTGGGAGCGAGATCTGGTGAATACGGAGGATGCTTAAGGATATCGAACCCAGCATCACGAATTGCAGCCATTGCAACGGCGGACTTGTGTGCCGGGGCATTGTCCTGGTGGAACAGCACAACTTTCGAGAGTTTACCTCGCCGTTTTTCGCGGATCTCATTGCGCAATGTTGCTATTTGTTTGGCGTATAAAGTGCCCGTAATAGTGGCTCCATGCTCGAGATACTCAATCATTAATACCCCTTTACTATCCCAAAAAACAGAGCCCATGACCTTGCCGGCAGATGGGCTCACCTTGAATTTCTTCGGAGTTGGAGATGATGGACTTTTCCATGTCATAGACTGCAGTTTCGTTTCAGGGTCGTAATGATGGAGCCATGTTTCGTCCATTGTTATAAATCGCGCCAAAAAAAGTTCCCGGTCGTGCTGCATCAGGTTCAAAGCTTCTTGACAAATCTCTAGTCTAGTTTGTTTTTGCGTGTCAGTAAGCATTCTTGGTACCCAACGCGCAGATACCTTTTTCATACCCAAGCGTTCATGTAAAATATTATGCACGCTCCCCGTTGAAATCTTTATATTTTCAGCAATAAAACGAACTGTGACACGACGATCCGCCAAAACTGAGTTTTCGACTTTTTTCACAATTTCTTCAGTTACTGCTTTAGTAGGGCGTCCGGAGCGGGGGTCGTCCATTGTCGATGTTCTTCCACGTCTAAATTCGGCGCACCAACGTGCGACTGTCGAATACGGAGGAGCATTAGACCCTAAAGTGTCCCGCAAATCCAAATTGACTTGGTCCCTAGAAAAATTTTTCAAATACAAGTATTTGATAACGGCGCGCAGTTCAATTTTCTCCATTTTCGCTAACGTACTCAATAGCATTGCAAAGAAATTACCGTATATTTTTTAAACAAAAGACAGTTAGTTTTTTTTTTTCATAGCAATCAGCTAGATAGATTAGCTGTACCGGCCAGTATTTAAAATCGTAATATTAAAAGAGTTTGCATCTCATTCTCACTTTATATTGAACGCCCCTCGTATGTCGTCGGTACCAAACAACAGAGAACAGCTACGAGTATAGCGACCATAACCACCAACCATTTTGACATGTCCAATTACAAAGGCAAAGCATTTAAAACTGTGCCGGTACTTCTGCGGTAAGAGCACTCGTGATGTCTTTGTTCTCGAGAAAAAGCTCGCTCTTATAAGAAGCACGCAGTGAATATAAAAGAAGTGCATAAGCGATATCTGTAGAAGTTTTAACATCCTTTACAGCTTAAACCCCAGACGAAGCTACTTCGGAGCAAGTTCACTTACTCACTCGGTCTATTCACTTAGCTGGAGTTTCTTTAAAGTCCTGGGATACGTGCCGGTGTGATACTTTTAATATGAGAGGTATGATATTGAGCTAGTAAAGGTGCACTTTCAAAGAAGCGGACCGGAGTAGACATGCAGAATTCCAATCGTCAACCAACATCAGTCGGATGACATCCAGTATTAAACAAAGCCCTCCTCCCCCTTAGAACGCTACAATGAATGAAAACTCGCCATTTAAGGCTCATTTCATTATTATATCAATTATATGTAACAGGATAATGATGGCTGTTAAAACAATTGAAGAACTGCACAAATAAGATTGGACATAGCGAATAATCAGTACCCCAGTCAATGTGTATATCGATTACTTTTTAATAATAAATAATAATAAGTACCTGGGCGACCCGAGCTCCGGGCTGAAACTCGGTACCAAGCGTTTTCCCAGAGATAAGACCAAGCTAGATCAATTTTTCATCCCCGAAAACCCCCACATACCAAATTTCATCGAAATCGTTGGAGCCGTTTCTGAGATTTTGATTATATATATAAGTACATACATATATATATATATATACAAGAATTGCTCGTTTAAAGGTATTAGATTAGATAGATAGGTAATAAATATCACGGGACAATTCACACAAATTGACGTAGTCCCAAACTAAGCAAAGCTTGTACTATGGGTACTAAATAGACAACGGATAATCTTACTTATATAGAGAAATACATACTTAAATACATATTAAACATCCAAGACTCGAGCACAAACATTCGTATTTTTCACACAAATATCTGCCCCGATCGGGAATCGAACCCGGGACCTCAAGCTTCGTACTCAGATTCTCTAACAACTACTACTGGTCGTCTAATAATAAGTAACACCACGGTTTATCAGAACCCAGATTTAAAAGTCTTAGGCCGGGGCCGCACTGGTAAGGCGACCGGCGACGCGACGCGACGGCGACTAAATCAAACATAGTTCGAGTTATGTGAGCGGTCGAAGCGGCCGCAGCGGCGACGGCGACTAAATCAACTATGTTCGATTTAGTCGCCGTCGCGTCGCGACGCCGGTCGCCTTACCAGTGCGGCCCCGGCATTATTTAAAAAAAAAGCAAGTTTCTTTTGCTGCCTGTACTTGCATTGTCATTCAAACTACCTACTTATTTGTATTTGATTTCCATTTGATTTCCAAAAAAATCAATGAGCCTGTATCTTGGGGCCCAGTAAAATTCATCCTGTGATCTGACCTAAAATTTACAGTCATAACATAACCATACCCATAACACGGCATCGTTGAGCCACTGTTCGTAATTTTGGTGTAGTGCTAATCGGGTTTATTAATGACAAAATATTTGCTGTCTGTACTACATGCATGTATGTATGTATTACCTACTCTGCTAAAAAAATTTTTGTAGACTCAATTTGGCGCCAAAAATCCGCCATGTGTTACTCGCGTCATCAAGACGAATCCAATGACGTATCATTTATCAAAATCGATTTAGCCATTGAGTAGTTACATTACTACAATCAACATTGGGCTGAAGAAGAGAGAGAGAGAGAGAGAGAGAGTGTTACGAGAGGACATAGGAATAGACATACATACATACGGGACAAACACATAACCCTTCCTTCTTCGCAGTCGGGTAAAAAATGAGTGGTAAAAGAGTTAGCGTTCCCATAGTGTGACTGTACAAACAAAAATTTCAAGCGGTAATCTATACTTCTATACTAATATTATAAAGAAGAAAAATTTGATTGTTTGTTTGTATGTTTGTTTGTTTGCATTGAATAGGCTCCGAAACTACCGGACCGATTTCAAAAATTCTTTTGGCGTTAGTAAGCTACATTACCACAGTGTGACATAGGCTACTTTATACCGCGGGAAAATACCTTTTCCTACGGGAAAATTAATTTTATCGCGGGCGAAGCTGCGGACGGAAAGCTAGTTTCAATATAAGCTTATAAAAAGTAGGTCTTACCTAAGAAAAAACTTGTTATTTGTATGTGTTTTGTCTCGACTCCTGTTAGCAGTTAGTTATTGTCCAAACAACAGATGTAACGTTTTATACCATAATTCTAACATTTCAAACAGTTGCTTAGAAAAACACAGTTTGTTGATTTTTCAAAAAATATTATACGTTTCCATGGATTTTCTAAGAAAAAGTGTAAAAACTGGATTCGTTTACGTCATCGCCGACACTGGCTTTTGTGCTGCCAAATTGTTTCATGTTGGGTAACAACAAACCTAATTTTCGATCCTTTGTTTTCATCAGTTAAAGGAATCCATAATAATACTTACGACCTTTGATTAGTTAACAAAGATTCAAAATTCAAGTGACTTAATAACGGTAATCGTCATTTTCTAACCAGCATTGAGTGAAAAGAGCAGCAAAGCCTTTTGGAATATACGTTAAGTTGTCATGGTGTGTGTGAAGTTCCCAAACAGCAACTGGGTCTGCGTGGGTACTACCCGCAAGCCCTCTCATTCTGAGAGGAGGCCGGTGCCCTGCAGTAGGACGTATATAGGCTGGGATGATGGTTATTTTTTTTTCATAAAATTTATAACCCTCCTCATAACAATTACGAACTACTCGCCGCCCAATTAAATAACTGCTAACGTTTATCAATTCTAATTTTAAACAGCATGTTTGATCTTGAAATAACGGTCTAAAATTAAAAAAAAGAAATAAGTTGTTTTCACTCCATGGGAGGTGTTTTATTTTAGTTTATCATTAAACGAGAGTATTGTACTTCACACGTGGCACCTACAAGACGCGAGCGCATGTCAGTCGAGGCGATGAGTTCGACGCGGGCGCGCGAGATCGATGATCTATTTCCTAGCTAGATCGATGAACTATTAAAACAAAATCGAATTTGTAAAACAGACATGACTTTCGAATTTTTAATTTTAACAATGTAAAAAAATAGCTAAGAAGTGCTTTTTTTTATAAAGAAAAAGTTTTAAGTGGCGTGTTTTTTTTTGTATAAATAAACTGAAGAAAGTTTTCGAATTCTTCTCGTAATTACGCGTTGCGTAGCTTTTTAATTTGTAATTTGGATCGCCGCTCCCGCGCATTGTGCCAAACGTCCCGAGCGCATGTCTTTAGTGTCAGCTAATGACATCGACCCGCGTTTAATACCTACCCACATGCGCTTTTGTATACATTCAGTATAAATACGTGCGTCCGGCATGCTGGACTGTGAAAAACAAAGGAAATACCTTTGATTAGTTTTGGTAATATTGTTTACCAAATTTTTAGTACGTTAAGTGACTGTGATTGTTTGTAATGGAAGCGTTATTTGCACAAGACGGACCGATAGTGATCTCCTGGATTGTATTCCTGTGGCTTATATTCAGATGTTACTATCAAATTGGTGCGGTGAAGTATGTCGGTAAGCACATGAAGTATACGAGTAAAAGCACATAATTCAGGTGTATAACAATAGAACACAGAACAATCCTTTATAAAAATTGTTAATATAACGCTTTTTTATGTCAAACTGAATGGTCACTTTATTTTTTACGACAGGAGTGTATATTTAGAGAGTTAAGTTTTTAACGTATTTAGTTTATTTTATCCTCAAGTCTTTCGAGAGTTTATGCCGTCACCTATCGTCAAATTTGTGTGCACGAACCTAGGTACTAGCGAATTTATAATTTAAGTAAAATTAAACACCCATGCTGTCACACTTAAATAACATTAATTTAAAACGATTCTTTAAGCAACTTGTAATAGGCAATGTTTATAAAATTTCAGCCGATCTATTTCTCACTAAGATCTTTTATCTTATCATTTCCATTGAACTAGTTTTACCTTTTTTCTAGTAACATTTTAGTTTAATTGAAGTCAGCTATTTGTTCTATTAACTAATAAGTAATAATCTTTTGAATATTATTTGTTTTTATTAGCAGTACGTTAGCGTTTGCATGATTTGTTTGTTTTCGTTTCCAAAAAATCTCAAAAACTTTGGTTCAATGTAACTAATAGGAATAAAAATTCCAGCTTGTTGCATCGTCAATTCCGCGATAGTAAACTACCGCATTGGTTCTAATTTTTGCCTTTTTGGCCTGCTTGAGCCTCGTCTAAAAGCGCTATTAAGTAATACAAAAATAATAAGCCGGCTCCATGGATGCCATTCAAAGGACCATGTGGACAGTAACTAGATAACGGAGTTCCAAAGGTTATTCTTAGATGTACATTGTACATGTATTAACTAAATGAACCGTTATTAAAACAGGAAATCCTATTGAGTGGGTGTCTTCCTGAATACACGTTTATTATGTTTATATTACCCGAAAAGCGTTACGTCAATGGCATGTTTTTTAAAAGAAATAGGTACTTTAGGAAGTTTAGGAGATACTCAAATTATTTAATAGCTTTAATCAGACTTTTTAGAATAACAAATTTTGTTTGTGTTACTTACGACTTAAATTTCTGTCAGTTACAAAACTTCCTAACCTGTAGGATTATCGAAAAACCTATCCTTAATACTCGTTTTCATGACAGAAGGAATCCCTGTGCAAGATGTCATGCACCTTTTCCCAGCAGTTTGGGCAGTACCATGTCAGTTAGTCAATCATTCAGTCAGCTTCTATTTAAATATGTAATTATTTGGATCCTTTTAATAAATAGTACATTACTGCAGATACCAGTAAGTAAGCCATCCTGGACGAGTAGAAGTTTGATGGCCGAACCGCTAGGTGAGGCCAGCAATGGTACGAGGCCAGGGTGGCTTCTACTGGGCGAAGCTTGTATAGTGCTTTTCTCAAAAATGAAACAAGTTGATAAAAATAAAATAAAAGTACACATTGAAAAAATAAAGAAAATCTACTACCCGCCATTTTAGCTACTCACTCGCTAACCTATGTCTGTAGTCTATGGTATGATTGTTTTTTTTTTTTTTTAAATGGACCGTGCGGCGATGTTTAGATATCTGCCAACTTTAAATTACAAACGTCAAAATTTTAATAAGAATTTTCTTAATTTTGAAATATTTGAAACACGAAAATTGTAATTACAACAACATAAATTAGTGAAAAATGTTCCAATTATTTAATCAGAGAACTATCACATTTGCATACATCCTCTTAAGTGTGAACTTTTTTAATAGCTTAAGTATTTCACAGACATAGAGCACGGGTTCCAAATTTGAACACTTGATATGTAATGGAATTTCATACTTACTTCCTGGACAGTTCGAGAGTAGAGCACGGGTTCCAAATTTAAACACTTTATATGTAATGGAATTTCATACTTACTTCCTGGACAGTTCGAGATTACTTCCTGGACACTAGCAGCTAATCTCCAGGATGCGTTACTTTCTACGACGTATTTGATGACGTAATGGCAACATTTCAAACCATTTTTGAGAAAAATTACATAACTATGGAACTAAAACAATTACTTTGCTCACCCGCGACCTTACAATAGTTACGTTTATGCAAGAAATAATAATAAATAATTATGGGCTTTAAGTAAAAGAAAACTTAATTGATTCCTTTGTGTAACGAAAAGTTATAATTTGTATGACTAACTTTCGTTACACAAATCGCGATCGTGATTTTTTTTTCATTAAACCTTTAATGTATGTATTTTTTTAAAACGTCTCGTTTAGCTCTCTAGCCTTAGTAGATTATGTTCATGTATCTAATAACTTTGTAGATCTGTTTGAAAAAAAAAGATACCTTGGGTTTTTTGCCGGATTCTTCTCATCAGGGGTTTTCTGAACTGGTGTTAGATTCTTCCACATTCATAAGGGTTTGTCATAATAAACATATTTTGACATTTTGACATTTCAAATGATGTCAGTTTTTACTTGTTTGATTATTTACGCAACACTTTAAATTAACCTACGTCTCTCCCTTTATATGGATAACTAGCAGCCCGTCCCGGCTTCGCACGGGGTAGACAATTATTTATTTTTGGAAATTTGGATATAAAACACTTTTTTCACAAATATTTTTATTTATTAAAAAAATATTATTTATTATTTATTAATTATTACAGACGTGCACGCCCCACTCCTGTATTTCAGTGCCCCCTCCACCCCGCCCGCCGCGATGCCCGGCGCGCTTTTCAGACTGCATCGCAAACAACGGCCACGGCGCTATGGCGGTTTTGTTTACTGTTTGAATTTTTTAATTCGTAATATCTTTTGAATGGAAAGTCCAATTTAAATAATTTAAAAACTATTTTATAGGTAGTTAAATGGTCTTTACCATTAAATAATTTATTTGGATAAGGATTAATATAAACCCATAAATAGCATGGTTTGAATTTGGTTAGCATTTTCATTAATGTTTAAAATGAAAAAAGTTGTTGTAGTGACATAACTACAATAGTTGGACATATGCTACCGCGGAGTTTTTTGTAGACATTATGATGATCTTCAATATTGTTGTACATTATTTTGTTCTATCGCTAATAGTTTCGGCAGCGCATTCGACGAAAGACATTTTAAGACTCATTTTTCTACACCTTCGGTTACATTGTTCAAATTTTACCAAGGATCCCTAATTTTTTTCAAAATTAAATGTAGCCTATGTCAAATTGGAAGAATGTAGCATTCTATTGGTGAAAGAATTTTTTAAATCGGCCCAGTACTTTTTGAGCCTATTCATTACAAACATACAAACATACAAAAATAGGTACAAATCTTTCCTCTTTATAATATTAGTGTAGATAGTGTAGATTAGATAATTATCAAATTAACAGTTCATATCGGCAACGGTCTCACAAAGCAAAGCGGAATTGCGTTGAAAAGCCGCCAGTGCTGGCTGATGACAGCTTTAAAGCTCCATGGTATCGGCATTTGCGTCCCTTTGTTGTTTACGCAATAACGTTATTGATAGCTATTTCAACTAATTGAAACATTAACATTAAAAAAAAAACAATGGATAAAAATAATTTCTTATTAAAATAAAGTTATTTTAGTGGAATTTGTGGGTAGAACTTGTTTGAACTTTACTACTCTCCCTGAGGTTATATTGTTGAATACACAAACTCACAATCCCGTTCTCAAATCTCATTCACAAATTTAATTCTATCAATCAGTAGACAGCATAAGCATACCCAGTAGATAATGGACAAACTTATACTGTTTATACTTACTGTTTTTGTATAATTTCTTTATGATAGGTATATAACTTTTCTTTATGATTTCTTTATGATCTCTATTTACTTGAAAACCACGGATCATTTACTAAACCTATGTTATGTTATAACTCCATTGTAGACACCAGCCTAAGGTGCCCTATCGGTGGATAGAAACTTGTCCATTTATTTACTGAGCATCCTGTACATTGAGGGTAGAAAGAGATCGTTAGTGCGATCGCGACCACGGTTTAGACAATACAAAACATACTACTCAAGTCATGCAATCCTCTATATAAATAAATTTCGGTACTTCTTTTATACTATATACTACAATCACGCCTGATGGCAAGCGAAGACGAGGCCTACGATGGAGCACGCTTGCCTAGTAAATGCTCATTCACCCTATACTTGAATTTAGGGGAATAAGCAGAAAAAAGGCAGTTGAGCGCGGTGTTGCGCGCGCCCCCAAGCAGTGCAAACCGTAAAAAATACGGGGCACTGTAACCAGTACGCGCGCGCTGCACAACTGCTCAGACCCTTCCTCCAGAATGGCTTCTATAGGCAACATGCAGGAAGACGACGAGAGTCGCGTGGCGGCCTGGCACAACCTATAGGGTGGTGACCAGCCACGGTCGAAGCCTACCACCGGAGTTGTATCGCTCGTTTAGAGCCACCCAGGGGTCACGAGTAGGGTCTCGAGGGTAACTAAACCTAAGGACGCGAGCGATTTCAACGCCCAAACTTTTACGTACATACTACACTACATACCCCGTTTTAATTTAGACTTCATTAACTTTCAGGAAGGTCTAAATGAAAATGGCTGATTGTTTTTAGTTGATATATTTACTTAGTCTTGATCTAGGAGTACGAATGTATTCTATATTTTAAACTGCCCCTAAAATTAAACCATGAACCCACGGTTACATCGCGGTGAAAACACGTCAATCAAGTTCCGTCACTTTGACCACCGTTGTAAAGTATTATTGACAATTCCCAAATTAGAACTTCGCCATTACGAACCTGTCAACCTACGTGACAGGCCCAGCGGTAAATAAACGGAGTAAGGATAATCTGTAATGTGATGTTGATGTGAACTACTGACATCCTTATTTTTATTACGTACTAGCAGTCGGTCACGGCTTCGTCTGTGTGTGAGTTTTATACCATTCTGGGATGAAATCCTTACGAATATTATAAATGCGACAGCAACTCGGTCTGTCTGTCTGTTACCTCTTCACGCTTAAACCGCTGCACCAAATGAGTTGAAATTTAGTATGGAGCTAGTTTGAGACCCTGGGAAGCACATAGGATAGATTTTATCCTAGAAAGCATATAATATGTTAGATCCTTGCTGGTAGCCTTCTGTAGAAGAATTTTTAAAATCAGTCCAATACTTTTGAGTTTATCGATTACAAACAAAGAAACAATGATTACTTTTCTGTTTACTATATTCGTTTCGACAATAAAAAAAAAGCAAACGTGTGATCAAATATTTTCTTTGTAATAATCTTTGTTTAGATGTAATCAAATATGTTCTTTTCGTTAAGATTAAAGCTAACCCTCCAACTTTTAATAAGGTGTAGGTATCCACGAAAGTACAAGCTCAAGTGGCAACACTCATGTAACCTTTTATTTTGCGAGCGTTGTGAAATAAAGTTTCAGGACTCTCAGCGCAGCAATGTATGTTGCAATAAATAGTTAATGCTCCTCCGATATAGGTAGTTAACCCATTGTTTTATAGCGGTCGTTTGGCATACATAGTGTGTCTGTTCCACCATCGTAACGTTGATCTAATTATTTAAATGTACCATGTGTTAACGTGCTAAAGGAAACATTAATTCCGATATAGAATGCGTTATTGCGCATCCATTAGATGTTGCGTCATTGTTGAAAAAATCGTTTTCTAGGAATACCCAGTTTTGATTTTTACAATAATTGTTTTTTTTTTCTATTTTTTTTCGAGGCTTTAGTGCACCTGTTTGACTATGCCAGGCAAATAATTGATTGATTCCAGCTTTACTTTCGGAGGTCCACATCAATGAACTGTTACATTTTCACTACATAGTATAAAACAAAGTCACTTCCCGCTGTCTGTCTGTCTGTCCCTATGTATGCTTAGATCTTTAAAACTACGCATCGGATTTTGATGCGGTTTTCTTTAATAGATAGAGTCATTCAAGAGAAAGGTTTATATGTATAATACATGCATAATTGCACCCGTGCGAAGCCGGGGCAGGTCGCTAGTTATCTTATATTTTGTTGGTAAGCGGAGAAGCAGGGAATAAATTGAATAGTTTAACAACATTTTAGATTCTCAAGAAATATAATTAATCCATCAGTTAAATTAATAAAAAATATTGCACGTTTTTTTTGTGGATTTAATAAAAATGATAAAAATACAGCCCGTTAAAGTTTCGTGTGACGTCACGCCTAGGTATGCCTTTTACTTAGACGTGATGTTACGTGGTCTACGTTGCTCCACTCCCGAACTTTGACGAACTTTGTCTTGGTATTTTTTTTGTTTGATTGACAAATAGACAGTTACTTACGTGTCCAATATTTTGTGATAACTGACGGACAAGTTTATTTTTAATTTAATTCAGGATACTACTGAATTGTTTACAAATATTATTAGTACTGGGACTGGGAACCTTCCAAAGCCAGGCATTCGGTGGAGTAAATTGGCCTTGATAAAAAGATAAAGCGATACGATTCGTCTTTGTTTTGATGATTTGTAAAGGGTTGGAATATTGCTATCAGTACTATAGAATCGTCGTTCATGACGAGTACATAACTTTCAGGGAAACGAATTCAAAAACCTTCTTAGTTATATTAGGGAACATATTTAAGTTCAATCAATAAAAATGATTAAATACTGCCGATAGTTGTTAATCTTGTCCCAGCACAACTATGAAGTTTTTGAATATTGTCAATTTGAACCATAGGCAAAAATGCTATATTATTCTGTCACACGCAAAAAGTATGTATACTTAATTAGTATTTTTTTTCTATGGAGCTCAATGTCGATATTCAGGAAATAGTTGTGCAGTGTGTTAGGAATTATAATCCTTCGTTATCATAACGGCCGTTGTTTGTTGTGTTATCTAAATATCGAAGTACCAAAAGCGTCTCAAAGTAGTAATCACGATAAATTCGAACGTTGATGAAAAACTACCAAGTTTTCTTTTTCTATAATCTGACATGTATAAAGGAAGTTATTATAAGCTAAAACCAATTACATTATCTAAAAAGCGAATGCAATAAATTTAGTCCAACAAAAACGTAAGAAGATGTCAAAGAGTGCAAGGGACTGGGGGGATGGATGATCGACATACGAATAAAACCATTTTATGGCTTGTCGGTATAGCGAAGACATTGCACCGGTACTCTGGTGAGATATACTACGAAGCTATTAAAACCGGTTTTATTCTTCCGTTCATCACCCCTTTCTGAAGTCTTGCTTTTACGGATTTTTAAAAACTTAAAACGTACATTTTTTTCAATATTTAATTTCAAACTACAAATAACTTGTTATTTCACGTTTATGGGTAACGAACAAGTCATGAAGTTAATTTTTTTTTGACTTATTGATTTCGTCGGATATTTTTTGAGGCAGTTCACCCTAACTATAGTAGCAATAGCAAGCCCATATTCTGAGCCACTTCTTGTTTGTTCGTGTTTGCCCACGACTTCGTCTGCGAAGGATTCATTTGGCGCTTTCCCGCAACAACTTTGCAATTTTCCGGGAATTCCATCATTAATAGTATAACAAATAAACAAACTCATATACGCATTAATAATATTAGTTTGGATGCTCCTTAAAATAATTTACGCTTTTAAACCACGTTAAGTTAAACTGAGCATGATACACTGCGATTGTTCAGAATCCAGGTCACATAGTTCAGCTGCAAATGCTGCAATTGATGGGTATTAAAATACTAACGGTTAATACCGTGTGATTGATGTATTTGACCTGATATTATGCCACAGTCGTAAATTTAGAATCGATCCGATGTCAGATTTAGAATGATTGGTATCTAAAACGGCATGTGCACGTGGCATTTTTTCTTTTCAGAATTTTATAGTACACCAATAATTTTACTAATTTTGTAATATCCTTTAATTATACAACCATGCTACGTAGCTTGACAGAGGTGACCAACATATATGTTCAAATGGTTTGTTTTCTCAGATCACGGAAACGACTATGTTCGTCTTTTTAGGGTTCCGTAGTCAACTAGGAACCCTTATAGTTTCGCCATGTCTGTCCGTCTGTCTGTCTGTCTGTCTGTCTGTCCGCGGCTAAGCTCAGAGACTGTTAGTACTAGAAAGCTGTAATTTGGCATCAATATATATATCAGTCACGCCGACAAAGTGATTGAATAAAAAAAAGTAAAAAAAATTTTTTTAGGGTACCTACCATAGACGTAAAGTGGGGGTGATTTTTTTTTCTCGGCTAACCCTTTAGTGTGGGGTATCGTTAGATAGGTCTTTTAAAATCATTGTGGGGTTGCTAACATGATTTTTCTATTCAGTGATCTGTTTGCGAAATATTCAACTTTAAAGTGAAAATTTTCATTAAAATCGGCCGTCCCCCCCTCTAAAATCTAAACTGTTGGGTGGAAAAATTTGAAAAAATTCAGAAGGGTAGTAAATATATCAAATTTACTAGGAAAATTATAGCGGCTAAGATTGCTTGGAAATTATTTGTAGTTTAAGAGTAAATAGTAGCCTAAGGTATAAAACATACCTAAACTTGGATGATTCCGTACACATACGAAATCCTTAGAAAAATATTACTTGATTTTTTCGTAATGGCTACGGAACCCTACCTTGGGCGTGTCCGACACGCTCTTGGCCGGTTTTTTTTTTACTCGGTTGGACGGGAATCTTCATAATTTTACCTCAACAACCCTGCAACAATGCGGTACCTGCGATTGTTCTTCCTCATTCCCTTCCCAAGTCTCCCTTTTATGGCTCCCTTTATCCAGTTTGATCAATGCCACTGGTCACACTGATTAAACTGTAATTGAACGTGACATCCCGTTGTAGGAAACTGATCATTTTGTACCGGACCCGTTTCCTCGTCTCCGCCTCGACAATCTTATCCTTTCTTATTTAATTTAATATCAAAAGTAAGACAGTGGTGCTACATTAGGGGCAGTAGTCAATAATGCAACAGCAGTAACTACCGGCATCAAGTAGCCAAATGGGTCTCTCTAAAAATACTGTCTGCATTTTGTATGGCGTACCATCGTACGGGCAAGTTAAGACTAGGCTATATATTTAGTATCGGTTTCTGGATTAGTGAAACACTAGCTGTTGTCCGCGACTCTGTCTGCGAAGAATTCGTTTATATCTATGCAATTTTCCGGGATATAAAGTATCCGATATGTTAATCCAGGTTATAAAGTATCTGGTTGTTAATTTTCATCAGAATCCGACAATCTTATGCTTTACATAAACTAAGTAGAATTGTAAACCGCCCTGCTGTGCTTACAGCATATCATGCTTATGTATCTTCCACTCTTAAGTATGGCATTATGTTCTGAGGTAACTCCACGGACAGAGATATGGTGTTCAAGGGTCAGAAGAGATGTATTCGTGCGATTTGTGGTATTTCGTCCACCGATTCATTTAGGCCTCATTTTATTAAGTTACGGATACTGACCCTACCGTGCATATACATCAACGAAATCTCAACTTACGTGAAATGTAACAAGAACCAATTTCCTGTTTTTAGAAGTGCTCGCCAAAAAGGTAAAATAAACACAAGACCATACAAAACAGCACTAAATAATTTATTGAATCAGGCGTTACTTTGCGGAGGTCCATATTAATGAACTAAATCAATTACTTTGCTCACCCGCGACCTTACAATAGTTACGTTTATGCAAGAAATGTGCGTTCATGCAGTTCCTCCACCTCCACACTGTACGAACACACACAAATCACATAAACCCAACCATCACCACCACCAAGCTACACTGACGCGTTTCGAACTCAACCAGAGCTCATCTTCAGAGTTACCACAACCGTATGCTATGCTACCAAATGTTAAACTAACAAACCAAAACAAATGTTTTAACTTGTCACTGTAACTTCTCAAGTACCCACTTTATTTTTCTTATTCTCAAACTACCCCACAAAAATTAACTTTTATTTACATATTATAAAACTACCTTGAATTTTTTGTTTATTTATTTATAAGGCATATTTAATTAATACTAACTGTTCAAATTCGACCCAAGCCGCAGTAAAGGAGAAGATACTAAATTTACCTGTTCATTAATAATAGACCCCATAGTGTTGTACCTAATTATTTCCATGCATTCCAGAGCATCCAGACGCAACCCCTTGCCGCAATAATGTAACACTTCATAAAAATCTGAATCTAACAATGAATGATTTGATTCCAACAAATGTTTTGCAAAATTCGATCTATCTGGATGCTCATTCCTATATGCCGAAACATGCTCTTTAAATCTAGTATTAAAACTTCGGCCTGTCTGTCCTACGTATATCCCATTGCAGTCATTACAAGTAAGCTTGTATACCCCCGATCTAGTTCCCTTATCTACCTGTTCTTTGTGGTTATTTGTACTTGCTACTTGCACTATTTGTATATACTACTTGCTAAAAGCGTATTCGGCATGGCATCCAAGATCTTCAACAAGCTTCCGAAGAATATACTGATGACCGAGGATGTTCATGATTTTAAAAAACAACTTTTTAACTTTTTGGTGGATAAAGCTTTCTAAATAATTTATTGAATCAGGCGTTACTTTGCGGAGATCCATATTAATGAACTAAAACAATTACTTTGCTCACCCGCGACCTTACAATAGTTACGTTTATGCAAGAAATGTGCGTTCATGCAGTTCCTCCACCTCCACACTGTACGAACACACACAAATCACATAAACCCAACCATCACCACCACCAAGCTACACTGACGCGTTTCGAACTCAACCAGAGCTCATCTTCAGAGTTACCACAACCGTATGCTATGCTACCAAATGTTAAACTTGTGTTGTTTTGCTTGTATGGTTGGGTTTATGTGATTTGTGTGTGTTCGTACAGTGTGGAGGTGGAGGAACTGCATGAACGCACATTTCTTGCATAAACGTAACTATTGTAAGGTCGCGGGTGAGCAAAGTAATTGTTTTAGTTCATTGATAAAGCTTTCTATTCATTAGATGAGTATATGTGTGATAGTTGAACAGTTTTTTAGACTATAAGTATATTGATTTGTGCATGACTGAATGTGAATATTCATATTTGTATGCCCTTGGGTGCAGCATAGTGATACAAGCCTATGATCATTGTACCATCTATTTAACCTATGTTTGACAAATAAATTATTTGTATTTGTATTTGAAACCGTTTTGAAGTGAAAGTGTAACTAACAAACATCCACACATCCATTCATCCTATTAGCTTAGCGGGATGAGATTCAATTATTCCGTACTAGGCATTACTAGCTGTTGCCCGCGACTTGTGGCACACACTTTGGGGAACACTGTTTTTGATGATTCAAAGAAAAGTCTATAGGAATATAAGCCTGACACTCCAGACAATAACGGTTAAAGATGCTATAATAATAAAGACAAACAAATAACTGTACGTGGGGATGCCAGTGCTAAGCTGTTTGCTGATCCAAAACAAGCGGTTAATTGAAAGATACCGCTGAGGTCGTGTGAAATATCTAAGTCCGCAATACAGAGTCTAATAAAATACAATGCACGTTGCCGCGTTGTCTGAATCCTGTCAAAATTAGAAATGTGCTAAAAATAATGTGAAACGTAAGCTTTTTGTATGAATAACATTAAATCTATGTCGGCTTAGAGAACATTAAGAATTTTAGTTGCAAGATGTCTATAAATTTGAAATTGATTTGATCACATACTATAAACGGTATAAAATGATGACAGAAAGAGATGGCGAAAGCGAAGGCAAGCGCCAGAAGCGTTAGACAATACGGGCTCTGGTTCGCAGGTGTATGCGGGATGTTTTACTTCACCGAAAAAACTCATTATTTCAAATGTGATTTCGCGCGTAAATTCCAAAAAGTTAGAAGCGTGAGCCCGGGCTAGAACCCAAGACACTCAGCTAGAGAAGCCATTGGTCAAACCTCAAAGCTATGACGGCTTCTCTTTCACATTTAACATTTAGTCTGAACATGATAATGCTATATATTTCATACTAAATACAAACTGAAACATAGATGCACAGAAAAAAACCCCAGAAAAAAGACCAATGCTGGGAATCGAACCCCAGGTCCTCGGCATTCTGTGCCGCGTGCTTACCCCTATACCAGCAGTGGTCAGGAGTTTACACGCAAATTTTTCCTATGCATCATACAAACCCGTAAAAGTAAAAAAATTGTAGTTAAAGAAATAAAAAATACAAAAAGATACTTCAAACCAAAGTTGTTATATAATGATAATGCTACTTATGTTTTGGTTAAATAAAATAAATATAAAAATATAAAACAACGAACGAGTACCTTATCTGTTTTGATTTTAAAATACATGTTGCCCTGAGCTGTACTAAATTAAGCAAAACATACCAAAACCTAAATTAACTTTGCTGAATATCACCCCGTCCAATATCGCTGTTTTGTTAGAACACCTGGTGCTTACTTTACTCTATTCTGTGCATAACTGTCCAATTTCGTGCAAAGTGCACTTTCGAGCGCGGCTGTACTTTCATGACTGGGCCATAAGCTGCGCTTCAGGTTACTCTGCACGTGCCAGAATGCATTTGATGTTTTATATCAATCGCTTTAAACTCCTCGTGAAGTTCCGTCACGAAGCACTTTTATTTGCGACTGTACTCAGGGCGGTCTATAAAATATGCATAGCGGAGAAGCGAGGCGATTAGAGTTAAAGGTCGATTAATTTAAATTGATTAGGTTTTTTTATAAAAGTCAATAGGCACTACCTGTAAAAAGGAGGTCATTGTGTAATAAATAAATAATAATAAACCAAATTGGCATGTTCTATAAGGAGTTACTTTATTAATCAGCTTGCCACAGTTGAACTTTTTTCCCCGGCATTTTTCCCGGCATTTCCCAGAAAATGCGATTTAAGTTGCATGAAGAACACTCGTGGAAATTTTCTTATTTTAATTGAAACATAAAATAATTTACTGCCACAAAAAATTAACAAATAATATGTAAAAATAAACAATTTGCTGAGGTTTGTGACAATAGGTGTCATGCGTGTAGGTGTGTGGGTTTCTACATATAGCGGTTCTGGGTTTAAGATTTTATCCCGCTGGAATATCAAGATTAAATGTGTAGCCTTATGTGTTATTCCAGAGATCCAGCTATTCGCATACCAAATTGCATCCAAATCCGTCTAGCCATTTTAGCGTGAAAGAGTTAATTAATAAACACACATACACCCACATACTCACAATATTTTCTTCTTCTATTTTTTCTTTCTAATTTATAAAAATGTCGAGTTACAGTGTTTGTTATCGAACTCCTCCGTAACGGCTTGACCGATTTTTATGTAATTTTTTGTCTATATTTTGGTAGGTCCGAGAATGGGCTGTTTTTATACCCCTAATCTTCGCAGATGGAGTCGCGGGCAAAGCTAGTAGTAATATTAGTAAGGATTTTCATCTATCTAAGTACCTATGTATTACAGTTCTTGAGATATAGCCCTGTGACAGGCAGACAGACAGCGTAGCAACATTATTAGGGTTCCGTTTGTTACTTTTCGGATACGGAACACTAAAAAAAAAAGCTTGCTGCGCCGCTGGTCGTGCATTGTGGCTGGGCCTCATCTCATGGGTACACCAATACAATTAACAGAGGGGGGAATTTTTATAGCAAAAATCAAACGTCAATAGAGTTGGAACGCTGAATTTTATCGACTATCGATAAGTTATATTTACGAAGCGTATTTTTCTTTCTTTTTTTTTATTTATTAACAAAAAATAGGCCTCAAATCGACATTTAAGCAAAAAAATAATAATAGTAGAGATAATCTGTGTTATATGGCCCGCCCCTCCACAAATCAAGAAGTCTTCAATGTATTGTGAAAGTATTTATAAAGCACACCAAAACTTTCAACGCGTGTGTGCGTGTTGAGACAGCCGTCAAACAAAAGCAGATACTACTAAATAATAGTACATTACTGCAGCGGCCGCGAAATAGGGGATTGCCGGCCGAGTAGTTATAGATGGCCGAGTGTTAACGAGGCCATCTAGAGATACGAGGCCGGCAATCCCTGTTCGTGGCCAAGGCTTGTATAGAGTTTTTCTCAAACATGCATCATCATCATCATCATCATCGTCATCGTCGTCGTCGTCGTCACCATCATCATCACCATCACCATCACCACCATCATCATCATCACCATCATCATCACCATCACCCATCATCACCATCATCTCATCATCACCATCATCATCATCATCACCCATCATCATCATCATCATCAACATCATCATCTCATCACCATCACCCATCATCACCATCATCTCATCATCACCACCATCATCATCACCCATCATCATCATCATCTCATCATCACCATCATCATCATCTCGTTATCACCATCATCATCACCATCATCACCCATCATCACCATCATCACCACCACCACCATCATCATCATCATCATCACCATCACCCATCATCACCATCATCTCATCATCACCATCATCATCATCATCATCATCACCCAACATCATCATCTCATCATCACCATCATCATCATCTCGTTATCACCATCATCATCACCATCATCACCCATCATCACCATCATCACCACCATCACCATCATCATCACCGCCATCATCGACACCATCAACATCACCATCATCATCACCAACATCATCATCATCTTACCTTACCTTAAATAAACGTAGTGGCAGAATGTCTTAATGAACCAAAACGCAAAATATTGCTTATAGTTTTTTTTTAATGGCTAAATGCTATGATGCCATAGACCTATAAACGTCATAGTATGAAACAATAGACGATCACTTTGCTGGCCAAGGCCAGCAATGTTGTATGAAATTCCATTATTGACCTCTCGTCTAGCCCGCACCTTCAACGTGACACTTCGTGGCGTATTATAAGGAACATAACGTCAATATTTCATAGCATGTTTGAGAAAAAGTTATTTCGTTATTATGTGACTAAACACATTGAAATAGTAATGTGGAGGGGCGGGCCATGTTGTCGTAGTTTATCTCTAATACAATTTACTGTTCTGGTGCAAAGGTTGTCCACCGCGGTTAAGCGGGGCAATGGCTAGTGAGTGTTGGGCTCCTTTGCGCCTGGTGCGATCCGGGGCGGTTTATTTGACTGACTTTTATATATTTATATTTTTATTTTATTGTATTTTGTGTGTATTGACAACTTGTAAATTATTCCATAATTTGAAACTGATAATTCGCCTTATTCAAATTCGGTCTCAAACATAAAACTTAGCGGTCAAAGTATTGAATTTGTAAAAAAAAAATACTTTAAGAAAACATTATCATCTTAAATCCATTTATACGAAGAGACCGTTCTACTTCAGATGATGTAACAGGTCCATATTTATAATACTCAGTTAAGCTGCATTCGTATTTCTATTAAAACAGCATATTTTTATTAAGTCTACACTATAATATTATAAAGAGGAAAGATTTGTACCTATTTTTGTATGTTTGTATGTTTGTAATGAATAGGCTCAAAAAGTACTGGGCCGATTTAAAAAATTCTTTCACCAATAGAATGCTACATTCTTCCAATTTGACATAGGCTACATTTAATTTTGAAAAAAATTAGGGATCCTTGGTAAAATTTGAACAATGTAACCGAAGGTGTAGAAAAATGAGTCTTAAAATGTCTTTCGTCGAATGCGCTGCCGAAACTATTAGCGATAGAACAAAATAATGTACAACAATATTGAAGAACATCATAATGTCTACAAAAAACTCCGCGGTAGCATATGTCCAACTATTGTAGTTATGTCACTACAACAACTTTTTTCATTTTAAACATTAATGAAAATGCTAACCAAATTCAAACCATGCTATTTATGTGTTTATATATTAGATAAAGTGATTCAAGATCAAGATCAAGATTTGTACCCGTGCGAAGCCGGGGCGGGTCGCTAGTCAGTAATATAGAAGGAGATTAAACTTATTGATAGTTGGAAAAGTCGATAAAATTCAACGATCCAACTATATTGACTTGACGTTGATTTTTACCGTGAAAATTCCTCCCTCTGATAATCAATCACTTCCCTACTTGAAGAAAAAACCTGTAATAACGTAAACGTTATATTAGGTAGCCTAAGGCTATTAAATATGAAGTACTCTACTAATATTACTTAGGGAACTTAGCGAAATTTGTTCTCAAGCCTACGATGTTGTTGTTGTTGTTGTTTGACGAGTTGAAGCATTCGCCTGATTTTATCGTCTATCGTATGTTTTAAGTAAGGCTGGAAAGGTTTTAAGTTGTTTATGTTTTATTATTGGTTAAAATTTCGTGCGACATGTTATGTTATGCCTGAAAATTAAACGGCTCGTGTTTGTTAGTGTGCGCTTCCGTTTTGATTGTTGAACGTGCTCACCCTGAAGATGGTCTTTCAAAAAAGTTTGAAACTAATCGGAACCTTTCAGACTTATAATCGTGAGTGGGAAGTCCTTTATTTTTTAGTTAATTTATTAGTATTAATTTATAGTTTATTCGTATGTGTGATTTGGATTATTTAAAACGTCGACTGATCGGCAAACCACGGCTCAAATTTACAAACATTGCAAGTTAAAGACTAGCTAAATAATATTAATTTATTTTGAATCAAGTACCAAAATTAATTTCAACACGTGTGATGCCTCCGAAATATACCTACTCTTCATAATTCAACCAAGCTGCATGCCACCATCTGAAAACTTGTCAACATTAAAGCGGGGTTTCACGTTAGCCGTAAAATCATCCGAGTAGCAATATATGGCGGGCTTTGAATAATCCATCACATCATAACTAGCTCGGTGGACCCGCAATCTATAGCTACTTGATAATTTTACTCGTATTGTTAAACCGTCCGTGTACTCCGCAATGATGAGTACCTTCGCGTATTATTTTCTAAGACTTCCGTCCGATTACGTCCACGATGTTAGGCGGCTTAAGATTATGAGCCTATTATGTTTTATTATGGTTATAAAGCTTATGAGAAAGATTTGGCACGACTTAATATATTTAATTTATAGTAACTACAATGTATTATAAATACCTGTTGTAGCGGCGTGATGTTTGGCCAAAGAAGATAGGGTTGCGTGCGATAAATTAAAATAAGATGTTCGTCAGCCAAAAAGCGAAAAAGTGCCAGTCATGATTCCGAAAAATTAAAATCAAAGAAAGAAAAGGGATGAAGGAACAATGATCCAATCCGCGAATGGTACGACACAAATCATTTAATTTTTGTTGATCGAAGAAAGTGCGTTAGGTGAAGATCTATTCGTAGGGAGCGCCTCCGTCGAAAATCTTGCGATGAGCTTTGATTCTAAACACAAACATTTTATATTTATTATATTTAAATAAATAAATATCACGGGACAATTCACACCAATTGACCTAGTCCCAAAATAAGCTAAGCAAAGCTTGTGTTATGGGTACTAGGCAACGGATAAACATACTTATACAGGGTTATTTTTAATTCACTGACATTCTCTTAACCCTGAATTCCTATCACTCAAACAAATGTTTTTTGTTGTACGACTTTTTAAAATGAAGCACTTTTTTTCCCATACAAATACACAGAGTATCATAAAAATAACAGGTAATCTCAAATTTTCAAAACGTTATTACAACAAAAATATTAAGTTATGACAAAAGTCGTAAAACAAAAAACATTTGTTTAAGTGGTAGGAGTTTAGGGTTAAAAGGATGCTAGTGAATTACAAATAACCCTGTATAGATAGATACATACAAATACATATTAAACACCCAAGACCCGAGAACAAACATTCGTATTTTTTATATAATATCTGCCCCGACACGGGAATCGAACCCGGGACCTCAAGCTTCGTAGTCAGGTTCTCTAACCACTAGGCCATCTGGTCGTCTAAATAGTTGCGATTATCTCCTCATTTTATATATTTTCTTCATTAATTGGTCTCTTATCTTAAACTAGCTGTTACTCACAATTTCTCTTTCACAAGCTCTCTAGGCATGAAGAGAAAGCTTAGTTTAGTTAATCACGGATAACTTAAATGAAATGAATTTTTTTATTACACATAAAGAAATATTACATTTTTAGCAGTATATAGCTTAGAAAAGATTTTTTTACAATTAGTTTTAAGTTTCGAAGATTACGATTACACCTACGTACGCGTACAAATACCTAAGTCTAAGTAAACAATTTTTCCTAACTGTTCTAAGATTACAATTAGGTACGCATCGTATTCGCAATACCGAGCTTGTTGACTATGCACTAATCTAATTTATTTAATTTCACAAATGTAATTGAGACAACTGAAACGTGTATCCACTATTCTGAACCCAAGTATCATTATTTGAAACCGATATTGTTCGGAACAGTGCAAATACGAGGGACATGAAAGACCAATTCGGGCAAAGTGGGGAATTCGGTTAAATTCAGATAATATGAGCCGTTTTAAGCCGATGCTCCAGTTAACTGTGACCGTTGCTTGTTAAATAATGGGCTTAAGGATGTCAACGCGTTGAAACATCCCTATTCTACGTGGTAATTGATGTGAAGCGCATTTGATTAAGATTGCTTTGCGTTTTTGCATCAACTGGTGATAATTACCGAGAGGACTTTGCAGGGTACATCACGAAATTAATTCGGGATATTTAAACCAGTGGCACCGAAATTATTTAAAAATATCTGTTGACGAAACGCTTAATTGAAAAGTGCTATTATAGTGTCAATGATTACTTAAATGACATTGCTTAGGTTAGTTGTTCTTCTTGTGCATCCTAATAATAATAGCAAGATAATTTTCATTTATTTTTAATTTAAATTTAATTTTATTTATTATGTTAATTGGTTTTTGACATTCTGCTATTGTTTTGATTATTTTAATTAGTGTATCTGATCTTATGTACTGTTAACTGACATTGTGTTTACCTATCCTCTATATTTCGACGCCGGCAGGCACATCATCTCTTGGTTATCAATATCACCTAAATGTACTTATGTTGACGAAAGAAATGAATTTGAATTCGTAACGGAGAATTTAAGAGAGAATTTTAAAAATCAGCATGTTTATTTTTAACTGTATCCTTTAGGTAGAGGTTGGGACGTTTTTATCATTATCCTGTAGTTGCCCTTGGATCCAGAGGTCAATCGGAATACCCACATCAATTTCCATTAAGCAAATAGCCCTGGATAGTCAAGTCACTTTCATTGAGGCTTTCTCAATGTTGGTTTATTCGAGCTGCAGCTATCAATTAAGAGTTCAATTTGTTTCTGAGTGGCTTGTAACTATTCATTTGCTGGCCTTTGATAGTAACTAGATCTAATTAGGTCTAAAATTTGATGAGTATAGGTATTCTCCATGCTCAATTGAAATGAGCGAGCATATTTAGATTAGTTCGGTTTTGATTTTAGTTTACGTTATATTTGGAATTGTCCTTTTTTTTCTTTAGAATAAATTGATCTCAATAAATTTTACTTCTGATTATCTGACAGACAACGCATATCCCAAACCGCTGGAGCTAGTGGCTTAAAATTTGGTAGAAGTATTCCTTGAGGATCATAGAGATAGGAATAAGAAGAGAAGAGTTTTAGAGAAGGGTTTTTCGGAATCCCCACGAGGTATGGAGCTAGCCTATTTTTTTTCTTCCACGAGAACAAAGCCGTGGGATGAAGGTAGTTCTCAATAAACTTAAGGTCATGTCAACTACTAATTAGTAACTTGTGTAACGACTCCTAGCGCCATCTAGGCATCAGATAGACAAACTGCTACATCCTGCATCGCGCTATCGAAGTTTCTCAACTCGGCTGCATAAATACAATTTCTAACTAAGAAAGTTACAAATTATATTTGTGAAATTTGGACTTCGGTCCCCAGGCATAACATCATCTGCCTGGAGAGAAATCTCTATTGTGTGTGTTCGCACTCTTGATTTTTTTAACTCAAAATATATTTCAAGTGTATCTCGAATGGAAGCGATATTAGATCATATGTTTACTAAGTAGGTATTATTTAAGTGCTTGATTATTTCGGCTTTAAACTGCCAAACCAGTGGCCGTATTGTCTAACGCGCGGGCGCTTGCCATTGTTTTCACCGTCTCTTTCTGTCACCATCTTATACCGTTAGACAGAAACAAATAGTGAATGCGGTAGCAACCGTTCGCGTACTCCGCGTACTCGTAATAAGACAATTGTTTTCGCAATTTATACCTATATTGTATCAGAATCAGGACTCTGACGATGTTCCCGACATGATATTTTAGTCTTCCCTTCGCATACGAAAACCGTATTTCTGAAATTTTAATGGCGTTTGTGTTGTTGTTCACTTTGCCATTCCTGTTCGAATAACAATTTATAACATCACCTTTTAAGGTAATCATCGTCATTAACTCCGGCCAATATGTGCCCCAAAGCCTGTGCCTAACCGCATCCTCTCAGAATAAGAAGTCTTGGGCTGTAGCTTCAATGCTAGTGCGGATCGAGACCTTCAGAAACATTAAGTATTTAATTGACTTTTCTTTCACCGTATTAAAGCTCGTGGTAAATTTCTTATGTAATCAAATTAAATAATTTACATTATTCCGTTCTGAAGCCGCCTGTTACGTGTACTTATAATTAGGTTCGTCTTTTTTGTTTTCGTCTTATATAATTTGTTACTACGTCAAATTTCAGCGACGTTGCCGGATTCCCTAGAAATCGTAATTAGCCATACCTTTGCGCCTCACTTTCATGCGTAAATTTAGCCAAGGACCTCTTTTTCACTCAATTACCACCAGGCCTACGCGATTCTAATTAAAATTAAACACTCCACCGCGTTTTTGCCGAGCTCCTTGCGTCGCATTCGATAGGGCCCTCCTGAATACAACTTAGCTAGCGGTAAAGGTTATACCCACACAGAACTAATAATAAGAAGATTAAAAAGGTCATACGATTGGTAAAATGCCATAATTACTTTCCTAGCTCAGTCTGTAATAAAGTCAATTGTTCAAAAAAACTGCGTTATTGCAGGGATGGAGGTTCAAAAAGGATTACATTTAATCGACTAGTACAGTAATCTACTGATACGTATGAAAGCACGAAAAAGGGTGTGCTCATTGACAGTGACAGCGGAAAGGCAAAAAATGATGACTAAGATTTTGGAAGGAATAGGGATGTTTCCTAGGTAAAAAAATAATAATTCTTATTAGTCCGTATTTTACATTATCAAAAAATATTAGACACGTAATTTTTCTTTTGACAATTAAACAAAAAATGACGAAGATATGGCGCGTTGAAGTTCCGCGTGACGAGGCGTGACGTCACTTGTTCCTAAAACGCTCATACAAAGTGTAGGAACAAGTGACGTCACGCGAAACTTCAACGCGCCATATCTTCGTAATTTTTTGTTTAAATGACAAAATAAAAAATACGTGTCCAATATTTTTTGATAATCTAAAAGACTGACTAGTTAGGAAAGTAGCCAATTAAACACAATGACATTTCTATTCCTCTTAGTCTTAGGGTTAACTCAGTTGACAAAGAAGTCTGAACTTTTCAGAATGTCCAATGAAATGAATGTCATTGGAAATAGTGTAGGCTAGAAAATTTGATATCATTTCTTAATTGCGATCGACGAAGCGTCTCGAGGATTAGAAGTTTATTTTTCTTCTAAAGATTACGATCTCATCTGAAATTGTGCAAATAATGCTTAAAATATTATCCAAAAGACCCAGAGGTTTTTGTCAGGATTGGGGTAAAGATAAGCATGCATTTGGTATTTGAAATAACTGTAATATTTAAAAAAAAAACATTAAATACAAGTAGACTAAAGTGGGTGGCGAGAACAAATTGACTAGAGAAAAGAAATTTAATAATATTATTTATTAGTTTTTAATATTGTACATGCGAAAGTAACTGTCTGTCGGTCTGAAGTAATATTTACACATTACAATTACATATACTACATATACACAAAATATGGACGTGAGATGGCAATAAGAATTAATTTAAGGGAAATAAAATTTATTATTTTATTTTAAAATTTATTTATTAGAAAAAATGAACAAAGTAGGACCAAAGAGAGAATGAAAATTTTAAACCAATTTTATAGAAAGTTAAAACCAAAAGCTATACTGAAAATCGATCAAATTGGTGAGCAGAATACTTTTTCTGAAGACAAAGTATTTGCAATTAAGTTTCTTGATGGTACTTGAACTCATTTGATATGAGGTTTTATTGGGTACAGCCGTACTTAAGCTAAATATATATTTCAAAGCAATAATCGAATTCAGTAAATTAGCAACGCCCAGAGCCCTAAAAGAGCCGCTTAAAGTGTAGTTATCATAAAGGAATCTTCAAACAGTCGATAATTGGTGCTCGAATGTTACGTTATTAATTAGTGAATTATGGAGTCATTCAAGCAAACTTCTAGAAGAAAAGAAGAAGCTTTACTGCTAATTGGAATTATGCGCGGGCGTGAGTTAAAAATATACGTAAATATCACCTCAAATGCAATGAAGTCCTACTTAGGAACTACTTATGCTGGCTACCTAACTGTACTTAGTTTATAAAAGCGATGCTCCAGTGTCCTAGGCACGGTTGGCTGCAGTCTGTTATTACTATGCAGCGACCTGCAGCCTGTATAGGGTTACCAATTGTCATGATTTCACCTGATATTGGATACTTGGCTGACATGGGATGTGATATGATAAGAGTTACAGTTTAGAACGTAATAATAATCCAGCTCTAGGCAGTGGCGGATTTGCAGTCTCAGCCGCCCTAGGCCCCAAGCCATCAGCCGCCCCTTTCTCAGCATCCACCATATAGACTACATTATGAAATTACTTTATTGCCAACTTTTATCTAAATAGATTTAGAAATTTGGGAAAAAAAATAGTTTTATTTCGCAAGAATATGGTACCTACAAAAGTTGTTACAACTAGTTATTAGCTCTAACATACTCTGCCAACTTGGCATACTTGGTTATTATAACTTTTACACGAGTGTTATCAACTTTTAACACTTAATTGCGATTTAAATATTTGAATATATAATTAAACACCATTAATTTGTACGGAGCTACTTGTTATCGCAAGTGCGGGTGGGTAGTGTGGGTAAAAGTAACTAAGTTTACTATAGGAAATAATAATAATAATAGCTGCTAATTTCTAATATTTTACGAGGTTTCAGGAATAATTGCATATTTAAATAAAACATTTAAACGGTTTTATGTTTTATTTATATAACTATAGATTAAGAGTACAAGATAAGATATAATAAGTGTTATAGAACGTATTACAAAACTCGCCTGCACTTAGGTGCAGCAAAATCATTAACTAAATCTTCGCAATCCAATTTCCATAAAAAATCAGCTTCTATGTTAAGCAAAGCAAGATCGTTTAACCTTTGGTCCGTCTTTTTTGTGCGTAAATAATTTTGAACTCGTAAACAAGAAAACGGTCGTTTTCCAGAACAGTTACCTCACAGGTTTTCCTAAAGAGGTTGTTGGTTGTAGTTTCCAAGCAAGCCCAGTGTGGATTGGACAGTGGGAAATTCATAAATAAATAAATAAATAAATAAATAAATATCATGGGACAATTCACACCAATTGACCTAGTCCCAAAGTAAGCTTAGCAAAGCTTGTGTTATGGGTACTAAGCAACGGATAAACATACTTATATAGATAAACTAGCTTTTGCCCGCGACTTCGTCCGCGTAGAATTCCTATTTGTGATAAAGCTTCTTCATCTCTTTCATTGTATAAAACAAACATCCGGCAACGGCAACATCCATCATTATTATCATTTCATCATCATCAGTATCAGTTAGTGAATATTATAAATCCCGTTTATTCTCTATCCCGTGGGAATTTCAACAAATTTGTCCTTATTCTATGCAAATTTTCACTTATTTTTTTCCCGTGGGAATTTTGCTTTTTTACGGAGAAAAGTAGTCTATGTAAATAATGGTTGGTGTAGCTTCCTATTGGTGAAAGAAATTTTCAAATCAGCCCTCAAGTGATATTCACTTCTTTCTATCCCACGGGAATTTTGCATTTTACCGAATAAATAGTAGGTAGCCTAGCCTATACCAATAAAGGATAGTTTAGCTTTCTATTGGTCATTTTTTTTTAAACTAAGCCCCAAAGTTAAATTTACTATTTTCTATACCGCGGGAATTTTGCATTTATTCGGAAATTAGCATCATGTTAATCAAGGACAGTATCTTTTCTATTGTTGAAAGCCATTTTAGAATGAGCTCCGAAGTTGAATTTTTTTTTCTATCCCTTGGGAATATGTCAATAAAGGATAGTGTAACTTTTTACTGGTAAAAGATTTTTTTTAATCGGCTCGGAAGTTTCAGAGATTATCTATCCCACAGGAATTTCCAAAAATCCTGCAATAAGTTTTTTTGCTGTTATGTATGACCATTTACGTTTTATACTGAATTTGAAAAGTTTAGTAATTGTAGTTACGGAGATAGGATCCAGTTGATTTGAGTATATAAATCCTGATTTATCCTTATCCCGTGGGAATTTTCAAAATTATTGAAATTAGCTTTATACCCTATTCTAATAGTCTACTTGCATGCCCAATTTGAACAGTTTAGTAATCTTCGTTATGGGGATAGGGTCACTCTTGATTGACGAAATATACTTATACATCCCGTATATTCCTTATCCCGTGGGAGTTCCGGAAAATTCTTTCTTATCGGATGCCTACGTCATACAAAGAACACATCCTCCAAGTTTCAGGTCTCTACATACAGCGGTTTAGGCCGTGCGTTAATCCGCCAGTCAGTCATTTAGGACTTCAGGACAAAGCATTTTATATGTACTTGCATTGCACCAAGCTTTTAAGCGAGTTCAACAATGAAGTTTGAATACTGAATTCAATTTTATTCAAAAAAGGTTGAACTCACATAAAAGCTTCATCATCATCATCATGTCAGCCGTAGGACGTCCACTGCTGCTGGACTTAGACCTCCCTCATTGACGCCCAATCATTACGGTTGGAAGCGACTTGCTTCCAACCTGAACCTGCGGCCTTCACCAAAACGTCCGTCCATCTCGTTGGTGGACGTCCCACGCTGCGCTTGTAAAAGCAAAAGCTTGGTGAAATGCAAATACTTAAACATATAATTAGTTATTATCAGACTTTGATCAATTATAACTGAAGATACACATTGCCGAACAAAATCCCCTTCAAAGAATGTCCGAACTTTTTTATTTGTTCGCATAACAATTAGAATCATCACTTACACAGAAATTTGAACCTAGTCTTTACTTCATTACAGTCGAATTTCGGTTGACACTTGACAGCTACACTTGACAATTTCACGCAACGTACTGAGAAAAAAGAAGGCCACTTTTATCAAAGTGGCGCCCATTTGGCTCCTTAGATAGATAGATAGATAGATAGATACAAACTTTATTCACAACAAACACGTACAAAGCTCAAAGATAGATAGATAGACACAGAAAATTTATAAAAACAGAAAAACTTAAATTTAGACAAATTAAATAAATTTTCTTACATAATCACTAAAATTAAGAGCCATGCGATGATGTTACGAATAGGCGCTGACTCAGCATGTACTACAGCTTACAGCAGTAACCTGCAGTGCTGATATTCTGTCAGAAACCTGAGGTGTTTGCTGTACAAGACAATCAGTCTGTGCCTTTTCGCTCATTTCCTTGACAAAAAAACTAAAAACAAAAAATAAATAATTACAAATAATTAGAAATTCACATTTATAATATGGAGAATATACGTAACAAATATTATTATTATTCATCGCTTAAAACAGTCGACCACCGAACACTCAACAAGGCGTCAATGCGACAATTGATAGAGAAGCAAAAGTAAGGTAAGGGGGACAGAATCAGGCTCAGGACGATTGCAACTGGATGGATAGCAAGTGAACCTTATATTTGCTGCGAAAATTGGACCTCGATTCTAAACTACGAGTCGGTGGCGGTATATTATTCCAGCACTTTGTTGCCTGGTACCTGAAACTACCCCGAAAAGCGCAGGTTTTGCTGGCAGGGACGCTTAACACGAGGGCCCGCGTAGCTCTGATTCTGTGACATGAAGGTGACCATTTAAGTTTATCATACATGTAACCCGGAGTTTTAGATTTTATACAGTCAAACAATAAACAGGAAAGTAAAAGATTATAATTATGTGAAAGCTTTAAAATATTAAATTTATTAAAATATGGGGTAACATGGGTGCGCGGTGGAATTTTAAAGCAGAATCTTGCACATGCATTTTGGATTCTCTGAATGAGACGACGCGAACGCTCCAAGAGGCAGGGCCAGTAAACGGTGAGACAGTAGTTGACTTTAGATAATACAAGGGATTCACATTGTCTAATTCTCAGATCCACGCTTAAAAATCCGCGGACCTGATACAACACTTTCAATCTATATAAACAGCTACGGGCAACCTCAGCCACATGATTCTCAAAACGCAGATTCTTGTCAATTAAAAGACTCAAATTACTCGCTTCGTCTTCACAGCTCACGGGAACATCACCAATTGTTATTTGAGGATCAAAAGACATTACTTTCGATATTTGCAACTTCGACCCAAGTAACATATATTTTGATTTAGTCGGGTTTAAGACTAAACAGTTAGCAGCAGACCAGCTGCTTATTTCCTTTAGGTCCTCATTAATTCCGTTTACTGCTCGAACCGTATCATTGGGATGGAAAGAGAGATATATCTGAAGGTCATCCGCGTAGAGGTGATATTTACAGTGCTTAATGCGCTGAACAATGTCCGCACTATATAATATAAACAGGAGCGGTCCAAGTATCGAGCCCTGTGGCACTCCCCTGGTCAGGGGAGAGGAGTCAGATGAAATATTATTTCCATCAGCACCAGAAATTCTCACCAATTGAGATCTATCCTCAAAGTAACTACTAAACCACTGAATAGTCGCATTATTGATCGTATTGTTGATCGTATGGCTGTGCGTTAATCCGCCAGTCAGTCATTTAGGACTTCAGGACAAAGCATTTTATATGTATTTGCATTGCACCAAGCTTTTATGCGAGTTCAACAATGATGTTTGAATACTCAATTCGATTTTATTCGAAAAAGGTTGAACTCACATAAAAGCTTCATCATCATCATCATCATTTCAGCCGTAGGACGTCCACTGCTGGCCTTAGGCCTCCCTCATTGACGCCCAATCATTACGGTTGGAAGCGACCTGCATCCACCCTGAACCTGCGGCCTTCACCAAAACGTCCGTCCATCTCGTTGGTGGACGTCCCACGCTGCGCTTGTAAAAGCAAAAGCTTGGTGAAATGCAAATACTTATACATATAATTAGTTATTATCAGAGATCAGATCAGGAAGTGGTTGACAAACGTAGACAAATGGTTTGCCAAATTTGAAGTTTCGTTTCGTTTGCATTGTGTCAAAATAAAATGTAATTTAAATAAATCAAAAGCACTAAGGAGTATTGATATCATCTTCGAAGCAAATCACCCCCAAAATAACTTTCTACTCCTTTTTAACCCCGTCAAGGGATGAATTTCAATAAAATACGAAACTCTTCTTCCATCAATTCTGTTAAAGAATGTTTATGCAAAATTTGAAGTAGATTGGACCAAGGAATCACGTTGTCCCATACAAACTTTGCCCCCCTTTTTTACCCCCTTAGGAGTAGAACTACGAAAAATCCTTTCTTATCGGATGCCTACGTCATACAAAGAACACACCCTCCAAGTTTCAGGTCTCTACGATCAGCGGTTTAGGCTGTGCGTTGATCCGTCAGTCAGGACAAAGGATTTTATATGTATAGATAAATACTTAAATACATAGAAAACATAGAAAACATCCATAACTCAGGAACAAATATTCGTGCTCATCACACAAATAAATGCCCTTACCGGGATTTGAACCCAGGACCTCTTGCTTCGTTGGCAGGGTCACTACCAACAAGGCTAAAGCGGTCGTTCATACACAGCAACATTTAAAAAAAAACATCCTTGTCTTGCATTCAATCTAGTGATTACATTTTTGAAAATAGAGCCTTTGGAAAAAACATATGAGTGATGAAAAATGACAAGAAAATTTTCTTCAAATAATTTCGTTAACTAGTGGAAAAATTAATTTACATGTTATTTCGGATGATATCTTGAAGTGATATGATTTTTCAAGTAATGTAAAATCTCTTTAACGATATCTTGCGTGAATTTATACAATTGTGTTTAAATATTAATTAATTATATATGTGAAACTCCATATTTTGCATTACAACAGGGAAACGTAAATAGGTGTTTACGTAAGATTTGAACAAATTGCGCTGATATCAACTCGCTAAGCTATGGCGTTAAAAGCTTTAAAATATAAATAATGTGCTTTATTTAACAATGGCTATCCCTGAGGTACATTAAGCTATTGGATGGGAGACAAATGCTGAAGTATTTTTCTTTGTTTCTGAATTTAATGTAAGATATATATTAAAACGACACACTTTCATTTGCTTTTACGGATTATCCCAAAGCTGTCGAAATCAGTATTGTAGCGTTTACTTTTAATATTGCGTGAGCACCAAAGAATATTAAATGTGAAGGTATGATGTTATAAATGGTAATAAAATGAAGTTTCAAATTCATAGCCCTGCCTAATTGAAAGTTTAGAATGCCTTCTATTATATATTTAAAATGGTCAGCTCGACACATCAGTGTTATTTGAGATTTTACATATCACATATATGTAAGTTAGCTTTACACATATTTTTGTAGTTCACTGAAGACTCCCGAAGGTAAAAAATATACTGTTTCACTTCATATTTCATTGCATTTGAAATTAACACTTAATGTTACTAAATTTAATTTAAAGTTTTAATGAGAAATATTTGTAGGAATTACTAATTATAAGCAATTTAGGCTCTAACAAAAGAAATAAATTAGACTTACTTAAACAAAAAAAAAAGGTATAAAACTTAGTAAGTAAACCTATGTTTAGTATAAAAATCTACATCAAACGAACGAGCGTAAAATTAACATCCATCATTTCATAGATTAACTTTCTATTTTTGGCGTGCCTAGTCGAGTTCAGATTTAGGCTAATACGTTACCGAAATTGAATATGACATGCAGCGCCTTAAACAGATCTAACGACACGTTATTAGTAAAATACAACAAGCCTATTATAATTATAAATAAAGACTATCTAATGCTGGTAAATGCAGATGAAAATTAAACTGATGTCATCGGTTAATGATGGATGAATCTCGTATTTTTTGCAATAATTACGTTGACTCTGAAAAATGCTTTCTTGGCTTGGGAGCAAGCGCTCGGAAATAAAAATATCTTAGCAATGCGTCGAGCGCATGTTTATTATCATCTATGTTTACCCAAATGTAATAAATTTGGAAATTTATTTGGCAATTTGGACCAACAAGATGTACCCTTAAATTAAGGTAACGCGTTATCGACGCCGCTTAACAACCTCTTGTTTTCTAGGGCACCGGTATTTTTGGGTTTTATGAATCACTCGAGCGGGTATCGGATTAAACAAAAGAAAAGTGTTTGATTTTAACTCACCCTCTTTTGTTACTTTTAAATTGCCAATTACCATAAAAGCTTATAACGTTACTTTACAGAGGACGGCGTTAGCAGGTGATTCTTCATCTCAATATGAAGGTGTTTTATGGAAAAGTTGGTAACCCTAATTCAGTTCATATAGCCTTTTATACGGCGCCCTTGAGCTGGGTTACAAATTTCTTTTACCATCCTATTGGCCTTTATACGGCGGCTTTACTTTTCTTTATATTTGCTGTGTTTAGATACCTAGCTCTTTCCAGCCCACATTATATTCTCCATGACTAATGTAATCAGTAGGTCGCGTTGTTTGTTAGTTCAAAAAGAGAACAAATTAAAGTTTACTTTGTTGTTTATAACGTTGCACTGTGGAGTGGTTACTGAACAGAACACTCAATAACATAGCTCTATGCCACCTAACCTACCTAGTACCTACTCATAAACGCACCGTTCGACTTCAGGCATCTTAAGTTTCTTGACGTAATTATGCACCGTTGCAAGTTTATACTCGCACCTCATGTTATTAAACAAACACTCGGCTCTCTGCACTCATGAGCTGATACCGCTGCAATCTTCGAGCAGTCAGTCGTCAGGCGTCCATCGCGGGAGCCGCACGCCCTTTGTCCTCCTCACTTACGCGACCCCATACCTCTAAAAAGGGAACGAATATTTTTAGTCCACGGAAATCGCGTGTCGTTTTTAAACGTTGAATCAAATAAGTGCACGAAGGAAGTTTATATTGAATCGAACGTTTATGCGTCGATGCCGGGATGTGGGTTTGCGTTATTGTAATTTAAAGGTGAGTTTGTTTATACGATCAGCTGTGTTATGATATGACTTATCAGAGATACTTGGTGATTTTAAATGTTGTTTCTTTAGTTTCAAGTGTGTAGGAATTCAGTGCCATCCTGTTTCATCCAACGCAGGATTTTTTTAACAAAACAAAATAACACACTCCTTTAAGTGAACTGAAGAAGTCGTGACTCGGTAATATCGTGTAATAATAGGTGTCTAGCAAGCTAAAGGTGTATTTTAGTAATTATACTAATTGCTTTTATGTAAACATAGACGGCATGACGCCTGTCGTTTGCAATGTAATATCATACGCTGTTAATGTGTATTTAATTCAGCCTTTTGATATGGACGGTTGTTCGTAATTAAGTAGTTTATTCTATTGGTATGTATGCCAATATTTATGGGCTATTTCGTCTGTTCAGGATCCTAGACATCACTACATCACTACCTAACAGTGTAGTAGTTTATCTACAATGCACACATAAAATTGGGACTCTCATATTCTCTCCAAAATAAAGTTAGCTGCCAATTGTTTATCTTTGCGATTATATCAAAAGGGTTTAATTGAATTGTTAGAAAGTGCTACAGTCAAAAACTAACTGTTAATTTGATTCAATTTACTGCAACTTTTCCGATTTCAAGCTTTACACAAAACAAAGGATTTAACTTGACCATGTTCAGTGGACTTGGTTTAAACTTAAGTGTCAAGGTCGAGTGGTAAAACCTCTTATACCTACTGCGTGGGAAGGAAGTTATTACTTTATCAAAATTACGTAGCTTTCTGCGCGACTATATTTTTTATTACGCGGTTTATTTCATGATGATGCTAAAATTTGTTCAGGCTCTTAACTTAGAAAATACGTTTTAGATTGGCTATGTATTCTCTTCTAAGTATCTACACTATTTACAGCGTTGTCGTGGTCATCGCTTGAGGATTCGTAGCGAACCTTCATGGCGACTTTTTTTGGAAAAACAGCTTCGTATTTTCCATTTGCCTTTGTAGTGCTGGAGTTCGCAGTTTGTGGTTAGCAATGGAGAACGTGTCTGCCCAATTTCACCTCTGCTCGGTATTGGCTATGTATCTAAGGCGGACTTGCACAGACCAACGAGTGAACTATATAATTCGGAGTTCAGTGCTAACCCAGGGTTCAATAGTGTCAAAATTTATGGTATGGAACTGTCACACTTAACCCAAGGATAACGATTTAATTTTTTAGTCCTAGACCGTGCGAGCGGCTCTAAGAGGATAAAATTGGTTATTTAAAATGTAAAAGTAGCTAGAAACTTGTCACTAAAAGCGTCTGTCAAAGTTATATTTAATATTTTACGGATTACTTCCCCTTTGTACATGTATCTTAACATACATACATAAATAGGTACATGTATATTTGTTAATTCACGTCAGTAGATACGAAAGGGCTCAATTCGTGAGACTTTCCGTTCGCGATCGGGAAAACCTTTTAGCTTCCATAAATTCGAAGGTTAAATAAATAATATGTTCCATAAAAACAGAATAGCAATAAGTTGCTGAGAGAATTTTAGCGAAATCATCCATGTGTACGTACGCGACGGTTGAATAATGTTGGTGAATATTGAAAATGTTCACTCGGATCGTTTTCGGGAGTTTGGATTAAAAATTCGCTAAATGATCATTTCGGTGTTCATTTCAGTTTCCAATTTTATTAAAAGTCATTTTTATATATGACCAGCTGGTGGCAGCGACTACGTTGGCGTGGATTTCAGTCTACAATAATTATATAGGATGCGGATAGAAGATTTTTATAGTAGAACGCTTAAAATTTGTCAATAAGCGTCTTTACAATATGAATAAAATATGAACCAATTGCCTATAGAAACAGCATTCCTCAAGTCTGAATTCTCCTTTCAAATTAGTGAATTATACCCACTATGCTAAGTCGCGAATTCTCAGTCGCATTTTTAATAAAATCACAGTCGACGTTGCAAACTAATTGTGTCCATCTGGAATTCGAATCGGCGCGTGTTGAATGTCAATAGACGATTGTTCTTTGACCAGCCTCAAGCAAGAGGCGCGAAGATTTGTGATCTGACCTGGTTATTTATATACATTGGAGTTTCGTCGAGCAGAACGTGTCCTAACCCCTTGCAACAATCCAGGGAATGTGGGATTCGAATGAATAATAAACGAGAAGGTCCTAAATAGAACAGACTGCATAGATTCGGGTTTCGTTTTTGCCCCCGGTGTTTTTTTTAGACTATGTATTTGATGGTTACTAGAATTTTTGGCTGCTAGTTTACATACTTTCAAACTCTGTTTTTCGCATTTGTAAGAAATAAAATTATATTTCAAATGTATCACGAACGCTTCTATGATGATTCGGTGAAACGTGCGCAAAATTACGAAGCAATCCCAACGGGTTCTGATTCTGAAAAGAGACCTGTGTCTAGTATAGGGCGTAAAAGCGTTAATCATACTTTTGTGTGTATTTAATTAAAGGAAAATAAACACGTTGATGAACTTGACGTGGAACTCCGCTAAGTAATGGTTGAGTCAATAATATTGATCTTTGGCTTGTTACCTCCAAAATAAAAAAGTTTTCCAATAATCACCTTAAATAAAAATGAAAGAAAAAGAAGAAAGCTATAGATACAAAACAGATTACTCTAAGTATAGATAGTCGTAGATAGACTTATACTAAGTAATATTATTATGTTATGAAATATGTAATAGTAGTTGAAATTATTTATCTAACAAATATTTCTCTCTTATTCCATTTACATATTTCGTTGAATTCCTTCAGACCTAAAACTACTATAATTTGTTCGCCCTTTCACAATGGATTTAAGTATGCTTGAGCCATCGCGGAGAATTCCTTTTCTTTGCTAGCTCTTGCTATTGAAAATCCATCTTCGATCCAATTTTCCTTGTGTTACTGAGGACTTATTGTTCGTTAATACTGTAAGGAATATTCACAACCATTGTTTTGTTACGTTGGTTAACACCCGTCCTACCCTTTTGTTTTATGGTGTATGAGTTCAATTTATCATTTACGTTTATTGTCCATACATCACACATCACGTCAGTCATTCTGTGTGGCGATGCCCTTTAGCGAAGGTACGCTGTATTAAGTCAGCCATTTGTATACTTTATAATGACCAATAAAGTGTAAATGGGCTCGAGTGTGACGCGCAAGATATATATATATATATATATATATATATATATATATATATAATGTTTATTGCCACAAAACATTAATACTCATTTAGGTACGGCTACTGAAAAAGTATGCGTCTAAAACGTGGTATAAAATAGCTTCACTGGGTGGAAATTTTTAACTGTATCTGGAGGGAATGTACCTACTCTAAATACTGAATATCGGAAAACTAACTCAAAGGAATCATTTCTTTATTATTAAAAAGAAAGCAAACTGTATTCAAAGATTTTTGAAAACATTTTTTTTGTTTTTCGTTTTCCTACGTTCAATTAAAATAAGTTAAGATTTAATGGTTTTCCTTTTGCTTAATTTACCATGTTTGTTCGAGAGATTTGATTCTTATGCTTAACCTAGAATGCTGATGCCGTAAAAGTATAGTTACTTTTTATGTTTGTCGGTTCCATTCTCGACAGTGACAAAAGTATTTTCACAATTCAGTTTTATGTAGAGTTTTCTGACAAAAAAATGTTTTTTTTTTTTAAAGTAAACTTTCCAATCTTCAGCATTTAATTTCCCTCCAGATGTTGTTAAAAATTTCTACGTTATACATATATATCAGTAAAGAGGTGAATTGCCTACTTAAGTGCCTAATGAATTCATGCTGTGTCTATTGATCGGGAATAAAGCACCTTATCAACTCACGATCTTATTATAACCACTTAATTGCTGACACGTGGTGAGAATATAATTTCCGTAATGCCAATTCCAAGTTGCGGAGCAAAGTCCCTCAACATTCGATTAGCGTATGCCCGAGGCTTTGCCCCCGTGAAAAACTAAAAAAAAAGCTCAGCTCCCTATGCCCTAGAGGACTCTTGTGATCCTCGAGACATATGTGTGCCATATTTCCAATCTCTAGCTACAATACTAGGGGCGTTCAATAAAAAGTGAGAATGAGTATGTTATAAACAACTTTTACTAAATGTCATTTTATTTTTCGACATAGTCACCTTTTAGACACATAAAACACTTAGTATATCTTTTTTCTAAACTTAAAATTCCATTTTTAAAAAAGGTCTCATCTTGAGTACTTAAAAAATCTTGTACTGCAGCGACTACCGCGTCGTCGTCTTCAAATTTCTGGCCTCTCAGGTATTGTTTCAATCTCGGAAATAGGTAGAAATCACTGGGAGCGAGATCTGGTGAATACGGAGGATGCTTAAGGATATCGAACCCAGCATCACGAATTGCAGCCATTGCAACGGCGGACTTGTGTGCCGGGGCATTATCCTGGTGGAACAGCACAACTTTCGAGAGTTTACCTCGCCGTTTTTCGCGGATCTCATTGCGCAATGTTGCTATTTGTTTGGCGTATAAAGTGCCCGTAATAGTGGCTCCATGCTCGAGATACTCAATCATTAATACCCCTTTACCATCCAAAAAAACAGAGCCCATGACCTTACCGGCAGATGGGCTCACCTTGAATTTCTTCGGAGTTGGAGATGATGGCCTTATCCATGTCATAGACTGCAGTTTCGTTTCAGGGTCGTAATGATGGAGCCATGTTTCGTCCATTGTTATAAATCGCGCCAAAAAAAGTTCCCGGTCTTGCTGCATCAGGTTCAAAGCTTCTTGACAAATCTCTAGTCTAGTTTGTTTTTGCGTGTCAGTAAGCATTCTTGGTACCCAACGCGCAGATACCTTTTTCATACCCAAGCGTTCATGTAAAATATTATGCACGCTCCCCGTTGAAATCTACATTTTCAGCAATAAAACGAACCGTGGCACGACGATCCGCCAAAACTGAGTTTTCGACTTTTTTCACAATTTCTTCAGTTACTGCTGTAGTAGGGCGTCCGGAGCGGGGGTCGTCCATTGTCGATGTTCTTCCACGCCTAAATTCGGCGCACCAACGTGCGACTGTCGAATACGGAGGAGCATTAGATCCTAAAGTGTCCCGCAAATCCAAATTGACTTGGTCCGTAGAAAAATTTTTCAAACACAAGTATTTGATAACGGCGCGCAGTTCAATTTTCTCCATTTTCGCTAACGTACTCAATAGCATTGCAAAGAAATTACCGTATATTTTTTTAAACAAAAGACAGTTAGTTTTTTTTTCATAGCAATCAGCTAGATAGATTAGCTTTACCGGCCAGTATTTAATTTCGTAATATTAAAAGAGTTTGCATCTCATTCTCACTTTATATTGAACGCCCCTCATACAATGGTTTACTTACACTCTGTTGTCTGTCAGTCAGTTTACTTACTCTTTTATAGGTATAGATTTTATGCTTGTTCCCTGTGCGTGACGTTTGCTTGTTATCAACAGGCACTCATCGAAACCATCGATAGATACCTACGTAAATCTATTTTCTCTCCACTGAAGTGTTTTGGATTTGAGGCCAATATCTCGATAGCCATTATGTACCTGTGCGTACCATGATATACGTATTTTATCGACAAACCTGGTATTGATATTATGTCAGAAACCGTGAGCGTCCGGAGCACCGTGATGTTCAAATTTAGTAGAGTATTCATTATGAACTAGCTTTTGCCCGCGGCTTCGCTCGCGTGTACCATGAGTATTCCAAAGAACCAAGATATCAAGCAAGCAAGCATACAGGCAAGCAAGCAAGCATGCAAGCATGCAAGCAGTATGCAAGCAGGCATGCATGCACGCAAGCATGCAAGCGTGCAAGAACGCGTGCAAGTAAGCGTGCAAGTAAGCGTGCAAGCAAGCGTGCAAGCAAGCACGACTAAACTTCAGGTAGATACGATCCTTTACAGTATTTCTTTGTATACAATGTTTTTCACTAATTCGGAAGCGAGCACTAAAAATCTGTATAACCAGAAAGAATACAACTAAAGGTCTATACATGCATATGATATTTAAAGAAACTTCCTATAACTACTAACCGTTAAGGAGTTTAACCTTCCATCATCAGCTCACCTGGATAACATGCAAAAATACAACTATCGGTCTATACGTACCTATAATATTTGAAAAAATATCCTCAACTCCTAACCGTTAAGGAGTTTTACCTTCCATCATCAGCTCATCAACATGAGATGATGTCTACCAGACGCAAACACTTAAATAGCTTGAGAAAATATATGAAAAACGTAATGCGTGCCTACAAAATTTGAAGGTTGCCCTCGATTTCCCTGAGATCCCGTCATCAGATCCTGATTTGTTGACAATGGGACCATCTCAGGAGTGTATTATATTATTTCGTATAAAAAAAGAATTTTTAAAATCGGTCCACAATTGACATACATACAGTGAAATGCATAACCTCCTCCTTTCTTGAAGTCGGTTAAAGAGCCCTTTGTGGCCTATTTACAGTACAAACTTTTGAATTTTGAAATTTTACCTTTCTACAACCAGTAAAACGCAACATCCCGTTTTTTCTCGTTCCCGTAAGAATTTCGGGAAATGCTTTATTAATGCTCCCCTACACTCCCCAAGGAACCCTTAAAACTTTTTTTTTACTACTATAATTACCTACTTCGATGCCAAATTTGAAGAGTCTAGTAATTAGTTCATGGGATTCCGTTGAACTGAATATATAAATCCCGTTTTTTCTCGTTCCCGTCGGAATTTCGGAAAGTCCTCTCTCAATGCTCCGCTACACTCCCCGAACAACCTACATGCCGAATTTCAGCTTTCTAAGACCAGTAAAACGAAAAATCCCGTTTTTTCCCGTTCCCGTGGGAATTTTGTAAAGTCCTCTCTCAATGCTCCTCTACACTTCCCAATCTACATGCCGAATTTCAGCTTTCTACGACCATTAAAACGAAAAATCCCGTTTTTTCCTTATCCCGTGGGAGTTTCCGAAAATCCTTAAAACTGTTTTTTACTATTATAATTACCTACTTCTATGCCAAATTTGAAGAGTCTAGTAATTATAGTTCATAGGATTCCGTTGAACTGAATATATAAATCCCGTTTTTTCCTTATCCCGTGAGAATTTTGAAAAATCCTGAAATTAATGTTTTAACTAATGTAATTCCTACTTGTGTATCAAATTTGAAGAGTCTAGTTATTATAGTTACTGAGATAGGGTCACTCGGAATCCAATATATAAATCCCGTTCCCGTGGGAATTCCCAAAAATCCTTCCTTAGTGGATACCTACATTGTATAAGGTATCTATGTGCAAAATTTCAAGTTTCTAGGTCCAGTGGTTTGGGCTATACATTAAAAACGACACCCATATTGATATTTAGACATTTCAACCCCATCGCACCCCATCCAGGGAGATGGTATTTTACGTATGCCACATCGGATTTTAAAACCGTTGTTGTTTTCATAACCAGCGACCCGATAAACCATAGAAACAACACCCATGTTGATTTTCAGACTTTGTTACCCCTTTCCCCCCCTTTTAGGGGTTGAATTCTCAAAAAACCTGAAACACGTGTTTACTCATTTATCATTAGGAGTATTTCTGTGAAGTTTCGAATAAAATAGCCGAACTAATCTTGTTAAACTTTGAACCCCCTTTTTACCCCCTTAGGGAGTGAATTTAGAAAAATCCTTTCTTAGTGCACCCCTAGACCTTATAAGGAACCTACATGCCAAATTTGGAATCTCTAGGCCCAGTGGTTTGGGCTGTGCGTTGATATGTCAGTCAGTCAGTCAGTCAGTCAGTCAGTCAGTTTCTTCTTTTATATATTAAGATAACAAACAAAGATTAAGATTTGCTCCGATTTCATGTTTTAACTTAAACACAAATAATTTGTATAGACGGGTAGTTGTACTAGCATTTCAATCGCTATCAGTATCCTGTCGCGCGTATTAAAGAAATGAGCTACACCGAAAGGAAGGTTTTTGTATAGTCGACCATGTAAGTGCTTTACCATTTTTTTATGACAGTTCCTATATCAGAAGAAAAACAATAAGGCAGATTGTCACATGGACTTGTAAGTGAAAATGGCCTTTGATGTTTTAAGCCGTACAACTAACATTGAACCTTAGGGTGGTAAAGGAATTTCTTGGTCGACTATACAGGACAGTGTGCTTGCGATACAATTTAAATTTATTGAAATTTCGTCCTGACTAAAAGCTCATTTCATCAATATATGCGACAGGAAACTGATAGCGGCTTAAACGCTTGTAGAACCACCAACTAGATATTCTGCGGTAGAAATTAATCAATTGATCACTCGTCCAAACTTAACACTACATATTTTTAATCTGAATAAGGTAATTAATTAGATAATGTATGATAGCAGGCGGCTCCTCTTTTGCAATGGGCTCTCTGGTAAGTGCCCAATGTTGTTGGAGCTCCCAGTTCTAGCAATATTTGTTAATAATGTATTAGATGCCTAATACATAATAATGCTCCCTTTATGCTCATGGTAATGAGTCTAACGCGGCTATATTTCAACATGTGTAGTTTTATTATTATGGTTGATAACGTGGATTGTGTTGAAATTATAATCATTACTGTAGTTTTTTTTTCTCATCGTATATCTTACTCGTAGTAATATTATAAACGCTAAAGTTTGTATGAATGAATGGAAGTATAGATGTATGAATGTTTGTTTCTCTTTCACGCCAAAACCGTGTGACGGATTCTAATGAAGTTTGGCACACATTTACTTTACAACCTGGATTAAAAAATATAGGATATTTTTATCCGAAAAGTTAAATAGTTTTTTTTTTATATTTAAGCCGATGTATGAACAGTGTGGTTCACCTGATGTCAAAGTGATCACTTTTGCCCATTGACAACTACATACCATTAGTACAGTTCATTTGCAGTCAGAGAAACTGCAAGGAAACTGCGCGTTAGCTGAGGTTACGTTGCGGTAGGTGTGTCCTGTGGTGTGTGTGGTGTAGCCTTTAAAGACTGACAGTCATCGCTATATTATTCATAACATCATCTAATCTAGATACTATCAAAGCGCTGATTTTTACGTTTGCCAAATCCACAATTTGGCATCTTTTTCCTTTGGTACAGTTTCTTTAGAGTCAGAGGAACTGCACGCAACCTGCACGCTAGCTGCTATTGGCAGTTGCGGTTACGTTGCGGTTGTAGTGCAGTCCGTCTAAAATGGCTTTTAAGGGCTCACAGTCGTCGCTACATTATTCATAACATGATGTAGATACAATCAAAGCGCTGATTTTCACGTTTGCCAAATACACCATTTGGCATACTCGTTTCGATATTGTTGTGTTCACACTCGTGTTTTCGGTAGTAAATCATTCGCAAAAGTAAACGCTGAGTTTCAATTAATCACATGTGCTTTATGGCCCGACGTTTTATCGTACTGCATTTGGATTTATGCTGCGCATGCCAATTGAAGAATGTTTGTGAGCCAAATGCTGTTCTCCAATTATAAATAAATAATAAATATCATGGGACAATTCACACCAATTGACCTAGTCCCAAAGTAAGCTTAGCAAAGCTTGTGTTATGGGTACTAAGCAACGGATAAACATACTTATATAGATAAATAAATACTTAAATACATAGAAAACATCCATAACTCAGGAACAAATATTCGTGCTCATCACACAAATAAATGCCCTTACCGGGATTTGAACCCAGGACCTCTTGCTTCGTAGGCAGGGTCACTACCAACTAGGCTAAAGCGGTCGTCAAATATACATGGTGCTTACAAATTAGATGCCAATACTTTTAGAGCTGATGGTTACTCGTCCTTAGAAGTAGACTTATGTATAAAATAAAACTAAATTAAAATTAGTTTTTGGAGAAAATTAGGAAAACAACTGTGCCACGTAATAACACCCTGTTTGGGCAGAAATATTTTGATTTAACTATTTTTTTCGAAAGATTAAAATAAAATTTTCATATAAAACTTTTCTTAATTTGTATTTAAAGTAAATTATTTTGATGTACGTTAACGTCTTTGAAAGTATTGGCGTTTCATTTGTAAGCACCTAATACTAATTAATTAGGATCTTTGTAATTTGAAACGAAAGAAAAACAATTGACAATATGTTGAGATACATCCACAAAGGCAGGCTGATCTCTTTAAGGGATCTGTAATAGTTACCCCTGAGTTGATGAGATGACCGTTTAATTAGAGACCTTATTCATACTTTCATCCCCTATTTTATTCTTATTTATTTTGTACGAGTTTTTTTTACACAATCATTAAAATAAAATACGTAATTATCAACTTTCCATTGTGTATTTCAAATCGACTTTATTATACCTAGCATGTTTCTTATTTTAAAAATACAAGCTTGTATCATATTATTTTAATGTATTAAATATGTGAAGGATTTAAACTACTTACTACATTCCGTATTAATTACAGAAGTTCTATACAACAATAATACCACCTTCCACCACCATTTTAACCTGTTCAAGTTGCAATCTCCATAAAATGTTCCAAACAGCTATCCAGTCTCCAGACTTAGTGTTTTGGCTATGGATTGATAGATCAGTCAGTCAGAGCAAAACAATTCTATACGTTCAGTGAATTGCAATTTGATGCGGTTCTAAGCCAGCATTTCTCAAACCATGGGTCGTGACATGTGTGGGTCAATAGTAAATAAGTAAGTATAAGCGATAAAGATTCTTAAAATAGCATTCTCATATAGCCACTAAAATGGTAATTAATGTCAACTAAGCGGGTCCTAAATTTTGTAACTTTTTTAGATGAGGGCGCCGAGTAAGTTTGGGAACGACTGCAATAAGCTGTTATTTTTAAATATTTGTTATACTTAATAATTATCCCAACATTAAACGTTATATTATGCAACCACTAGCTGTTGCCCGTGACTCCGTTTGCGAAGAATTCAGAAAAAGAACATTGCAATTTTCCGGGACAGAAGATATTCTGTATAATCCACGTTTTAAACTGTGTGCTAAGTTTTATTAGAATCCGTTGACCTTGAAAGACTAAAAACATCCGCACATTTATCCATCCACAAAAACAAACTTTAAATTTCGGATACTGTTCGTTAAATATGTATGTGTCATGTATTTCCCTCATTAAAGTGACCTTTGTTGCCGATTTAGTATAATTTAAACAAACATTGTTGATAGCGGTGCCGTTAAGTCGATTTAGAACTGCCTGTATTAGAAAAGGTAGGATAGGTAGGATAAGAAAAATAAGACCAGAGTAACCGAGGTACGTTTGCATACGAATGTTCCTGGTTATCGGATGGTTATCTAATTGCTCGTTAAATAAACCTCACCTGAGAAGGAGATGTTTAACTATATAAGTACTTCCTTTTTAGGGTTCCGTAGTTGCGCCGTTCGCCATGTTCGTCATAGAGACTTCCCGAAAAAAGAAAAAAAGTAAGAAAAAAAAAGAAAGAAGAAATAAAGGAAGAAATAAATGTCCCGCGACAAGTGTAGGCAGCGAGTCCAGCGAAAGTAGGTTGAAGTCCCGCCACGTTAGCGTTCTTCGCTCGACACAATATGGCTATGAAAATGTCGTCAGATATGTCGAGCGAAGTTCGGCAACGTTCTCCCACTTCGCTCGACGCCGCTGACGACACTTGTCGTGGGACATTTGTCCCTAATTAAATCCCTGGCTAATTAAAACCTGTTGAGTTGATAGTTAAAAGTTACACATAAAGCTCCAAACGCACAGACAGCGGAGGCGTAGCGGTGCGGTGGCGGTGACGGTTGTAATATTCTGACTTGTATGAAAGAGTTCGCGGTACAGAACCGCACAACCGTCATACAAGTTAGAATATTACAACCGTCACCGCCACCGCACCGCCACGCCTCCGCTGTCTGTGCGTTTGGAGATTAAAGTCGGGATGTTTTTTCTCTCTCGCCTAAACCTGTGGGAAATCTTCTTTCAAAAGCAACATTTTTCTATTTAAGAGTCCGTTTGCAAAATATTTAGCTTTAAAAGTGCAAATTTTAGTTACCTACAATCAAATCAAGTGCCTTTCTCCCCTTTTTTTACTCGTAGGCTAAACAATTGGTTGGAAAAATCTTTAAAAAAATTAAATAGATGTAGTAACGAATTTAAAAGCAAAATTATCACAGTTTAGTAAATAACTTGTTGAAATAAGATAACTCGACTGTGTCTTACTTGGGGTATAACACATCAAGCATCAATATCAAACTTCTTACATCCGTTACGGGTGAAAATGTTATTATAACATGGGAAGGATGCGCAGTCTGATGTGTTGAATTTGAAATCTCGTTGTTTTTTCGGCTTCAAATTCTACGAAACTGTGGTTTGCTGCTGAAATTGAATTACTGGCTGAGCTGTTTTCACTTCGCTGCATTCAATATCGGTGCAGCAAAGTTGAATGTCTTTGTTTATTCTGTGGTAAAAATTGAACTGTTTACATTCAGACTCGAGCTAGCGCTAATTTAGACCACAATAATAAGGTAATCGTTTCTGGTTTTATATAACATAAATATATTTCATCATCGTCGCTGCTGAGCATGGGCCTCCTCTCAAAATGAGAGGGCTTGGGCCGTAGTTCCCACCCGGGTTCAGTGCTAATTGGGAGCTTTGCACACACCTTTGAATTTCTTCTCAGGAGTGTGGAAGTTTCCTCACGATGGTTTCCTCCATCTTAAAACTCTAGGTAAATTTCAAACGTAATTTCCTGCATAAGTTTCGAAAAACTCAGAGGTGCGAGCCCAGCCTTAAACTCACGAGCAGGGCAGAGCAGGGGTGCTTGAGAGGCCATAGGCGAAACCACTAGGCTTTTTTTTACATTTATAAACGTAAACATACTGTCCCACAATTCGAGAACACCGAAATTTACTTCTTCTTACGAACGTTTCGTTAAAACTTTTCTGAACAGAAAATGAAAGTAGCTTAGTTTGTTAAGAATTTTCTTTTTCTTTAACGATGATCCGGAGGTCTGGAAGAACTTTTATCAATTCAAGAAAACTCTTCAGACAAACCATTTCAAAATCTTTACTTCGCTCTTGGACGTAGTTCAAAGTAAAAAGACCCCTTTTTGTCAGCCCATCCATCAACCATTTCATTAAAACTAAAAAATGCATCAACTGAATATGGAGTAATTTTTATATACAGTCTGGGTCCGAAAACCTACGTCAGTTATTAAATTTATTCCTTTATCAAGTCATAGACTTTTAATACCTTTTGAAAAATGGGAAACGTCAATGCGTTATTCTGTTACGTTTGAAATAAAATGTTTACAGGACTGACAACTTTATTGACTTGGTGCAAGCAAATGTCAGCTTTAAGGTGACGAACCTCTACTTACCCCGACTTTACATATATAAGTTACATCTTAACACAAGCATGGTGTAATAAACATGCTAAGTCTCGATCGAGATGAATTGGCCATAAATAGAAGTGAAATTTAATAAACAGGTAAGCCTAGGGAGAGCCAAAATTATTGCATAATCTGATGGCTGAGCTCAGTACTAACGTGCTCCTAGATCTCTGGTACCAAACAATGCTCTCGAGCATTTTAGAGTTAGCAACAGCTTGTTATTTGTTTTGTGTATTATTTCGAAGATTTTGCCAACTTTGTAGACAGTACACATCTTTTGTTTCTAATTATCATCTAGCGTCTAGACAGACAACTGTAACTTGTATTAAGTACTAATTCGTCATTCAATTGTCATCATCAAGATTTAATACGAGGAGATAAGTAGAATTGGTGAGCAGAAATTGGAAATGGATTAACTGATTGGAAATAAAGCCAAACGTTATTCTATTTGTATCACAGTTAACGATTACGTTTTATTTATGTTTTTAATTTTAGTTAACGCTGTCGTTTATTCTAATGGTTGTTTTTTATGGTTCTAAGATCCCCAAAATGAGTCTTACCCTGTATTTCGCTATTAGTTTTTATTTCATGATTCTACAGTTTCAATTTGTATTCAACTGGGAATTGATTTGAATTCTTATGATTAGCTAGATTCGATACCCATTAAGTTCAAGATGCCTTAAATAAATTATTTTTCTCAAACATCCAAGGAAATGTGGTCCTTATAGTCGTGATCATAGAACACGAAGTATGTCATTGTATAGCAGTTAAGGAAGATTCGTTCTAATTTCAAATTAGACGACAATAATGGAATTTCATACAAACATTGCTGGCCTGGCCGTGGCCAGCAAAGAGATTGTCTTTTGTTTTAGTGGGTCGTATTTTCTTTTATTGACTATCAATGACATACTGCCAATTAAGAAAAATATAGTTTTGTGAATTTACTTTTTAATATCTTACTTGGCTAGATTTAATCAGGTATTCAATAAAATAAATAATGATTGGCGTTTATTGTTAACAATTTGCGGTAACATTGCATAACATTTGTAGGGGGCACTACAACTGTGCGGAGCTATTTTCACAGAACAATTTTAGAGTTCCTTCGCGTTTCAGTTCTCGATCCGCCACCTTGTTCGCTGTCCCGATCTCCTTCAGCAACGCTGGTCATCGCGCACCTTTGCGACGCTTATGAAACTCTTACAATAAATTATTTCTGTCAGTAGATACGTTTAATACGACGAGACAAAAGTTCAAAAGCAAAATTTATGAAACTTTAATGTAACATAGTGTATAGTGTAAGTCTACTTAATCATATTACCCATGTGTTTTAGTGGGAGCTAGTTAGGGAGTAAGTGCATGTAATTTTGTATGTAATTTATAAGTACATGTTGTATACATTTGCTTCTGTTTGCTCTCCTTGAAATAAATAAATAAATTTATTAAAATAACCAATTAATAAGGTCGTAATTTTTAAATAAATATAAATCGACTCAAGATTTTGCGTCAAAAACATTAACTGGAACAGCTCACAAATAAATTGCTGAAAAAAAAAATATTTTGGCGGGAATAAAAAAAAACAATTTGAATATATAAGCTGAACATTCGTATCATTTCCTTGGATTTATTTGAAAAAAGCACTATACAAGCCTTGGCCACGAACAGGGATTGCCGGCCGCTGCAGTAATGTACTATTAAATGTTCACATTACGTTTTTATTTTGTACAGGTAAATTGCATAGTCGACCAAGTAAGTGCTTTACCATTTTTTGTGACAGTTCCTACATCAGAATAAAAACAATAAGGCTGATTGTCACATTGACTTGTAAGTGAAAATAACCTTTGATGTCTTAAGTCATATAACTGACATTGAACTTTAGGGTGGTAAAGGAGTTTCTTGGTCGACTATACTAGTCCCTTGGTTCTAAAAGTGGTCATGGAATCTTGACATGGTAACACATCCGGGGCTCTTAATAACCCATAAGAAGAAAATTAAATCCTTCAATCTATTGGAAAATTAAAGATACGATGTTCATAACCTGCTCCAACATTCATATCTCGTACTTGCAATCATATTTTCCTGCCTGTATTCATAACATAATAGTAAACACAATGCTTTACTTATGGACTTATATTCTCCTTTGCTATTCCTTACGCATTGAGCAATGTTTTCCAATGTGGTGTACATTGGTATTAGATTACTTGTGTATCATGATCGTTATTTGTGGCGATAGAAAGTTAGTCCTGTCAAGAAAAACCCGCCTAGTTGTTTACCTAATTAGGGTCCATAAGAAGAAACTTTTGAATTTCATAATCGTAAATGCGCCTTTGTCCGAATAACAATATATCTTTAATCTGAGCAATGGAAAACTAGTGTGCCTCGTAATCTTTGAATCCTGCGTGCTGTTCGTTGGAAAAACTCCAATGAAGATAACATCTGTCACAGGTCATGCTTGCGTAACTTACTTGCGTTTGCGTGAGTGGTGCTTTCTGTAAGCAATTCAATTCAATGTGCCCGCGTCTGTGTTTGTTCAGCTCGATATTTTGTTTGCCGTGCCGTACTACTTACCAATCTATGTTATAACAACTTTGCCCGAATAATGTGTTCCTCGATAAAAGTCGGCTCGCGATGAGAATATTTCGTGGAAATGTTGATGCTCTTTTATTTGAACTGAACTCTTTGTGACGATGGTGGTCTCGGAAGCCAGTGAATCATATTTTACCTTGCTGTTTTTGTTTTGACTGTGGATAAAGACTGTAATGTTATTGTTAGATGAATTTGTTTCGCCTTGCGCCTAGTGAGCCTAAATTCGCGTAAAATATAAGCACTTTGTTTCGAGAATCGTCTATAAGCGCTTCTTTTGGCGTGACTCATCAATCAATCAACCTTAATGTTTTCATAAATATTGGCTCGCCCGCACCGTAATGGGAAGTTACGTCGAAAGTTTAAGCCCCTCGGGAAATCTAGTTTACTGGCATTGCGGTTAAAAAGAGACGCGTGCTGTGTGTTATTAGTTATTAGGCGAAATAATATTAGCAACTTTTTCCTATGAACATTATTTATGAATGTCTGCGTAAAGAGGTATACCTACTCGCTGTCCAAAGTGTGAATCAAGTTAACCCACACAAATGACGTCATATCGTTTCGTCAGCAAACGAAACCTTATTTAATTAGACAAGTTGACCAGAAACGTCTTAATAATAAGAGTCAGCGGAGGCGCTGGCGCGTAAAATTAAGTATTTGTCACACAAACAAAAGCCGTGGGCCGCGTATCTTTGACGCGACTTTGATTAATGGTATCTATGTAGGTGTTGATAATAATAGCTCCTTTGCGAAAGATATTTCAACTGTAAGGGTGTTCAGTTATCAATCTTCCTTTGGTTACTTATTGACCTTTCGCGTTTATACACCTGCTTTATTTAGTTACACGAGACCAATATGAATTTAGGAATGGAAATACCAAGACATGAGCGGTGCAAATATTGTTTTTCGCCGTGCTCATTAATTTTGCTGTATCATGTATGACAGATAGCTCACTTAACGCATCCGCTGCCGGCTGTCAGACTCGAGACTTCTTCTTCAGGTGCCACAAACGCACATGTCCGTTCAAATGACTGACAAACTATGACAGCGGCACTACGCGAAAGTCACGAAAACGCATACATGCGTTCCCGGCAGCAAATGCGTTATATTAAACATTGTCTCGCAATTTATTTATTACATTGCCAAAATGTATTGTATATCAATACAAATACTATACGAATATTCTTTATTGAACACCAAAACCAGTACAGTGACATTACAAAAATAAAATTCAGGCAGACAACAGGCGGTCTTATCTCTGTCTTATTACATTGTCAAATGAAAGATAATCCATTTACCACATAACCCTTAATAGCTCTATCGCAAGTTTACATGAATGAATTCTGTTTTTGAATAATCATTATAATGATTTGAAAATAAAAACTTCGGAGATTTGGTAGCTGGTTTGGCATCGGTTATCCTTATAGTACCTACGCTTAAGTACGCCCATCCCATACCCGTACGTACTATGCCCGCGCTGCGTACACGCTGCAACCCCGCTCCGCCGAGAAACCGCTGCCAAAACGCTAGTCTGAAAGTCCCTTAATAAAATAATCGGGTACCTATTGAGAGCAGCCCCCCGCCCCCCCCCCCCGCCCCATTAAAGAACGATAAGTAAAATTAATTGTCACGTTAATCTCCGCCAAATGAATTTCCTATTGCCGAACTCGACTCGAAAGCCGCTTGAATTAATGCAATTAATCAGACATTCGCGTCTTTAATGGAATGAGCTTATAATGATTGAGGTGACGGGTTTTACTAAATTGGCCAGAGGTTATCGGCCATGCGAGCGGGCTACGAACCCGCGACCCCGACTCTGAGTGGCCATTCATTTCATCCGGCTAGACTTTTCTCGTCTCGCTCGTTGCTTGTTTCGTGAAACGTCATCAAAGTTTAAAAAGAAATTCAAGTATGAATCAGAGTTGGCAGTTATGTTAACTCAGATTTTACAACTTCTAGCCGACCTTTATCAGCTCTTGCGGAGTTTTGAACTTTAGCCAATGATGTTTTCTGCTTTATCGTAATTTTGTCCGTCGCCTTTGAATTAAGTAGTTTTACCTATCTTGTATTAAGTTAATCGAGGGCTAGGCAAAGAATTGACTTGTCTAGTTTCTTCTATGTACATTTTTACTTGACTCATCAAAGAAAGGACTGTTGTATTCAGAATTCATGTACGGCCGGCCTCAGAAGTCGCTGAATACTTTAAGACTTTGTCACTTTCATACTTCACATTATAACTGGTTATTGCGACAAAGTACTAGAGTGTTCAGCAACTTCTGTACCTCTACCATGAGTTTACACTAGTTTACGTGACCGTACTCGCTAGCGACGGCGTAAATTATTTGTATGGAGAATTGTACAGCGCCTCCAGCGGTCACTTACGGAAGTACAATTCTCCATACAAATCATTTACGCCGTCGCTAGCGAGTACGGTCACTGTAAACTAGTGTAAACTCATGGTAGAGGTACTGAGACTGACTGCACGTACGTACATTTTTACTTTACCCACTAATATTATACACGTGAAAGTTTGTATGAATGGTGTGTAGATGTTTATTACTATATCAAGCTAGAATGATTTGACAGATTCTGCTTAAATTTGGCCCGGATTAACATATAGGATACTTGTTCATTTAGGATAGCTATAAACGATTTCTTTGCAGATGTAGCCGCGGAAAACAGCTAGTAAAACAATAATTCATCGACGCGACCCTAGTAAAAAAACTGCTAAATTAGCTGCTTTAAAACCAACAAATAGTCGAACTGAAACAATTACTTTGCTCACCCGCGACCTTACGATAGTTACGTTTATGCAAGAAATGTGTGTCCATGCAGTTCCTCCACCTCCATACTGTACGAACACACACAAATCACACAAACCCAACCTTTACCACCACCGAACTACACTGACACGTTTCGAACGCACATTTCATGATGAGCTCAAGTACGCTTAGTATAAGTTTTACTTCACCAAAATACTTCTCGATCGCGTTTACGTTAAAAAATCAATTACTAGGGAAACATGGACAGCGCTCCGCGGCCGCGCGTCCATGTTTCCATAGAATTGAAATTTTTACGTAAACGCGATCGAGAAGTATTTTGGTGAAGTAAAACTTATACTAAGCGTACAGAGCTCATCAAGAAATGTGCGTTCGAAACGCTTCAGTGTAGTTCGGTGGTGGTGAAGGTTGGGTTTGTGTGATTTGTGTGTGTTCGTACAGTGTGGAGGTGGAGGAACTGCATGAACATACTTTTCTTGTATAAACGTAACTATCGTAAGGTCGCAGGTGAGCAAAGTAATTGTTTCAGTTCATTAATATGGACCTCCGCAAAGTAACGTCTGAGTCAATAAATTAAACAAATAGTCGATTGAGTTGCCATAGAAGCAATATCATAACTAGCAATTATCTTACAAAATCTATGGAAGAATCGTGTTTGACAGCTTATAAAAATTACGTTGGTGGATTGGTGGTGTCTCCCTACTATTAGGTAGAGTCCCCTATCATGCCTATTCCTATTGTTTGAGCTGTCCATGTATGATGTTTTAGACGGCATACCTTCTGTCGATCCTGTGTCGTAATAACAGGTTGTATTCAGAGCAAGTGGACCGTACATGATGCGTCCATTGAGGACAGTGTACCGTGGCTAACGAGTTTCGTCTAATACAATATCTTCGTCTAGACTGGCACATTCCTTATATTGAGCATCGCTAGCTTACGATATGATGGAATAAAGTTGAAATTAGTTTAGAGTTGGCACAGGTTATGTAATGTAGGTAGCTGTATGAAACAAAAAAAGCCTAGTGTAGTAATAATTGGTAGGAAAAAAGCTTCTCCTGAGCATCTATGCAGGCCGGCCATTTTTCTCCTTATCTCTTAACCGTGTCGTAAGCTTGCCCCGCAGTTGTAACCTTTTCACAATACGAGTAAAATGCTCCAGTGACTTCCTTAATGAGTTGTACAATGATGGCTTACTAAAACAAGGTTGTACTGCGGGCCAAGCTTACGGCTAACCACCTGTACTGTTTCCTGATGGTCTTATAAGAAAGTAGCCTGGTGGTTAGCTACATTTGTAATTTGCCATTAGCTTTTCAGTACCTACATACAACTGGCAAGCAATCCTATGGCGCGTGAAGGCCCTAATTCACACTTGACTGGACCCGCGTGAAAACTAGCCCAAGCAAAGCCAAGCTTTGAGAGGAGGCTTGAGCGCGGCATGTAAATAGGCCGGAAATGGCGTTTTGTGCCAAGCAAGTTTAGATCGGCTAACTAGCCCACCATTTTCCTGCATGTCGAATATAGCTCAATAGGTACGTCTTTTCGTGTTGTCTATTTAAAAACACTGGAAGACAAAGGCTAGTGCTAGACAAACTAGTAGTGCTGGGATTTATTAAAAGAGTATGCAACTTGTGCAGACCACTAAAAACTCAAATGACGTAGGACAGTTCATTGCTGCGGGCCACGCCCCTGTTTATTCGCAATTCCAACAGTCTGGGGCGATGACATTGTTGCACATTAGTACTGAACTAACCAGACAAGTTTTTTCATCGTACAGAAATGTACAACCAGCAGCAATACGGGATTGGAAACTTGGGGATTCTTGAAAAATACCTTAACACAATTCTATTGCCTAAGCCTAAATAAAGCCAATTTGAGATACTGGTTAAGTTTTTATTTATTTCCATATGGGTACATCGTTGAAATGCTACGAAGTCACGAACCATGGCGTTATTACTTCGGGTTTCCTGTTTCGGCAATATATGCCCCAATGTAAACATCTTTACAATCCTAAGGTTATGTGGAGTTATCATACCTCCATCTTTTACTCTTTCTCTCCTTTCAACATGTTTCCTAATATTTTAGACACGGCACGTACTTAATTATTTAACTTTTAAGTCCTATTAATGTTACGAGACGACTTATTACGAGTCTTTCACTTTATCTGCTTATAAATTTGATACGGCAGCGCTGACGTCTTCCATTATCTTCCCATTCCATTCGGGCCATCAAGTACGATATAAAAACTTTCTAAGTACATACCAAAAACTTGACAAGCGTAACTCAACCCTAATGATAAGACTCTTTGTGTTACGGCCCTACTTTTGGAGTCTTTGAAACATCAGTAGCGTTGCCGCAGACAGTAGCGCCACTGAATAATGTTAATCATTTCAAATACTCCATTCAAATGACGCTTTCATTATGTTCATGAAAGCTTACACTGATTTCAAACCCTTTCAAGTTGTATCATCAGCATACTTGTGCCTGTTTAACATTAGCAAGTGCTTCATAATTTACTCCGAATGTCTCTTATTCTGTAGATCCAATTTCGTCGACGGAAGGCTCGAAAATCGCCTTTTACTTAATGGTCCGGGGAAATGTATCGCAGACATCGCAGTCGACAAATAGCCGCGTGAAATTAAGGATAATACAATTCCGAATGAGCCATCTAATTTTTAGGACCACGTACAATTTCATTCTTGTGGAAAAATGGGACGCGTCAAAAGAGGAGGTGACTTTTCACTGAACTCGACATCATTTGGCGACGTTGTACTTGTAATATTAAATTTGCATAAAACGATGTGAATTATTAATTTACATGGTATTAATATCAATGCTGCTTTTGTTGTAAAATTTGCTGCTATGGTTATAATAAACATTAATGCGTTTGTACGCATTAAAAGTATGTTATTACTCGCACATGAGTTAGTTTGATAACACGACATTGTTCAGTGTGTTCTAAAGTTTTGTTTTGATCCCCTGACTGTGAATGGTTTTGTATGGAAAATGTCCGTATACATTCTTTGTTGTCATACCGATAGCTGTACTTCATGTTCAGTTTTTCTTTAAAAAGTTGTTATAAGAACATATTTTTTAATAACTTACAAGTTTTTTCTGACTGTACAGTTTGTTGACTGTACTTGCATTGTCATTCAAGCTTCATATCCGTGCCAAGTTTCAAGTCTATATTATAAAATAAAAACTTTTTAACAAAAAATTAAACCGCCGAAAAAACTGAAAAGCAAGAAATAATACCTTTTTTGTTTGACCTTAATCTAGGTACCAGTTTGAAGTCGGTGCCTCAGCACTAGCCAGGAGGAGTGGACCTATAATCGTCTACCTGATTGGCTTCTATCACTCCTCCTGGCTCGTGCTGAGGCACCGACTTCAAACTGGTACCTAGATTAAGGTCAAACAAAAAAGGTATTATTTCCTGATTTTCAGTTTTTTCGGCGGTTTAATTTTTTGTTAAATAGTTTTTATTTTATACTTTTTTTCCATCCTTGGGGTAATTTTTTTCCAAATTTATAATACCAACTTCAAGGTATACCCTATCTATCCAATAAAAAAGAATTATGAAAATCAGACTACTCAGTAAAAAGTTAGTCAATCATCCCCTGTTTTCCTACCCTTAGGGTAGGAATATTATTTCCAAATTTAAATGGGACCACCCTTGGGGTATACGCTTTCCAATAAAAAAAGAATCATCAAAATCCGACTACTCTGTAATAAGTTATGCGTGGTCATATAGTACAATCAGTAACGAAACAATCAATCATCCCCTGTTTTTCTACCCTTAGGGTAGGAATATTGTTTCCAAATTTAAATGGGACCACCCTCGGGGTATACGCTTTCCAATAAAAGAAGAATCATCAAAATCGGACTACTCTGTAAAAAGTTATGCGTGATCATACATAAAAAAAATATATATATATACACGTCGAATTGTGAACCTTCTCCTTTTGTTTTCGTCGGTTGATAAACCTTTGAAAAGTTTCCTCCTGCGGAGACGATCCCACTTAGACCACCAGAATTGTACTACCATATTATTGTATTGTCACCGAACTTAGATATACTGGTAGTATAAATCTTCCCAGGTGAATTTTTCGCTTCGAGCCCTTATCTTTCAAAACAAACGGTATCGTCATAGTATTAAGGTTCAAATTTATTGTAATGGCTCGAAGCGAAAAATGCACCTGGGAAGATTTTATAGGTACTTTACATAAGTATGCTTAGTATGTCAACTCAAGTTAGATATAAAGAAGTGATCGAAAACGGCTTGCAAATTTTTAAACCCCGACTTACAAACATACGAACTTTACAAGTTAACCTTTTCAACGCTCTGTCAAATACAACAGCTCTCACTCATACGCCATGACATCGGAATGTCAAACGCGAAGTTGAACCCTACAGAAATGCATGTAGGTAGATATCGCTCTGCACGCCGTGACTGATATATCAGTCGTTGGCGTAGCACCTGCGGTGCTTATATATGTGTCGTTGGCGTCGAAAAGGTTAATTAAAACTTGGAAAAACTGTGTATATCGAAGTTGGTTCGATTTTCTATGCTACTTAGGGACGAAGAACCTGTTTTAAAAACATAAATTCCAAACATGATATAAACAAAAGGTTAAATTATTTACTAAGCTTCAATCTTAATAAAGTATCAGTAGGTAAATAATTCAAATTAAAATTTGAATCCATGAATACAATTCAGGCCGGTTTATATTCGTATTACCTACGTATCTATGAATGGTATACTTGTAGGAGAAAATGAAATATTTCTCGTTATACATAGACGTTATAGAAATTGTTGAATTGGCTTCTTTTGGTATATTTTTCACCCTCAGTTCACAGATTTCAAATCAATTGTACACCTGTAGACCGAAGACAAAGTGAAATATTAATTGGAACTAATGAATAAAAACTGGCCAAGAGCGTGTCGGACACGCCCAAGGTAGGGTTCCGTAGCCATTACGAAAAAATCAAGTAATATTTTTTGAAGGATTTCGTATGTGTACGGAATCATCCAAGTTTAGGTATGTTTTATACCTTAGGCTACTATTTACTCTTAAACTACAAATAATTTCCAAGCAATCTTAGCCGCTATAATTTTCCTAGTAAATTTGATATATTTACTACCCTTCTGAGTTTTTTCAAATTTTTCCACCCAACAGTTTAGACTTTAGAAGGGGGGGACGGTCAATTTTAATGACATTTTTCACTTTATAGTTGAACATTTCGCAAACAGATCACTGAATAGAAAAATCATGTTAGCAACCCCGCAATGGTTTCAAAAGACCTATCCAACGATACCCTACACTATAGGGTTAGTCGAGAAAAAAAAAATCACCCTTACTTTACGTCTATGGGAGGTACAGGTACCCTAAAAAAATTTTTTTTAGTTTTTTTTATTTAACCACTTTGTCGGCGTGACTGATATATATATTCATGCCAAATTACAGCTTTCTAGTACTAACAGTCTCTGAGCTTAGCCGCGGACGGACAGACAGACTGACAGACAGACAGACAGACAGACAGACAGACATACAGACAGACAGACAGACAGACAGACAGACAGACAGACAGACAGACAGACAGACGGACAGACATGCCGAAACTTTAAGGGTTCCTAGTTGACTACGGAACCCTAAAAAACACATGATGTATAATTAACTCACATGTATTTTGTAAAGGTTTCCCGTTTACTCGATATGTCACGGTCCCGTTCATTTTCAAACATTTTGTTTGCGTGATCTTTCTGATAAAGATCGTAAATACCTACACGACATCCTCTCGAAACTTTTTTCAAATAATAAGTGACAAGTTAAGTATGAAGTATCTTTTTCTATTTATTTTTTTATTTTCTTCAACTTCATTTTTTATTACTTTTACGGTCATCCCGTGAAACCATATATTTCAAACTAAACACAAACTGAAATATAGATGCACAGAAAAAACCTCAGAAAAAAGACCAATGCTGGGAATCGAACCCAGGTCCTCAGCGTTCCGTGCTGCGTGCTTACCCCTACACCATCACTGGTCTAGAAGTTAGCGACGAATCTTTCCTATACATCGTACACTTCAGTCTGTTATAATCACATTAGGCAGTGATAAAGCGCATCTATGTTATGCCCTCTACCGAGAGACTTCAAAGACCAGTGATGGTGTAGGGGTAAGCACGCAGCACGGAACGCTGAGGACCTGGGTTCGATTCCCAGCATTGGTCTTTTTTCTGAGGTTTTTTCTGTGCATCTATATTTCAGTTTGTATTTAGTTTGAAATAATAAGTGACATTCTTTAAAAATCGCGGATTGATTTGTAACGATTTTCCCATAAAAAATCCATTATCCTTGAGAGGGGAAAGTCGGGCTCATAACACATCTCGCTAAAACGACAAGAATGCTTTAAAATATAAAGTTATCTGTGGAATTTAATTAATTTAGTCGATTTTAAAATGAAATGAAAACTTTAGTGCTTTTTTTTTGTACAGTATAGTAGAGCCACTTCTAGTGCTCAATTTTAAATAAGAGTGTAGTTCACTTCACTTGATGTCTATTAATGTATTAAAGCGGAATAGGTCATACAATTGCAGTAATTGTTCTCGCTAACTAATTTAATGGAGTACCACGAAACGTGACCTGCTATTAGGGTTAAGTATCAACTACTTAACTAATGGTAGAAAATAAACGAGCACTAGATATTTAGCTGCATGTTCACTTTTTTAGGGTTCCGTAGTCAACTAGGAACCCTTATAGTTTCGCCATGTCTGTCCGTCTGTCTGTCTGTCTGTCCGCGGCTAAGCTCAGAGATCGTTAGTACTAGAAAGCTGTAATTTGGCATGAATATACATATCAGTCACGCCAACAAAGTGGTAAAATAAAAAATAAAAAAATATATTTTTTTAGGGTACCTCCCATAGACGTAAAGGGGGGGTGATTTTTTTTTCTCGACTAATCCTATAGTGTGGGGTATCGTTGGATAGGTCTTTTAAAACCATTGCGGGGTTGCTAATATGATTTTTCTATTCAGTGATCTGTTTGCGAAATATTCAACTTTAAAGTGAAAATTTTCATTAAAATCGAGCGTCCCCCCCCCCTCTAAAATCTAAACTGTTTGGTGGAAAAATTTGAAAAAATTCAGTATGGTAGTAAATATATCAAATTTACTAGGAAAATTATAGCGGCTAAGATTGCTTGGAAATTATTTAAGAGTAAATAGTAGCCTAAGGTAAACATACCTAAACTTGGATGATTCCGTACACATACGAAATCCTTAGAAAAATATTACTTGATTTTTTTGTAATGGCTACGGAACCCTACCTTGTGCGTGTCCGACACACTCTTGGCCGGTTTTTTTAAGAAAAATCGCTTCAGAATGAAACATTCTAGAGAAAGCGAGGTTGACCTGTTTTTTATAGTGTCCGCATCTCTAGTCGGACTGGCGTAGTTCAATCGCTGAGTCACGTAAAACCTGTTAGCAAAATACCTAGAAATAACAACATACCCCAACCTTACAGCAATGCCAGTGACGTCACGACTAACCAGCTACGTGAATTAGGGCGGAATGTAGGACAACTCGCGTGACCCCATCGCGGGAAATATTTAAAAAAGTACAACTAACAGTAAACGTTCGACTAAAGTTCTATTAAAATGCCGGCTCAGTTGACGATAGTTGCGCTGCGACATTTTCTTCCAATGTCACGTAACGTATGAAACACGAAAGCCTTTATTAGTACGGTCGTTTCTGTTCATTAAGGGCCGGCGCCCACTGACGGCATGGCACGGCGTGGCATTTTATTACTATCAAGCTATTTTGAATCTTATTTCAATGAGTTTAGAATTCATGTTACTTTATTGGTTATGCGTGGCATCGGCCCTCAGGACGTCGCGGCATCGTGGTATCGAAATAAAGTAACATGAATTCTAAACTCATTGAAATAAGATTCAAAATAACTTGATAGTAATAAAATGCCACGCCGTGCCATGCCGTCAGTGTGCGCCGGCCTTAATGCTGAAAAAAACTATTTTTCTCGATGATCACACACTATTTAGACGTCATTATTGTGAGTCATTTGATGTTTACCATGCACTTAAGTTGTTCCGTTCTTCTATAGTCTTGAATATTATCGCTGTAAAAAATGTCAAGTGCGCTTGCCACACGATACCTTAATGTCCGTACCTAATAGAAAACATGTTATCGTGCGGAATACGATGGTCGCGGTTGTAAACCGCATAGACCACAGCCTTCGACGTTTCGCACGTGATTGAATAGCTTTATTTAACTCTTGTACAGTACATTGAAGTGTACAGAACGACTTTTTGTGGATTTAATCGTGTTCGTGTAGGTATACTACAAACAGTAGCTGCGAACGGCGCGTTTGCCAGTAACTGTGCCTCAATTGGGGACAAAAAATTCAATAGTCCGTGAACTATTGTTTACATATAATACTTACTTATCTGCTTTTGACATTGGCTAATTAAGAATATCCGGGAAGAAGTGTTTAGTTTTGAAGTTATCGGGTAGATCATGTTATTATTCAATACGCGGCTATGCAGTATCTGGCTTCATAAATGACCCGGTATATACTTTTTTTTTTTTTTTTTTTTACATAAAACTGACCCGTGATTGACCACTATCTCACCTGATGAAAAGTGTAGATGAGGCCAAAGGTGTACCTCACTGGTTCAGTAACAGCCTATTCACTCTAGCCTTGAAGAGACCTAGGTTGTATTTATCAGGAAATACAGACGACGGGAGCGAATTCCATTCTTTAGCAGTTCGCATTAGGAAGGATGACGCGAAGCGCTTCGTACGGGCCACTGGAATACTAACCACATAAGGATGAAGACGCTCCCCCCGCCTGGATGTCGGATGGTGAAATGGAGATGGAGGAATTAAATCATGTAATTCCTGCGCACACTCTCCAAAATGTATCCGATAAAAAACAGACAAACAAGCAACTCGACGACGGTGCTCGAGGCTCTGCAGCCTACCACCGATTGACGAACTATCACCAATGAGTCTTCGGGCTCGATGCTCCACCGAATCCAACGCCGCCAACTGATACTTGGTAGAACCGTCCCAAAGGTGGCAGCATACTCTGGTTTGCCTAATGATGTATCTTTAATTAACGTCTTAAGGAATTGAGTTTTCCCTTTAATCATTTTTATTTTAAGTTGTAAGTAACATGAAAAATTTATGTTTATTTTGCGTTACTTTATTTTTCGACACATGTTGAAATGAAAATATACTTTTTTTTTTAAATTGCTATGGCTGTCGTTCGTTTTTGTCGTTAGCAACTACGACCGGAAATGATTAACGTTAGTATTACCGTCACAGAATTTTGCTACACATATATTACACAATGCAACGGGCATTGCGTTTGTAACAATGGCTCCACTCGCCATATCGCGCGAAACGTCACGGCTATCGGCGTTGGCTCAGCTGTCAGTGAACTTGCGTGGAACAATACACACGTGTAGGTCAATAACGTCCTCTTCCGTACCAATCCAACTGTCCAAACTTAAATTGTATTATAAATATTATAATATTTAATCAAATATAATTTTTGCTCTAACTGTTATTTTTGTTTGTTCCAGGAACTGTCACGAAAACGAGAAATCGTCGATCCCTCGAAGCACCGAACTCCAAGACTGAGAACTCACTGCCGTCTTCCAAAATATCTCCTAAATCTAATTTTAATTTATCTTTCGGAATTAAAACAACTCCTCCAAAATCTTCTCCTCTTAATACTTCGCCTCAGAAATCAACTGAAAGGAGACGAAGTTCTGAAACTGTCACGAAGCCCAGTTGTATACCTCTTTCCAAAAAGTCTGTTGAAAAACAAACGAGGACTTCCATATCACCCGTAAAACAGGAACCCAAGAAAGACAAGACGTCGAAACCTGAAAATAAATCGAAAGCAGAAGCACCTGGACGTAAGTCTGCAAGTAAAAGCCCGGAGAAGGCGAAGAGTGATACCGAAAGTAATCGTAACGATAGAAGACATCGAGCTCAAAAAGAATATGAAAGTCTTAGCGAAAAATATCATAATTCAAAGAAAAGACTGACTAGTTTAGAGAATAAATCTTCAGGAGACACGAACGTTAGAAACGCATCGCCTAATAAAAATATATTAAATGACAATTTACATATTTCTAAGCAAGAGACGAGTGTTGGTAGCCTAGAAAATTGCAAAGATACTCAGAAAATGTCTACTCTACACGAAACTGTGAGACCACATACGAATAGCACTAGACTTTCGCAGGAAATGGATAGCTTAGCTGCGTTGACAAAACAAACTTTAGATAGGGTTAATAAATTATCGAATAACTTAAATAGTAATAAAATTAACTTAGACTCGCCTGAGCCACGTTTTGACACTGCGTTATTTACATCGACGAAAGAACAAAAAAATAATGGCCATGCTTTTACTTATGGTAACAATACCGAAAAATCATTGCACAACAGAGGAGTAACTGAAAGATTGAGGGATATAGACACAGCAGCACAGAGGCTGATCGACTTTGAAAAACAAAGTGCAATGTTTTCTGATCTCAACAATGATACTTCTAGTCAATTCCGCCGTCTTGATGCAACGTCGACATCGTGTAGTCATACGCCAGTTTCTATTTTAAAACGGAAATCTATTAATGATGATAGTGCAATTCATAATGCTTCGAATCATTCTATTGCCTCTCCACCTGTCACATTTTCGCCAAGCGTTATAGAACCACGCCACTGTCGTTCTGACAATCGACTACGACAGGGGATCCTCAAGAAACGTCGTAGCTTAGACGAATCTCAAGTTGCGAGAAGGAGGTCCTGCAGCCCAGAAGTATCATTCGCCGAAGATGGTTCACCAGATGAAAACAAACCGATTTTGAAGAATCGCAGGTCATCTCTTGAAGATGTTGTAAGAAATAGGTCACCAGATGGTCAAATACAAGGAATTTTAAAGAGAAAAATGAGCAGAGAAGAGGATCATATTCATGACGATCTTTCTCACAGTTCTCCAGAACCGCATGGCATACTAAAACGTAAATCCAATTCCAGTTCTAGTAGCAGCACCACCTCGTCTCACGTTTCTATTGCTCAAGCAGTTTTGTTGGCAGCTGCTGGCGGTGCCGAGATAGTTGATGATGATAAAGAAACCGTGAGACCTATATTAAAGAAAAAGAGCTTCTCTGAAGAACGCCCTAGTCTCGAAGTATCGATTTCCGAAACTCCTAGGCCTATTCTGAAGAAAAAATCAGTAGAACACGAAGAGCATGAATTCGAACTACCTAAAAAACCGATCTTGAAATCATCAAGAAAATTGTCAGGCGATGAGGGTCATACTTCTAGCTTCGATCTGAGTGAAGACGACAGGAGCTCTCGACGATCCTCGCTCCTGAGATCGCGCACTTCAGACCATTCCGGATCGGAATGTGAAGCTACAGTGAGGCCTATTTTAAAGCAGAGAGGTTCGAGTCTCACGAGGGAACGCAGCCAATCCCCGCGCCCACGGCTCTCATTTTGTGCGGATAACGAAGCGAACATCAGTGTGACAAATTTCAGTTGCGACGCGCCCGACGTGTTGGCGGCTGGACCGCGACGCGTGTTGAATCTCTCGCTCGAGCCGGAAGAGAACGCTAGAAACCCTTACCCGAGTGCAGTGCTTAGACGACGAAATCTCCGGCCCAAATCGAACCCGCGATCGAAAAGCCTTGTGGGAGACGTTAACGACGAACTATTATCAATTTTGAACAATCGAAGATTAAAAGTCGATGAAAATTGTGAAAACGCACGTTTCGAACTGTGGGGACGTGAAAACTCAGAAGATAACGAAGGCGGCAACCCCAAACAGTTTCCGTCTATTGCTGCACGAATAAAAAGTATGGAGCAAGCTCTCACTGAAAAATCTCCCAGGGAGCAAGCTTCCACATCTAAGTCGAAGAATCGCGATCGAGACCGCCACAAGACGCAACCCATCACTGTCGAAGAAATGCGATCCATCACTTCCAGGTAACATTTTTTCACATTAATTCAACGCACAAAAGTGTCCACATTAGTATTTCTTTGACACCTCGCGCACCTTGTATCTTGTATATTTTCACAGTTAGCCCTTTCGTACATTGTTCAGGAAAATATCATTATGATGTCACTAGTTCACGGGTTGTTTACTGCGGGCAATTTTTCTTTCCCACTCGAGCGGGCGTCCTTAATTTACGAGTTTTCTCGTGTAAAGGTGATTGCGCTCTGAAATGGCCGCTTAGGCGTTGGTTGCCGAATCTTGGCTGGTTGCCATTATTTTGATGGGCATACGCGTGGCGTGGGCTGCTATCGAATGTTTTGTTCTGTAAATTTTCAGGCTTGTTTGCTTCATTAACTCGTATGAAAATAATTACACTTTGTTGTCTTCCCAGTTTTGGCTTTTCCTGTTTGTCTAATAAATGCTTGCGAACTGCACTGATATAGGTATAGGTAGTTCACACGCGTGGATACAAGTTTGATTTTTTTTACATTGCCACGTGTTTTAGTAGTGTACATATTTTTTCTACTCTTGCATCTACAGGAGAAAGTTAAGTCGCCTTCATTCAGTTGACCTACTTGCTTGAGTGACACCCTGTTTTATAAAAAATGTATTGACGCCCTGGTAGTCATAATTCAAACAACGACAATCACCCACAGAATATGTTTCTTCTTCCTTATATGAGTCTCGCTCGAAATTTGTAATTTAACTAATAGCTGAAATTAAACAAAAGTTCCGTAGTATTTTCGGTTAAATAAACAAAGGAACTTATTCCAAGGGTATCTTTACCTAGGTACCTTTATTAAATTTTAGTTATCACTTTTAGTAAAATTTGTTCAAGTATTCATTTGTGAAAATTTCGCTAGGCACTTAACAATTAGTAATCAATGATTGCAGGCTCGTAATTTGTGCTAATTTCTTCTTAGAACGTCTGACATCATTCCCGGCGGTTTGCGCATTAGAATTGTGTTCATCGTGTAGACTGTAGAGCGTCAGCATTAATTTTGGACGGTGCTGTGATCTAAAATTCAAGTAGTAAAATATACATTTAATCTATGGACTGTGTTTACCGCAATAACACCATGAGTAGCTACATCTTCAGTGTATGGCGTGACCTTTCCGAATTGTAAGTGACATGTATTAATTTCACACAATCTATACAGGTTCCATTCCACTTATCACCCTACCTCCTTAACCTCGGTAAATTGACTTATACCTTACCGAGAAAGCTGACGCCTGATAATTTCTCCATGAATATTTACCCCGAGGTATATTTTATCATTAACAATGTGATCGTAAGTGCCATTAATTTGGAGTACTGGAAGATCATCTTACTTTTAATGTGATCTTTTCATCTCATCGCGGGGTACTGGAAGTAATCTGTGCAATGACTTGCCGGACACACAAAAGAGACAACGACTCTCCATATTAATGATCGTATTCAAAGAAGGAGTATTTAATTTTGATTGCCATTTTGTTGGCTTTCTTTTAACATGATTCTAGGTAGCAAAACAGAAGAGTAACGGTCTTTGATAATCGACTTACATTCACTACTTCTTACTTAGATCAATTTTACAGTCATGTTTTCATTTTGAGTAGTTCACGCGTACTTTCTTTAAATCTAGGAATTTACTACACCAATGCGCAGTCTAAAAAATGAAAAACACAACCGAATTAATAAACTCCTCGTTTTTTGAAGTCTGTTTTTGAAGAACTTTCCGTGCCTATGCTCTTGTTACATTTTTGTAAGTTATATTTCTTTTAAATTATTTATCCCCAAAATTTGTGTTGATATTACCTTTGCGTAACAATTTTAAGTAAGCGAAAGCTTTAAGTTCCGGTAACACATTAAATGTTAAAACGTGGTACATGAAACACTGATTGTTCAATCACTTGCACTTGTCCGCTCTTGTTTTTGTTTTGAAAGCGAACTCCACGTTTCACGATGACCTTGCAAGTAAGTCGACTTATAAATAACTCCAAAAACGTGACTAATTACAAATCGTGTACCGGCTCTTCCTTGTCTGTTATACAATAGTTATTGTGTGCATGCAACGTTGTATAACAGATCTGGCAGCTATGTTGAATAATCCTAAGATTAGCTTATCTTCGTATTGAATTGAATTAATTTTTCCGTTTTGCTAAAACCCCAATCAAAGGTCTGCCCTTCTATCGTACTAAGTACGTTAAAACAAAGACAAATATTTATTTCTGTTCTGGTGTTCATTTAAATAATGGTGAATAATGGTGGTGGTTTCGTCTAGCTATGCTGAAACAATGCAGATGTCTTTTTATCCCTGTCATATTGTAAGTGCTGATTATAGTTCACGGAAACAACGAATTGCAACGACCGCGTACGATGCACTCTTATCGTTTAATTTATTGGTGTCCCAAATTAATCCGATTGCATTAATCTCTTGCATGATTAACATCGGCCCCGCCATCAGTTACTGGTACAGCCGACATCTGAACGGCATTTTGATGACGGAAATAAGCGCTCCAGCCGTTACTGGGTCAAGCACTATTTCTGGATCTGTTGTGCTCCACAGAACACATCAAAAGTTTTATGTCCGAACGACGTGAACTTTCGATGCCCTTAATGACTATGATTCGGATGCAGCTGACGCCTTTCGTATTCGGATCGTGCTTTGAATACTTTTCAGAAGCAGCTATAAAAGTTGAATGTAAAGATTTATGCATCAGGAAACTGTTTGGTATAAACCCATACACTACGTTTCTTTATTAAGAAAAAGAGTTATTTGATGCTTTGATCAGAATGAATAGTCCAAAACGCTCGGAAAAGCTATGAGTCATTTGATGACTGAAATTCGATCGATAACTCCGGTACCCCCATCAGACGTTTATATTTAGACAATGTCAAACTTCCTTTAATCGATGGATAGGCAATGCCAATTCAGATCACTCGTACCATAATTCATCGATATTTACGAAGATGAACTGAAGCAGATACCGTCTCTGTCTTGTGTACGGCTGTGTTCTACATTAACGCATTTCTTTTCTCATTCTGCAGTTTGGAGCCGGGCCAAGCGAGTTTCCAAGCGTTCGGTCCCGCGGGCTGTAGTTTTCCGAGTAGGCCCGTCGAGTCCGGTACTTCTCCGTCTGCCGGAGGCCTTATCGCGGGAGAACCCGAGCGACTTGATCTCGCGCACTTTACGAAGACCTTAGATTCACCCCCTTTCGACACTAACTGCTTTAGTGTCCATACTCCAACCACGTTCAACGGCTTCTCGGATATCCCTGCTGTCAAGGACGACAGCTTCGGCGAGGCCACTTTCTTAGACTTCGAAAACATTGCCGCGAACCTTGAAAGAAAACAGTCGACCTTGGACGAAATCGAACAAGAAGTGAACAAAGTCCAGATAGCTTTGGACGAGGACAGTCGCGCTCTAGAAGAAGACGAGCGGCAACAAGCCGAAGCCGACAATTGGAGCCTTAACGTGTCCTGCGACAGTGGAGTGTATAATCGCGCTTCCTCCAGAGACTCCGGCCCACATTCAGGTTAGTATTTCATCATATTATGGAATTACCATACGCTCGCTCATACCGTATGAGGCCATAAGGTTTTATTTTTATATCCGCCCCACCGAAATTTAGCGTAATCGAGGTTTGACTTATTTAGCGAGCGGAGCAATCAAAACTAATAGCTACAGTGTCATAAAGTATACACGCGCGGGGAATCGGGCCAGAGCCGGCTTGCATTAACTTGTGTTTGTTTATGTTTGTGCTTGGTAATTTTAGATTTGAGGATGCTCCGTTATGGATATAGGGACGGTTTTGAAAATAAACATTTTGTAACCTTGCACGTGTCTCCGGCCCTAGTATTTGGGTCAATGTAATGCACGTTTCGTTTGACAACATTCCGTTTGTAATATTTCAGGTGTATTGTCATTTAATTCTTTAGAATATCTCGGTCCTTTGTTCGGTACAGATAAAACTTTTTAAAATACTTATACGCTTCTTCTTTAACCCGTTCAACATGCTAACCCGTAGCTATTTTCGCACAATACCTCGACACTAATTTATTATTTTTTTCTCAATTCTAGGCGAAGAACTAGGCTTGATCGAGAGCCAAGAGATAAAGGAGAACCACGCGACGAACAGTAGTAGCAACGAGTGGTCACCATCATCGATAGAGCAGGGTCTGATAACGATGGACAGGCAGAGGAAGTCAACGGAGACCGAAGGGTTCGGGAGCCCGGAAGACCAGGCAAGCGATGATGAGTCTAAAGCTCAGCAAAGCGGGTTCAACCTGGGCTTGATCAAGAGCAATAGCGTCGTTGCACGCGCCAGCATGTGGCAGCAGTTGCAGCAACAAGCAAAAGGTAAAACATATTAATTAAGTTAAGATTGTGTTACCTTTACATTCATTTCTCTTTTTTTCAAGTTTTGTGTTAAGACTTTCTTCCTGTCATAATCAGGGCATCTGCTACGATTCAAGCAATAATAACAAACGTGACTAGCTATTAAAAAAAAACTGAAGAATTTGTTTAGTAAGTACTTAGTTCCAAGCTGATGGGATCTAGATTTCGCATTATTAACATGAAAATGTCATGAGCCAGAAAGCTAAAGGGCGCGAGCGTTTCATCGCTTATCCTGCCGCGGCTTTTGCCATCTAATGGAAGTGACTTGCGAGTTTTATGCCTATATACTTAAACCACTTTTCCGTTAGTATGGCAACGTAAATACGTAGATGTTATTTTTTTATAATAGGTTAGGCATTTACTTTTTTTGGCGGTGGTGCATTGCCTAAAAATATACAGATGTGAGTAATTAAACTAATGATAGATTAACACCTTATTTATGAATGATTGTTGAAAGCTGTTTTATTTTTACATTTTTTATCTATATTGATTAGCGTCCTTAAAAATTAGATTTTTGTCATTGGCTAAAAAAACATAAATTGATAGGTCTGTAATTTTTTTGTGAATTATGGAGAACGTAACACTTTGTTATATTTCTTTTGCTGCCTGAAAATTATTCTGTACAAGCCGTGGGCATTTTTGTTTTACAAAACTGACAAAAGAATGTAAGAAAAATTAGGGTAATTTTATTTATCATCAAAATCAAGAGCGCTCTTGATTCCTCGTAAGAAAACCCCAAAACTACCTTAATCTGAAAAAAAGTTTCGTATACATTTTTAAAGTCAAAATGCCTTATTGTTTTATTACCATTGTAATATAAATATTATATTTTTTTTAATTCCAGGCACACCAAAGCCGCTGATTCGCCACAGTCGATCGAAAAACATGGACGGCTCACTATCTGAACGGTTCAAGACTCAGCCAATATGTTTCACACCCCCAAAGCCTGATGAGCCCCCCGCGGAGGAACAGTCTTCACTCACTGATTCTAAAAGCACCGCTAATGTTTTAGACAGGGATGAGGATGGTAAGCACTCGAATTTCTTAATAATCTAAGGCGCTTAGTGTTTCTGTTTAAAATCTTATTTCACAGTAAAGTTCTTTTTTTTGTTACGTGCGACGGATTTCAGAAAAATTTGAGAAGAGAGTACTTTAATTTTAAATTCGGCATGTACATTTGCATTGTTACCAAAATTTAAAATGCTTCCTGTCTTTTGATTGTCGGCTGTTGTTTCTTTTTTGCATGTCCTCGACTACTCTACTATGTGTATGTCCCGGGCTCTATCGTAAACACAATGCACATTGTAATGTATATACGCACACACTCACCGGTGGCAGCTAAGTTAGACGAGGACGACCCAGCGAAGATGTCACTAATGGAGAAAATGAAGATGTTCAACTCGAAGCTGACACACAAACCTCCAGTAGCGGGTTTGCCGCGGCCGAAAGAAGAGAGAGTACCTCGCACTTCTCGACTTAAAACTATGCCGGTATTGGCGAGTCAAGTCCAAGAGGCAATGGAACAAAACGAGAGACTAACGAAATCCTTTACCCACAACGAGGTACCGCGCAATCCAGACTTCCAGCTCAAAATGGAATTGTTTCGCTCGGCGAGCGCAAAGAACACGTCGCTAGAGTATCTCATGAGGCAGAACTCTAAGTTTAGGAGCTTAGGTCTGATTTTGTTATTTATTTTTGAGTTTGGTTCGTTGTTTTGCTTGTCGTTCCGCTTCCTGGGTAACTTGTAACACTAATCCTTAGGTCCTCCCTAATTCTAGGTCAGTAGGTAAGTTGGTGAATTAAAAACTTTGCATGCTATTAATCATGCATGTTTAGATAAATTTCCTATTCCAGTTGAGTGTTAAGTTGGTGATAGTGTTCGAATATACATTGACACTGAGAGTTGCAATATTTTTCAAATATTGTCATGTGAACAAATTTGAAGGTTGACTGTTGAAGGAATTTATTTAAAGCATCATCAAGATGTGTTTCTTCTTTTGATAACTTACAGGTCGTTATTTGGTAGTCGCTAGTTATTTACAGGTTTGAAGTTGATTTGAAGAGTTGTAATACTAATACTAGTATGCTAAAGGATACAGGTTTATAACACATCAGTGCTTTCACAATCTTAATCAGCATGCACCAGCGTGTTAAATTTCAAATAATCGCATAAAACCGGACACACTGTATTAAATCATACTCTTTAACAGCTGCTACGTATGTACTTGAGAAATATTTATTTTCATCTCAGTACAGTTAGTCATACGCTTACTAAACTCCGTTAGTCATGTTTTTTCTTCAATAATTTTGTGTTTCATATTATCTTCGAACCCGAAAGATTTTATGAATATGTAAATACCGGCGCGAAGTAAACAACTTTATTGCACATTTAAACATTTTAAAAACGTCGACGTTTTTGTTGTACACCAAAGTAATGATTGAAGAGTTGGATTCAGTGTTGGAATGTGATGACGCTTAAATCATTTTTGGGATGTTTGCAGACCTCGATGATGACTCGCCGACGGAGCGAGCTCAAAGGATGATCACTCCTGAAGTGAGAGGCATTCTCAAATCTGGGACGACTGTGGTACCAAAACCGAAAATACTGGCTAAAGGAGAAAGCTCTGAGGTAAGTTGGTAACATTGTATCATGCGTTATTATGGTATAGGCGCATAACGTCCCAGTCGCATAATGTCCCTTTGTCCCTTTCGCGAAATGTCCCTTTCCTAAATGTCCCTTACGCAAAACGACCCTTCTGCAAAAGGTCCCGTTCGCAAAACGTCCCTTTCGCAAAATGACCCGTTCGACTGGCCATCTCTTATCCCATGAGAAGACTCCTAGTCTCTACTGAAACAAGCTTTTTCCAGACGGGACATTTTGCGAATGGGTCATTTTGCAGACGGGACGTTTTGCGAAAGGGGCGTTATGCAGTAGGGACTTTCAGCGAAAGGGGCTTTCTCAGAAGGGACGTTTTGCAAAATGGGTGGGACCTTTTGAGAAAGGGACGTTTTGCTAGTGGGACGTTATGCGCCCAAACCGTTATTATTTTGAGGTCCGTCCGTATCCTTGCACTAAAAACATAATAATTAGCTGGTATGGTCTACGTGCAAGATAGTTACATTTCATTTTTTTTTATTACTTTTACGGTCATCCCGTGAAACCATATATTTCAAACTAAATACAAACTGAAACATAGATGCACAGAAAAAACCCCAGAAAAAAGACCAATGCTGGGAATCGAACCCAGGTCCTCAGCGTTCGCGAAGGAGTGTTGAAGTCTCTCGGTAGAGGGCATAACATAGATGCGCTTTATCACTGCCTAAATGTGATTATAACAGACTGAAGTGTACGATGTATGGGAAAGATTCGTCGCTAACTTCTAGACCAGTGGTGGTGTAGGGGTAAGCACGCAGCACGGAACGCTGAGGACCTGGGTTCGATTCCCAGCATTGGTCTTTTTCTGGGGTTTTTTCTGTGCATCTATGTTTCAGTTTGTATTTAGTTTGAAATATAGTTACATTTGTTTGATCTTGTATTTTCATGCAAGAACCCACCTAGTCACCAAATCATCATCACTCCAGCCAATATAAGTCCCACTGCAGGACACAGACCTCCTCTCAGAAAGAGGGCTTGAGCCGTAGTACCAACGCGGGCGCAGTGCGAATTGGGAACTTGACATACACTATTGAACTACTTCGCAAGTTTGTACAGGTATCCTCACGATGTTTTCCTTTACCGTGAAGCTCATAGTAAATTTCAAACGTAATTTCGCACAAAACCCGAAAAACTCACGAGGTGCCCGGCTCGAACCTACGACCCTCTGCTTGAGAGACCACTAGGATACCACGAGTTCTCCACCAGGCCACCACGGCTTTTGAAAAATTCAAAAGTATATGGCGATAATTCATGAATATGAAGAAAAGAACAATCGCTCATCCATCACTATTTTTAAATTTCAGGGTTTGAAAGACGAAGGTATCGACAGCTCCTCCGATGACGAATCCGCTTCAGCATCAAGCGTGTCCTCATCAGAGAAGAGCTGCTCCTCATCAGAGAGCTCCGACGAAATCCCCGGCCCCAAACCTCGCCGGTTCCAGAGGAAAAACAACAAGCTCAAATCCTCTAGAACAGATTCTGATCTCACCAAAGTCCTTCAAGACCCTTATCCAAGAAAAATCCAGCTCCCAGGGGCCAACGAGCTCAAGGAACGCCTAAATCAAATCAGTAACCAGGCAGTCAACAAACCGTTACTAGGCAAGCTTGGCAAGAAACCCTCCGAGGAAGCAAAAAGTGAAGACGAAAGCTTCAAGAGAATGTTTGTTAAGAAAATCGAAGAGCCGATACAACTGGGCAAGTTGAGGCGGCCTATGGATAAGTTGAGTCCGCAGAAGATGGACGCTAAACCGCCCCAAGTTTTGAAGATATCCGCTTTGAATCAGGAGGCGAAGAATAAGTTCTTCGGCTTGGAACCGAAGAAGGAGAAAAGTATTGATGAGTTGACCGCCGCTGTTAGAAAATACATTCCACCAGTGAGTATCAATGTTACTATCATCTGTTTTAAATAATTATACAAATTTCGCCTTAGGTACGCTGTTCAAGAGTGTGTTACAACATTTTAGTAATATTTAATTCCTCTCTGCTATTGTTGGCAACAGTAAGCAAAGCAGCTATGCCCCCGCTCCCATGCTTTTGTAAGCATTGATATGATTTATAAAAATCTCTCCAAGATTATTAAACATTCGTAAATTAGTAAAGTTTGCTGACCTAACGCCAATCGGACGCTCTCATTCTCTATATCAGGGTTTTTCAACCTTTTGTTGTCAACGGCACACTTTTAGTTTCAGTAAACTTTCACGGCACACCAGTAAAGAATTCGGTATATTAGAGGCTTTGATTTATATGTAACGGACTTAGGGGTTTTATTGATACCCTTTAGGTTGGACTGCAATTAAGCATCGCGGCACACTTGAAAATGTACGCGGCACACTGGTGTGCCGCGGCACACCGGTTGAAAAACCCTGCTCTATATCATCAAAAAGCAAAGGGTAGTTCTCGATTCTTTCGATTCTTATTTCAACTGTCCTTATAAATGCAGTTTTGTCGCATGTTAGTCCACAAAAAGATGAAAGCGATCAAAATTGAAATTGAATCCAAACACTGGAATTAAAAATCGTTGTTGGCGATATTTTGGAATGTCTCAATTGTTTGCCATCGACTGTATTCAGAATTGGAAAACTATTCGTGGAGCGATTTTAGTGCATTCTGAGTTGTTTACTCATAGCCCAGAAATTTACCGGTGGCTAGTGCACTTGCCATTCTATCGTTTGTTTTTCAGTGTATCTCTTCTTGGTTTAGAAACGCCATAGTTTAATTATCAATAAAGTCAGTCGGTAATAAGCATGCTAACATACATTAACATAGTATGTACAACAAGCGTGGAATCAGATGTATAAAAAAATCGGTCAAATGCTAGTCGAACTCGTAAATGGAGGGTTCCGTACCTCCGTACAATGTTTTAAATACAGTTCAGTAAAGAATCGCCGAAATGTACTTACTAAAATCGCAAACTTATTGGTAGGTTTTCGAAAAACATCCAAACAGCATAGGGTCGCTCGTGCGTATGCGCGCGACCAGAGCTATGGCTGTTAATCGTTACCTAGCAACTGTCAGCTGTCGTCTAACAACCAGCGCGGCAGTTAAAAAACACATTTCTTGTAAGACAACCCCCTTTAATTTTTAACTTTTTTTTATTTTTGGATTTTGTTGGTATAGCGGCCACAGTAATTAGTTAATCGGTGAAAATTTCAAGTTTCTAGCTGTTACCGCCCAAGAGACGAATCCCTGTGACAGACGGACGGACAGACAGACAGACAGACAGACAGACAGCGTTGCAGTAATCTATTAAATTTTAGACATAGATACATATATTACTTATTACATAACCTAACCTTTTTTCCTTCTTTTTTCTGATCTTGTTAATGTTCAACAGGTAAGCAAGTCCATGTCAGTTCACACGATCGAGTTGACGGGATCCGGCAGCGACGGCGAGAGCAGCGGCGGTCGGGAGGTGCGGCAGATCAACACCAGAGTTCGGCACAGGTCAGTAACCTTGAACACCTATAGTTAGGGAATCCGACGAAATTTCTGGCCCAGAACAACATATTGTGCAGCCAATAGCGATACTGAATCACATATAAAGGTTCGGCCATATCGCTGTTTAAAATACGGTGGCGTTACGGAATGGCCAGACGACCAGATGGCCTAGTGGTTAGAGAACCTGACTACGAAGCTTGAGGTCCCGGGTTCGATTCCCGTGTCAGGGCAGATATTTGTACGAAAAATACGAATGTTTGTTCTCGGGTCTTGGGTGTTTAATATGTATTTAAGTATGTATCTATCTATATAAGTATGTTTATCCGTTGCTTAGTACCCATAACACAAGCTTTGCTAAGCTTACTTTGGGACTAGGTCAATGGGTGTGAATTTGTCCCGTGATATTTATTTAATGGCAGCGACGTGCCGTGAACGTCAGACTTTACCGCATGCTCTCCGTAGAGTAAAGTCCGTACCGTCGCCCCGGTTTGAGCGAACTTTAAAAAACCCTGTTTTTTTTATGTTGACAAGTAGTAAAACTCGCTGTGATTGTCATTTGTTAGGGATCAGTAAGCCCATATCGGAGACTAATATGACAGCTAGAAGTGTCAAGAGATACGACGTGGATTATCGCGGAATGCACAGTCAAGGTCATTAATATTATGTAGGTTACCAAGACGTCAAAAATATCTATACACCTTTATGTCCAGAATTATTAGGTTGGTGTTGACACGATTGCTGTATTTGGTGGCCTCGTCTCGTCTTCGATGTCAAATGCGATTTGGATCTAATTGGAACCCAATCAGTAGTGATTTTGGCCCAGCGATCCGGGTGCATCCGGCAGACATGACCTGCCCAGTCCCACTTGAGTTTGGCGGTCTTTGTCCCCACATCAACAATTCGGGTTTTGGAGCGCAGTTCAGTGTTTCTGATTCTATCAGCTCTTCGAACACCTAGGATACTGCGCTCCATAGCCCGCTGGCAAACCTTGAGTTTGGACTTCTGGGCCTCAGTCAAAGACCAGGTCTGAGCACCGTAGGTTAGGATGGGCAGAATACACATGTCAACGAGCTTGCGTTTTAAGGCTAGGGGAAGTTCACCCTTCATTAGTGCGTTCATGGACCAGTAGCTCCTCCAGGCATTTTCGATTCGTTTGTCGACTTCTTTGCCTTGTCGATTCTCGAAGGAAACTATCTGACCCAAATAAGTATACTCGTTGACATATTCAATCACATGCCCATCTACCGTTACCCTACGTTTGATGCTATTCGTCATCAACTTAGTCTTTGACCGATTCATCGTAAGTCCAACTTCAAGGCTTGCTGTGCTTAGTTCTTGAAGCATTTCTTGTAGTCCGATTGCCGATGTTGAAAAGAGAACAATCTCATCAGCAAAACGAAGATTTGTCAACTTCTTGCTTCCGACATCGAATCCCTTGTTTTGCCAAGAGACCGCCAATGTCCTGAACACTTCTTCGAGACAACTGGTAAACAGTCTGGGGGAAAGTGGGTCACCCTGTTTTACTCCCTTTTCCACTGCAAACGAAGGGCCGGGATTATGGAGTTTTATGCTGGCAGTGCTATTACGATAGATTAGGCCAATGAGCTCCACATAGGTTGAATCTATTTGTTGACTGCGCAGTGCGGATAATATTGCACAATGCTTGACACTGTCGAAAGCCTTACTGTAGTCAACGAATGCCAGATAAAGTGGCCTATTGAACTCATTGGCCTTTTCCATCACTTGATTAAGAGCATGTAGATGGTCGGTCGTGGAGAACGAGGGTCGGAAGCCAGCCTGTTCAGGTGGTTGGTGCAGGTCTAACTGTGGAGAGATACGGTTTTGCAGAATCTTAGTAAAGAGCTTGTACAAGTGAGATACCAAACTAATTGGCCTGTGATTGTTAATATCTGTTTTGTCACCCTTTTTGTGTAATAAGATGATATTAGAATGACAAAGAGTTTGGGGAATTGAGCCAGTCTGTAGTATGGAATTAAATAGATTTGAAATATGTGGCAACAAAGTATCTTTGCCTATTCGCAAGGCTTCTGTCGTAATCCCATCACCTCCAGGGCTCCGTTGGTACGGCATGCTTTTTAAGGCATTACTGATCTCGTGTTCCGTTATTGGAGGGATGTTATCAGAACAGTGGAAGTTGGTATTATCAGCATTACGGGATGGATCGCAGTACAATAATTTGTAAAAGTCTGAGGCAATCTGTGTGACTTTATCTCTGTTGGAGTGTTTTTATAAACACATTTTTCATATACATGACTAAAAATAAAAAAGGAGGAAACAAAATAAATAAAAACCACACAAATATACCTAACTATAAAGAGAAAACGAAAACGCCATCAAGAAAGCCCTCCTGCGGCTAAATGAGTGACTTTCTTCGTAACTGTCACATTTTAGAAGTAAAATTTTGAACATGCAACAACTATGAATGAAAAAGTGGAACTTTTTATTTCTCTTTCATCATGTAAAAGTATAAAACTACTGCCAACGACTCCGTCTGCGAAGAATGGGGGGGGGGGGGGGATAAAAAATAGCCTACGACCTATTCTCAGACCTACTGAATACGGAGAAAAAAGTTTCAAAAAGTTTCATACAAATCGGTCGAGCCGTTTCGGAATAGTTCGGTAAAAGACACCGTGACACGAGATTTTTATATATTAGATATAGCAGCAATTAATCGTGTTGCGAAGAAATGGTTACTCATTATACCAACTAATTTGTATTTTTTATCTTCCTCTGTCATTTTTTACAAGACAATACGAATATACCGGAATTTGTAACACAGGCACTAGAAAATAAAACTGAAGAATGACGTTACCTACAAAATGATATCTAAAGGAACTAAGTAATCCAATTTCATCTTGCGTCCTCATCGGCCTTGAATATATAGAATGCACAAGACTGTTTCACGTACCTACACGCACCTACGAACATCTGCCACAAGGCCGCCAGCCAATATGTGCACATATAGTTTCGCTTTTACTAAAAAAAGCCACATTTCCTCGTTATATGCGCAATAGGTCTCTAATTGCCGAATAATCACAGCAATTAGCGATATAAATCTTCGTGTTGTACAATCCCGCTATATTTTTAACTAAGCACGCTTGCAATATATGAATGTAAACTTTATGTTTGTTGTCTTAGCAAAAATATTGGCTGCGAAACCATACGCAGTTAGGTTTATTTTAGTTTGCCAATGTTTATCTGTTGGTGCCAATGTCAAAATGAGCTACGTATTTATAATGTTCATAAGCAGTATTTAAAAACAGAAAACTTAGTAGGATTGTTAAAATGTATAATCGCTTTTTTACGCTTCACGCGATCAGGATTTTCATGTCTATAGGACTTCATTCGAAGAAACTGGTTACAATAATAGCATAACTTAACCTCTTTGCTTAGTTGAAAAGCAATCTAATTATAATTATTCTACCACTTTTTTGCAGACCTTACTTGTCCGCTTACTTGGAGTAGTATTGCCTTTTGTTACCACATACGGTATCGTGGCAATTTATCTAGACATACGTTATTCTGGTTTTTATGTCTAATTGAAATGAAATCGTGTCATGAGTTTGATCAACTTTCGACGTGTTTCCTGTATGGTCAACAATAAATAGCATCCGCATAATTTATCAGGAGGATATTTGAGATCCATTCAAGTCAATGAAATAGTACATTACTGCAGCGGCCGCGAAATAGGGGATTGCCGGCCGAGTAGTTATAGATGGCCGAGTGTTAACGAGGCCATCTAGAGATACGAGGCCGGCAATCCCTGTTCGTGGCCGAGGCTTGTATAGAGTTTTTCTCAAACATGCATCATCATCATCATCATCATCGTCATCGTCGTCGTCGTCGTCGTCGTCACCATCATCATCACCATCACCATCACCACCATCATCATCTTATCATCAGTATCATCATCACCATCATCATCATCACCATCACCATCACCACCATCATCATCTTATCATCACCATCATCATCACCATCATCATCATCACCATCATCATCACCATCATCATCATCACCATCATCATCACCATCACCCATCATCACCATCATCTCATCATCACCATCATCATCATCATCATCATCACCCATCATCACCATCATCATCATCATCATCATCATCATCATCATCTCATCATCACCATCATCATCATCTCGTTATCACCATCATCATCACCATCATCACCCATCATCACCATCATCACCACCATCACCATCATCATCACCGCCATCATCGACACCATCAACATCACCATCATCATCACCAACATCATCATCATCTTACCTTACCTTAAATAAACGTAGTGGCAGAATGTCTTAATGAACCAAAACGCAAAATATTGCTTATAGTTTTTTTTAATGGCTAAATGCTATGATACCATAGACCTATAAACGTCATAGTATGAAACAATAGACGATCACTTTGCTGGCCAAGGCCAGCAATGTTGTATGAAATTCCATTATTGACCTCTCGTCTAGCCCGCACCTTCAACGTGACACTTCGTGGCGTATTATAAGGAACATAACGTCAATATTTCATAGCATGTTTGAGAAAAGTTTTTTTCACACCACCTGCTCGACAATGCCTCATTATATATCATGCAAACCTTACTCAAACACGCAAATCATTATAGCCCTTGTCTTTTGCCGGGGTGTAATGTTGTACTGAATTTCATTATAACCCGCCGGGCAGTAATGTGATTCTCACTTCTCTTAGTTCTTATTGTTATGCATTTAAAGTCTAATTTCGTCAAAATCGCGCGGCGCGCGGCTGCTGCAGCTGCTGGTGGCCGACGGCGAGGAGGTGGACGGCGGCGCGCGCCGCGCCTCATTTATTTGAAAATCGAACTTAATCGAAAATCGAGCTGGCCACGCCACGGCAAGCCGAACGAAAAAAAATCAATACTTAAAACAAAAGCCGCGAGTATTTCAATACGCTGCAATTTTAAGTTTCAAAACTGCAAAAGAAGATAAAACTTTAGGAAAATATCGAGTGACGAAAGTGATTTGACTCCTGATTCCATTAAATTAGACGCCTTAGGACCACTTGCACAGTTCAGGGTAAAAAAAATAAATCGGTAACCCTGGGTTAAGAATGACAGTTCCATACATTTTGACACTTGTTAACCCTGGGTTAGCAGTTAACTCGCTCGGAGTTAAGTAGCTAACCCAGGTCTGCGCAAGCCGGCCTTAGAAATTGTTAATAATGTACTCCCAGAGAAGTCGAAGGAAAAATACTTAAAAGCTTACAAAGATTTCGACAAATGGAAAACTGCGAAAGGCGCAAAGTCAGTGTCAGAATCAGTGCTTCTGGGTCTATTTCGAGTGTTTTTCTAGTAGCCTTGGTTTTTATTGTCTCGCAAAAGGTGAGAAAAGTAGAGTATACTCCTCGGGGATAAAACTGATTTTGCCTTGGGCGCGCTTAAATCCTTCACTGCTCTCAGGACTCCATCTTAATTCCCTCGCTTCGCTCGGGAATCAACTAAAAAACCCCCTCGCTACGCTCGGGAGTTAAATCTGGAGTCCCTCGATACGCTCAGGATTCAATATCGCGCCCGTGACATAATGCAGTGCTTTATCCCCTTGGTGTACAATCTACTATTACGACTAGCTAACTAACTTTTCCAAAACTTAGTCGACTTGCGTGGTCTAATTTTTCGATAAAACATTAACTCTTTGTATTATTTAACTTGATGGAACTGTAATGTACTTTTATGTGCTCAAAGGTTACTGTTAGAGATCACTTAAAAGGATAAGTTCGCCTTTGTAGAAATATCTCAACGGTTTTATTGTTATTAATTTGGTTCTGTACTGTTTTGGTGATCAATAAAGAACATTTGTATTGTATTGTTGTCAATAGTGTTTTTTTTTGTCTTATTTTTTCTGTACACTAAAGAGTTTACATACATACTATATATCAAGCATGCCCTAGGAAGCGCTGCCAGCATTAAAAAACATCAAACTTGCTAAACCAAGTGTTTGTTGTTAGCTTCGTAAACTCTCACAACAACTTTGTATCGGTGATCGCCATCGTTATACTAAACCGGTTCGTTCCAGTTTTCCTAGCGATGAGCTTAGATTGCTCGGATAACATCCTTTACCTCGTTAGAAACGAAACAAGCAAGCACGTGTAATCAGGTGGTATTTTCTTAATATTAGATTTTATACTCCTGTATCGCAAATTACAGTATTCTGTTGTGTATCGACGTATGATATTACTGGTTTAGGACCGCTAGGATATAAGCGAGTTTAATGACAGTGTTTGATAGTTTGCAACTGATATTTAGGTATGTTTTTGCAATTAAATGATTAGTAGACAACTTGCCAATAGGCAAGTCCAACCTCGTAATAACGAGGTTATTTTTCAGTAGTTGACAACTGCATGTCGGTAATGTGACAGTTATTGCATTTTTTAATCTGATGAACTGTTCATCTATCATAATTATTGATTAGTTCATGGATTATCTCAGTGTGTTTTTGACCCCCAGGTGTTTAAGTCTTAGAGGTTTTGGTATTGTGGAATTTGAAAGCCCTAAATGTATTATTATTGGTCTCCTCATGATAAACATTGTCTGACAAATAATTATAGGTAAGTACTCCAGGGTAGCACATACGCTTACCACCATCAACATTGTTCCAGTTGCATACGTAACGATCTAATGATGGTGATAGACGCGTTATTCATTCACCAGCGATTCTATTTCCATATTAATTTCCACATGCGTCCGTCCGCAATGCTGGCATATTATTTACCAATTTACTATGACGTGAAAATAATTGTTTGACTGTTTGGTGAAAAATTTGACGTACATGAAGTTGCTTTTGTACACATGACAATGCTTTGAATAAAATGTCTCACGATTGTTACCGTAACGTATAAAATATACTTAGGTATTTGTAATGTTTTATGCAAAATAAAATAATAGGTACGTACTTATGTACTTATCGACACGTCTTTTCATTTATTTATTTATAAATTTATTACTTGCGGCAACGAAGGTCTAAACACAAAAAAATATGACTTTGAAATACTGACTATGAATGATAATTATATTGTCATTGTTATTACCTCAACATCAATTTCTTGTTTTATATTTGCCAGTAATAACTACTTTTTTTTCTACTTACTTACTGGAACATGCGATGTAAAGACAATTATGAAATATTTATGAAAAATAATATTTATACTAAGTTTCCAATCCGTAATGGTCCCGCGTGGGAATTACGGCCAAGCCCTCTTATTCTGAGAGGACGCCTACGCCCCACAGACGTATATAGGCTGGGATGGTGATGATCATTATTATATTATAAAGCTAATTTGAGTCGTATGGACCGAGGATTGTCCTCGTGGAAAACAGCTTTACGACCTCACTATCTGCTTATTTATCGCCAGGATTTCTAAGTCATGGGCGTTAAAGAAAGTTATCAATTACCAATAAACAAGCATGGAAATCGAGTGCGCTGGCGCGGTAAATCTGGCACACTTGTTAGAATTTTCTTTTGTGACGTCACTTAATTTTCGTTATAGCCTTCACGCTGATTTTAGCTGTTTTTTTAATGGTCTGTTTTATCCGTAAATATGGAATAGATCGAAATAGTGGTAGACTGAAAAGGAGATGGCGGGACGACAAAAATCGAGTATCAGAAGCTTGCTCTTGGCTGATTGTGAGATGCGTGGTGGAAAGAAAGACTGGCCTTTGCCCAGCGGTGGTGCAGTTAGGCTATGAGAAATATAATGATAAATATTACTTTTTCCGATATTTTCGAAAGTTTTCAGTTTGAAACTATCCCTGGAAAAGTTATTGAATTAAAAAAAATGTATTGATTTTTTTTTCTTTAGGTAGGTACGTAATAAAATAACTCAAGGAAACATGAGTACGTTTACTAAAGCCGACGAATAACATTTACTTTTATAGAGAAAGTAATAACAAATTTATGAACAGAAGAATACCTGAAACATCCCCACGTGTAGGTCATATATTTTGTTATTAACAATAAACTTTCTTCCAGTCATCTTGTCGTCAGACTTCCATTGTACATAGTCAATCATAATCCTATTCAAAATGAATGTAAACAAATATGTATCTGCATAATACAGATTTTTCGTTAAGTTGTTATAGACGTGCAACAGCACGATTCTCGGGATCGAAAGTTTCTATACGGTAACGTGTCACTTGTCATTATCGGAGACGTTGATGCCGTATTACTTATAGAAATTGCGGTTGATGAAGTTAATGGAAATTAACTTTCACTCTGCTACCAGGGGAACCTTCGCTTACTGTTTGTATGGGGCAACATAATAAAGCTGCAAGGTCCACCGCAAAACTGTTATTAAAAGTTATTTATTGCCAGAATAACAGTATTAATACAGATCTTAGTGGGACAGGATGTGTGTTATTGGCTAGATAGTAGGTAGGTACTTGCAATTTTTGGTAATCAATTAATTTCTCATTGAAAAGTCAACTTAGGTAGTTACATTTTTTTTTTATGCTAGAGAGGCCAGGCAAACGAACTAGGGTCACCTGATGTTAAATGATCACCACTGTCCATAGACACCCGCAGCGCTTTACGCGATGCCAGTGCGTTGTCGGCCCTAAAAGGGAGAGGAAAAAGGAAAGGGAATAGAGGAGGGGGTCACTGACCGTACGAAACGCAGCAGGAGTACTGCTGCTTCACGCCGGTGTTCTGTGAGATTATTAGTTAACATCATAAACTTAAGTAACAAACCTTAACCCAAAACAGACTCAAACAGGGGTAGGTACTAAAATCTTAGCATGAGTTGCACCAAGTCAAACCACCGGTTAAGCCACTTTCAGAAATTTACCTACTTAAAATACTTAACTCAGTAAAAGTACCAGAGAACCAGAGATTTGACAACTGGTTTGACATTGGTTATCGTTATATAAACTTAGTGCAACTCACTCTTAGAATAGCGTTGTATTTAGAAAACACAAAACAGACTCCACTTTACTTTATGGTGTGTAACACGTAATTTTATTATTATGATTCATTACCACGTAAACCATATTACCAAAAATGGATGTGCGTAACTCCGCTGCCATATTCCACAGAGTTCGTTCTAAATGCGTTTTTATGGGCACGATGTTGAGATTCAGTGTCGAGTGGCCGGAAGAGAACCGACCGACTGCCACAGATGCATCCTTGCGAAACGCGCTAGGAAGCCAAGTTCCATGTATGGTGAAATAGGCAGGTCAAGTACAAAATACACAGCTTTGTATTGCTTACAAGATTACGGGAAAGCGGTAGAACTCGACTCTCTATCTATTTGAGTAAGAGCTACTCAGCTTTTAAAAAGTGAAAAAGCTAATGCGATGCAGCTCATTTTAAAGGTGGCTGATAGTTTGCTTGGCGAGGTTTCCTTGAGAAGTAAAATTTTTTTTGCCTTTTCAATAGAATCTATCTAGATAAAACCTTTCACAGTTCGATATTTCCATGTTTTGATCAACAGTTTGAGTTAGTAGGTTGAATGGTAACAATTCAGAATTAAATTGGGTATGCGAATGTTGGCCAATAGTAAACCATTGTTACTTTTTGCTGTTCGCAAATATAATCAAGTGTATGCGACCTTTCGATCAATAGTGTGACAATATCCGTTCGGTATTATGAAATTGATACTATTTATGCCAGACGTGCCAGATTTCCAGTTTTTTGATTCATCAAAAAAATGACAAAAACTGGAAATTTTCGACTCAAGGTGCTTATGAATTGAAACCTAGACCTACATTTACCAAGGATGGTTCTAAAATGATCGATTCATCAGCAAAATTACGAAGTCGTGCGTGAGAAGAATAAAGCAACACATTATCTTTATGACGTATAAACAAGCTTTGCGCCCAAGGTCAAATAAAATCATTACACATCCCGAACGCTTATTACACATTACGTTCGCCAATTACAGAACAGAACTTTGACCCAACTAAAACTTTAAATAAACTTGTTCTTGTCGCGTAGATATTATATTTACCTATTAACAGATTGGGGTCATTATCCGATCGTTGCAACCGTCTAATTTTGGTGGACACTTATTTGTGGAAATGGCAAAAGATTCTGATACAGTTTTTAGCTATAGAAGTACAGGTCCTCTAATAAATAACTGAAAACGCCATCAAAATCTACAGCCGGTTCGTAGAAAACGTGACCACCAAAATTAGGCGGTTGAAACACTCGGATAATGACCATTGAATAGTTTGATTGAATACATTTCAGCGTGATCCTGTAACAGTTTTGTTAAAGTTACGACACATTACTGTTTAGAGTGATGTGCCATAAATTACTAAAAGATATCCCCTCATTGGCCCCGCAAATGAATTTAGCAGAGTGAAGTCAACTGGGTCAAGTACGTCTCTGTTCGATGCTCAGCGAACAATGGAAGTGCAGTTGCATCAGTTTTACAACGCAACTGATTTCATCTACTCACCAAAATGACATCAAACTGGCAAATTTATGTTTCCTTTGTAATGCTCTAACGTTAGAGTAAATAAATTTGCTGAATTTATAATAATTTGATGCTTATCCTTGGTTGCGCGCGTTGAGTTTGTTGATAATGACTTGCCTTAAAGCTATAAAATAATTTGAAGCTGTAATCAAGGCAACCTTCTCGTTAGCAGCAGTTAGGCGCAAGATTTTTACCTTGCTACTTTCACAACCAAATTTGCGTTGTAGAGTATATGTTTTCATAATAGCAAGCTTTTACATACTTTCCCAATTAATGCAGTTAACCTGAATCAAAAATTAAAATCAAAAAATCAAAACGTTAACTCTGCAAGTAGGCCGCAAAGCGCTCTTTTTTTATTCGATGAATTCATTTATTGAATCAGGCTTTACTTTGCAGACGTCCATATTAAGGTCGCGGGTGAGCAAAGTAATTGTTTCAGTTCGATGAATTCGTCAATCAAAAAAAGTTTCGCATAGAATCTAAGACTACACAGGAAAAAAATATTGGCTGTTTTGTTTAGTTTTCTAGGGTTAACATTATTAATGTCGTACTGTCCGTCCGTCCCTCAGTCCGTCACATCTCAAAAACCGTAATAGATAGACAACTGAAATTAATTTCTATTTATTGCCGCTACAAACACAAATAATAAAAATAAGAGAATAGGTATTAAAAATTAAGGGGGGTCCCAAATGTCCAGAAGATGCTAACATTGAATTTTTGTAGATACGGCCATATTTTGACGTACATACCTATAGTCTGCAGCAGAAGTGGAGTAGCGGTTATAGCGCTCAAAATGGTCCCTTATTATTTGCACAATATACAGTCGTGTACCTATACCTAGGTCATTTTGAGCAGCCGTTCTCCCGAGTCCAGCTCGCACCGGCCGAGCCGAGTGGTCGGTTTTTTTATTCTTTACATTTAAAGTAATGAATTAATTGTAGCTAGAGCCTAGATTGAATCTTTATCATCACTTACAAAAGAATCTATGATCATAATGACGCCTGTTCATAATCAGCTGTCAGTAAACAAACCGGTATGACGCAGAAGCTTTCTCTTAACACGTGGACCGGTAGCGTGAGTCATCACATCACTCATATCTGGTCTTTCCTCTCGATACGTGACGAAATGACGTACGAGGCGTTGCCTTTTGTTATTTTGTAATGAGGTTCTATGCGCGCGACCGCAAACGATATGGCCGCCGTTGAAACAGTTGGACACCTTAACACCGGTAGTTAGTTATAATTATACACTAAAAATTAAAAAAAAACCCCAACGCAATTAGGTCACACATATGTTGGGCCTGTGCCCTGCAGTGGGACGTATAATATTATAGTATGGGATGATGATGATGATGAACTTACTTAAAGGGATCTCTTCAGTTAATGTTAAACATTAACAGGACATCAGAAATAAGACACGCAATAAAAAGTAAAGAGAACATAAAAAAAAAACAAATTAAAATTAGAGAAAATTAGTAGTATGAATTGCCATTTGTACTTATGTGTAATTTTCGTGTCACAACGGAACTTTCTCCAGTCAGTCATCTTGTATGGTTAACTGCCATTTAACGTGGTCCAGCTTTTTTGGTTTCTACCCATAAATACGCGATGCTACGCGACACACTCGCATGGAAAGAAATGAAACCAAAATTTAGTGCGACTACGTTCTTTTTTGCGTACGGGTCAAAGGACAGTAAAGGATTATGAAAAATCGCCGTTTTCTGCAATGCAAACATTTTTGCATTGCTAACTTTACCTTGACAAGATCTCGCGCTCGCGTTTCGAAACGTTATCTTATCTCCACGTAGTGCGCATGTCAAATTAGGTCCAGAAATATGTTTCGTCCGTTTAGATTTTTAGACGCAAAGATACGGTAGAAGCGAGGTACTTTATTTTATACGTAATTAGGGTTGCCAACCGTACTATAATATATAGTATTGTACTATATTTTCGCTCTGTGTACTATATACTGTTGAAGAAATATATAGTACGCAAAAATACTATATTTCAGTCAGTCCTTACGCATGCGGTTTGGGTAGGCCATTTTTACTATACAATACAAATATTCTTTATTGATCACCAAAAACAGTACAGTGACATTACAAAAATAAAAATTCAGGTAGACAATAGGCTATACTTATGTTTAATGAATCAATTTTCGCTATTTAAAGTATTTTGTACTATTTTTTTTTCAGAGTATTATATTTTTTCTACTTTGGGCTGGGAAATACTATATTTGCTTAAGAAATAGTTGGCAACCCTATACGTAATGCATATCTGCGGATATACACCTCTATCATCAGCTGACTGTTGCTCTAAAGAAAGGAAAGGAAGATGGTTATATTTATTGAATCGAATTTTGCATAAAACTGACACAAAAAAGGAAGCTGGCTCAGCACGATGCTACGAATTGCAACGCTGATATTCAGCCAGAACTTTGGCCTTTAGGGGTTCTAAAACTAAATTTAATCTAATATCAAATTCTACTATACGGGAAATAATTTAATATCGTGTTCGACTAAATATATATTTATGTTCAATTTTTTAGATGTCAGCTCATACATGTTTGCCTTTATGGTATATGCATTCACACAAGTAACTACCACCGTTATCTATTAGATTCGTGTTAGGACATTAATTAGGTTGCGTGAGTCATACTTTTATATTTAAATAAAAATAAATAAATAAATAAATATTAGGGGACAATCTTACACAAATCGACCTAGTCCCAAACTAAGCAAAGCTTGTACTATGGGTACTAGACGACGATAAACATACTTATATAGATAAATAAATACTTAAATACATAGAAAACATCCATAACTCAGGAACAAATATTCGTGCTCATCACACAAAATAAATGCCCTTACCGGGATTCGAACCCAGGACCTCTTGCTTCGTAGGCAGGGTCACTACCAACCAACTAGGCTAAGGCGGTCGTTAAAATTTGGTGGTGTTATCGTGTTTAGTTGAAACAATGTGGCATATTTTCCTAAGTAGCTCGCCAAGATATTTAGAACATCGAATTGGGAGTACTCTTGTTGGTTGTTGTTAACGACCGCTTTAGCCTAGTTGGTAGTGCCCTGCCTACGAAGCAAGAGGTCCTGGGTTCAAATCCCGGTAAGGGCATTTATTTGTGTGATGAGCACGAATATTTGTTCGTGAGTTATGGGATGTTTTCTATGTATTTAAGTATTTATTTATCTACATAAGTATGTTTATCGTCGTCTAGTACCCATAGTACAAGCTTTGCTTAGTTTGGGACTAGGTCGATTTGTGTAAGATTGCCCCTAATATTTATTTATTTTTAATATTTATTTTTATTGACATTATAATTACATTTTGTAGAGCCGCGATAACCTATGAGCTACAGTTTCTTTTATAATACATAAAAATCCTAGTGAAGTGTTCTAAAATTATTTAGATACTATTATTATCTAGGATGTTAGATCATTTGGAGTGGTTGTGTACTGCTTGCTGTACAAACTGGCAACATCCTCAGTGTTCTACGTCGGTTATAAAAACGAACAATGTCAGCGTGCAAAGCGTTACGTTTTTAATTATTATTATAATAGTATTCATTCATATTATTTCCATCACGCCGGTACACTACGACTCGTGCCCGCGCTCGCGTCAGTTTTCCGCACGCGTTTTACCAAAGGGCTTAACTGACCCACTGTAGCCACACTATACGACGTTTAGTGAAACCGTATAGTATGCAATTATACGTTACACAATAATACAGCACAATAGATACACATTACCGCGCGGCGCACGCGTGTCCCACAAACCTATAGCTTTGTGTTGCTATAATTATCTTCTAGCTTATTGTTTGATGTTTTATATCGTGTTAATTATGTCAGAGCTTCCTGAATATGGCTTTGGTGATGAACCATTACCAGTAATGGTAGGTATTAGGACGATCCCCAAAACATCATTTTCTCTCTCACAACAGCATACAAAGCTCAAAATGTAATAGAAAATTCATAATGGTTGTAATCTTATTTTTAGATGATAAAGGTTGCAACTCCAAATACCAATCCACGGAACTAAACATTTGTATTTTGATGGGTCACCGATTCATCATTGCTCTGTTCGAGCTGTAAACACGTACATCCTAAATTACATAAGCCCCAAATTACTATTATGTTTTTTCGTTTAAATAAAAACCTGTTTATCATTAAAGACTTTCCGACTAGGTACTTACATTCTAAGCTCAGGAGACGTCAGAGATAAGAATTGGCTTTTTGTGATAATAAAACAACATGATGTCGAAAAAAGTCCGGGTATCGCTGGTGAATTAATCATGCAATTAAAGTAGCATTGTTTACTGCTAATACTTTATTTCAGAAGGTACTCAAAGTTCTGGAGAATGTTTGTCAAAATGTTAAAAATTATTTATCATTATACCTGTTCGGTCGATTAATAGACGTAGGCACAGCCAATTACCAGTAAGGAAACTCGATCGTCTAGCCAGGAAAACTACGGTCGCGTTGCGGTGCAGGACAGGGTCACGTCGTTGTTGTCGTTATCGTTATCGTCGTCGTCGTCGTCTTCGTCGGCGGCCCCTAAGCTAATTCGATTCGCAAGCCCAATTCGTCCGATTTACAGTGTGCGCTGGGACAATTAGCACCGAGACGGAGTGTGAACACTATTGCCAGTCGCATTGCATACATCGTCGTTATAACTTTATCTATATAGCCACTTTTCGAGTTTTTGTCTTCACTCAAGATTAGACACAACTATAGATCTCATACAGGGATTTATAGTTGTAACGCAAATCGATTACCTGAACTGAATTTCCACGTTTGCACTTTTTAGTTGGTAAACTTACAGCGGGGGTCCACGTCTCAGCTCCATAGATTCTCCCATATTTCTGTGCAAAGGATAACTGGGGTTATCGTACATATCGGATGTCGGCGTGCCGGAATTCGGTCCCAAGTCTCGCTCAAGCTTATGTGTTCTTACGTCAAATACGAGTTTTTTGAACTGTCTAGTATTTTATTTTTAAAACGATCACATTCAAGTGATAATTTTATTCTATTTTAATCCTGTTTTGACCACATAAAGTTTTATTTTATTTTATAAACACTTAATCAGAAGTCACAAATATTGTTTGTTATTCAAAACCCACACGAAACTTGCCATCTGTTTGGTAATCCCACATTAGATACTTTGAAAGTTTTTAAAATTTTTATTTTATTGTCAAATCACACGTTTAAGCCGTAAATCATCCATTTAAAAAGCTACTAACGACATAAAGAAACAAGCATCAAAGGTCAGCAGCGGAAGCGTCGGTTAACAAGTAAAGGCGAGAGGTTATTACACTTGCCCGTCTGGCTTGTAACGGCAATGGAATTAACACCAATCGCGTACACTCAGGAGCTTATAAATAGCCAGATTATAGCTAAAATTACTATTGAAGAAATTATTGTGACTGGCAGGTCGAAAGTTACGTTAGGTGTGGGTAGTGAGCTGTCAAAATGATGAGCAACGTTTGGCGTTTATTTTTCAAAGCCACTTCTAAACCGCATCTTTAAAACAAAAAAAAATTGGTTACAAGCTTACGAACTATTGTGATCCGTGTACGCAACAAAATATACACGAGTATCTACGACCTACGTCCTTGCTGATGTCTGGTCTGATCTATTACTTACCTATTTGAACTCGCGATCGTGGACACATAATTGTCTTGTAACTCAAATGGAACCTCTACCGGCTTCCGCTCTTAGAGTATATATGCTTGTGTATCATCTAAGCTTCCGCTATTACTAAATGGAGGTATAGGAAGGACTAATTGCAGCAACGACTGACAAATGTATTAACGTGTTAAAGAATAATAACACTGTTTCGTAAAGAAGGCTCCTTGTTTAGATATCGATTCTCATCTTCCGATATTAATATTAACTTTAAATTAAAAGCATTAATACCTACATTAAGTTTATTAAGCACTCTTGTTGCAATGGTATGAATACCGGACAGTCCTTGCAACTAGGTACATAATTCCATAAATTTCCTTAAAATTTATTATGAAACAGGAAATTCCCGTTAATATGTACCTACATACATTTGATAAAAATATATTATATCACAGTAATTAAGTGAAATTACTTGTATGGAATCTACCTGTACAATTTCCTGTCGATATAATGCATCGATGCAGACACAAACACACAAAGTCATAAACTTGCTCTCACCCCAACCAGACGTTACCGGAGTCTAGACCAAGTCTAGACTATCTTTATTGTGTCCACATCTCTTCATCCTTTGAAACGAGACTACTCTACTTGAAATTTTTAAAATTGTATTCAACTGCTTAGCATAAAATCTCATCTCGTCTTAGTCGTTAATGAAAACACGGTCGAAGGTTCTTTCTTAAGTTATGTTATGTCACCTGATACCTACCAAAGAATCCAGTTTTTCTAATTAAGAACAGTCACGCCATTACGAACTACAAAAACGTCGGAAAGACAGGCAAAGTCAATAAACCATGCCACCGGCCATCCCAAAATCCAACAAATTACATCACAATGTGCACTATCAAAATCTCATAGCTTCATAAGTGCTACCAAAATGGACGTTAGAAACTTTACGACTCTCGGTTTCAACAGAAACGTGTAAGCGCACGGTGCACTGGTTTCGTTTTGATTTCGTACGCAATATTTTATGAGTTACGTTTTCAATGTAGGTTAATGCCTTCTGAGATAACAACAGTCGCAGTTGATGGACCAGCAACGGAAAACAAAGTAGATTATTAAACTATTCCTGGCGTTTTATTGAATTTATAAAAATTTAATACCCTTATCTGGTAGACGATCGTCTTGGTAAGCGCCATATGCGCGTTTGCAAACCGCTCTATCCGCACCGAAAGCGGTGCTCACAAAAACGGGATTTTAATGGGTTTAGTTTTACTCGTGCGTCGATAAAAAATCAATCGTGACAGTCCTCATCTCGAGCGGCGTACTGTACCCACGCATTTTTCCCACGTTTCCTGGAGTCACGTTTTTAATTATTCCAACCACCACTCCCACTGGCGTTAAATCCAAAACGAGTAAAAAGTGATTTCTTGTTCTGGTTCTGACCATAAATCGAACTCCCTCAGTATTCATCTCGTTAAAGCGAAGTAAACGGCAACCGGATTGTCAAGATTACACGTCAATTACGGCAGTAACCCCATACAGTACGTGATGTTTTAGTGAATTTGCATATTTATTCACGCAATTGGGGTCAAGTGTCTGTCGTGTCTTATAATCCGATTCTATTAAATGTCAGTAAGTTGCCATTTATAAAGTCTTCCTCGGTCCTGCAACAGCGAGTGCATATTCAAGGCGGAACGATACTCAAAGGTCAGTCGGTGAATAGAGATCGGCAGATGTGACGCAATGGGGTAGTGTTAATAATACCAGGAAGCTTTTGATACATCTTTCTAAAGTCGGGATCTTATGCATTGTAAATTTGTAAAAGTCACATAGGCTTATAGCTTATATCTTATATCATAAATTTGACTAACACCATGTACCTAACATATTTATAAGTATTACTAACAAATGATGGATCATAGTTATCTGAATAAATCAATTTTTATTATTATTATTATAGGTACTGGTTTGTTATTTTTTACGCATTACCCGCTGCCACTTCATTGATGATTCCGAGAAACGTGATCTTAATACAACTACGAACACTCCCATCACTTTGTTTTACTACCTTTTCAAAATTTTCGAAGTTTCGTAAAATCACACATTGGTATGAAGTAGCGTAACTTCCGATGATTAGTTTTTACAATTCACGATGGGGCGTAAGACTCAACGGTAGCTCGATATGGCGACACCGTGAAAATTGCGTTTCGGTTTAAGGAAACCCGTGAGACTTGTCCATTGTTTGTCGTGTTGCCTAATGTAAGTGCCAATTAAATGCGTATTACCTGATTAAATATAATGCTTCCCGTATAACTTTAACCGTAAAAGAGAGTGATTGTTTGGCGTTACACTTAGTCAATAGAATTGCTTATCTAGAAACACTAGAGTTGTATGTGCTTGTTAAAGAGGTTACAGTCATTAGCATCTTTAAAACTACTCGCGTGGATCTGTAGTTTGTTTGTTTACATATGGTCGTAGTACGTTCGCATGTAGGTAGTGATCCGTTAAGTTGCCGCAGGGTGCTTCTACCGGCCGCGGCACCGGCGGCCGCGACTCGATCGGCTGACTGCGCTGCCAGCCGTCAGTCGCGCGCGGCACGTTCGCCCGCTCGCACTCGGTGTGCACATCCTCCCAACGCAACAGCTGATCGCGGTCTTTCGTACCACGTAAACAAACTTTATCACATAAAAAGTATCAATAACCTACTGATATTCAACTTTAAATAAAGTACAGTGGCAAACGAAGAGGTACGAACCGAAACAGGAACTGCATCCCGCCGGGACTCAGATCGATATCCCGAAAACGGTCCTGCGGCCTCCCGCGATAGAGCTTGGCAATATTTTGGTGCAATAGACTCACAGTTGCAATAATTATAATTAATTTTAAATTTTGATTATTGAAAGACTGAATTTTTACTAGTAATTTTATAACTGTGCTAACCGCAAGAGTTCGATTATAAGTGCTGTGTCCGTGAGAATGGATTTCCTTGATTGACTGTCGTATCAGGTGGTTGTGCTGCATCTTCGATAGCATTGTTCTGGACAGAGTAAGTACTCATAATATTTACAATGTAACCTCCGCGTTCTGTTTACTCTGCAGTCGAGTCGAAGCATCATACATCGCGCTTTTGCGTGAGTAAATAAGTTCCTTATCGTTCTCTGAGTAATCGCGAGTACCTAGTAAGTGATTATAAGTTAACATTTTTAGATAACGATGTTTTTGTGCAAATCAGTTTGTCTGTTTTTATGCGCCCTTGAGCTGTGGTGTTGCGCGGATCCCGGGGTTGTCTGTGAACTTGAGGGGTGCGTTACCCCCTGTCTGCCGTGAATGGAGCCGGCACGGCGCAAACCTCCCTCCCATTCTATACTATAGGAATATTCTCTCGATCCTTTTGTGTATGAAGATACAAGATTTAATTATTTCGTTTGACGCTCGACAAAGCATTCATGTGTAATTCTTATCGATCAGATCGGTCGCTATTGCTAGTTTAATTACTAATGCAATCGAGACATCGCCTTTTGTAACTAGCGATATCAATCGGTCATTAGATCGATTTGTTTTAATCAAGTCACGGGTTGTTGGTTGTTTTTTTAAATAACTTATTCTTAGACGTTGGAAACTTGAGTTACTATAACACAGTCAAGTAATATTTACGTTATTGTATTTAAAAGACGAGCAAGGACTTTCACTATCGACGCATTACTTGGCAGGAACTTTGTCTGAATGGAACACGTCTATAACAGAAATTAATTTTCGTATGTTATTTTCTATAAGAGGATATCAATAGTTTGAGTTATGTCGTATGTAATAAAAGAGATGACACAAAAATGATTGAATTAAGGATGATAAGACAAACTTAATTTTATTTCTTATTGGTACCTACTAGAAGTAGAAAACCATGTACCATTTAGGTACATGTTTTACTAAACGTTAAATCTTTAGCAAATAGTACAATAGTACCTACCTAGACATAAACGAAACTTAATGGGAAGACAAGTACAGCAAATTAGCTGTCAACAGGCTATCACACGTCTGTACTAGAAATTGATTATCATTCAACTCACGAGTCAAGTTACTTTTATTTTCTCTCGTTTCAAACAGAAAGCGGTCAGATGTGTCCGATTTATTTAGGTACTTCTAAAGTTTCACCTTTTGTATTCCGGGAAGCATTGTAATGGTGATCAAGAAAGTGCATTTCCCGAAGACAAGTGCGAACTGCCAACGCATACGTAATGCACTTAACGTAACTTTTCCTTCATCTTATAATGGTACTTCATGGCCATTAGTAACTTTTAATTGGTACTGCCTACCGGAGAAACCTGTAGTGGATACCTTAGGTATGCTGTATTGTATCACACTTCCATAACATGTGTAATAAATACATGCCGATGCTTTATTGTCTAACGCACTCGGCATCACGATCGTTTTCACCTCTTCTTTCTGTCATACGGTATAGGATAAGTGTAGAAAGAGATGGATAATGCGATCGCGAGTGCCCGCACGTTAGACAATACGGCCTCAAGACTCTTCCTTGTTTGTTTTCGTGATGATTTTGAAATTCCACTTCTACTCATTTCTACATTATCTATACTGCGATCGTCTGTGGCGTTCGGTTGGTGTTCCGATCGTTCTACATGGTCGTGTGCTCTTAAGCGTGACTTCACGTTTTTATTTAGATACGACATGACAGGCGCATGTCAATCGAATATGCGTTTTAAATTACTCAACATTGCTATTACATTTCCTCGTAGTGTTCCTTTACTTGCAATAATCATTGTTGTTTGAAACGTGCGATCCTATATTTTCCTCAGCACGCGGCGGCGGATAGAATCACTCATTGTACCTGTACGAATTGCAATACTTTTTGCTATGATATAATACATCACTGATAATATCTACTATCTCAAAAGCTTAATTGTTATCTGTTGATCTATCCTCACCCGTTTCTTAGCACAAGTTGGCCTCCAATATTTTTTGTCTATAGAATGCACTGCGGTGTTGTGGTTAGTCATGATCATGAAGTCCGTGGAATAAGCCACGTAGCAAGGTTGGGCTGTCACGTCTCGACCAGCTTATTGTTGCCGAGCAATTTCATTGCTACTGACTTCTTTGTTGTTTATTTTATTTGCTTTTTATGTTCTCTGTTGCGATTTTCCTTTGAACACGGATGCTTCATGTCTTTGGTGTAACAATGTTTACACGTGCTTAAAGGACGAGACTTCTTAATGTAATATGGGTATCGCTCGACCCTGTATCCCTACCGCAACGCTTGAGTGTAATCTCTCAAGAGGATCATCTCGAACTTTATATAGCCTAACTCCATTAGTTAGTCGGGAAGGTGTGGTCCAAATTTAGGATAATGAGCGTCGGCGTTGTTGTCACGGCAATTAACTGGTGGGCTAGGGTCTTCCGGGACTATTTCGGAACGTTGATCGATATGCTTTGTAAATGGGTTTGTTACGGAAGTCAGTTTAGACAAAATAAATCTAAGTATGTTAGAGGAACTTGGACATAATCGTTCGGTTGCGGTTTTGTATTTGTCTAGTCGACCGTGTCATAATCATAATGCCGTTTAGATGGACTAAGCTTATGTATGTCAACAATTCGTGTCATGTCAACTCATGTGATAATAATAAAAATGCAAAAAAAAACACCTCGGATTGAATTACAAACATTAGCATCGTAAACTTATGCCACATCCTGTGTGTACCGCAAAACGCGTTATCTTTAATATTCCTTTTAATCGCTCTTTCTGTAATAATGTTAATTACTCATACGCAATTAAACTGACAGTGGCAATGAAGTATTTGTAATAGTGAAAGTGCTACCTGAATCCTGTTTATGTTTGATTTTATCTTATCATGTAACGACGTGATAACAATTAGATAAATCGTCATAATCAAAAATAATTTGTGATTAATTAGTGCGCTTGCATGCGGATGTTTCGAATTGCAACATTTACTTTAACGACTACAGTCGGATCTTTAACGGTAACTTAGCTTCTTTTTTTATTTTTAAAAACCAGTTGGTCTTTTTGGTAATGGAAAGTTGCCAGCCCTGCGTAATTGGCTTTATTACTAGTGAATCGTTAATGAATCCGATAGAGGTGAGAGTAACGTTTTGTTCAATTCGCACAACCACGCCCACATTTGCGCGCGCATCTTATTAGCCGATATCTCGGTAGGGTTGAGGGTTACGATATTATTTATTGCTCACGTGTTTTGTACGAGTTCTTATTTAATGAGTGTTCGTATTGATTTAATGGTGGCGCTGAGCGCATGGCAGCAACGTGCTGTATCTCGCCATTGTTACTTCGGCACATTGTACACGGTATTTTAATTTAAATTTTCTACCACATTTATCAATGTTTATAAATGAACGTATCAGCGAACCGTTGTTCCCAGAAATTTACTACCAATAATTGTACATAAAATTAAGATTTTCTATTGCAAATACCCAGCCGACAAGGAACTATGTCAGTTCAATTCAATAGTCACTTTATCTTTGATCACCACAGGTTTAAACAAAACGCAACCGCAATCGTTAGTTCCGTTCCGTTACAGTTTCTTGTGGCTTCCCACACACTATGCAGTTCCCATTCAAAACATTAGACATCGCGATTTAAAACAAAATCATAAACACAACGACATAATGTCTCAGGCCAGTGCAAACTCAGCACTGTTCCGGTTACACTAAGCTTAAATTCAATGCAATATGACCCGTCGCATCCGATTATGTATGGTACGAAAAACTGTACCAATATTTACACTCCGTTACGCGATATTTTCTTAACTTGTAATTCACCTGTGCACATTTGTGACGTCACGCCGGTACAAATATGAATTAACGTTCTAGAGAAACGTGTTTGTACGTTGCGAAATTGGAAGTTAAACCTCCATTTGGTTCTATTGATATACATAATGTAATACTATTGATTACGATGGATATTACGTGAACAAGTTTGTCTAATGTTTAGTACATTAACATTGAACTTTAACAAATACGCCTTAGAAAAACCCAATACTTTTATTAATGTTTTATTCGCTCAGCTACAGGAAACGATTTGTTTACCCGAGCGCAGAGCTCTAATAGAATTTTACTCGAGACTTATTTGTACGAACCGGTACTTTAAAGTGCTATTTTATGTAAGGTTTTGTACAAATTATATTTTTCTATTTTTGTCTCCGTCTCCATCGTTGTTCAACAAACAAACGGCCCCTTGTCCAGAAATAGTTTCAAAACGTTCACAGTAATGAACATAAAAGTAAGAAGTTGTATTAGAACGCTCCCAATTTAACTTTGTTATTCTTTCACCATAAATGGTTTTATTTTTAAACCAGAACACCGGGCAATACTTGTAGTTCTACGAGCGTGTCAACCGCTATAGTATTCTATCGCATAGGTATATTGAAGAAAAATATTTACAGTTAGCTAGAAATTTTAGAAAATTGAAACTACCGCATACAAAGCATCATCATCATCATCAACATCCCAGCATATATACGTCCGACTGCAGGGCGGGTACAAGGCTCCTTTCAGAATGAAAGCGCTCGGGCAGACGTTTCCACGCGGGCCCAGTGCGGATTGGGAACTTCACATGTGTGCGTGTTGAATTTCTTCACAGGTGTGTGCCGCTTTCCTCACAATGTTTTCGTTCACCGTAATGCACACGGTAAATTTCAAAAGTAATTACGCACATAAACTTGCGATCCCGGGCTCGAACCCACGACCTTCTGCTTGAGAGGCCGTAGGTCAAACCACTAGTCTACCACGGCTTTACATAATGTATCGTTTTATAAAAACATGATGGATGTTATGCGGCAGGATATTGATAGCGGTTGAAACGCTTGTAGAACTACCCACTTTTACTTCTTGTATTGTGATGATATGATTATGGGGTTCCTTTGTTTCGTATAATTTAATAATTCATAATGCATCATTCGTCATGATCAACGTTAGTCAGAGATTTATTTCTGAAACGGTATTTTTTTCAGGACTTTTTGTTCTTAGTTTTGTTTCAGAAATAAATCACTTTATGACTAACATCGATTATGAAGAATTATGACTTCTTAAATTATGGGAGTCATTATAGACCCTATGATTGATGATACATTCTTATTTAACCTTAAAACCCGGTTTAAAAGTAGGCAAAGTAAAATAATACACTTTATTCAACTTCTAATGACTGACATAATACGTGATTCAGCTGAAATTGTTTCGTGTTTACTAAACAAAAATCGCACGGCATACCAAACCGAGCGAGACGTAACGGTTTCGCGCGTGAAACGTGAGAACAGGGTCGTTTATGGGGGGCTATTGTGAACCATGGGATGGGGCACGCGTCAAAACTTTATGGCGAAAGATGCGCGCAGTCTAGCGATGTGCCGAGTACGGCTTGACTCGAGTCAGACTCGATTCCTGCTTAGGACTCGCTTACTCGAGTACAAAAATATTTTGATTCGAGTACGCCAGACTCGATTCGGTACTCGAGTCAGACAGAATCGGTTTCGTACTCGCTGACTCGATTCTATTATGCGAGTACAACTGACTCGAATCTAGTATTCGAGTCAGATTGACTCGCTTGAATTTAATCTCTTTTTACTTAAGCAATGAATGAATACTATGCTGTTTGAAGATACTCCTTTTCGATTTTTCCTTTTTGTTATAAAATTGGTAACGGACTTGATTTCTGGACTCGAATTTCTTGACTTGAGTAAACATTCCAATAGATACCAAACATAGAATCGAGTAGGCTTTCACTGGACTCGAATCGCGGAATCGAGTCAGAATTCGAATAACATATTAACTGACTCGAGTCGCGGAATCGAGTCAGGATTCGAATACCACATAAAATGACCCGAGTCGACTCGATCCTCCAAAACAGCGACTCGGCACATCACTAGAGCAGTCATACTCTTGACGAGCGGCGGGCTAGCACGCTTGCAAGTGCGGTCACAGAATAACTAATAGTACTAGCGTACAGAAGGATCGCTCTCGAACAGAAGTCAACTTTAGGTATAAAAATTTACCTCTATTACGACCGTTAACTGCTTGCACGCGAAATTGAAACTTATCGTGTGATACGAGCGTTCATATTAAGTTGAGCACCGCTGACACGAAACCAAGAGCACAGGGTTCCCACTCGCCGATATTTAGGTAGGTATATAAATCAAGAAAGTTAAGTGTGTATTAATTCAGTAAACTACCTTCACTAAGTAAGTAAGTTAATTATAGAATCGTTTAGAAGTCATTGATTGTTGTAAAAATCACAGAAAAAAAGATGCTTAGTTACGCACGACGCGACTAGCGTGTGAACCGATAGCCGAGCGACAACCTACTGCCATACGCCTGCCCGGGAGACGCGCCGGCCTAGCATACCTAAATTGCGAAGTGAAACCCCCCTGGTACGGTTGGCTAAGAAAGTGGGCTACCAGTTTTGACAAAAGTTTCTGTGAGACCTAAATATCGTTAACGTTGACTTTTCTAACTGAGTGAATTAACGAACTGATATCGATGATGATGACGACGGATTTTAGGATTTTAGCTTTATTCGATGAAAGAGATGAAGAAGTCTTACCACAAAACTGAATAGGTACTGCGCGGACAAAACCTGGTACCAAATAGGTAAAGCGTGCTAGCCTGGTTAGTCGTAAATTATACAACTTTGGTGAGGTTTTATGTCAGGATTATAGCGTGAAAGGGGATTTTATCGTTTGATTTTAGGTACTTCGACGATTGAAAGACAGCTCGTATAAATACTACGTTTTACCCGCGAATTCATTGACATCGCTTCCATGAAATATAGGAGGTGTGAATATCTGTTGTGGTAAACTGCTGCGAATTAAGTAAAAAGCTTTAGAAGAAATAAATAAAAAAACCGGCCAAGAGCGTGTCGGACACGCCCAAGGTAGGGTTCCGTAGCCATTACGAAAAAAATCAAGTAATATTTTTCTAAGGATTTCGTATGTGTACGGAAATCATCCAAGTTTAGGTATGTTTTATACCTTAGGCTACTATTTACTCTTAAACTTCAAATAATTTCCAAGCAATCTTAGCCGCTATAATTTTCCTAGTAAATTTGATATATTTACTACCATTCTGAATTTTTTCAAATTTTTCCACCCAACAGTTTAGATTTTAGAGGGGGGGGGGGACGGTCGATTTTAATGAAAATTTTCACTTTAAAGTTGAATATTTCGCAAACAGATCACTGAATAGAAAAAATCATGTTAGCAACCCCGCAATGGTTTTAAGAGACCTATCCAACGATACCCCACACAATAGGGTTAGTCGAGAAAAAAAAATCACCCCCACTTTACGTCTATGGGAGGTACCCTAAAAAAATATTTTTAGTTTTTTTTATTTAACCACTTTGTCGGCGTGACTGATATATATATTCATGTCAAATTACAGCCTTCTAGTACTAACAGTCTCTGAGCATAGCCGCGGACAGACAGAGAGACGGACAGACATGGCGAAACTATAAGGGTTCCTAGTTGACTACGGAACCCTAAAACTAGCACCACCAGTGATCGCATTAACTTGAAATTTGGTATACTTATGTGGGTTGGATAACAATGCAAGTACAGTCAACAAAAAGTACAGTCAGCGAAAAGGCTTGCATCGAAAATGATTTTTTTAACAAATACTTATTATATATTAGAAGACTAGGCGAATTGATGGTTCTTTATTAATACAACAAGTCATCAGATTTACCCACACACATACCGAATTTCAAGTCAATCGGACCATTAGAAGAAGGTTGAAATTGACTTCAGTGATTTGCTCACATTGTCAGTTACATATAAGTGAGGGTCGTAAAAGGTATATGTTTAAGACGGTACGATGGGCACCATTTCTCCATACAAACGTAATCCCCTGTTTCCTCCCTGGATAATGGCTTTAGAGCCAATTTTTTTTACTGTGTAATCTGTATCTACCACAGCTATGCCCCTATGTTTCGTTTTTTTCCATATTTCAATTAACATAAGAAATATGAGCTTTCAAAAACTGAAAAAATTGCCCAATTTCAACGGCATTTTCAGACACTCATCAGAAAAGAATCCCTGATATAAACAAAAAAAGGAAAGCATAGGGGCATAGCTAAATTTGTCCTCTAATTATTTTTGAAAAAAATAATTTTATTGGTCCAGTTTTCGAGAAGTAAACAGGGGATTACGAAATGCTGTTTTGATCAATTTTACGCGCCTAATAACGGACTGAGCTGCAGTTGTCCCGCTCTCGCTGTACTGACACGGAGGGGTCCGGGCGAGACAGCGACATTTCATTAAAATACCTATTTCTCAAAAGTCTCTCAGCCATCGTACCCTCTTAATACCATCTATCGGTGCCATTAGCTCTTAGATACATAATAATGGCATCGGATTCGGATATGACAATAAATGCTAATGCATATTATGTCCTCGGTAACACAATCAAAAGAGACATGAATTTAACCCTTTGAACGCCAAGAACACCTGAAGGGGTCGTGTACTGCCGTGCCTGCCACGCCACCGACGCTTATAGTGGTCATGACGTTTATTGTCAAAGAAACTTTGACACGCGAAATTACGATTGAAATTTGCGTTACTTTTCGTCTACACTCGGCTTGTTGGTGACACATTTGTACTCGAAATGGGGCCTTCAAAGGGTTAAAGTCGGCTAAAATGCATGTAATAGGGTTGTCATGTCGTCATATCGGGTTGCATAATTGTTGAGGTCATAATGTAATGTTTGTCATAATTTGTTGGTAAAGTATTCATATCTCTTTTTACTTTGAATCCATGAATTGCTCAGAATTGTTATAAAACAAACCTATCCTAACATACAGAGTTCTCTACAGGTGACCATTTAAAAACTTCTGAAAAATTTACTGTTTCAACATGGAAAAAATTATGACAAACATTACATTATGTATGACTAAAAATTTTATGCCACTGCATGCACGCACCATGTAATATAATATCCAAGTATAGGTAACTACCTGGTATTTAAATTTAGCATTATATGTAACGTTGTTCGTACAAATGAATGGTAATGTAGGTATTTAGGTAATCAATCGAACATGACTAAACGTCACACGTGCAAATAAGAAAATCTTCATAACTGTAAAACACATGTGTAGCTGTGAAATGTTGAGTATCATTTTTTATTTAGCCGCGTGAATACAACATGCCAACAATAACTTCATTACGGTCGAACACACACGATCGCAAATAATTTAATGATTTCATTATTTCCCCAAGGATTTACGGTTGTGGCCACCCATGTTGTCATTACGTAATGAAAAGGAAACATAAAAATTATTCTATGAATATCACTATTATAGTGATATGTCAACCTTATGGTTGACTAGTTACTTGGCTATATTTTACATAGTTACTAAACCAGTTTTAACCCGCTGCTTCGCCCGCATCAAAAATACCTTCACCAGAATAAAATACAATACAGCATTTATAAATATAACTATAAATGAAAAAAATTAAAAACTCCCAACGCAATTTGGTAATATGTTTGATAATAAAGTAAATGCTTATTTAGCGTCTGAGATCCCTTCCGCAGCTAACAAAAGAGCTGATAACTTGGAAACGGCTGAACCAATTTTGATGAAACGTGTCTTAAGAACCATCGCCAAGAAACCTGCTTTCAAATAAAAAACAAACCACATCCAAATCGGTTCACCCGTGTAATAGCTATGATGCCACATACAGACACACGCACATAGCAGTCAAATTTATAACATCTTTTTTTGTGTCGGGGCTTAAGAATGCTTAAGTATTAAAATTTACTAAAATAACTGACTGCCATCTTGAAAGCCGAGCTACTTCAACGTTCTTGGATAACGCCCCGTATTCTTGTTTAAAGTTTAAATGTTATCCCACGGGAACTTATTACCGGGATATTACTTAAATAAATACCCTATGTCTCAATCCAGATATTTGTATATCTACGCCAAGTTTCGTATACTAAAATCAGTTCTTTCGTTTTGGCGTGATTGAGTAACATGTACTTATCCAAACAACTTCACAAACTCGGATAATGTTTTTATTTAAAGTACTAACTTAAAAAAGGTCTATTCCCACTAGTTCTATCTATTATCAGTTCTATTGATAGAATTATGTACCTATTTGGATTTATTTTGTCCCAGTACTTAGTGACATTAAAATTGTGGATCTAATTTAATTGAAAATCGGTAAAATAATACATTTTGGTTCACTGGGAGAAAACGTTCCAGCTAATTCTATTAATGAAACTGATAATAGAACTAGTGGGAACAGACCTTAAAAAAATTATATTACTCTTATTGTAATTATGGTACGAATGTTTGCGTTCGTATTCGCTTTCGTAGTTTGCTCTTGTTTTATTTCATTGTGCTCAGATAGGCACGGTCAGTGCCTACATAAAAAGAGTATGATGCCTTTGTCTGTTCCTTGTGTACTTCCTACGTGTGAAAGCGGCTTTCTCTCAATAATATAGTGCAGTTATACAACGAGAGGTCAAAGGGACCATTATTTACGACTGTCTCGGCTTACTCATCCATTAAAATGTTTATAGATAACGAGGCCATAATGCGGTGTTAAATAAATAAATGTCGTGGTACAATTTACACCTATTGACCTAGTCTCATACTAAGCAGACTTTGTATTGTGGGTATTAGGAAACGGATAAACATACCTTTGTTTATACGTAGATCAATGCAAGTATTCATATTTATGTATTGTTTGTAAAACTCCTTATTGCTCATAGAATAGGTACAGTCAAGGAATTTAATTCCCTACCCGTTTCGTAATAATGTCGTGTAATATTCGCAATGCATTAAGGTCGAAATGTCAATTGGAACACGTCAAAACAACATCGTTGCTAGCTCTTATGGTGACAGTTTGTCGCACGATATTCAAACTTATGTGGGTTGGAAATTAAATTCCTTGACTGTACATGAAGAAACAGATTTACAAACCAGTTTAGAGAACAGAAACTTAAAAATAACTTAGTTAAATAAATAATGAATTAATATTACACAACACATACATATAACAAACACTCTAATACATGTATTAATGCAATAAACAAATCAGGATAAAATAGACTAAGTACATAAAAAGTACATGTGTAAATTCAAAGTAGGTACACTAAAATACCAGATGTTGTTCGGAAAGCATTAGGTACCTCACGCTTCTCTCGTTTTCCGCGTTGCCCCTAACGAAAATGTTGAATGCAATGTATTCAATGCATTATATACCTAAACACCTGCCTCTAATGGGATTTGAAGTTGGTACCTCCGGCTTTGTCGTCAGGGTCACTAACCACCAGTGGCGTGGATTGAACATCTTCGTTGACGGCAACCCGGAAAGCGACAGCAGCGTAAGTTAGGTACCTATATCTCTGCACGCAAGACCTCACATACTTCTAACCGATGTCGCATAAAAAAGGCTTTGGGCTTAAAACCACTAAATTTCATAATACCTTATTCACTAATACCCCTTCTTTTCAAATTACCATGGGCTCATATACCTAAAATTTCAAATTGTCTTATTCTTAAAATTTGAAATTTTAGGTATTATGAGCCCATGGTAATTTGAAAATTAGAGGTAGGTATTAGTGAATAAGGTATTATGAAATTTAGTGGTTTTAAGCCCAAAGCTAAAAAAGTTAGGCAACCCGTTAAAAATCGTGTTGTCATGGCACCACCGCCATTGCTAACCACTATGGTTAAAAAAAATTAAGTTACGTCATAATCACTTAATTACAACGACAAAATAATTGAACGTGTTTGTTTCCTCTGTTAATTACTGGCCTGGCTTCTATGTACTTTTTAATAGTTTTTTAATAGCTTGAAGTCTTTATTTATCAGTTACGTAGTGTGGCGATAGCTAGGTACTTAGCACACAGTATCGCAAGTAAAATCACAAAAACAATAGCGCGTGGAACAATTTTACAACTTACGCACTATTTCACATTGGGATTTTACTATTATGTAAATAATGCCCACAGTAATCTTTAAGTTGCTCAACATCCGTACAAACTCTTACAATTATTGCGTAAAACCATGAATTTCTTCGTCGATAAATCTCATAGGTAGTACGTTGTAGCGTCTTCGAAATTTATATCGGGTCGTTAAGGAAGTGGCCGAGTCATTTTCTTGGGCTTAATGCATGACCACAGCGTAATGATCCTATAGACAGATTCTACCAAAATTATGGTGGAGATACCCTGTGATCCATTTACTTCCAAGAATATTGAGGAGTACGCTGGCGGGTTAAAGTACCTATCCATATCTTCGGCAAAATATTGCTGAGCTAAGTATTATCCCATAACTACTTAATAATAAGTTGGATTACTATTTGGTAAGCAAATGTCTCTGTAGGTTTTATTGCACTGTGACCGTATCATGCATTCACACATACACGAAAAAGTGCTGGTCAATACGATACACAGATCTCATACTCTAGTCACAGTATAAAAAAGGATTCCTTTCTTATTCTGTGCTCTAGTGTAAGATTTGTTTACATTCATAGATGATTCATAGTCACAAATACTGCCGTCGTAATTATAAAAGGCACAACTGCAAAATTGCTCAAAAAATAAACAGCGTAAGTTTACAAAGAACAAGTGTGCACTTAGGCCTTTTCTGTTTCACAAAAAATTCTAGTTGTGCCCCTTTTTCTTACGACGGCAGAATATAGCTAATATAAAGCGTGTAAAATTCTCGCCGTGCGTCTAAGATGAACATAATTATACCAAAGTAACCGATTTTCTACGGTTTCGCTTTTAAAATTAAACTGTTACCATTCAAGGAGAATTGAGCATAAAACTGTTGCGATCTACACATTGTTCCGATTTCCATTCAAACTACTACAATCGCATGTGTGATTTACTTTGATCTGATTATTATACCATAGAATAGCCTTTTGTTCTTATTCCGATTACGTCAAATTGCACCAGGAATGTATAATTGTCTTTATGAGGCAAATTCACTATCATTTAGTGAATCATCTGATGATTATTGGTTGCTCAAGTCTTTAATCTGTCACACTTGAACTGCCACACTGCGAATTATGTTTTGATGCGTTAAGTAATTTCGTTATCTTTAGCTAATTGGTCATTTTCTAGTTGCGTTGTTAATGATTCTTCACCTGCCGTCTGCTCGTGTGCATGGATAATGAGGGAATTGTTTGAAGTTTGTCTATTTACAAAACACTTTTTTAAGTTCTTTGTCACAAAAACCTTTTGAAACGTGACGAGGCAGCTTTGAAATATTTGAGTGGAACGCGTTAAGCACCGCATCGTACTTGAATAGTAAAAGGGATATGTGGGAGGCGTCCTTAAGAGTTGGAACGGTAAAGGGAATGGTTAATATGCAGTCAAGAGGGCTCAAATGGACGATAGATTGCGTCATTGCTTTTGAATAATGATACAACTTGACCGGGCTACGTTAAACGGTGAGGTGTGGGTTTAGTTGTTCTGTGAGTTGGCTACGATTTAATTGGTATCAGATGGTCTGTTATAAGCTCCTACACATGGCGTTGTTTACATCACATATTATAGAATATTTCGCAGAACGACAAGGTTTACATGCTTAAAGCATGTTAAAGAAATAAAACATTAGGTACCGATCTAGCGGTTGAGCAATGCTTTCCAGAACCACTTTGGTTGATAGTTACCTACTAAATTATAGTAGCAATACAGCATTTACGTAACAATATCACTTTCCATTTCGCCCAGAAAGGACAAGCGCTTAGAAATCGTTGACAATAAAACAAAGAAAGCATAAAGATAGCCACTTGTTTATGGCTCCCGTAAACAATGTTAGTAACCGATCATTAACGAGATATCCCGTGATACATCGCAACTAGCCCCGGCCACCTGCGGTGAGGTGTGAACCCTGGCTGGTTCCAGTGTGATAAACGAGTCGGGAACTAATGGTTTATGTATGAAAGTAATGCCTGGTATTATTTAGGGTTGGCAGTTGCCTCATAATATTTTATGGTAGGACGATACGTGAAGTACGATAGCGTCTATTAACAATATTGATTCTAAACTCTATTGCACGGAAAGATAAAATTATGAAGGAGTTGATGCTCAGGAAATATTACGGGCTAAAGCTCCGAATGGTTTTTTATGAACGATTTCGTATTACGTTTTTGCGCGCTCTTAAAGCCAGATCTTTTTCCATCTGTACGCCAAGTTTCATCTAAATCCATCCAGCAGTAAACGACTAAAAAACATTAGAATATCCCAATATCCAAACATCGTTACAAACTTTCTCATTTATAATATTAGTAGGATCACAACGAATTCTTACTTTGTAGTGAAACTAAGATATCCATAAATCCCTTTCACCGTAATAACCAGTCGGCTTAACTTTCACCTTCCTCTGACCCTTCATCTATTACGATTGCAGCAAACATCCTTAGCAATTACAGTACCATGCATAATACGACACCTACATTATTCTAGGATTCCATTTACTTCACATTATAGGGACGAGGACAAACTCCCAAAGATCATAGGTTCCGTAGGTGTCATTAGAATAGATAATAGTCGAGAGGTGTCAACAGTCACACCTGTTATTTCGACATGCTTGCGTGGGATATCGCAACTAATCGCAAGCTTAGGTATGAAATTTTAAATGCCAATAAGGATCTCAAATTGCGTTCTATTTTCCTTACACATGCCTTATACGTCGAGCTTGACTTACTTTCTTACTGCTTAATGCAAGTTTTAAAAGGATAGATCGGGTTGTAGATTTTTCTAGTCATTGCGCCAACTATGTTACGGGGTTTTCAAGTTAGAAGACTAAATGTGAGGTATTTGCACTGGTATTCGATATACCTTTTTCCAGAATTTAGACAGTTGTCTTTGACGCTCAAATATTTATCCTCGAACACTGGGCTTCGTGGACAAATACAAACAGATACGCTAAGTAAGGGTTTCGTGTAAAATAAACACGGAAATAAGTGGTCTTTCTACATTCTCGATATTGGTGACAGGTGCCTTTAGATTTCTTTGAATTTAGAAGAGAGTTAGCGACTATCTGTCGAAAAGCTTTCACTGATTGACTGATCAACTCCTAGCCCAAATCCATGGACCTAGAAAGCTGTAATTTTGGTTAGAGGCTCCCTTTATGATGTCGACAAGGATTTCCTACAAGACAGAAGGTGTTGGAACGGGGACAAAGCTGCGGGCGTAAGCTAGGTGATAATAAAAGCAGAAGTCTTCCCGTAAGCGGATTTATCCTCGCACTTTACGAAAAACCCATATCGAACCCCGCAGCTTACTCACTCACGATAATGACTCAGGCCCTTTCTGAAATTAACCAGGCGCAAATCTCCACCGTTATCGCGCAACCTGCTTAATTCTACCCAGATCTTATCACAACACTCGAGCTTACTCTACTGAGCGACCATTAACGCAATCTATGACTCAAGTCGCTCGTAGCCTCAGCCGACCAATTAGATATTCCACTTTAAAACTTCCTGAAAATATCGACAAGGCCTACTCCTTAACTTAGCCGCATTGCGCCATCATTTTACATCAAATGCAAACTCAGAAGCAGAGATGTGGTCTTTGACGCGTTGCAATAAAGCTTCTACTCGATCTCTTAACTACGCCTATGTTTATAGATTGTCGCTTTTAACTGCAGTGGATCCAAGGCCGCATGCGCAATATTTATACGTAGATTATTAATGCCAGATGCATTTGTAGCTCCATTTTAAGCAGGCTTAGTACTTTCGAATGTTAATAGATTCCCCGTGATGTAATTTATAGCTGTTGCATTGGCCGGGAATGGAATATCGTCGGGGCACCTGCGGCGTACCTTGCTGCAACAATGTTGCTTTAATCCGATAAGACCCAGCAAATTGCTCTTTAACGTTTCGTGTTTGAACATAAAATTGAACTCCGATAGTACCTACATATCAAGGGATTGACTCGCAGTGGCGGCCTTCTTTTATGTTTATGATGAGGTTGCTACAAATTTCAAACATGACAACACTTGGTTTTTCCGTGCCTCGCTCTGCTAGCTCAGCTATGGATGGTCGAATGAATGAATGAAAAATGTCGCACAGAAAACTTTCAATTTGGATAAGGCTCTGCACTAATGGCCAATCGGAACGCGACTAATCTATTTCGCGGTATTACAGCGGAACACGGTTGGATAACGGCCGAGGGAAAATGGCGGGAAATGATCCAATGCGCACGAATCGCGGTTGACCGACTCCTAATATCGTCGATGGGAATTGGGAAAGGGTATTTGAAATTTGAATTCTAAGTTGAATTGAAAACCGTTTTCATAGTGGACGGACGATTGTAATTTTACTATTTTGTAGTGGAAGGATATTTAGTCAACCTTATTAAAACGTAGCGCAATAATATTAAGTTGCTAAGTTGATGTTGCAAAGCTGAAATAGATAGTGTCAATATTTAAGACTAGTTTCCAAATAGGTTTGAATAATTTTCATTTGGCCTGTAATCGATTCGTAAAGAGTAAAGACCATATGCTGCACCTCCATAGTACCAGGCAGTACCAGTTGCTAAAATATTTTAAGATTATAGTTTCTATTGTGCTTAAAGCTTATCTAAAGACCAGTTCGTTGCTACGCCTGTTTATGGCATGCGGTGCTCTTGTATTGTTAGAATAGCTCCAGATCAGACATTATTAAGATAAGAGCGCGTCCTATTAACTAAGGTCACCTAAGACAATTGCTGTAACTAATTGCTACTATTAGTACGATTTCTCAGCCAGTAGATTTGCTTGAATTTGTCTGTGTTGTACAAAAAACAACATTTGAAATATCAATAATGGCTTCGATTATAACCAAGGTTCAGAAAGCATAACATCTTATTACGCTTTCATAAATTAACCCTTTGTCGTTCTCGTTTCTGAAATGAAATTATGACATCTTTGGTGTTCCAAAAATTGTATTGGTTTCAATTTGACGTTGGATCGTAGACTAGGACACTTCGTCTTGCCGGTTGTTAGCTTTAGTTCACTGAACTGCATCTGGCTAGCGGTAGCGACGGCAGCTCCTGTGTCGTTTCACGCGCGTTCAAGTGCATAGTGCAACTGATCGCTTGCATCGGTGAGAAGCCAACAGCGTGCATCGTTCTCTCAAGTTTCTATGCACTCTCAAGTGTAGGTTACAGGTTTCATGTCTACAGTTTGCAGGGCTTCTTTAAGTGTACCTAATTGCCTCTCAAGAATAATGCAGAAAAGCTATGGGATTTCAAATTGGTTGTAATAATTGAGTCAATACATATTATGCAACATCGCATTCAATCACACGACGTACGTCTCAGTTTCTTTAGGATAGGATTTATAAAGATTTGCTGTGCCGGATGTCAGATTAGAATATCGTCTCAGAACTATTCAATGTTGATGAGAAAAAAAAAATTGAGTCGGATCTTCCTTCTCTATCTATTTAAGTACTAATGTATCTTTGTTTTTGTTGCAGGTATGTACCGACCGATCAGAAAATAATGAGCGCTGTTCTTAATAAAACGTAAGTTATTAAAGTAACATGATCGATATATCAAATTAAATCTAATGGACCGACTAAACCCGACCAACGTCTATTCAAATTTACGCAACAACATAATACATTGTGACAAGTTTGGACACAAAAAAATACATACAAATTAATACAAACGGGTCGGTGCGGTTGTTTACATGTCGGTTCGTAGACCCTACAACCAGGTTACGTCACTGTTTTATATGCATACTTATGTAAATCCACACACCACAGTGCAACAAATATTGTCAGTGACATGAACAGATTATTTAAATTTCCTATATAAAAATTTAAGTACGTACGAACGCAGTGGGTTAAATGTTTACGATTATTATGTTCTACGCACACAAATTTGCTACGTTAAATTACCCTGTCTGTATTAAAATGAAAGTGAAATTGCTTTAGCTATACGCCTTTCTTTATTTTGAGAATATTTTTACACGTACGATTTTTTTTTCTTGACGAAAAGTAGGTAACGCATTTAATTTGAAAATATTACTTAAAAGTCATGAATGTGTAACTTATTATTGAACTCGTTGATATTGAATTTTGGGTTGCTGTTCTTGAAAACTCATGTCAGATATTTAGGGCAGGCTAGATGAAGGAACTGAAAGAAGAGTTCAGAACGTTGTCTAGCATTTACGAAAAGATAGATATTAGAGTTAGTTCACACCGAAACACGAAGCCGCAGATTTTATAGAGAGAATATTTACGTTAGATGAATTTTCGTTAATGTATTTTCTCAATTAAATGTGTCGCGTCGCTTCGCGTCCCTGCTCGGTGTGAATTACCGCATACCAATTGGTTAGCTATAAGCTTAGTTAGAGTATCCACGCAGTATGACCACCTAATTGTAATTAATGAAATTCATGTTTATGCAGAACTTATTAGGACTCGGAGCGGCGTTTAAATGGTACGTAGGCGTTAAGTAATGATATGGACATACTGCATTTGTATAAATCGGACTTCACTAGAGCTGACCTATTTAAATCAGATTACGTTATAATCGCATTGCGTGGTGTTACTGCATTTATAAAAAAAATGTAGAAGTAGGTAGGTACTGTGGGACTGAGCTAGAGTTTAGGTAGAACTGGTACAGGGATACGCGCGTGATGCTAAACTTCAATAAGTAATAACAATAGATATTTTTATACGTGGATTTATTCCTTGAAATCAGTATAACTACTACAGTATTATGACCAGCACCTTGGGCTGTCCGGAGCAATCTGCCCTGACTCGCATACCGCTGACGCTTCTAATTTATTTAAAATCAAGTTCTAGAATTATTTACAAATTTTATACATAATAACATTAAACTAACCTGCCAGTTGGACAACATTTTACCACTGGCTAGCGGTATCGAGCCGTGCCTACATATCCTCCCATCCTCTCAAGGGAGGGAGCCTACTCTAAAACCCTACCCCGCACCTCCACCAACTTGTGGGACTGAGCTAGAGTTTAGGTAGAACTGGTACAGGGATACGCGCGTGATGCTAAACTTCAATAAGTAATAACAATAGATATTTTTATACGTGGATTTATTCCTTGAAATCAGTATAACTACTACAGTATTATGACCAGCACCTTGGGCTGTCCGGAGCAATCTGCCCTGACTCGCATACCGCTGACGCTTCTAATTTATTTAAAATCAAGTTCTAGAATTATTTACAAATTTTATACATAATAACATTAAACTAACCTGCCAGTTGGACAACATTTTACCACTGGCTAGCGGTATCGAGCCGTGCCTACAGTACCTATAGGCGATCAAGAAATCCTTACCTACTTTACCACTTTATTGGTAGAGTTTAAAACATCAAAAACTTTTACTTGACTGGATAGACAAGTTGGTCTAAGAGCCGTTGAAGATGTCAACTATCTGTTAACTCGATGAGACATATTTTTTATCAAATATCTATACTAATATTATAAAGAGGAAAGATTTGATTGTTTGTTTGTTTGCATTGAATAGGCTCTGAAACTACTGGACCGATTTCAAAAATTCTTTTGCCGATAGAGAGCTACATTATCACTGAGTGACATAGGCTACTTTTTACCGCGGGAAAATACCTTTTCCTACGGAAAAATTAATTTATCGCGGGCGAAGCTGCGGACGGAAGGCTAGTAATTTATAAACAAATATGCCTATGATAACTTGCCTATCGAAAAGTGTTCATAGCTATTTTTTTTGTTTTATTGTTGAGTGCCTTTAGCCATCTTCCAGCTCCATCATCAGACCCTGGTTACTATCTGGGATCAAAGTACTCGTCAATACGAATCAAACGAGTCCAAACTCGATGGGGTTGTGTCGTTTTATTGTGGAGTGCCTTTGGCCATACTGAATCAATGAAATTACGAATTACCCCATCGAGTTTGGACTCGTTTGATTCGTCTTGACGAGTACTTTGATCCCAGATGGTAACCAGGGTCTGATGATGGAGCTGGAAGATGGCTAAAGGCACTCCACAATAAAACAAAAAAAAAATCTATGAACACTTTTCGATAGGCAAGTTATCATAGGCATATTTGTTTATAAATTATATTTGATAAAAAATATGTCTCATCGAGTTAACAGATCGGTGAAGGTCGATCTCCACGTTCCTCTACTAAGTGGTTGGTTAGACAACCTGAATATGAAGCTTGAGGTCCTGGGTTCGGTCCCCAGTCGGGGCAGATATTTATATGAATAAGGACTGGTTTTTCAATGTTCATTTAACAGTATCTCAGTCAGATAACTGTATGCTCTGTTTTTCCTATGACTTGAGAAAAGGGAAGCGATAGTTTTAACTGACGGATTCTTTTATCTGCAATGGGGATTGAAAAATCGGCCCTAAGACGAATTTTTGCTCTCGAGTCTCGAATGTTGAATATCACGTATCTATCTATGTAAGCATATCCGTTATCTAGTACCCATAGTACAAGCTATGCTTAGTTTGGGAATAGGTCAATTGGTGTCAGTTGTCACCAATTTACCTATTCCCAAACTAAAAAACCGGTTGTCTGTAAAGTCGGTTTACGGACGATAGTTTAACGTGACAACGTCATAACAAAACATTCAAATTGAAAATTACCCGAGCGACCGCTAAGATTGTATTATGTAATATTGCAACTGGCCTTCACTGCTCTGTAGGTAACGTAACGTAACGTTACATGTACGTTACATTACGTCATCCTTTTTCGTGTATGCAGCCGGCGTTCATCGATTTATTAGACGTTATCACGTCAAAAAAAATGGTAAATAACTTATATGGTAACCATACAGACAAATTTATCCCCACAAAGGCATATTTTTCAGATAGGTAACCTGATCTAAGAGATAATACTCGGTTGTTTGTAATGGAAGTACGAGTAGATTGTGAGGGTAGATGACAAACACAAAACAAACAATTACACCTGTTCACTCATTTATCTCGGTCGACCTTAATTGAAAAATGTAATTCCATGTTACGACTGTCTGCACATTTTTTGGAAACCACAAAGCGTGACAAAACGATATACTTAAAACAAAGCAATGTTAAGTAATAATGTTGTAATAACGACGCACAGTGGATTGTTATAGTAGCTAAGGTACAGGCTTAATCCAGCACAAAAAAAATGGTAAATATGTCTTGATTATTAAATTTAAAAAACCCCCAACGCAATTTGGTCGCACTCGCACATACATCTGAAGATAAAGTAAATGCCCACTATGCGTCTAAGATCCCTTCCGCAGCTGACAAAAGAGCTTATAACTTTGAAACGGCTGAACCGATTTTGATGAAACTTGTCTAAGAACCATCGCCAAGAAACCAGCTTTCAAATAGAAAAAACCGCATCCGAATCGGTTCACCGTTTTAGAGTTGTGGTGCCACAGACAGACACACACACATAGCGGTCAAACTTATAACACCCCTCTTTTTGTGTCGGGGGTTAAAAATATACCGTCTATTTATGTAACGATTAGTATAGTAGTAAAGATAACAATCTGAAACGTATATAAAATGATTTCCTCAGGAAATACTTGCCTAGTGGTTTGATTTATGGCCTCTCAAGCAGAGGGTCGTGGGTTCAAATCCCGGCTCGCGTGCGAAATTACATTTGTAATTTACCAAGAGCTTTACGGTGAATGAAAACATCGTGAGGAAACCTGCATACACCTGCGAAGAAATTCAATGGTGTGTGTGAAGTTCCCAATCCGCACTGGGCTCGCGTGGGAACTACGGCCCATGCCCTCTCATTCTGAGAGGAGGCCTGTGCCCTGCAGTGGGACGTATATAGTCTGGGATGATGATGATGATGATGATGATGATGATGAGGTATAGTAACTTGGTGTACTTACCTAATTCATATTTGAACAAATTTAACTTGTTTTCTATGACAAAAATGTACAACTATTTAGCTAAAACTGCATCCAACCGTAGCACCATAAAACTAGTATGCCCGCGTTTAATGTAACACCCAATATAATAGACACCGAGCGCTGTTATCTCGACTCGTCGAGCCTTTTGTTCCTGTGTCCGGTGCCCTGAATGACAGCGCTGTTTCCGCTTTCAAAAGCCTTTTTGATACGAGTTTGCGCTGTTTTAAATTTAAACGATATCTTCATTGTCTTCTGAATGGCAGATGAATGTATGGTAAAGACGTGTAAAAATCATTTGTGGGAAATGTTGGAAAGGTCATCTGTTTGAAAAAAAATACCTTGTTGAGTTTCTTGCCGGTATCTTCTCAACAGGGTTTTTGCGAACCGGTGGTAGATTCTTCGACGTTAATAGGAGTATCAACTGATGCCTAAATTGAATAAAGAATTTTGACTTTGACTTTGTACTGGTCTGCTAAACTGTGCCGGGTGACTAATATTAGTAGGTATTTATTAGATCTTTCCCGGGAGGTCCGGGGTGTGTCCGGGGTCCGGGAGCCTAGTGGTTGACAGAGGGTCGTGGGTTCGAATCCGGGCACGCACCTCTTAAGTTTTTCGGAATTGCGCGAAATTACATTTGAAATTTTACATAAGCTTTACGGTAAAGAAAAACATAGTGAAGAAACTTACATACGTCTGTGAAGAAATTCAATGTACGCAAGTTCGTAAGTTCTCAATTAGCACTGGGCCTTCGTCAGAAATACGATCCAAGCCCTCTCATTCTGACAGGAGGCCTATGCCATGCAGTGGAACGTATATACCCTATAGCCTATAGGCTGGGATGATGATAATGGTTAAGCAATGTCGTTAGTTCGTGGCGATAAACTTGATTACAAGCTCAACGAGGCTCGCAGTGCGGCCGGGTGCTTCCGGCCCGGTGAAGCGCTAGAAATCAACTCGTATCCCTGACAACCGCGACGGCCGTACCGCCTCAGTGGTTTGTAGCTCGTTGCTTTCCATTTTCATATCAGTTTACCTACTAGGTTACAGTTGTATAGGTAGAACTACGTATCGCTTAGTGGTAAAATAAATATCAAAACAAATAAATATCACGGGACAATTCACACCAATTGACCTAGTCCCAAAGTAAGCTAAGCAAAGCTTGTGTTATGGATACTAGACAACGGATAAACATACTTATATTGATAGATATATACTTAAATACATATTAAACACCCAAGACCCGAGAACAAACATTCGTATTTTTGATACAAATATCTGCCCCGACATGGGAATCGAACCCGGGACCTCAAGCTTCGTAGTCAGGTTCTCTAACCACTAGGCCATCTGCCGTCAAGCCAGTCAGTCGTCAGTGGTAAGAGAACCTAATTCATCATCATCCCAGCTTATATGCGTCCCACTGCTGGCTAAGCACAGGCCTCCTCTCAGGAATGAGAGGGGTTGGGCCGTAGTTCCCACGCGGGCCCAGTGCGGATTAAAAACTTCACACAGACCACTGAATTTCTTCGTAGGTGTAGGTATGCAAGTTTCATAACGATATTTCCCTTCATCGTTAAGCACCTCAGAGGTGCGAGCCGGGATTTGAACCCACGACCCTCTGCTTGAGTGGCCATAGGTCAAACCACTAGGCCACCACGGCTACCTAATTACGGAACAAGAAGGCCCGGGATCTATCTCCAATTGGAGCAGATTTGTGTATGAATAAGCTTTTTTTTAGGGTTCCGTAGTCAACTAGGAACCCTTATAGTTTCGCCATGTCTGTCCGTCTGTCTGTCTGTCTGTCTGTCTGTCTGTCTGTCCGTCCGTCCGTCCGCGGCTAAGCTCAGAGACTGTTAGTACTAGAAAGCTGTAATTTGGCATGAATATATATATCAGTCACGCCGACAAAGTGATTATATAAAAAAAACTAAAACAATTTTTTTTTAGGGTACCTCCCATAGACGTAAAGTGCGGGTGATTTTTTTTTTCTCGACTATCCCTATAGTGTGGGGTATCATTGGATAGGCATTTGAAAATAAAGAGGGGTTTTCTTGAACCATTTTTTGATAAAGTGAATATTTTAGGAGATATTCACTCCGAAAGTTAAAAATAATGTGTCCCCCCCTCTAAGTTTTAAACCGCACGTCAAAAAATATGAAAAAAATCACGTAAGTTAAACTTAATAAAAACTTTCTAGGAAAATTATTTTCAACTTAATCAGTTGAGCAGTTTTTAAGTTTTTGTAAAAAAATATTTCTTAACTAAGATTGTAATTTAACCGCCATTGCAAGCATTTTTTTTCTTTAAGTACCTATAAGATCACGCTAACAGTATCTTCTTTCAAATAAAAAATATATTACATCTGAAAAACAATCAACATTCATACTAGTTCTTAGTTACCCAATTCGTCGATAGATGGCGCTGTACCGCCGACGTTGGGACCAAAACAACCACATTAATAAAGTATGCAAAGATTTTTCGTACCTGCTACGGAACCCTATCTTGGGCGTGTCCGACACGCTCTTGGCCGGTTTTTTTTGCTTATTGTACTTGCATCGTCATCCGAACTACATATCCGTGCCAAGTTTCATTTCGATCCCATGAAACGTTGAAGAGTTCCGTCCTGCAGAGACGATCCTGTTCGGATCACCAGAATTCAGCTCAATTGGATATCAATCAGTATGTGTCCGAAATAATTTGAAAGTTTTGAAACCACAACTTACATTACGAACATTGCAAGTTAAGTAAAAGTTTGTAAACAGACGCATGTTTGTTCTCAAGTCTCAGATGTATCAAAATATTTTTTAATCTAATATCTTTGTCAAATACCTACCCATACTAAATACCAACATTGCTTAGTTCAAGATTAGACCATTGGTGACGATTGTCCCACGACATTTATTTTATAAAAACACGTCCACTAGGTGAATTGATCCCTGAAAACTCCACGATGAAATCATCTATATAGCTTCTTATAAATTAAGAAATAGGATTCTCATCTGAGGCCGCTTGTTTTCGCTTTCACCTTTCACCATCTCTTTCTGTCACCATCTTACACCGTTTGACAGAAAGAAATAGTGATTGCGAAAGCAAGCGTCAGCGCGTCAGACAATAAGCCTGCTGGTATCCTTATTCCTGTGCGTAGTTTAATTTAATTTGTAGCTCAATAAGTTTGTAGAAAAATACCTTCCTTTTTAACTCCGCTGCAATTGGCTGAAACGGCATTTGCACCTACTCGACTTTAAATGCACAAATGTTGTTAAGTGAAAACGGCACGTTATGCAATTTAATGGCTGTCTGGAACATTACTTGAACTGCTATTCACGTCTGTCTTAAGCTGTCCCATTCACACCTCATAATAAAAACAGAAACCGTACGTTCCGCTCCACCCTTAATCACAAATCTTTCTCAAGCCGTCTGCTCGGATTTCAAAAGTAAAACCCACTAATAACCTGTCACTTTTAATAGACTGTCGGTCCGTACGCTAGACTTATCTTCCGCGGAGACTGAGTAGACGTCTGCGGGGTTTTTAATCTCGGCTTTTCCTCATTTTCGAGATGGCGACGCTTGTCTTAATCAAGAGCCCTCGGGGCAACCTGTGCTCAGGCACGCAGCTGGAGCTATGGGCGTTACGAGGCATACGTATACTTACACCTACCGATACCTCGAGCATTGTCTTAGAAGCTATAGAATCCCGTCACATGTGCGCTTGAAAATTTCTTTTGTGCTTACTTTTTCGATAAGATCTATCGTTAACAGTCTATTATACCTGGTTAGCAAGTCTAGCCTGGCCAGTTATTTAACATTATAAGCGCCATGAAAGAAACGTGTTGGCATTTTAAAACGCCTAATATAAATGCAGAGCAATAATTTCGCTCTCAGTAACTTTAAGTACTTTCACTGTAGGCGTCAATCATAGTCACGTCATAATGTTCCGCCATAATTCAAATTGGTTCACATACCAAGGAGGAATGAAAGGGAGACGCAACTCATTAGTAATATCGGGACGTATCATTAGTTGCTTCAACACACAGACCACGTCTTTCAATACCACAGTAATAACGATCGCGACCCGTCACGACTGCCGGGAACGGTGCGAAGGAACGCGCCAGACGTTCGTATAAATAAAATAAGATAAAATTTGCGGTTTATTATGATAACATTTCAATTCACATGAGTCTCGGCAATTTTTAGGAGTAGGATTTATAGGTACATTTTATGCACGGTACATGCTTTTTTGTTTCAGTCCGACTATGACACATTTGAATTACTAAATAACTAAATACGATACAAGATACGTTTTTTCGCTGAAAAAGAAATTTTGGACTGTTCCCCGAATTATCTCGCTTTATATAATTGTTTTCGCAGATCATAAAGAAAGCATAGCTTGGATTTTTCCTTGAAACTACATTTTTCTCGGTTCCCCGTCTAGACGGTAATGCTGCGGTTGCTAAATTCACTGCTCCCGTCTTCTTATTATTTTTGTGCAATGTAATGTTTCGAGGCTTACCACCACCCTCCGTATTTTCCTCCTCATTAAATATTTTTCTCCGGTTTGCGCGGCTTACGCTTTCCTGCTCTTTGTCCAAATCTTTAATAACGGTTTCTTTAAATGCGCACCTGAAAAAGAAATTTCTTAAATTGATTCCTTACCTTCAAGTACGAAATAGAGTCTTCACAATTTCGGTAGCGAAGTTTGTAAATCTATATAAATAAAAATGAATCACCGAAATGTTTTTACGCGCATAACTTCTGATCCACTGCACCAAATTGGATAATTTTTTTTTGTTGCGTTTGTTACTCTCAGGAGAAAGTTCGTATGAAATAAATTTTAGAATAAATACAACGGGGGCGAAGCCGCTGGCATCAGCTAGTAAAATATAGAACTGAGCGTATTTTCCATACTTCAAATGGATTGGCTTCCCTCTTTCGTTTGAGCGAACTCCCCTTGTAACTAACCTTTGCAACCGCACACATAGGCAACCAAGTAACAAGAATCCTAGGAGATAAATGAGCACCTCTCTAAGTTATTGGCCGGGGGACGAGGTAATTAACACCCCGCATTACCATATGGTAAAAGGAATATGGATGCGATGCGGCGCCTGTAAACATGCCTGTTAGCTTGATGAGTTCTTGTCTTTTTCTTGTTTCCCTGACTAATTATCTGGATGTTGATTAAACCTTGTGTGAACAGTTTTTATTTACGCTTTTTATCTCTCACTCTTAAGTCGACGCAATTTGCGCACGTCAAAGACGCCTTTGACATTTTTTTCATTATTCAAATTTGTTACTTGTTTATTTGAATTTTACAGATACTAGTTCACATTTAAATTGTAAATTGTAACATTTTAATGAGATGTTTCTGTTCAAATATTCCTAGATTATTAAACTCTCTTGGTGTTTTCAAATTTCCATGTACAAACGCGTACTGCTTGTTCACAATAGCAACTGGAATGAGAGTGTCGCCTCGCTTCCTTCCGTCGCAAACTTCCATCCACATGTTTCATTTAATGCACAAGAGTAACAATGAAACACGTTCTTCATTTCTTTCATTTTCATTAGAAAATGAAATGGCGGCTAAGCCAAATTTTGGATGAATTCAGGGACCAAGTTTATTGTAAGCGAAGTTATTACTTGGGAGTAATCTTCCAATGCGAATGATAGTTTTAGTACATTTCGCTACAGCTGTGATGGTTTTACAAGCTTTTATTTAACTTGCAATGTTTGTTAGTTATTCAACGTACCGAAAACGTTCAATTTAAAGATTAAAACTATCGAAACAGTCAAATATCATCCGCCTGCTGCCTGCTGCTAATAATGAACAGTTTATTGTAGATTTCCAACGCAAGCCGTGCCTCTGATTGAGTAGGATGCTACCCTTATCAAAGACCACACAGACTGAAGGTGTGAGATAACATTCAGTGTAGTGATGCGTCCCTTGGTATGGCAGCTTTGTGAGAAACGTCTATGGTAACTGATGGTCTGACGTCTATGGGGAATACTGTAACTGTATTTGAAATATGCTTTGATTTGGTACAAAGCGTTCACTCACATACACTTGCATACATATCAATTTAACGTATACCCTGCACAACATAAACCCTTACGTATAACCTTTAGGCGAACTTACACGGACCAAAGTTAACTATATAACTGCGAGCTGCTAACCTAGGGTTAAGTAGTGACAAAATGTAAGGAGTTTTCATCATTAACCCAGAGTGTGTGATGTCTTTAAAAGAGCAATTCTTGCGTGTTTTCGATATTTGCTGTGCAGGGGTTTTCGAGGGGCGAAAAATCGATTTACCTATGTCTTTTCACTGAGAAAACGCGTGTTTCCGAGTTTTAGTTCGAGTGAAGCTCAGTCGCCCAGGTACTAAGTACCTAATACTTCGTATACGATATGTCATTATTCACATTACTATAATTATCGACTGATTCCCATTTGTGCAGATCGTACGCAGCTTTATGCATTACTCGAATGACTCAAAATTAAACCAAGTATGAAAGCCATAAATAAAATAAGGCAACAGGGCCTGTCATTATCCTAACCGTTCATAATAGCGGCTATTTATGCTGTCCTTTATTTAGCCGTGGTGGGGTACGGGACATATCGCTGCTTTCCGAACGATAAAACCCACCTAAATTACAGGGGTGGTTAATACATGATGTATAACTTTCATGACGGTGTTTATCCGATGCATTTGCAGTGCTAGGTAGCTTTCTTTTGTTACCTACTGTTTGTACTTACTGTAGGTGTGTCCTCACCGGCTACTGATTTACTAGGTATGTGCTGCCTTAATGTTTTGCGTAGGTATTATTTTGTAAAGTTTTATAATGATTAATTACGACCGGCACAGTTTTTAACACAAACAAATCGCAACCTAAAGGCACCTGGAAATTTTCCTAGATTAATTTGTTAGTGTGAAATGTTTTCGGTAAACAAACATGCCTTTTCCATTGTGTGGTCTACATTATTCAGGAAATCGTATCGATTGTATATTGATTTAATTGCTTAATGGTGCGATGATAACGCGTTATCTTAAAGAATTAAGGTTACGATAAAGGGACTTTATAGTTCGAAGATTTACTGCATTAAGTATGCGCTCTAAATGAGTAATGAACATTAATCACTGTTGGCAGCATTTTCTTTTGTGTACACCGCTAGCTAGTTACAAGGCACAGTTGTGGCATTTGCGTATAAAAGCAAAAAGCATAGCCTCTACCGAGTGCGAGTAAGCCATCTTTGTATCTTTTTACGTTTCCGATTGATATCTTCAATTTTTCTTCTTTGTGTTTATAGATGAGTGTGGGATATTTTATCTTTATAACCATTAAACCCATTCAGTACCTAATAAAATAAGCCTTTGGGAGCCACAACTCCGTACAATGTAGAGGCAGCGCAACGAATACAAATGCTGTAACAAGTTTAGCCATGCGCACCTACAATATGTATGTACACTGGCATAAATCAATCCATAATAAAATAATTAAAAAAAGTGCAGTAAATAATTATGTGAATGATATTATAAATCTCCATTGTACTGTCGGAATACTTTACTATTCTTAGAACAATTCCTTCATCAGAAAAAAGGCCAATAGGTAGGTACATGCTACATTGACTTACAAATTATTAACCGTTTAATGTTTCAATCCGTATAACTGACGTTAAACTGATGGTAAAGCAATTTCTCGGTCCACAGTACCTTACCTAGCACGAAAAATTATTTTTGCATTTGTCGTTAAAATTATGTTCCGATTTGGCATGTTGTGTCCCCTCCTAATACAAACTCATCAACAATTAAGTACCCCATTAAGGTACCTATATCCTTTAAAAAATTATCAAGTAGGCAAAACCAGATGACGAGCTTGATCGTACAGAGTTAGTACTCCCCTTATCAATATATCGGCCTCTTATCTTTTACTATCTTACGTTAATTTTGTTGCTGTTTTGTTCTCAGTGTATTTGTATTTCTCGAAGTGACTTATAGTGCTGTTCAGAAATAGAGTGCAACAAATGTGAATTTAATGTGACACGGTTATTCTAAACTAATTTTTTGCGGGACTAAAAATTAATGTATTGCTAAAAAAATAGTTATGAGTTAGAATTAAATAAAAAAGAAGTTATGAGTGAAAATCACGAAAGTTTATTCTAGTTACTAATAGTTGAAAATATGAGCAAATTTTTAAAAATATTGGTTGTTGTTTTGAAGTAAAACAAATAAGATGTGTTTAGTTACTTGATAGCATTTTATGTGGATGTTTTGTTTGTTAACTTCCTGTACATATAGAAACTTTGGATCTTAACTCTAAGACGTACAATTAAATGTGTTTTTGTTTATTTTTACGTTTTTTTCTGATCTGTGGTATGATCGAACAGCTGCACACTATAAATATGTCTTAGCTACGCCAATGTACTGAACGTATATCAACTGATAGGATGTCAACCGAGTCAACTGTTATTAATGATAGTCATTGTGTCAGACTGGCACAACGTCTCTATCGTGATGTCGTAACATGCATTATTGGATACTGTTACGTGATGTAAACAGAACGGCTAGCATAATGACCATCTATCGCTTATCCATGCAGTTTGTTTATGCCATTGATGTAACCGGACATGCTTAACTTTAAAATGACGTAAAAAGAAACATGCCACATTTTATTCAGCTGCTCGTGTTGTACATAGTCGACCAAGTAATTGTATTACCATTTTTTATGACAGTTCCTACATCAAAATAAAAACAATAAGGCTGATTGTCACATTGATTTGTCAGAAAACATAGCCTTTAATGTTTTAAGCCGTGTACCTATACAACTGACATTGAACTTTAACGTGGTACAGGAATTTATTGGTCAACTATACATCAGAGAAGCGAACTGAACGTCTAGGAATGCATGGTAATGTAATGTGGGCTTTGAAATTTCAAACCACTCAAGTGCCAAAGCACGAGTAAAGTTTCTCTACCCTGGAATACACGTCCGCTGCAAAAGTTTCGAACAAGCCCCCTTGTGTTGATATTATGCATTTAATGTGTAGTGTACTCATAGTTGTGATAAATTTATTTTCATCCGCCTTCTATAAACATAGTTTGAATCTCACTTTTCGGTTGCTTTCGATCCTTGAAATCGCATCTGCCATCGCAATACATGCAGTAATTAAATTCATATTTGAACAGCGATCACTGAACTGGAATTACTGTCAATGTTTCTTCGAATCAATATCAAATAAATGATTGCATTTATTTGCTATCTATATCAAAACGTTATCTTGATCAACGTTTTTTTAAGCACTGATTATAACTTTTTCCTTCCTGGGTTAAGGAAAAGAACGCACATAGAGCCAAAGAAAGAAAAAATTGGTAGTAGGCACAGATAAATTCGACCTGTCGTCAACTGTTACCAGCGTACCAGTATACGCCAATTAAGGCTTCGTTATTAACAAATGCATCCAATGACACCCGTAAGCGATTCCATTCAATTACCACAATGCGTTTGGTGCAATGAGGATTGATAATGTTATTTATGTATGTAGTGGTAAATGTGGTTTATGCAGCACTTACTTGAGCAGCGGTAGGTAGCAGGCGAATGCAAACACTACGTCACTTTATAAGTGTTTATTAACAAGCAAGCACAACACATAAAAGTTCACAGAAGAAGGAGAAGATGGTGAAAGAGGAAACAAGCGTTAAGCGTAAGCTAAAGCGATGGCTCATAAGCGTTAGCGTTTGTAAACAATAAATCAAGCGTCTCGCGTCGAAGCAGTACACGGACTGTCGGGCGGTGCGCGCGGATCGACTTGCGCAAGCGCATCGCGCGATGGACCGGTATCGCTGTACATAGGTAGATGTCTACGATGCGCGCGCCTCACTACTAATAAAATCAGTGCGCGTGTCCGCTCAACGTACAAAATATTATTTATTATAACTTATATAATGCAATCAGACATTTATGATATTACCATAAGCGGATACATTATGCAATTTTAACATTATTAATTAGTTATTATTATTCAATTATTATTATTAAGTTAGTTTAATTAATATTACAATTTAAGTGATTATTATTATTAATTTACAATCAATTATTATTTTATTAATGAGACATTATTATTATTTTGTTAATTACATTATTGTTATTATTAAACATAAAAATAAGATTCATAGTGTAATGAAATTAAATCATTCAGAGATTATGATTGTGATAATAATATCTCTGAATGCACGCCACATCACCGCCCTCCAGAGACCGTCAAGGGCGATAATAGTTAGGGAACCGGACGACACGGCCTGATCGTGTCCGTCTGGTGTCACTGCTTTCAGTTCTAGTTGTAGACGTGGTGACGTCTGCTTGTATAGGTGGCGTTACTGAAGTGTTTGTGGGGTTAGTGTTATTTTTAGTGTGTGTTCGTGTATCATGTTGAGTGCTAGTGGTGTGTGTGTCATGCAGTATGTAGGCCGGCTTAATCCGATCTACCGATACTGTCACTTCTTTACCATTGACCGCTAACTGGTACACTTTGGAGTCACGCTTTAACACTTTATGTGGGCCAGTGTATGCAGATTTAAATGTCCCCCCAACTGTGTCATCCCTCAGAAAGACGTGCGATGATGTTGCTAGGTCCTTAAAAACAAAAATTGGCCGTCGACCTATGTGACGAGTACCTGGTACTGGTTTTAGGTTCCTAGCAAACATACGGAGACGAGACAAATAATCCGTGACATCGGTGGTCACGTGGGCTTCGTGGTCGAAGAAATCTCCGGGCAACCTAAGCGTTTCACCGTAAACTAGTTCTGCGGTAGACGCCTGGAGATCCTCTTTGAACGCGGTTCTGATCCCTAGCAGGACCAGAGGGAGTGCTTCAACCCAGTTGCTGTCAGCGTGACACGTTATTGCTGCCTTCAGCTGCCTGTGGAATCGCTCCACAATCCCATTACAGGCAGGATGGTATGCAGTCGTGCGTTTACGTCGAAACCCAACCAGTTTTGCCAGCTGTTCGAATAGCGTGGATTCAAACTGTCGACCTCTGTCTGTGACAATGTTCACTGGGCATCCAAAACGAGCAATCCAGCCTTGTAACAGTGCTTTAGCCACTGTCTCAGCCGTTATGTCTTGAAGTGGTATTGCCTCAGGCCAACGAGTAAATCGATCGATAGCGGTGAGACAGTACCTAAAGCCCTGACAATGTGGAAGTGGTCCTATCAGGTCGATGTGGATGTTTAAAAACTTCGCTCGTGGTAGCTTGAACGAGCTTAAGGGTGATGAGACGTGACGAGTGACCTTAGATCGCTGGCAAGCCAGACAACTTCGGGTCCATTCTCGACAGTCTTTGCGCACCCCTGGCCAGACGTACCTTTCAGCGACCAATATAGCAGTCGCGTTTGCTCCTGGGTGGCTGAGTGAATGCAGGCTCTCGAAGATCTGTCGCCTGAACTCTTTTGGGACATACGGTCTGATCCTGTTGTCTCTCTCCTCGCAGTAAAGATCGACGCTAGTTCCGGGCACACTCATTTTCTCAAGGCGTAACGAGCTGCCGCCATTCAGAAGAAGACTTAGCTCGGAGTCGGTATTCTGAGACGCAGCTAAGTTGGTAAAATCTATAGGCTGCGTGATTTCCTCGACTCGTGAAAGAGTATCTGCCACGACATTGCTCTTTCCAGAGATGTGCCTGATGTCCGTCGTAAATTGTGACACAAAGTCTAGATGTCGGAACTGCCTTGGGGAACAATTATCCTTACGAGAGCTATATGCGAAGCACAAAGGTTTATGGTCGGTATAGACAATGAAGTCTCTTGCTTCTACCATATGCCTAAAGTATTTTATAGCTTCGTAGATGGCTAAAAGTTCCCTGTCGTAAGGAGAATACTTACGTTGAGCTGGCGTCAGCTTCCTGGAGAAAAATGCTAGGGGCTCCCAAGCGTCGTCCTTGAGCTGCTGCAACACAGCACCCATGGCTACGTCAGATGCATCGGTAACGATGCATAGCTTAGCCTGAGCATCCGGGTGAGCCAGTAATGCCGCTTGGCATAATCCTGCCTTGCAGCGGTCGAAGGCATCTTGCTCTGCATGCGTAAAATTAACTGGATGCGAACCTTTAAAAGAACCAGTTAGGAGGGAATTCAGGGGAGCTTGGTGTTTGGCTGCCTCAGGGATGAAACGCCTGTAAAAATTCAGCATTCCCAAGAATCTCCTGAGTTCCCTTATGTTCTTCGGCGTTGGGAAGTCTTTGATGGCCTCGACCTTGGAAGGCAGTGGCTTTGTGCCCTCTGCGGATATACGGTATCCTAAAAAAGTTACCTCTTCCGCTCCAAAGTGGCATTTGGCAGTGTTAATGACCATGCCATACTCCTGTAGCCGAGCAAACAGTTGCCGCAGGTGTGTCTCGTGCGTCTTCTGGTCCTTAGAAAAGACAAGGAAGTCATCCAGGTAGCTGTAACAGAAATCCAGTCCCCGCAGCATCTCATCCACGAAGCGCTGGAACGTCTGCCCGGCATTACGAAGTCCAAACGTCATGAATGGGAATTCGTATAGCCCGAACGGCGTCGTAATGGCAGTCTTGGGGATGTCTTCGGGGCTGACGGGGATCTGGTTATACGCCTTGACGAGGTCTATGGTCGAAAAGACCGTGCAACCAGTGATGCTGTGCGAAAAATCCTGGATGTGACGTATAGGATATTTATCCGGAACGGTTCTCGCATTCAGCATCCTGTAGTCGCCGCACGGTCTCCAGCCATTGTCTTTTTTAAGGGCCAGATGTAAGGGTGATGCCCAAGGTGACTCCGAGGGTCTGGCTATGCCACTCGAAAGCATAGAAGCAAACTCCTCCTGTGCCACCTTTAACTTATCAGGTGCCAGCCGTCGCGGTTTACTAGATACGGGCGGGCCGGGTGTGGTGCGTATGTGATGTACTGTGGAGTGTTTTGTTGTGCGGTGTATGCCAGATGGACGTGTGATGTCAGGGTATTCGCGTAGTATAGTGTGATAAACAGACTCACCAGTCACTACCTTCACCGAAGAAATGACATCAGACGGTTGCGCAGGCAAAGCCGGGGTCGTGAGCCTTGTATTATTGTCGGTAAGGCGCTGATTCCTGCAATCTACCAAAAGATTATAATGGGATAGAAAGTCGACACCTATTATTGCCCTTGTAACATCCGCTACAACAAATCGCCAAGCAAAGTCACGGCGCAAACCTATACTAAGCAATAAGTGTGCATACCCGTAAGTATGAATTATTGTACCATTTGCTGCACACAAAGTATAATTCGTTTTGTTTCGGCGTTCCTTTAATAAAGTACGGGGGAACACACACAGGTCACTTCCGGTATCTACTAAAAATTTAATTTTTTGACCTTGAGTCCACCACAAATAAGCGACCGGTGCTTGGGCAGCCGCCCGTCGCCATCATCGACTGCCCGACGCATTTCCCGCTGGATAGTCACAAGGCTTCACGCAGCTCCGTGCCTGGTTCCCAAACTTGTGATGATACCAGCAGGTGGGATGTTTGCGGTAGTTGGAGTGCGACCTCGTTGCGCTCTGCCGTTGTCGGCTGCGGCTTCGGCTTCGGGCTCTGTTCTTCGGTCGTGATTCCCGGGACATCCTGTCCATCCTCGTCGTCAAGGCCTCCATCTGCTTGCTGAGTGCTGCGATCTGGAACACCAGCGGGTCCGTTGGAGGGGAAGCGGCAGCAGGTTGAACCACGGAGACTTGAGGAACTGCTGCAATGGCATCGTGCACTCTATCCGCCAATTCGGCCAATTCTGCCAGAGTACACCTTGTCTGCGACGCGAGTATGACCTGGAGGGCCTGGGGAAGCCGGTTGGTCCACATTGTGCGCATCAGGTCCTCGGGTACCCCGGGTCCGGCCAGGTGCTGCATGTGACGGAGCAACTGGGAAGGTTTCCTGTCTCCCAGGACTTCGTGCGACAGGAGCTGCTGGATGTCCTTCTCCCGTGTGGCCGACAAACGCTTCACAAGTTCGGTCTTGAGCTTTTCATATTTGTCCACCGCCGGTGGGTTAGTTATGATGTCCTCCACTTCAGACGCATATTGAGGCTCCAGCTGGGCCATGGTATAATAAAATTTTGTGGTGTCCGCAGTAATATTGGACAGCATAAATTGGGCCTCCAGCTGGGCAAACCATAGTGCTGGTTTTTCTGGGTAGAATGGGGGTATACGTACACCCACTCTGCACAACTCAGCAGTATTCTGCGCGGCACCAGCTTGCTTCTCTGCAATTTCACCCGTCATCTTCGTGTACGGCTCGGGTCACCAATGTAGTGGTAAATGTGGTTTATGCAGCACTTACTTGAGCAGCGGTAGGTAGCAGGCGAATGCAAACACTACGTCACTTTATAAGTGTTTATTAACAAGCAAGCACAACACATAAAAGTTCACAGAAGAAGGAGAAGATGGTGAAAGAGGAAACAAGCGTTAAGCGTAAGCTAAAGCGATGGCTCATAAGCGTTAGCGTTTGTAAACAATAAATCAAGCGTCTCGCGTCGAAGCAGTACACGGACTGTCGGGCGGTGCGCGCGGATCGACTTGCGCAAGCGCATCGCGCGATGGACCGGTATCGCTGTACATAGGTAGATGTCTACGATGCGCGCGCCTCACTACTAATAAAATCAGTGCGCGTGTCCGCTCAACGTACAAAATATTATTTATTATAACTTATATAATGCAATCAGACATTTATGATATTACCATAAGCGGATACATTATGCAATTTTAACATTATTAATTAGTTATTATTATTCAATTATTATTATTAAGTTAGTTTAATTAATATTACAATTTAAGTGATTATTATTATTAATTTACAATCAATTATTATTTTATTAATGAGACATTATTATTATTTTGTTAATTACATTATTGTTATTATTAAACATAAAAATAAGATTCATAGTGTAATGAAATTAAATCATTCAGAGATTATGATTGTGATAATAATATCTCTGAATGCACGCCACATGTATGTTTCATATGGATGGAATAGTCAACCCTGGTTTTATAATCGTTATTGACGTGAAACGAACATAAATATTAGTTTTTTGAAGTAAATTTAAAAGCTCTTACTTCATCGTACCAACAAACACATTCACATATCTGAATATTTTTTATTTACCCGAGAGATCTTGATTACTTTTTGATCATTAATGATGTACAATTATATGGTTAAGTTGAGATATGTATTTTATTAGTGCTTCTTTAAATCAAACGTAACTGGAAAAGTATTTTTACATTACATCATTCGAAAGTGATCAAAATGTATGTATGTATGTATGTAAACTCTTTATTGCACATAAAAATAAAAATACAAGTACACAGAGAGGAGAACAAAGGCGAACTTATCCCTAAAAACTAACTTTCACTTGTAACACAGCTTTTCACTTATTGTATTTTCAAGCGGGGTGATTACAATAACCGTTCCTCTGGACTTTCAAAATACAACCAATCCAGTGGTCGTCCATGATAGCATTAATCGCCCTAGCTATTTCGATGACGTTTCGCTAAATCAACAGGACAGTCCAAATATCCGACTGGACGTAAATCAACGACCGGTATTGCATTCATCAAATCCTTTACCGTTTCGACGCGTCTCGTAAATCACGTAATCGTGGAGACGGAATAGAATTGCATTGCTTCGCCCAGTCCAGTTCAGTTTCGATATCGCATTTCCCGAGACCGGAAAATCCTGAGCGTTCGGTCGTATTTTAGCCTCGACGCGGTAGGCGGTTGCACAGTTACATGGGTAGGTAAAGTTTGGGCGAACTAGGTACAGTACAGTGCCGAGTTCGTGTCACTGTGTGCATATCCAGTAAGCTTCACGATACAATTTTGGTGAGCTAAATTTTGCGGATCAATTCTTAAAGTTGGCTAAATGTTGGGTCTAAATACGAACTCATACTATTGACTGTGTGTTTTATGTGATCGGGTTATATTTTTGAGCACAAAGACAGCTACGATGTTAACGATGGCGGCCTTACAGCAATTTGAATGGTATTTTTGACTGTCATCTCGTCGAAAATATGTTTAATTGAATTAACGTCTTTCGAAAACCAAACATCTTTAAATAATTTACGCGTAAAACACCTTTGCCTTGCTAAATTGTAAAATGCTTTTTTTAGCCGCAAAAAAAGTAGATATTTATTTACCACCCAGGAAGGCCGGGTTCATCAACCTGCTTCATACTCTTCGTATTAAAGATAGTCAACTGGACGTTCATTCATTAGATTACACACATTAGCGTAGCCTAAGCTAGCGACGGCTAGACGGGCGATGTCCTGCGGTTTATATGTGTGCGCGGAAATTCAGGCATTTCCGTAAGGCGGTATTTTGCTGATGTGTGCAGTATACATAGGTACAAATGAAAATCGTTATGTGTGTGCAGGATATTGCTTACCTTTAGTTGTGTATTATTGACTACTGATTTGTTTATTTTAAAATACTGGGATGCCTTGCTTGCTGGGGTTTATATGTTTCTTTTTTTCCTTTTATTATCTTTGTTTGTTTATTAACTGTTCAACATTAAGTATAGTCGACCATGTAAGTACTTTACCATTTTTTGTGACAGTTCCTCCGTCAGAATAAAACCAATAAGGCCGATTGTCACATTGACTTGTAAGTGAAAATAGCCTTTGACGTCTTAAGTCATACAACTGACATTGAACCTTAGGGTGGTAAAGGAGTTTCTTGGTCGAGTATACACACATCAATAAAGTCTTAGGATACTCAATGTCCCTAAACAAATTTTGACGGTTTTACTCAGTATAATATATCTATTATTGAAATGTTCAAAACTGTCCAGGGGTAAATAATATCCCTAGGCACTATTGCTGAGTGTATGTGCATATGCGTTCTCTTATAACTAAATCGTGTCTCGTAGAGTTTTGTTTGATAGAGTTATGTTTTCTTTTACTACAATCTTGAATTGCTTCTAGTTTCTATTGATATTTTCAATATCGGGATAGTACATAGTTCATTGTACTTCTGTACAGTCGGCTCTGTCCCGACGCTTAGCGGGCGTTGTAACGACTCACTCCCTTTGTTTGCCAACAATGCTGACTGACTGTACTATAGCTAGCCAGCTTTATACATGAATTTGATTGTGAAAGTTTAGTGACGTTGAGCTTTTATTCGTACTGTACTGTACCTTGTTGATAATGTTTGGAAAGTTTTTGAAAGTAATTTAAACATTTGCTAACGAAGAATATATTTATTTAGAATTAGTTATTGCCCACAAATTAATCTACATAGAATTCGGTTATCGCTACCCCGCGGAAACTGATATTTTCCGCCATAAAAGATATCCTATTTCCGTTTCCGGCTCATCCGTTTGAGCATTTAAATCTTTCCCTCTAATGAAAATATTGGTCATTTTTTAGTTCCTGAAAATAGCAAAGAAATATCCTTTTACTAATATTATAAATACGAAAGTCACTATCCGTCTAAGTATTACCTCTTCATGCTTAAACCGCTGGACCGATTTAGTTGAAATTTGGTATGGCAATAGTTTGAGACCCTAGGAAGACCATTAGGGTAGTTTCTACCCCGGAAAATTGCACAGTTTCCGTAGGATATCGATAAACGAATCCTTCGCTTACGGACTCGCGGGCAACAGTTAATAATCAATATTTCAAGTTTTGTTTCTTTCTCAAATCCATCGGGACGGATATCACGGTGTACACTAAGCTGCCTAAGCTTTTTGTTAACGAGCCTACGCCCTTTGTTTGTGCGGAGTCTGACTGTACACAACTTTCCTTGTTAGTGCCTGGTGTTTGATGATTAGTTGATTACCCTTCAATTTACCATCCCACCCATCTTCGTTATTGCAATATTAGATAGAACGTATTGAGTTTATAGTAGTTTGATGTTATGTTGCCATGATGCTCAGGCTTAAATTGATACATGGTCTTACCTTACTGAATGTCGATGGGTCTCTGTAAACTTTGTATATCAAATTTTACGAAATTGGTGTAAGTACCAGTAATGTGGTGTGAACATTTTTGTTAGGACTGGAGTGTGTGAGAAGCTTGAGTTAGGTATCTTTCAATGGATTTCCTAGTGTACCGATTTCATTCATCCTTATTGTTAAAGCTTTTTAATACTTTGTAAAAGGTTCTTTTGGAAATCCCACGGGAAACCTTACCTCTGAAATCGTAGCTGTTATAGAGACTTGGTGCTTGCCAGATATCATCCTCTAGGATCATAGAAGTGAAATAAGAAGGGAATTTTGGAATTTCCCGCGGGATAGACGACAGGACTAGTCAATAAATTTTATCTCTGCGCGGACGTATAGTCTCCTAAATAATTTAAAAACAATAATGTAAAACTGTGATAATGTATATTCAAAGCCAAAGTCAAGTTATAATGTTCTAAGTCATGCTGTCACGTTTTTGTAGGGAGTACGCCGTGTACGGTTCTTGAGATACCCCTTTGACAGACGGGCATGCGGACAGCGTAGCGATAGTATAGCATTTCGGAGCACGGAACCCTAAAAAAAACGAAGAAGCTCTAGATATGTACATAAAAATATTAAAGAATTAAATCCTCATGTTAAAAAGCCTGGGACATTTGTGACCTTTATACAAAACATTCAAAAAAGTAAAACTTGTCTTACCTTTTTAATAAAGTTAATACGAACTCAATTATTTAATAAATCAGTAGTAAATTGTTAATGATACTGAAAAATATGCCACAAAACATACTCACAAAAACTAGCTTACAATGGAATGAAATTGTTGCAGAGTTTATTTATTAATAATCCAGTTAAAACCAGTCGCATATTTTCATTAAATGTGTGTCCCGAGGAGATGTGCCGTTCGTCGTCTGAGCAAAACATAATATTGTCAAGGCTGTAACGTGAAGGCACAGTGTGTTAAATAAAGCAGCACATACAAAAGGGCTTAATTTTTTTTTAATTTGGCTTACAGGCACGCTAACGCTTACATTTTTTTTAAAAAGCTATTCTTGATGTCATTATTTTATTTTTAGTGTTTATTTTGTTGTTACAGCGGCCACAGTAATATATGTACATAATCTGTGAAAATTTCAAGTGTCTAGCTATAAGAGAGACAAACAGAGAGATAGACTGCCCCTTGGTACCCTTTTGGATACAAAACCCTAAAAAGGACTAGGTATCAAAGACAGTCATCATCATCACATAAAGACGTTTTAAATACACGGTACATTTTCAATGACATATTAACAAGCTATTTTTTGTAAAGTGAACCGAGTTTAAACTAGCTTCCGTAACAAAATACTGCGTGGCTCGGATTACAAATAATTACATCCATCGCGCACTACTGCGTGTAAACTGCATTTTGGTGGCGCGCGCTTTTCCGTGTATACTGTGAACGATGCGGCGGCTTCTACCATGGGTTCTCACATAACCGTTAAATTAAGTACAATAGGCATACGTACGCCGTCCTTATTAGGCTGCGGAACTAGCGTAGCTAGGCGTAAGCGAAGCGGCCCCACGCCGACGTAATGCCGTCATAATGTCTGACGCGGCATCATGGAGCCTTGCAAAATTTAGGTCCTGTGCCGCCACCGTGTGAGGTAGCTAATAGCAAAGCTGCGTTGAGCGAGCTATGAGTATGGAGTAACTGATTCTCTTTGGTTCTTCTCCTTTCAAGTTTCAGTGGCAAATTAAATTTAATCATGGATTCATGGATAATGGAGTCAAAAAATCCATTCCGCCTTTTATAAACCGTAAAATTACTGTACTTTCTCCTTCCTTAGCCCCCTTAGTGAATTGCTCTTCGAGATGAGATCCGCCAATCACATTACTTGAAATACCAAATTCGAGACGTATTTCATGCCAACTTATCTGATTGGTCAGATTCCTTACGTCGCCGCTTGGCTTTTATAGAACTTAAAGTGACGCGACTTCTGATCGTCTACCATTAGTACCCGCCCGCCCAGCTCCCGCCCAACAGTTGCGTCGCGGCCTTCGTGAGGCGCGCTCGCTTACGACCTACCTTGAAAGCCTTCAGCTTCACATATTGTATACGCGGTCTTTGTTTTCGGAACACGGTTTGTATTTATGTTATTTATTAGATTATTGTTTGCGTGCGTTTTGAGAATGTAGTTTAAAAGTTGTGAGGCTTTTGTGGTTGGTTTATGTTAGTTTGAGGTAGAATTATTTATAGTAATTCTTTTGTTGCGTGCGTATATTAAATCAGTATTGAAGCTTTGTTCATTTTGTAGTTACAAAGTGTTTTTATCAGATTTATCGTAGAAGAAGAATATTAAATGTTTTTTTTTATTTGTAGGTGTGATAGTACCTAAGTATTCATACATGCATTGAAACTGTTTCAGTGTAATTCAAAATAATATTAAATTCAACGCTAAACTTGGGAGAAAAATTAGATCTAAAGAAATAGTTTACATTAATTCTTATTTCTTACCCGAAAAGTAGGTATGACCATTTTGACTTTGAAGAAAATTACGGAAATACTTACTTTGTATTATTCGGTTCTAAAAATATTTCTTAAAACAGCAGTAGAAATCTACTCTGTTATTCATAAAATTGAAAATTATTTATACTTTTCAACCGACGAAAACAAAAGGAGGAGGTTCTCAATTCGACGTGTATATTTTTTTTTTTTTTTATGTATGATCACGCATAACTTTTTACAGAGTAGTCCGATTTTAATGATTCTTTTTTTATTGGAAAGCGTATACCCCGAGGGTGGTCCCATTTCAATTTGGAAATAATATTCCTACCCTAAGGGTAGGAAAACAGGGGATGATTGATTGTTCAGTTACCGATTGTACTATATGACCACGCATAACTTATTACAGAGTAGTCGGATTTTGATGATTCTTTTTTTAATGGAAAGCGTATACCTCAAGGGTGGTCCTATGTAAATTTGGAAATAATATTCCTACCCTAAGGGTAGGAAAACAGGGGATGATTGACTAACTTTTTACAGAGTAGTCTGATTTTCATAATTCTTTTTTATTGGATAGGGTATACCTTGAAGTTGTTATTATATAAATTTGGAAAAAAAAATTTACCCCAAGGATGGGAAAAAAGTATAAAATAAAAACTTTTTAACAAAAAATTAAACCGCCGAAAAAACTGAAAAGCAAAAAATAATACCTTTTTTATTTGACCTTAGGAGTGATAGAAGCCAGTCAGGTAGAAGATTATAGGTCCACTCCTCCTGGCTAGTGCTGAGGCACCGACTTCAAACTGGTACCTAGATTAAGGTCAAATAAAAAAGGTATTATTTTTTGCTTTTCAGTTTTTTCGGCGGTTTAATTTTTTGTTAAAAAGTTTTTATTAAATGAATTGTTGTCTGTGCCTGGCAAAGGCAGATGTCAAAGTGATAGATAAAACCAAACGAATGTTAAGATAACAGAAGCTCAGCAAACTTTAACGAATATGGTATCGTTCATCCGTCATTACCTCTCATACTTATTTCGTTTTCTAGATATTTTTTTTTACCAAACAACAGCTCACATGCTTTAAAACTTTCTTTTACTCTACATTGGTATAATTATCCCTCAATGGACAGAGCCTTATAATTTGTAACTAACTAGCTACGGTATACTGACATACTCAGCATAATTAAATAGATAGATCATATTTAGGTCAATATTATTAAATTGTTTTAATGTCTTTTGTCATATTTACTTAGTACCTATAATAAAATACATTGGTCCATATATATCCACCGAAATATTCCCCAAAACCCCAATTCTCAAATCCAAAAATTAATCTAATCAATGAACCGGAAAATAGTCCGCAATAATAAGTACAAATACCAACCAACATTCCATACAATGCGCCTCTTTACTCCACCAGTAACAATAGTACAGACAAGTGTTATCAAGTTAACTGAACGCATCCGAAGTTGAGCCTAGCCATTGTCAACATGTCATTGTCAATACAGCACTCAGACAGGACGGTCGATGCGTCCACAAATTCTTATAGTTTATTTACAATGAATAATGTACTAGTTTTATTGAAGTGATATTGTTTGTGAATAGTGTAAAATATTGATATTATCATGGAGATTATTATATCGAGGCGGCCCATGGAGGAGAGGCTCTTTAATTTTAAGTCTGTAAAAGACATGTTCGAACAGCCGAGGCAAACGAGGTAATGTTTTGTTGTAGGTATCCTGGACGTGGCAAAACCCTTCACTTACCGCAGCTTTCTCGTTATGGGTCTTTTTTTTTCCTTACTGTTGTACTCGAGTAATTTCTGTGAAGACTTGGTTGGAAATTTACGAAGATAGCGAGCTTAATGTTTTAAGAACATCGAAAAACCATTATACTCTGTAGAATGTAATATCAGTTAAATACTACTACCTGATAAATGCACTGTAGGAATACTTTTAAGTAATCTCTAAATGTTATTATAGTTTTATTTGCACGAGCCATATAAATGTGTGTTGATGGGATTTAATAGTTATTTATCCTCATAACCTAAATTTAAACGAGAACATTTTAAACTATTTTTATCCGTGTAGCATGTTCTAATCGAGGCACCTCATAATCACCGGCAGCCGGTTAAGGGAACATAAACAAGGAATCAGATTTGGCTTAATATTCAATAATTGGAGTAAGATCGAAACCACTGCGTTGATTTGATACTTTACTTTGATTAATTTAATGCTGTTTCCACTGCTTTCCTTCTCTATACTTCTACCAGACGTCATGTATACCAACTTACAACCCGTCGTGCACTAAATCGATTTACAGTCAAGCGCAAAAGTAGCCGGACACTTACCTACTAACTATCCCAGTCTAGTATTGTTGTTTACTGCGGTAAATTCAGCTACTTTTCAGCTTAGTGGTACTTCACTATGTTAGGATCTATAAGTATGAAATTTCCATGTTGAAGAACTGGCTACTCTACACTACCCAAAGTTTAATGTTTAAAGACCCAAAAACTCGATCCTGTCCAAAAGTTCGTAGTAAAGGTTCATTTAGCGTCATGATGCGAGAAATATCGTGCGAGCTTCGTTATATAGCGGCTCTGCGCGGTTATAAATTTATAAATGCTCGATCATCGACGGCTAAAGTACAGCAACTCGCATGAAACTTCTCGCTCCGTCTGAACAGCGCTTTTCGCGTACAATTTCATACTAAAAACCGGCCAAGAGCGTGTCGGACACGCCCAAGGTAGGGTTCCGTAGCCATTACGAAAAAATCAAGTAATATTTTTCTAAGGATTTCGTATGTGTACGGAATCATCCAAGTTTAGGTATGTTTTATACCTTGGGCTACTATTTACTCTTAAACTACAAATAATTTCCAAACAATCTTAGCCGCTATAATTTTCCTAGTAAATTTGATATATTTACTACTATTCTGAATTTTTTCAAATTTTTCCACCCAACAGTTTAGATTATAGAGGGGGGGGGACAGCCGATTTTAATGAAAATTGTCACTTTAAAGTTGAATATTTCGCAAACAGATCACTGAATAGAAAAATCATGTTAGCAACCCCGCAATGGTTTTAAAAGACCTATCCAACAATACCCCACACTATAGGGTTAGTCGAGAAAAAAAAAATCACCCCGCCTTTACGTCTATGGGAGGTACATTAAAAAAATATATTTTATATATTTTATTTTACCACTTTGTCGGCGTGACTGATATATATGTTCATGCCAAATTACAGCTTTCTAGTACCAACAGTCTCTGAGCTTAGCCGCGGACAGACAGACAGACGGACAGACATGGCGAAACTATAAGGGTTCCTAGTTGACTACGGAACCCTAAAAACCTCAAAAGTTCTGACGATGTCCCATTTCGTCGGAATACACAATGTTAAGCTTACCCTGGTGGCATGCTTCTTCTTCTTGCGGTGCCTCTCCACTACTGGAGGTTGGCTGTCAGCTCCGCATATCTCTCCTTATCTCTCGCCAGAGTGGTGGCATGCTGATGTTATGCAATATCTGATTGTTTGTCTTGTTGTTTGCAGACTCGGCGGCGGCGTGCAGCGGAGTGCCACGCATGCCGAGATGCCGCACCGTGGAGGCACTATTGCCGAAAGGTAAGAAACGAGAGAAAACACCACAAAAACCCCTCATAGATACTTCTTCACTGTAGGGTTTAGGCGATCTTTGGATGTACAACGGTCCTTAATCTTTCGTATGCCGGTGGCTGTATCCGTACCAATGCCTGTCGTATGCCGGAGGGACTAGCACACTTGTACGAATAAATTTCTTAGATACGTGGAAAAAGGGTGGACAGGTATAGGTACGGATAGGGCACTAGGCATACGACTGGTACAAATGTGCGAGCCTCTTCGGCATAAGGCGAAAGGTTAACGCTGAATGCTAGCAACGCATATATAAGTAGGTAGGTATAGATGTTTTCGTAACTTTCGCCCAGTGCCGCTGTCGTAATTTTGCGGCCATTTCAACGCACATGTGCATTAGTGGCACTTCAAGAAGTCCCGGGTTCGACAGCCGGCAGCGAAAGCGTTAATTGAAAGTTAGTACCTATAGGTTGAAATTGTTTTCATGTCATGATGTGCTGACGGTACTTAATAAAATAGTTACGATAAGAGATACTGAGAAGACATTACCTTTCTAGGAATTAGTACAGCCATTTGTAATCAGAGCAAGTATGTGGTCGCAAGTAAGTCATGTTAGCTTAGTGGAATGAGCAATGGGCTCTCAAGCAGAGGACCGTGGGTTCGAGCCCGGAGTCCCACCTCTCAGTTTTTCGGATTTTACGTGCGAAATTACATTTGAAATTTGCAATGTGCATTACGGGGAAAGAAAACATCGTGTGAGACCTGCGAAGCCATGCAATAGTGTATGTGAAGTTCCCAATCATCACTGGGCTCACGTGGGAACTACGTTCCAAGCCCTCTCATTCTAAGAGGAGGCCTGTGCCCTGCAATAGGACGCGTATAGACCGGAAGAGTCAGTCGTAGGTAATAATAATAAAGTTTAAAGTTTAATAAAGTTTAATAAAGTTTAAATAACATTGTTTTGCCAAAAAATAAGAATATTTTTGTTTTATAACTTGGAGTATACGCTTTAGTTAAATTACCTGTTCTTGCCACAATATGCCTGCCCGAGCCTCAAGTAACAGGAAAATGTGTAGGAATCCTCCACTAATCGTGGCATAAATTATTCCAATCGGTTTCCTTCCAACCGTTCCCGTATCTTCTATAAGGTCATTCGCATTACATATTAAATAACTGAGTAGGTAACTTGTAAATAATATAGAATGTTTGTGTTGATAATGTACCCAAGCTTAGATGTTCTAACAGAGTCTACACATGGATAGACTTTCGCACAGGAATTCGAATGATTTCTTAAGATAGTAGCGCGTTCATGTATTTAATAACTTTAATTTCAATATTAGATGAAAAAAAACCCGCCTGTATAATTCTCGTTCCCATGGGAATTCCGGGAAAATATATATCCTATGTCACTCGCGGAACTGAGACGAATCCAATGACACCTCACACTTCAAAATCCATTGAGCCGTTTAGGCTGCAGGGCGTGCCAAAGAATGATACATACATAAATACATGCGCTCGAAAAACATAACCCTCCTTCGACAGTCGGGTGAAAAGTGATCTCAAAATGAGAGCGCTTGGGCCCTAGTTCCCGCGCAGGCCCGGTGCGGATTGGAAACTTCACACATACCATTGAATTTCATCGCAGGCGTGTACAGGTTTCCTCACGACGTTTGCCGTCACCATAAAGCTCATTGCAAATGCAGATCTACGAGAACTTCACGCGATGCCCCTGGTAACTTACCATGGCGCTCCAGGGTACCACGGCGCCCTTTTGGAACCCCTGGTTTAACCTAATAATCCCTCGCCCATTCTCTACAATCCCAAGTCTACACAATAGAAACTTGAGCGCAACTTCCCCGTCAATTGATAACGAAGCTCCGAGACGTGATAAGAATTGATAACAGTAGTACCGTTTGAGTTAGCTTTTGTTAACCTTTCAAACAATTAACTCGAGTAATTAGTAAATGGACTGACAAAGGGGTCTAGTGGAGTTTGATGTTAGGTTAGATCTATTTGTTAGAGAAAAATGAGAAATTCCTAGAATAACATTACGACGCGTTATATTATGTTTGTAGGTAAAAAATGGATATTCGACTGAAGAAATGTAATTAAGCGGCAGCGGCGAGCGTTTTATCAGTTAATTGCCTGTGCCGCCAGGTAATCACTGTGCGGCGAGCGTCGCGGCCGCGCAATGAACAGAGAAAACGCTCGCCGCTGCCGCCGGGTCGCGCGAAGTCGTAGCCGGACGATAACTCTGTTAAGGCCCTACCGAGCTTCTTGCACTAATCGATTTTAGGTATTCTATGCACTCGTGTATGTGTTGTGTGCGTGAGAGCGGCTAGAATCAAAGCCGTGCGTAAGCGCGAGCGACACAAGTTCCCCGTCCGATGGCCGAAGGAGAACTAACGCAACTAGCTACACGGACAAGGGGAAGCACGACGGCTCAAGATAAATTGGTCAGACCGCGCGTGTATTTAGGTATTTTCATCGTATTACTAAAACAAATACATATTTTAAAAATGTAGCAACACTATGCCCTAGAAAACATCTTGTTTTATTAACATTCAAAAAGTCAAGGATTTATTTTATTTTTTAGAGGCGACTTTGTATTTTTTTTTTCTTTCGGGCGAAGTACAAGTAATCGTGTTTCTAAAAACACTGGTCACAAGAGTGAATCCTAAATATTTGCTAGTAATGATACAGCAGGGGATTAAATGAATGCAATAAATGCGCCAAAAGCTCGGTAGGGGCTTAATAGAGAAGTAATTCAAAAGTGTCTTATGATATTTTTCGTTTGTTTGCAGGCTAGCCGCTTTGCAAGCGGCAGGAGCGAATGATTGGCGCGCGAGAGTGTGTCGCCTGAGTCCAGAAAAGGAAGACCCTAAGGCGATTGAACGCGCAAAGAACAGAATAAACGTGAGTACACTCTGTCAACTATTCAGCGTGATCACAAAATTGGGGATGTCTATTTTTTTGAAATGTATAGTAAATCGAAAACCATTTCGAGACAAATGCTTTTTAACTCGTTTTCTGTAGGTAGCTATTTCATTTTAATATTATGTAATGAATTTATTATATAACAAATAAGCAATGACCTTCATTTGACATTGGTGTAAATAGGGATGTTTCCTAGGTAAAAAAATAGTAATTCTTATTAGTCCGTATTTTACATTATCAAAAAATATTAGACACGTAATTTTTCTTTTGACAATTAAACAAAAAATGACGAAGATATGGCGCGTTGAACTTCCGCGTGACGAGGCGTGACGTCACTTGTTCCTAAAACGCTCATACAAAGTGTAGGAACAAGTGACGTCACGCGAAACTTCAACGCGCCATATCTTCGTAATTTTTTGTTTAATTGACAAAATAAAAAATACGTGTCCAATATTTTTTGATAATCTAAAAGACTGACTAGTTAGGAAAGTAGCCTATTTCGTGACCAGTCCAAGTCGTCTTAATTCTGTGTGGTTAGAATTCTTCATAATTTACGCGTGGATTATACTAAATACGGAGTTTGATTTGGACCCGCTGTCTGACATCTAGCACTTTGACAGTGCCAGTAAAGTGACACTAGTTACAGTGTACCACTACGCGAAAAAGATAATTAAAGGGGTTGCCTTATCGTACGCATTTAGATAGATTTACAAGGCAGTGTGGGAATAATCTGAGGTCATCAACCAAAAAAGTTTCAATAATTAATTTTGAAAAAAGTAGAGAACTAAATGACAAAAATAAATATTGAAATTAGTTTCTTGTAATTGACTTTTCTATACAAAAAAAACATACAGGGTTATTTGTAATTCACTGACATCCTCTTAACCCTGAATTCCTATCACTCAAACAAATGTTTTTTGTTTTACGACTTTTTAAAATGAAGCACTTTTTTTCCCATACAAATAAACAGAGTATCGTAAAAATAAGAGGTAATCTCAAATTTTCAAAACGTTATTACACCAAAAATATTAAGTTATGACAAAAGCCGTAAAACAAAAAACATTTGTTTAAGTGGTAGGAGTTTAGGGTTAAAAGGATGCTAGTGAATTACAAATAACCCTGTATAAACGTGATCGCCACCGAATACTAACGAATAACCGGAAAACTTTCGTACTAGTTTTAAGTACCAGTATTAGGGTGTCAAGTTTTAGAACTCCATCCGAATAGGCCTAGCCAATACTTCTTGCAAAAATTAAAAAAGAAACACATACCTATGTATCTCTTACTTTTTAATGCACCACGCGGAAATATAGCCTACTCAAGTTTTCCGCATAACGCCGACCTTGCAACTTCGACCCTTCGACCGCCAACCCTCAACAACCTATTGTAGCGAAGTGGAGGACTGCCTTGGCATGCCTAGTATGCTTTCAAAGCACTTGTCAAGTTGAGCGCAGGGAGTTCTTATAGCACTGTACGACCACGTATGTAATAATCCACTACCAGATACCTTATTCAAACCCCTGTGACAAATTACATGAGGATTTGAATTACCAGGTCGTACAATATACAGTATTGTCATTCACGGGTCAGCAATGCCAGATCGTACTTTTATTGCACCCGCACTGTTTTATAAAGAGTGATTTTTGACCGATTGGTGCGTTTTGGGGTATTTAAATTGATTGGTGATAAAGAATATATTTTTAACCCTAAATCGCGCGAGCGGCTGTGTTAGGCCCCTGTTACTTTATCGATGTTTCCATAAAATAAACGATACCCTCAAAATCAATAGCTATTGTCAAGGGCACCGTGTTCGCTGGAGATATCTCCGGGTATTCGTCGAATTTGGTCATCATCATCATTTATTTATTTCAGAAACAATATACATTGTGTTTGAACACTAGAATTAATTAAATATGTACTACATTGTTAAAAACGAATATTACAGATACTGCTATACTAATATACATGTCAATTAAAATAATTCTACTAATTATTATTATTGTTACTTTCATTAATTACTATATTATACATAACCGTTTTATATTGCACATTTTATGTCAATTTCTATTACACATTATATTCTACACTATTATTATTTTCGAAAATCAATCTCTCAGTTGATCTAATGATTACATTACACATATTTTATTTGGTGCCTTAAATTCCTCAACCGAGTAAAAACACCCCTTCAGCAAAAAAGATTTTAGTTTTCGAATAAAGATATTGCTATTTGTAAGTGACTTCAATTCAACGGGCAATTTGTTGAAAAGAGATATTGCCTGATACCCTGCATAATGCTTAACCACTTCCAGCTTGGCTATAACCAACTGAGGCAAATCTTTTCGTCTTGTTGCCAAGCGCTTTAGTCTGTCTGCTTCCGTTTCTATTTGACTGATATTTTTCATTAAATCAGTGAGGACTACGAGTATATATAGACTGGGAACAGTGAGGATTTTATACTTTATAAAGTAATCCCTACAAGAGATCCACTGAGGGACCCTTGCCATAATTCTGATCGCCCTTTTCTGGGCAACAAAAGCAGCATGACTATTATAGTTGTAGCTATTTCCCCAAAACTTAATTGTGTAACGTATTTTTGATTCTACTAGTGCATGATACACCATTTTAAGCTGGGGTAAATTTGCCTCATCACGAAGACTCCTTAGTGCATAGCATGCAGAACTAATGGAGCCCACTATTGCAGACAACTCTGGTTTCCAGTTGAGTCTCGAGTCTATGTGAACTCCCAGAAATTTAACAGTTTCCACTTGCTGTATCGTATCACCATTCAAATTTATCTGCAGTAAATCTTTGCTTCTAGCAGTTGTTTTAAATAGCAAAGCATTTGTTTTGCTATTGTTCAGCTTCAGATTATTAATTTTGAACCAAGTATAAAAAGAATTTAAAGTGTTATTTACTTTCTCATTTAGCTCTATCAGATTAGCTCCAGAAATTATAGCGTTAGTGTCATCAGCAAAAACTACAAGACGAGTGTCCGAAACAGTGTCATGTATGTGATTAACTAGGTCATTAATAAAAATAATGAAAAAAATCGGCCCTAATATGGAACCCTGTGGTACTCTCACTGTTACGTTAGTCATCCTTGAGGCATAAACTTTTTCGTTACTGTTCTGAGTCCATTTCATCTCCACAAATTGTCGTCTGTTTGTGAGATAAGAACGAATCAGAGCCAACATTCTGCCCCTAATGCCATAATGTTCTAGCTTTGCCAACAAAATTTTATGACTAACGGTGTCAAAAGCCGAGCTCAGATCGAGGAACAACCCTGCAACTTTTCTTTTGGCATTCAGTTGAAGGACAATATCCTCGATCAGTGAACTGATAGCTTCATTTGTTCCTTTGCTCCTCTGGTAGCCATATTGCCGTTCGCTCAAAACATGGTTTAGATTGAGATGCTTAATCAGCCTATCCTTCATAAGCCTCTCAAGCAGTTTGGAGAGTACTGGAAGGAGAGAGATGGGTCTATAGTTTTTTGGGTCAGATTTTGAACCTTTTTTGTGGATCGGCAAGACTTTTGCTACCTTAAGCTGATCTGGGAAGGTACAGGCTTCAAAACATTCATTGAAGAAATATGTCAGTGGTTCAGCTAGTATGTCGATATTTTCTTTGATTATGGTAATGGGCATCTCATCATATCCACATGATGCTTTGGATTTAGTATGTCGATATTTTCTTTGATTATGGTAATGGGCATCTCATCATATCCACATGATGCTTTGGATTTCAGTTTCTTTACCAGCAAAGTAACTTCACTGGAATTTACCCGCTCAAAAGGAATATCATTGTTTATTCTGGGTACATGAGACTGTAACACAGAAATTGCTTCACTGACACTGTCCTGCGCATCATTACCGTGACTTAGGTTTTCCAAAAACACTGCACAAATATCATCAGGCTTGTCCACAATTCTGATACCATTTTCCCCTTCAATTTTCAACAAAAGATTTTCTTTAATACTCTTAGGCACTTTGTTGCGATGCTTTTGAACAACCCTCCATATTTCCTTAGAAGACTCCTTTGCCTTTTCAATTTGTGATTGAACAGCCAATTTTCTAGCATCTCTAGTTACACGCCTAAAGATAGTTATATATTTTTTTCTATAATTAGATACAGAGTCATGCATCAAAGTTTTGTTAGTTGTAAGTACTCGTTTCATAATACTTGACACTTTAATCCCTTTAGTTACCCAATTGATTTTGAAGTTTGATTTATTATAAACCTTTATCTTTTGTTTTTTAAAACTTTTCTTAAATATATTATCAAACTTTCTAATAAATGTATTTATACCTATATTTACCCAATTTTCATTCAAAAAGTTTTGCCGGAATTTTTCATTTCCCTCGAAATTAAACTTTCTCACTTCTTTCCATATTTTTTCGGTCCTTGTATTTTTACTACTTTCTTTTACATTAAAAGTGCTGAGTATCCATGCATGACCATCTGCCATTCCATTGTGATCCACTAAAGGAACAACCACAGAACTTTCCGGCAAATTCGTCAACACGTTATCCAGGCATGATTGTGATTCATTACGAGTAAAAGTAGGCGTAGTGACTAGATGTCTAAAATTATAACACGTAAGTAGTGACAAAAAGTCAGCAGCCATCTTGTCTTCTCTCAACAAATTGATATTAAAGTCACCACAAATGACGCATTTCTTGCTGAAGAAGTGGTAGGGGGTTTATTTCCAATGTTTGCCTGTAGCCCTCCTACGTATTTGTTATTTTCTGATTAGGTAAGAAAAAGCGTCACGACGATAAATCAAGAACCAGACTAGAGCCCATATTATTGTATTGGCGCTTGCCATTGCTTTTACTATCTCTTTCTGTCACCATCTTATACCGTTTGACAGAACGAAATATTAAATGCGATAGCAAGGGTCCGGGCGTTATGGCTGACCACGACATGAGTACATTGCGTGTGCCGCCAGATAATCACTGTGCGGCGAGCGTCTCGGCCGCGCAATTAACGGAGAAAACGCTCACCGCTGCCGCCTGTCGCGCCAAGTCGTGGCCGAGCCATAAGATAATACGGCCTTGCTACAAAATAACACCATAGTCACCATAGGCCATCCCCTTGCATGTACACTCGCGGAATGAAAAGGTTCGTCACTTTTCGACTCTACATATATCAACAAGTTAAGATCGAAAAGTGACGGACCTTTTCATTCCGCTACTATACCTAGTAGTAACATAGAAGTCACATATAGTCCGTATATACAAGTTGACGTTCTAAATTAGAAAAACCGGCCTAGCGCGAATCGGACTCGCACACCAAAGGTTCCGTACAAATTTGTATGTACTCGTAGGTATGCCAAAATATACACCGTGAAATTTTAGTGGTTGTTTTCCCGAAACGAGATGATTTAGTTTTGATTGTAGAATCGATTTATAATGACTATTTTGACTAGAGTCAAAAATCCAATTGTGAAAAACGAAAGTCGAAAATGACCGCAAACCAATAGTAACGCTTCGTTGGTACAAGTAGCGTACGATCGTACGATAGGTTAGGTACCAACGAAGCGTTACTATTGGTTTGCGGTCATTTTCGACTTTCGTTTTTCACAATTGGATTTTTGACTGTAGTCAAAATAGTAATTATAAATCGATTGTACAATCGATACTAAATCACCTCGTTTCGGGAAAACAACCACTATAATTTCACGGTGTATACGCAATAAACTGCCGTATCAATAAAAATCTAGTAGGTATAAGCAGAGCTCTGCTTCGAAGCAAATTATCGCTGTAGGATAATTTTATATTGGCCCGTATCCTTTTGTCACTCTTCGGCACCGAAGACACAAACCTTCGCAACGAGGACCATTTTTATGTTTTTTACCTATAACGCGAAATATTTGCCAATCGTTTCGCAAATCTCTAATCGCAGTAGACGAACCATAGATCATGTATTTATTTGTTTTAACATAACCTTACGAAATTGCATCCACTTTCTTCATCGTCATTGACCCAATATAACACCATTAGCAAAATTGCCAATTGATACGACGTAATCCATAACATCTTGATAAGCGTTTGGCATTGACAGCACATAGCCCAATGAAGGCGTCAACAATTCCGAAATTACTATTGATTGTCCTCTAATAAAATATCGTGACAAATCTCAACTGAAATGGAGGTCGATCCTTATCAGCGTCGCGTGATCGCTGTAAATACCTCGGTTTCAAAAATACAACATAATTTGTCAACTTTTACGCTGATAATAAGTTTTGCGGATGAAAACGTGTAGGCGCCATTTTCGGTAGATGGAAAATTAAATGTACATTATGTACTTGTTTATAATTTGAAGTTTTATGTACTGTTATTTATTTTAGGGTAGATTTTAACATCCAGCTTTTCATTGGTATATTTTTTATACAAGATACTAGCTGTTGCCTGCCACTCCGTCTACGAAAAATTAATTTATCGCTACTCCACGAGAACTATGCAATTTTCCGGGGAAATAAACTTTCGTATGTCGTTCCTAGGGGTCTCAAACTATCTCCAAACCAAATTTTATCTAAATCGGTTCAAAGGTAAAGCGTGAAATGATAATAGACAGACAGAGCACACGACCTATAAGTTCTGCAATCAAATCAAATAGAAAATATGTTTATTAAGAGACAGATCAAACTTGTGTACACGTACAATAATACAATCACAAAGGCCAAATTTTGTACTTAAGTAAGTATATGAAAAAATGTAGTAGGTACCTATTTTGTTTATTTACAATAGTTTATCTGACCACGTTTTCTCACTTCCGTCTGATTGATAAAAAACTCATTGACCTTTAGTCTAAAAAAGCTGATATTTGAAACTACCAAATAACACCCAGCTCATTAAGTAAATTATGGGTCATTTGATTATTTCGTTTAATTTTAACCTCAAAACTTTATTTCTCACTTTACGGTTTCTCGTTTTCCGGCAGGGAGTGTTACTTTAATTACCATACCACGCCTCCGTGCGAACTTTGTCACGAAAATAGTGAAATTACTGGATTTTCATGTGACGTTTTATATTTCGTTTGCTTTTACGGCCTCGTAATGTTGAGCTTTCAAGGATAGTTGATTACGTGCAAAGGAAAAGTTAATATTGACAGGTCGCGGTCCAGTTTCCCACCCCTGGAGCCGTTAACCTTAATCACCCTTTGTTTTACTCCATCCGTCGCCAACCATTGGCATCCTAATTGGAAATTGATTGATTTATTGTGTTTGTGGATAATCGTGCTGAACGCCTTAAAAGCTTTTCTGGAAAGTTCTCCGTTTTGTTAGCAAATTACTGTTTATTATTTTGGTAGCTGTTGACCGCGACTCCATGTGCAAAGTGTCGTTTATCGTTATCCCGCGGGAATCATGCAATTTTCCGGGATAAAAAGTACATCATATGTTAATCCAGGTTATAAACTATCTGTGTGCTAAAGTTCATCAGTGGATAATTATCATCAAACCGTTTTAGCGTGAAAGAACGCAAGACATCCACACATGCATCCATCTATCCACACTAACTTTCACGTTTAACATCCTGACATATGATTCGTAGCTCCCGAATCTATAATCCACGAAGTGTCACCTTGAGCCGTGCTGAGTGCGGTCAAAACCAGATTAGTCTTCGACCCTTCATCTGATTGAGTACAATCTTTCTTGACGTGACCCTTTGATCGACACTTCCAACACCAAAGTTTCTTCTTCGTGTTCGACGCGGTACTAGCCTGTTTCGATGTACTTGGCGCATTTTTATCATTGCCACGGGAACTGGTCTTGTTGTAGCCACGATTCCGTGTAAACAAGCAGTCATCACCACCAGCGGTCCCTTTCCATCGCTTGTCTTGAAGTAGTTTGGTCTTCACTTTATCCGTCGTTAAATCAATGCTCGAGTGCTCCAGAGCCATAATCATGGGTTCATACTCTTGAGGCAACCCTTGAAGCATTATAGCAGCAAGAAATTCATCATCTAGAGGTTTCTCCATGCTACTAAGTTGATCAGCTAACGACAAGATCTCGTTTACATAAGTTTCCATGGAATTAAACTGTTCTAACTTTATCGAACATAAAGCTCGTAGACATGTCAACCTTCTGTGCAACCCAGTGTCGTCATACGCCTTTTTCAAGGCATGCCACACATCTTTCGCCGTCTTGGCCTGAATAATGTGAGCGTAACATGACTTGTCAACACTCAGACAGATCCTAGCTCGAGCCTTCTCTTCTCGGAGTTTGTACTCGGCTTTTTCACTATTTGTAGTCTCAGTCGTTCCGGTAACAAATTGCCACAAGTTTTCGAAAATGAGTACATTTTGCATTTGAAATGCCCAATCTCGATAGTTAATGGTGCCTTTTAGCTTTTCCATACTAACTGTCAAATTTGAATGCTCACCCATATTTCGCCAAATAAATAAACTATATTCACAAAGTATTCACCCACTATAATACGTGTACTACGTAACTATTAGAAACCCATAACCTATTAGAAAATGGATTTAAATACTTGTAAATAATATTTATTAAACCATATTTAAAACTATGACATGCTCCGAAAAAACCGCACAGAAGATAGTGACAGCTAAAATCCTGGTATAAAAACAAGACAGCCAAAGGATACTGTTGATGGCCAGCGTTAGGTATATTCAACAATAATATTAGCGAGATTAGTGGTAGGGTCAACGACATAAATAAATGATCACTTTTGCACCTTGTCACTTCAGCGTCCTAAGCTAAGTAAAGCTTGTATTATGGGTACTAGGCAACGGATAAACATACTTATATAGATAGATACATACTTATATACATATTAAACACCCAAGACCCGAGAACAAACATTCGTATTTTTCATACAAATATCTGCCCCGACACGGGAATCGAACCCGGGACCTCAAGCTTCGTAGCCAGGTTCTCTAACCACTAGGCCATCTGGTCTTCTAAAATCGTATGAAATTATGAAACGACTGAAAGCGACAAGGTACAAGTGACCACATATTTATGACGTTGACTGTACATATGAGTGTTTCCTATGAAAAATTAATGTGGTGGGGATGTTCAATCGGACTAAGTCAAGCACTGGCTCAACTATTCTGGATTACAAAACTCGAACACACGTCTGTTCAATTGAAATTTTAATTTTAGGGCAGGTTAAACTAAACGTATTATCAAAATTTGTCCAATCATTTTTAGATATTAAAAGTAATCAAATGAATAAAACCCGGAATACGCCGGCAGCGTGCACCAATCCAGCGAATATTCAATCATTCATTCCAATATCTGTGAGTGTAAATAAAACATCGCATTCGCATATAAACCGTCCTTTTCCTACATCCTAAACCAATATCAAAGATTCCCGTCAACCGTTCCTATTACCTGCTCAGAGAAAATTCGCTCTTTATTGCAATGTCATCGTTATATGGTACCAATGGCCGCAATTTTCCACCTACTTTCCTTCCGTTATGAGGTAAAACCGGCCATATGTGGTTTATGAGGACCCTTGGCAAATAGCCGAGACGCAGACTCACTGAATTATATAGGAAATCCAAAATCGCGCCTTGCACTAAAAGACACAAGGTCCTAAGACTGCCGGTAGGTAGCGGACTATAGAACCTTGTTTTTGTAAGTGCGACGTACGGAGCGACCTCGAAATTAGGGAGAATTACGACGTGATAAAGGAATTATTAGGGTGTTGTGTATGGCATATGTTGACGATTTGTTGTTCATGTGGTTTGGAAAATTGGGGGTTATTAGATGTATTGAATCCACGTAGTAGGTAACGCCACAATTGTGAAAGAATAACAACAACAACAACAACAACAACAACTTGGAAAAGAGGAATAGCTCCTGTAATTTTCATTTCAAAGTGCGATAAACCATCGCGATCAAACTAGCTTTCCATTACAAAACACATTCGAATCGGGTTATCCACTTGAGGAGGTGCGGTGCAACAGGCAGACACACAGATAGACACGTTAAACTTATAACAGCCCTTTTCTTGGCGTCGATGGTTACAGTATGGTCAAATTGCTATACATATCATAAAATCCCGGCCTAGATATTAGGATTGCTTGAGTAGAAATGCATAGTGGGTTTTATTTGATTTTTATTCTAAAGTAAACTCTGTAAACTCTTCTCTTGCCTGTCTTACATTATCATCCTAAGCCCGACGCATACATTACAAACCTTGGTCAGCAGTTCGGTTTCACTTTAATACGATTTCGAAACGGCAAAAGTACCGGTTGCAAAATTTTTACCGGTAACTAAGGGTCCGAGTCCTTAAATTGCTATATGAAGAACATCCTATATAAGAGGATTGATTGAATAGCAATACAATGTGGGTTTTATTTTAAAGATTTCGCCCTAATTCTTCAGTTGTCTTTCTTTTGTATCTTCCACCCGTCACGCGTCCACCATACTAAAATTAGTCCCTAACTTTTTTGTGCGGGATATGTCCTAGCGACTTCAGTAGTAGTCTCTAGGACGTTTCCCGCAAAAAATAGTTAGGGACTAACGTAGTCCCTAGGACGCGTGACGGGTTAATCCAATGCATACTTCAACCTTGGTCATTTCCGTTTCACTTTACCCCAATTGTGAAATGGTAAAGGGGCACGGGCAGGTTGCAAAATTTTCACCGGTAACTAAGGGGTGGTATGCCGAGTCACGTCACCTTTGCTGAAACGGGGGATTCGCCCCGTCAGCGTGGCAAGGGCGAACGGAAACTTTAGCCTATTTTTACCCAAATGACACAGCTATAAAAAGAACCTGCAAATGCCAATCACCATGACCTTTTCGCGAACTTTTAAGGTAGCTACACGAACGCTGTGATTTCTTACTGTAGATCGAGTCGTTCATGATGACGCGCGCGTGCCGTGGTTCTTATTGCAATGTCGTTAATGTCTAATTTTGACAAATTCACGCGCCTTCGTGAATGGCACTAGCTATAGGAAGGAAAGTTTCAGGGATAAATATTATTAGTAGCTGTTGCCCGCGACTCCGCCTGGGAAGAATAGGGGTAGGTGTACAAAAAATAGCCTACGACCTATTTTCAGACCTACCGAATACAGAGAAAAAAGTTTCATAAAAATCGGTCGAGTCGTTTCGGAGGAGTTCGATAACAAACGCCGTGACACGAGATTTTTATATATTAGAAAGATGACGGTGTCCCTATCCCATTTTAGGCTCAAAAAGTGTACTTCCTCCTTGAGTTAAATAATTTCCTTACTTACATACCGTTATTCTGTATCAAACATGTATTAACCATTTGAAACAATAATGATTTTTCGCCTTTGTCCAAAGTAGGTAGCAATCGGATTCTACGTCCTAAACAAATAGCCCTTTCCTTAATCCAGAATATATAAAGATTTCCATTGTACTCTTGCACTTAGTTAGGTACCAACAAACCTACTCAACGAGAGCATCCAATTTTTTCCTACGAATCGAACAAATCTCTCCCATATTTATTGATGCGTGGAATTGGATTCGTGCTTTTCCGGAGCAATCGTATATTAGATCTAGTGACAGCGCCATCTATGTATGAAGGCGGATATTAAATAAGCGATGATGGCGCCCCGAAGCGGCGGCATTCTAAATTCAATAAGTTGTGCCTAATGGTAGGAAAATATTGCACGTATTTATATTATAATATATTTATTATTTATATAAATAATATAAAAATGCCAAATGTGTTGCTAAGCGCAAAACTCGAAAACCACAGCAACAAATTCGATAATTAAGAGTTCCTGATTGTCAGGACAAGGTTTCTGTGAAAAACATAATACTATAGCGTGGGCGAAGCCATGGGCATCAGCTAGTTATTACTATATTTTATGAACGCGTAATTAAATTTGGCTGAGAAAAGTATTGCCATAAAAATTACCATTACCTACTACAAGATGACTTAATAAATTTCAAGTCGCCGTTATATTAATTCCTCTAAAACAAACAACCTCATTTTCGTAACCCACTATAGCTCAGATATAGCCCTACATTTGCCTTTCCGCTTGCAATCCACAATGCCTTACTTGGGAAGTTAAACCCTCGCCTTATGCGGTCACGGAAGGAGGTCGTACGCGACTCGTAGCACAATATAATATGCTCAAGTTAATATAGCATACAGCCTCGAATGCAGCCAAGTGGTTGCGGCTCACACTTAGGAACTGACGTCGCCTTGAAATGAGATTCTAAGTTATACGAGCCGGGTTTACGTTACGGGCACTATATATTGCCACAGTTGTCGTTGCTGTCTCTTTGATTTTCAATCAAAGAAAAGAGACGTAACTAAAACAAAATGAGAGTGACGTAAAATGTATGTAACACGAGATTGACAATACGATTAGCTGAGATTGGGAGGTTTTCGTTGTTTGTTTTGATTATATGCAATTGTTGATATAGGTAGGTACATTTGATTTTTTTGTCTAAGCAATTTATAGTGAATCATAGATGAAAAATAAAACAGTCGATGCATCAAATATACTTAACGTTTAATAGATAATTTTTGATAATGTAATAGACACTACTATTAGTGTTGTTTATACCAATTTAGTAAAGAGGTAAACTTTGGGTTTATTTGTAATCTTTCGCATTACGAAAAAAAATTAAAAAATCTTTTAATACCTAGTAGAATTCTATACTTACTATTCGTACACTTTCCACGAGACAGAGACGATGTTGTCGGCAACAGCAAGTCTTTAAAAAAATGGGTCAACTCCATCGTTCGATTTAAAATCATACTAACTTTCACTATCCAACAACCATTTTAAAACCCCCATAAAAAACTACGTATCTTGAGAGAACACATACGGCCCTCAATTGCAAGGAGAATGCAATAAGTACACAAGTGCAGTATAATGTTACCCATTGGTCAAACCAGTTTGCAGTCGTGATGCAATGCGGGATCAGAGTTATCGGTGTCTGCGCATCGTAGGAACGCAGTGCATGTTCAAACATAGAGCTGGAACAGTATGTTTGATTCATCTGATTCAATAGGACTACACTTGTTATATTCATTATTCGACGACCGCTTTAGCCTAGTTGGTAGTGACCCTGCCTACGAAGCAAGAGGTCCTGGGTTCGAATCCCGGTAAGGGCATTTATTTGTGTGATGAGCACGAATATTTGTTCCTGAGTTATGGATGTTTTCTATGTATTTAAGTATTTATTTATCTATATAAGTATGTTTATCGTCGTCTAGTACCCATAGTACAAGCTTTGCTTAGTTTGGGACTAGGTCGATTTGTGTAAGATTGTCCCCTAATATTTATTTTATTTATTTATTTATTTGAACCCAAAGATAAAGAAACGCAGTAGTACTGGACATTTAATTTTTGGCTTCCTAATGGTCGAGTGAAGATCTGCAAAAGGCTGCTGGCGCTCATTAGGGGAAGCATAATAATATATTCAGCAGTGAGCTGAACTGAGAGCTCAAAAGATTGTTGAAATGGAGTCGTTTTGTGATGGATGGAAATCTATCTATATTTTTATAAACGCAGTAAACCTACCTTCTGAGTGCAAGCTAGCCCCAAAGGAGACCTTAGGGCATGTCGGGGCCCTTAAGCACCAAAGAATATGCGTCCCCGTTCGTGTAAACGAATACATCTGATTTTTGGGACCTCCGTGAGGTTAGCGGCCCTGGACACAGAATCCGCGTGCCAATATGTGAATAAAAATACTAAGACCCAAATTCTACTAAATTTTGCACGGCTTTTAGATAAGCTAAGATATAAAAAAGCGCCCACGCATGACGTTTATTAATTATACCATTTACTTGCAAATTGTTTATGTTAAAATACTGATGTCATACGATACACTGTGCTTACACTGTTATAAAATCCATATAATTGCTTTTATGATATATTATGCATTGTAGTAAATGAACGCTCTCAACTTAGTTTCGCATAACATCAGCAGACTAGAAAAGTGTAAGTTTAAATGGCACTAGCGTATTAATTTTGCGAAACATTAACTTTCCTTTTATAATCGTCAAATTTAACGCTGTTAACTTTTATTGTGCCTTTTTAGCGCCACCGAAAATTTATGGAGGAATAGAAATTAAGTATATTTTTAAACAGTAATTTAACATTTAAATACTCAGTAGTTTCAAATTTGATTTTATGACATAATATGTAATGAATCAACGGACTAGTAAATTTCCCAGAAATGTACCCTAAAATAAGTATGCTAAGCCCATATCCATATGCAATCCATACTAATATTATAAATGCGAAAGTGTGTGTCTGTCTGTTTGTTTTTTACCTCTTCACGCTTTAACCGCTAAACCGTTTTAGATGAAATTTGGTATGGAGATAGTTTGAGACCTTGGGAAGGACATAGGATAGTTTTTATCCCAGGAAATTGCATAGTTCCCGCGGGATAGCGATAAACGAATTCTTCGCAGACGGAATTTATATTGATGTTATGCCCAGAAGGCTTCACTATTGTTAGCTTTCCAATCAAAACGAAAACACATATAAAGATGATAAAGAGCAATTACATGATAATAATAGACAATGAGTTGCCCAATGCTCTTCTTCTTATATTATAAATGCGATTATATTAATATGATAATTTGTGAATATGTGCGTGCGTGAGTGTGCGCGCGCGTGTGTGGGTTTGTTACTCCTTAACACTAACACTTGGTGTGTAGCTAGTCGAACGTCTGAAATAACACGTCTACTGCTTTTTATTCCGATATTCCCACGGGATATTATAAAATCCCAAAATCTACCGCTTAGTCTGGAGACACGTTGGATGTGGGTGGCGTAGGACCGATCGGTTTGTATGAAATGATGAATGATGATGGATGATGAATTCTAGTGATATCCAATTAATTTTGTACGAATGTTCATCATACCATGAAGACCATCATATAATTTTTGGGAATTCCCATGGCTATTTAGTAAAATTCTGGAGTTTCAAAAGATCTAATTAATAATTTGCGCGTACGAAGCCGCGTGTAAAGACTAGTCATTATAAATGACACTCAACTGACTAGTCAAACGGTGCCAGCTCGTAATGAAAGTGCTCCACATAAAGTTTGGCTTTAGTGCTAAATCTAATTATAAAGTTTGGCCCCCGTCGAGATGACGCTAACGCTGGACAAAATGCAACTGTCCAAAAAACTATGGGCGAGCTTATGATTAACTCACGTAATTAATCCAGATAATTTTATTTGTGGTCGTGCAAGTCCATATTAACACACCTGTAAAGATTTTCTCACTGTAAATTTGGATGACATCACGTTTTTGACGCATTGCATTTTAAACAGCAGCTAAATGTACTAAACCATTTGTAAACTTCAAATAAATATTCCTGAAGAACTTGAACTTGCTCAAGCGCTGACTGTAATATCCCGCATCATTTTGTGATTCTTTGTAGATACCACCGAACCAGAAATAAAGTTTTTATGACTACTGTAGATATGATAATGTAATCTGCTTAATTCAATTTGGAAAGCACTCGAACATGACTTAAGGCGGTTAGATGAATCGATTCTTTTAATTAAGTACTCCGCCATAAAATTCGTGTGAACTAATCTCTGCCAAGGAACAGACGCTAATTAAAAATATACTTTCATTGCCATAATAAGACTGAATTTCACACGAAATTCAACACAGTATCGTTTTACTTCGTATGTTTCTAATTGAATGCGTACATTCACATTTCAAGTGCGATTTTGAAGTATAATTACACTGCGAACGGATTTAGCTTCCGGAATTTGCACGAAGTCATTACCATGCATGCATACAATACAGCACAGTCGTGTAATTAGTATAATCCATTATGTCTACAGTTACATTCTTTGTTTACTTTGGAGATGAAAATCTTCATCACGCATATCTGTCTTGACACTTCAGAGAAACCACTAAAGTTCCGACGGTATTCAATTTAATCCCGGGCGAGACATAGTTTAGTTTTTTTATTTTATAAAAAAAAGTTATTTTGCATTGCACTCGACAGTGACCCAACTGGTCAGCGAGACGAAGCGGCACCGTCAGTTGTTTTGGCAGACTCGTAGACTGCGCTCGCGCCGTGGCCCGCACGTCTTACGCGAATTTTTAATTTGAAAAATCGCTTTCACTAAGACTCTACCAAGTGTCGGATTGTGAAACGGCCCGTGGAATCTTTCGCGTTTATTTTCGGACAGCTGAAGTTTGTTTTAATGTGACGTTTCGTTTAGTTTGTTTTTATTATCAGACGTTAACATTTATCGCTTGTTTATTTTATTATCGACTTATTGTCTTCAACACATAATTTACACAAGTGCTCCGTTTGATCTGCTTTAGTCTTCAATTGAAACTAATGATATTTAAAATGTTCGTGCGTAGTCGTGAGATCATGCTCGACGCGCATCATTATCGTTCGTTATCAAATCTTTATCTCCTCTATCTTAGATGTCCTTGCCATTTCCACCATAACACTGGCTTCGGGGAATTAACTTTGTTATGTCATTTCCATTTTGGATGTTTACATTTAGTTAATCAATATGCATGATGACAGCTTAGGGTCATCAACAATCAGGTCGCCCGGTTTCTAATGTTCTCATGCTTCGTATGCGTCGCACGATTCAATCTTCGATGGGCTCTTGTGTCATGAACTGCCATTACAATTATTTAATGGATTCGTCCTATATTGCCCTTCTCATCATTCTCTATTGAAACTTATTACACATGTAACGCGCTGTGATTGATTTGAACGACATCTTGTGAGCTATATTATTATGCACGTAGCAATCAAATCATAATTACTCAAGTTTTCTTCCATTTTCAAGTATTAAATATATTATGTATAGTCGACCAAGAAACTCCTTCACCACCCTAAAGTTCAATGTCAGTTGTATGACTTAAGACATCAAAGGCTATTTTCACTTACAAGTCAATGTGAAAATCAGCCTTATTGTTTTTATTCTGATGTAGGAACTGTCACAAAAAATGGTAAGGCACTTACTTGGTCGACTATACTTGCAAATTATCATTTGCAGTTCAACGTACTATTTGTCCCATGTTTATATTTAAATTGGCCTTGATCAGTTTGATCATACATCCTTCCTTATAACATTTTATTTGACTTGTGTAGTTTTTAACATACAACCTTTTTTTGTGAATTTATTTATCGCCTAACATAGTGCCGAAATCGTCCCAGGTTCATTTGAATAGCTTCAATTAGGATCTCCAAGTTTTTGCTCGTTTACACATTTGGTACGGACAAGTTGACATATTTGGTAAGCGTTGAACGTCAACAGTCTTTATTGCGTATATTAAAGCGGTTAAACGGAATACCGCCAGAGGAAAACTTAATGAGTTGCAAAAGCTCGTTGACTAACTTAAGTTTATTCTAATAATAAAATTATAAACACCAATCAGCTTTATATCATATATTCAAGTTGTGAGTTCGGTCGGGTATGTTTGCATGGTTTATTTTTGAACGTGTACCTACTACAAATAACAAATTAGGAGTAGATTCTGCGTTGTATTGTCAATCTTCGCGATAGTATTCATCCTTGAATAGATCATTTACACACGTCTTACTACTCGCTACTCATCATCTCACGTCTATCAATAAATATATTATTGCGTTGTAGACGCACTTTGTTTGGCTAAACAATTGGTTTGTGTTATGATCTTTTTATAATCGATTGTTAACCAATTAAGCTCGGATGTTTCTTGAAGGTCGAGAAATCGTGTTTCTTTTTGGGTGTGTTATTTTCCCATTCAAGGCTGGGTCCATCAGGTCGGCACGCGGGGCACACCTATAATATCGACCATCTACATGTCAGATGCGTCATGGTGGTAGCGGCTACCGCGACAATGTTTACACGCTCTAAGACCTGCGCGTGAGTCACTCGTGTCCGCTGCCAGGTGATAGCGCGCACTTGTTCAACCAGTGTGTATTATACCAGCTGTAGCGGCACCCGCTTTGTTATTGTTTTCCCTACACGCCTGTTTCAGTGTCTATCCGTTATTTGCTCTAATAATTTATTAATTTTTGACTAGGCACGGTTCATAAACTCGTGATACTCAATGGTGCAAAAAACTTTGATTACTTCATCGGAACGTTTAAAATCGTTATAAATGAAGCGTATCTGTGTTGTTAATTAGTAGTGGTGCTCTACGTACGAATTCTAGTCAGTGATGTGATTCTGGTAATTACTCAAAATGTTTTACGAAGTTTTGATCGGACTCTGCTTGATCGCTTTATTCGTATGGAAACACTTACGGACGGCTCCTTGTGAAAGCAACGAAAATGAAATTTGTAAAAAAATAACAAATGCTGATGAAAGTACACACTCTACTTGCGAAGAAAAAACTTTTCAGGAAAAACCAGTACCGCCTATTCGAGATAAACCAGTACCACCTCAAAAACCAGTTGCTAAATTCACAGACGAAACACGAACTATCGAAGCCAACAATAATGGTGTTGTTCCGGTACACATTTCAACAACAGATAGTGTTAAAGGTGAAGATGTTATTACACCTAGTGCATTGCTGAATCAGCAACGAGCTAAAGTACTCAATAATGCTAATTTTAAACGTGAGAGTCCCCCGAAAGAACGCTTAACCGAGTTTCTTGAAAAGACAATTTTAAACGATGACAAAATACAAACGATTATAGATAACCTGTCTTTAAACAAATCTGAAAATGATCACGAGCCACAGATACTTGATTTTAATATAACGCCTTTGGACATAAAAGCAGTTAAGCCGCAATTGATAAGCGATAGAGCATTGAAACTGCAAAAGTCTATTGGTGATATTTCGGATCGAGTGAAAACTCTAAACGACATTAACTTGAATAGAAAACCTGAATTAGAAAGAAATGACTGTGATAAAGACAAAGTACAAGAAGAAAAGCCGTTTCTAAAGCGGCTGCAAAAACCGCCTGGTTTTCCAGCCGGTCTTAATTTTGGTTCAGTTATAGGCGAATTAAAGAACAAGACGAAGAATGGAGGACTGAAGCCTGTATTTAGAAAATTTGATGCTGACACCGTTGACAACGTTCAGGCATGTTTATTATTTTTAGTTATTTAATTATTCATGATATTAAAGGCCATGCGCAGTCTTTTTGTTACGTCAGGGACGTAGGAAGTTAAAAAATATGAGTAAATAAAAGTTTTAACGAGTTTATTTTCCGGTTGCATTAATTTCCTCCGGTTTTTAAGGTTATCTTAATTATTGTTGCCTCGTTCATTTCCATTTCTTATGGAAATTTACTGCAAAAGATAAAGTTTAGTATAGTATCGTTAGAAAATGGAGAATTATTTGAGCAAAATGAAGTTGCTAATCGATTCAGGCATCTTATTTTGTGGAGTATCATATTATTGCTATTATATCGTGCCTCATGCGTTGCAATGATATATAACACGTTACGCAATATAGCGTGACAATATACCGCGAATGTGGATCAAATGTTAATACGTAACAATGGGTGTTAAGTGTTAACGCATTTCTCGGTTTGCACAAAATGCCTTAATTGTGATCTTTCACATTTTTTTATCATTTTGATTTCACAGTCAGATGGGTTGGGTTGTATCTGTTGTAATTATCTTTACTTATTAAGACACGTTCTTTTCCTTAATGTAACTAGATTAATCTCGGTGGTATTATACTTGTAGCAATTTTTTTTAGACTGCCTTCGTGTAAAACCCCTTTTGTCACTAAATTGCCGTTACTATAGAACGAATACGAAATCAGTGTTCTCAATTCATTGTCTACTGTTTATAGTTGTTTCATCTGCTCTTCTGATGAAAATACAAAAAATATTAAGCTTGTAACCAAATGGGCTGTTGTTTTTCAACTGTGAGTTTCCAAGACTTTAAACATCAATGATTTGGTAAAATTTACTTTAATTGTTACAACGCAATAGATTTCACTCTTAAATTATTCAATACCAGAGCAAGCCATCAGCAATGCTACGCAAACAGCAGCTTTGATATCATGTCCTCTAGTAAAATGAGCATAGCCAATCCTCAAGCCATGAAGCATTGACATCATAATTTTGATATTGCTTCCAACGTGTCCGAAATCCGGTATGGGGTTAGACCGCGAAGATTAATCAATGAGGCATAAAACTACCATTAACTAAATTGACCCTATCTTTGCTACAGGACTCCCTAAACGCAGCAGTCGATGAGAACAAGAAGGTCCAAATCGACGACAATGAACTGGGGAACAACATCCTCGCCGACAGACGGAACAAACTCGAAACCGCGGCACAGGTAAATAATTTTAATATTTATTAAAAGGAACACATTTGAAACGGCCTTTCCTGTGTTTGTTGCGGTAATTGCAAAGCTTCGTTTGGTGTTTTCCCTTTTGCCGATGATGTTGTTTAATTAAGTACGTCAAATAAATACTTCGGTGCTGTATTTAATGTAGCACGCTTCTAACCTGTACCTGTATATAAAAGAGTTAGAGCTGATTCCCTCTTGTCAGATGTCGGGCCCGGGATTTTAATCGGTTGTTCCTGTGGCAGAGCATTTTATATGAAGCTATTCACACTTGCCCGACACCGATTGTGTCGGAGTGAACAGAGGCGACGATAACCGATTAAAATCCGGGCCCGACATCTTACAAGTGGGAACCAGCTCTTATGTGACTAACTGGCTGACTGACAATGCTCAGCCTAAACCACTGGAGTTAAAGACTTGAAATTTAGCTTACATATCCCTTCAGAATCATAGATGTAAATACTAAGAACGATTTTCAGAAATTCCCACGTCATCTGGGCAATTTATTTAGCTATTTAAATTATGAAACTGTAAAGTAAGGTAGGTAGAGGAGAAGAGATATGAATCTCCGAAAAAGTAGCGCCTTAATCAATTAATAATTCAATACAAATTTATCGTTTTGTAATTAATACAACTGAGGTTGTATTACATTACATTAGCCTTTTTATCCTGGAAGTTAGTTACAGTATTTTTTTTTGGTTCGTGTGCCTCTTGGCAAAAGCCTCCTCTAACTGACTCCATTGCAACCTGTCCTTTGCAACTCTTCTCCAGTTTGGACCTACAGGGAGTTAGACTTCATTCTACTATATGTTAAGGAGCCCACAAGCAAAATTTTGACGGAGTGGCGTCCTTGAAACGGGAAAATAATTTGAAGCTACAGCGAAAAAGATGGCAGAATGAAGTAAAAGAAAAGGATGTATTTACCTCTCAGTATATTACATTTGTCCGAATCTAGAAACGTCATTAGACTTGACATCTGCTATGCTTACGATACGAAACGGGGTGCGGTACGAGGTAGTAGTAATCATAAGTAAGTTAATCCAATTCTATTTATGCGGCAATTAACTTACAAATCCACCTTATGCAACCGAGTACAACGCGAAACGGCGTCGAGTAGGAATGCCGTTTAAATTATCGTCCGACCTTACGAGCCCTGTTTTCAATGCGAAACAACGTTAATGAGTGTATCCTTACCAACCACTTTAAAAGGCAATTCGCAAAAGTTCAAGGGGCACGCTAATTAACGGTATGTTTGTGCACAGCTGAAAATAAATATTAAAGGTTCTTTCCGTAACGAACTGTATGTTTCCATGAATATTATATATTTAAAAGGCGAAGGTGATTGACTGATCGATCAACGCACAGCTCAAGCCACTCTCTGAACGTATTGTGCTGAAATTTGGCACACAAATATTTAGCTATTATGACGTAGAAGGGATTTTTCGAAATTCGTGATAGGGAATGGGATTTATTGATATTTTCGCTTCAAAGTGGTCCTATCCCCGTAACTATTATTATTAGAGACTTCAAATTTGGCATGCAAGTAGGTGATTATAACAGTCAAAAACTTATTTTAGGATTTGCGGAAAATCCCCCCGTGATTAAGAAAAAACGGTATCCAATGGGATCCTATGTCAGTAACCATTCCTTTAGGATTATAGAGGTGCAGTAAAAATATATTTTTGGAATTTCTCGTGGGGTAGGTCAGGAGTTGACCATGAATTTTGTTTGTGCGCGGACGAAGTCGCGAGAGAAAGTTAGTAAATTAATGAAGCTGATACTACTGATGTGCCAAAGGAAACATTCCAAAATTGTGGAATTTTTCATATAGGAAAATTTCGGAAACTTCTCATAATTTTGTATGGGGATTGAAACTTTCCGTTTCTTAAATTTTAATTTCCTATATTACTTGTGAAAATTTCCAGAAATTTCCGAGAACTAATCCAACTTTTTTGAAACTTTCCGCGACTTACACATCTGTAGCTGGTACTAATAATTCACTGCCGATCACTTAACGAATCTTTAGCTGTTTTTAATTTAACACCTGAAGAACACTCGGGTTCGATAGTCAGCGGAGAATGTGTTAAACATGTCATTCATTCATTCATTACATTAGTAGGTTTGATGCGTTACGTGTTTGTTAGAATTTATTTACGAACAGTGTAACAACGCCTATTTTTAACTTCTCTCCATAGTTATATGCTTTTAAATGTGTGTCTCGCAAAGACAAAGACAGTAAAACTTGTCATCACTTAGCAGCACCCATTTACAGTAAAAATTATACATTTTCTCAGAAGTAGAATGGACGTGTAAATCAAGTTTTGCGTGAATAAGTTTTGATGATTCACTTACCTACTGCATAAGCGACACCGATTCTTAATCCTACTAACATATAAATGCGAAATTTTGCTTGCGTGCGTGCGTGTATGTGTCTGTAGTAAGTAGGTATGTGTGTTTTTCGCTCCTGTACGCTTTATAGCTGGAAGCCTGAAATTTTAATTATTTTAATTTCGTAATCTCAACCTTTATCTTTTGGGTTTATATACATTAAACTTGGCTCGGGTGTTTTGTATACGACTCGTCACAAAACTGACACAAAATAATTTTATGGAAAATTAGGGTCATTTTTTTAATCATAAAAATCAAATACGGTCTTGATTCTGAGTAAGAAAACCCGATAACTACCTAATTCGGAAAAAAAGTATCAGGCACATTTTAACTTGAAAAAATGCCCCTTTGCGACATTGCTCCAGATTTCCGACAGATTTTTACTGAGTTACTAGTTTATTTTGTGGGTGTTTCTTCACATGATTTATGAATGTGTGCTACATTATGTATTTAATCTTTATGCAAACAGGTTAATGTTTGTTTTGAATAATTAGCTACATAGGTATTTGCATGAAACAACCGTTAATGTAATTTTATATAATAATAAGTAATTAGGTTTGATAAGGCTTACGTTTGTTGTGTGTGTTTTTTATAATTGTGGGTATAGTCGGCCAAGTAAGTGCTTTACCATTTTTCGACAGTTATACATCAGAATAAAAAATAATAAGGCCGATTGTACCTACCTACATATCTGCCCCGACCGCGGATTGAACCCGCGACTTTGTCATGGTTCTTTCACCATTAGCTAGGCCATCCAGTTGTCTCAGCCTTCTATTACATTCGGGCACGGTTTTCAATATCGAAAGTTGATATATCGGATTGTTTTTTTTTATTTTTTTTATTTAGCCTATTGTGTCCCACTGCTGAGCAAAGGCCTCTCCTCTCTTGCTCCACTCCTGCCTATCAAAGGCGAGCTCCCGCCATCCCACATTATCGGACTGTTAAAATATAAAAAAGTTTTTTTTTCCTTGAACCGTTAAGTTCTCAGCATTTATTAAAATGGCATCGTATAGAACCCATTAGGTTAGGTTGGATTCGTTTTTAACAATCTTAATTATATACTATTTTAAACTTTCGTGATTTTCACTCATAAATAAATTGTTATACTAAAACGAGACTTGTCACGCAACCATTATTTACCTCGACGTTTCGGCCACATTACAGCAGCCGTCGTCAGTCCGTGATAATCCATCAGTGATAAGTCACGTTTAGTATAACAGTCTTAGGGGGTGTTTCACCACCTTATTTTCAAACTACTGGTCACGTAACCAATGAATAAACTAAGTACTGGACAAATCTGTCGACTAGTTTTTTTTTCAGTTTCACCACTCCGGTCCTGTGCAAACTAAGTACCACTTAACTAATCGTCGGTTTAACATAGAGGGGGAATGGCAACGTCACATTTCACGATCACGCGTTCCTGTTCGCACACTTTCGTTCAAAGAGTCTCTCATTGTTAAAGCAAAAGAAATCGTAAACTATGTAATTTTTAAATACATCTATTGTTTTGCATAAACAAATGTGTAACATTATAATTGATCCAAAAACGGTATTTATTTACGATACTTTGTTAACAATAACAAAGAAAAATAAAATCACGTAAAACGAATCGAAAAGTGGCGCCAAACCATTTGACAGATAAACTTTTTTTTAATGGTGACATACAAGTTCAGGTAGAACAAACGATTGAGCCGCTGAAAAAGTTTGTTATTAAAAAATATTACGAAAAGTTTGGATTTATTTTTACATACTAAAAGTGTACCTACATTTTTTTATTCAAATCTTGATATTTAAATTATTTTAGGCAATTTAGCATGACCTCTTTCTTTAAAAAATAAAAAATACTTGATTTATTTTTCTGAAACCGGCTGAAGGGCTCTCCAACCATGGCCACAAAAAAATAAACTAACTTTATGTGACGGATAAAAAAAATGCCTCCTGATCTGATGGTCAAATTAAGAAACAGTTTGTCCGTCACTTAGCGCTAATCGAGACTGGTGAAACAGACATTTTAATTCCATCTTTCAAATAAGGTTATGATTAAGCTAATCCGAACTTTAAGAAAAGTGGTGAAACAGCCCCTTAATTATGTTTACGCTTTTAGAAAAAACTATTCGATATTATCTTTCGTTATTCAGTTACGTGTCTATACAATATGTCGACGAGTACTTGTATTTGGGCCAATTAGTCTCTTTCAGCCACAGGCAGGACAAAGAAGTCGAAAGACGGATCCAAAACGCGTGGAAGAGCTATTGGTCTATGAAGGAGCTACTGAAGGGTGACCTTCCTTTAGCCCTTAAGCGAAGACTTGTCGATATATGTATACTGCCTGTCCTAACTTACGGTGCCCAAACATGGTCACTTACAGAGTCCCAGAAAACCAAACTGAAGGTTTGTCAAAGAGCTATGGAGCGCAGCATGCTTGGAGTGGGAAGGATTGACCGAATCCGGAACACGGTGCTGCGTTCTAAAACACGCATTGTCGATGTCGGTGCAAAGACTGCCAGGTTGAAGTGGGACTGGGCCGGCCACGTCAGCCGAATGCATCCACTGCGGTGGGCTAAAAATGCCACTGAGTGGGCGCCACAGGATGGATGGCGACGACGGGGTAGGCCCAGACGGCGGTGGCGGGACGACCTGGACATATTTCTCGACGACTGGCCTCAGGCTGCTTTGGATCGGGAGAAATGGAGGACATGGGGGGAGGCCTTTGCCCAGCAGTGGGACATCAATCCAGGCTATTACGAATTTTTTACTATATATAGGTTATTTGGTCACAACACTATAACTTTCAAACTAGATCTGTCATCGAGAAAATAAATGATTGGAACTACTATAGTATGAACTATATCTATGGATTAACCTCTTTATAGATTATTTTTTCTCAATCTAACCCCTCTGTACGCGCAGGGCTGGCGCAAACGCGTGCCGCAAAGCGACGCGTCACTCTTCACGGTCGCCGGTCGGCTCGAGCGTGACAAAGTGACGGCCACGCCGCCGCTCACGCCGCCGCCTGTGCCGCCTTCCGCGCCCGCTACCCCTTCCTCGCCCGGCGTGCCCATCGCCAACAAGTTCAGGTACGTCCTAATGATACATTGATCCATATGTTCTAGGTATGTATTACTATTGGCTTCACGGTCGCCAATCGGCTCGAGCGTGACAAAGTGACGGCCACGCCGCCGCGTGTGCCGCCTCTCGCGCCCGCTACCCCTTCCTCGCCCGGCGTGCCCATCGCCAACAAGTTCGGGTACGTCCTGAAGATTCATTGACCCAGCACTACCTATGCATTATGGTTTTACGGTTGCCGGTCAGCTCGAGCGTGACAAAGTAACGGCCTTCCCGCCTTCCGCGCCCGCTTCTCCTTCCTAATGATTCATTGAACCAATTGTACCAATATTATGCATTATGGCACTAAGGCCGGGGCCGCACTGGTAAGGCGACGGCGACGCGACAGTGATAAAACATAGTTCGAGTTATGTGAGCGGCCGCATTGATGTCGCGTCGCCGTCGCCTTACCAGTGCGGCCACGACTAGACGTGTCCGCTAACGATAGGCCTCATAAAAAAGCTCAAGGTAAGAGGGCTAGGTATGCTTGGAGTTTCTCTGCGGGATCACATTAGAAATAATGAAATCCGCGCAAGAACTAAAGTCACCGACATAACTTGAAGCTAGCTAGCATAGCTATTGCCATATACCATCTATGAGGAAATCTCGTTTGAACAGGTCGTAAAATTCATGTCAGTTAATTTGTCGCGTCAACTGTGTGGATCGATCAATATAAATAATAAATAAATAATAAATATTAGGGGACAATCTTACACAAATCGACCTAGTCCCAAACTAAGCAAAGCTTGTACTATGGGTACTAGACGACGATAAACATACTTATATAGATAAATAAATATTTAAATACATAGAAAACATCCATAACTCAGGAACAAATATTCGTGCTCATCACACAAATAAATGCCCTTACCGGGATTCGAACCCAGGACCTCTTGCTTCGTAGGCAGGGTCACTACCAACTAGGCTAAAGAAAGTTAAATTATAGATATTATGATGGTTACGAAGAACCGGAAACTGTGACATGATGATAAAAACATTGCTAACGTTCACGCAGGAAATAAACAGATTAGATAAATATTACTCTTCCACATTTTTATGTTTTGACGTCAACGATGATGACTTATGAGCTTATTTAAAACAATTAATAATGAAGATGTTTCCAAACGAAACTTGATTCGACGCCAGTGTAAATTATAAAACCCACTTCAAATAAGTCACCTCAGGTGACTAATATTCATTGTGCGTAAATGGAAAAAGCTCACCGCAAAATAACGTTCTTGGCATATGTTCAACACTCGATTTCGTTGTATTGTTTTTATTTTCTTTATGAGACTTTGTGAGTTTATTTCCCTGTATTTATGGTTAGGAAATTATCAAGAAAAAAAAATCTATCTGGGATCAAAATAATATACACATGTAAATAATTTACCTCGCAAGGAAGAAATAAGCCTTATTGGATCACTCTGTCGTCCGTCTGTCTGTCAAGATCCTTTTATTAGGGCTATCATCTCATATAACTCAATAACATAAAATTTATATGTTCAGTCAAAAGATACAATAGTTTGATAATACATATATTATAATTTGAAAAAAAAAACCGTGGGTATTAGATCTTATAGAGTACTTCCCTTTGACATAGAATTATGGCATACTAGATGTTCCCCGCGACTTCGACTGCGACCGCCGACCGCACACCAAAGCTACCGAACAATGGCACAGCGATAGTGTCTTTTTCAACCTCGACATCATCAGGCAGGATAGTATCGATGGAGCTATATTTTTAAAAATTGAATTGAATTGACTTCGATTGCAAAAAATCGTTTATTGCTATACCGCGGGAACTGTATAATTTTCCGGAATAAAAACTACTGTGTTTCTTTCCAGTGCCTCAAACTATCTTTATCTAAGCGTGAAAGCATACACAAACTCACATTGGCCTTTCGGATAAGTTAGGATGTCATTAAGAGCCTCTCAAGACAAGTAACAGAAAACGTCCGAAAATTACTGATCCACAAAAAATACTTTGTTTTTCATATAATCATATAACTACACTGACGAGCAAAAATAAAGGGTCGGTTACAAAAATAACGATAACTACAAAACCCGCTGTGATAGCTTCTTCGAATAAAATGACTTTATTAAAGAGTTTTATTCTTAACAAGAAAAAGTTTTATTGAGAACAAAAATATTTACTAAACTCATTTTACTCGAAGAAGCTATCACAGCGGGTTTTGTAGTTATCGTCATTTTTGTAACTGACCCTTTATTTTTGCTCGTCAGTGTATTTATAAGAAGTACAAACTTATTTTAAGTTGGCTTTCAAATTTCCACAAAACCCTCAGTACGCAACAAGGTGACGCAAGTTTGACCCACACACGTCAGGGTTTCGCACACCTACCCATTTCTCACTTTACTGTTAATAAATAACAACTTATCCTTTGTGTATTCCAGATCTCGAAAACAACCGACATCCCCGACCAATGGATTCGCTTCGGGCCCTCTTCGGTCGGCTTCGTGCGCCGTCGTGTGCGCAGACAAGCCGAAAGAGACAACGCGGCCGGACCGGGAGTCGTTCAAACGAAGTCACAGCGTCAGCGAAAGCATCAGCAATCGGCTCGACGAGAGTAAGTGTTGGCAATGACGAGGCCAGAATAACATTTAATGGTCCCTGTAGAGATTGGATAATGGGCCATGCAAGGCTAGCGAAAATGTTCTTAACGAATAACTCACGTCTGTGATTGAGTTTAGCTGGACATGTTTCGGGCTAATCCGTAGCCCTTCTTAGAGCCACACGTTGTTGTTGAGTTGCGTTGTCAGATCTGTGCTCTGGATCTTCCTCGAGCGGCTACATAGTTCAGCATTAGTGGAAACGGACGGTCGCATAGTTTCGTACCATAGCTTTCGCGTGTTCGCAGCATAGAGAGAGAGAGAGAGAGTGAGACGTTTATATACACATATTTGATACACAGGAAATACAGTTGACAGGAAAAGATAAAAATAAAAATCATCGAATAGTATAAATTGGGCCCCACTCAGCATAATGGACAGCTGCATAGCACATCTCCGATAGAAAGACGGGTCCCTTACACGAGAGAAATCGCGGTATAAAGATAGGCCAACTAATGTTCAACCGTTCTCTTTCAGTGCCCCTGCAACCATTTCTGTGCATACTCACTTTATTTTTCCTCCTTTTATGTTATATCTTTTTTTAAACATTTTTTTTTAATCATCCAGAGGAAGAATCTCCTGGGGCGGAGAAGTCTGGGTGCCCGGTCCGGGTCCCTCGGGCTGACGATGAGACCTTCCAAGCGTTTTTCACTCCTGCCATGGAGAAGGAGAGGGTCGCTGAGAACGAGGTCGATGTCGACTTGGACGCTATTGACAGCAGCTCGCGGCAAATGTAAGTGTTATTTAATTTAGTCTTAAGAGGGCTTATACCTGCTGAACTGGCAACGTTGCATTTTTGTTAGTTTATCTCGATTATTCCATAAAAATTTAATGAAAATTAAAAATGTTTTGTATACAAATTGTTCTAATATATAAGTTAATGTGTCTACTGCAATAATAATTCGTGATAGACTTTTATTTTCTTTAAAAACGAACAAATTATTACCTAACGGTTTTTAAAGAAAATAAAAGTCTTATCACGAATTATTATTGCAGTAGACACACATTAACTTATATATTAGAACAATTTTTATACAAAACATTTTTAATTTTCATTCAATTTTTATGGAATAATCGAGAAAAACTAACAAAAATGCAACGTTGCCAGCTCAGCAGGTATAAACCCTCTTAATAACGTCGGAAATGGGCGTTTTCAATAAAAAGTGTAGATACCCCCATTTTTTTTCGACTTACTATGGAAACCCGACTATAGCCTTTCAGAACTAATTAAAAATATTACTTCAAGTAAGTATAGAAAACTTCTATCTTTTATCTACAATGTTCTTCGGAGACGATAAAATATATGTCACAAACGGAGCTAGACAAAACTTGGAATGTTTCAACAATTTTCTATGTATCAAAATTCTCACGCTATTTGTACCCAGCGCGCGGGCTTGTTGCCAATAATTTCGACGACTTTGTAAAGCGGCGCCGTGGCTTAGTTGGTTAAAGCGCCTGTCTAGTAAACAGGAGATCACGAGTTCGAATCTCGTCGGGGCCTGCCATGTTGTATCTTTTTGTATTTTTCAACGTTATTTTTTATCTTTTGCAATTGTGATTATAGGTTATTTGTTGATTTAGTTATCGATTCGAATGAATTAACTAAAGAGTGCAGGAGATAGTGCTATCATTTTCAAACATCATTAATCAGTTTTATTTCTGATAGTACTGTTCTTTTAATGATTTTTAACGATTTTTTTAATGCTTATTTGAGCTCAAATGACGCAAATATTTCTTAAATTTAAACGTAGTAACATAACCAATAAGCGAAGGGAAAAACAAAACTGAAAACAGCTAGTAAATAAATATATAGCCTACTTACCCAATGAAAACTCTTTATGTACGAGTACTTAAATGCGTTATATTCATTGAACTATCAAAATTCTTTATAAATATGCCGGGACAGCAGGCTTCTTATTGTCTAACGTTTCTGACGCTTGCCTTCGCAATCACTATTTCTATCTGTCAAACGGTATAAAATAATGACAGATAGAGAATATGGTGAAAGCGAAAGCAAACTTCAGAAATGTTAGACAATACGGCCTATGGTTTCTGATCCCTGACAAATTTAATACTTAGGTGTTGCTTTTGTTTATAAGTTAACGAAGTATATACGGTCAAGGGCAAAAATATGTATCGATTTAATCCCCTCATCATTACATACTAAGACCTTAATTCGACGACATAAGAGCTATGCGACTTATTTATGAGCAAGTTGTATAAACCCATATATAAGTATTTAGGCAAAATTGTGCTGCACTAGATATTTTTTCAACTCGTGCATGAATTTAAATACGGTTCATTCATATTTAAATGCCGTTATGGGACGCTATCCTTGACGTTTCGTTGATCAATGTTATATGTAGGTACGTAAATACAAAGAACATCCGTGGCTCAGATACAAACCTTCCTATTCATCATACAAATGCTTAACTTTATAGTCAGGGTCACTAACCACTTGGCTTTCCCGTTGTGAATCATAACCGATTTTTTTTTATTGTAATACAGGTTAGCCAACGACTGGGCGAGGCGAGCCAAGCGCGAGCGACGACATGCGGCATCCAGAAATCCTCTGAAGGCTTTAGCAGCCCGAACGGACTTGAGAGAAGAGTACTCTCCGCCTCCGTCCACTAACATCCGGGACCAACTGATAAAGGAGAAAGGTCAGTACTTTATCTAAATTTACCTCAGCTCTCTAACCCTTTTCAGGTAGTCCGTATATATCGTAGGTTCACCCTTGTTTCATCAAAAAAAATTCAAATTATCACTTCCACAAACAATTAAATTATAATGTGCTTTGTTGTGTTTGTAGAGGGTTTTACAGGTGGTTATAAAATAATAACTAACACCAAACGTAACTATCGTAAGGTCGCCGGTGAGCAAAGTAATTGTTTCAGCTCATTAACACCAAATGTTAATGCGGGAGCTTCGCTCCGCTAGCTCCCGCATTATCTAGCCCTTGTACCTAACCTATGATGAAACTTTGGCTATTTTGGTATCACTAGTTATTCTGGTGTTTGGATTTTTGGGTTTATGTAACATAACTTCAGCCTTTGAAAGGATGCCTATTTCAAACTTCGGTGATGCCGATGATGATGATAACATTATGTGGCCCCTCAGCACGGTCTTGTGATTTTGTGAGGTAACTTAAGATCCTGCCACTTAGAGCCCCAGATATCTATTTGTTAACTTTAACTTATGTGTTTTGCATTCTTCAGCAACTGCCAACTGCGGATTGGCAGCGGAAGCTCTAGCGGCCTTGGCGACGAAGGAGGACTTCGCTAACGTGGCGCTCCGGAGCGCCGCGGCCGCCGTGGCGCCGGGCCCGGGCACCAAGCCCGTCATGCTCCTACAAGTTAAGGGCCGGCGAAGAGTCCAAGTACGTATAGATACCTTCGAGACTGTTTTGTCTCTCGAGATGTTTACTTGAGGCGAAAATATGTGCCAGTTACCTTGTTCGTACGAGCGGACAAGGTCATCTCTTCAATCGCGCACTGTAGACACAGCGCGTTAGACAATAAGCCTTCTGGGCAAGTTACTACGATTTTTATTTATTTATCTGTGTATTAATGTTAAGTATACTTTTTTCAGACGAGATTGGTTGAGCCTGTTCACACGAGCGTAAATCGCGGCGACTGCTTCGTGCTGATCACGCCTGACCAGTTGTTCCTCTACCTAGGACATTATGCCAACGTCATTGAGAGGTAAGTCATTATTTGAAGTACTCCTTAGTTTAAAAATTTTAGGAATATGTCATTTTCACTGTAAAAAATCCAAACAAAAATGAAAGATAAATGTATTTTTTATTTTTCAGGAATCGAAGCGCCGACGTCGTCCAGCACATCATAAACACCAAAGATCTCGGCTGCAAGAACTGTACCAGCATCATAAAAATAGACGAGCAGACCAAAAACTACTCCAACAAGCATTGGAACCAGTTCTGGTCGCTGCTCGGCGTCACCGAAGACATCGAGAACTATAAACCTATCGAGACTGGTCACCCTGATGAAGACGAAATATTCGAATCTTGCATCGTACAAACTAACATGTGCTATGAAGTAATGGACGATGAACTCATACCCATCAAGGAGTACTGGGGCCAAATGCCGAAAATAGCCATGCTCAACCAACAAAAGGTCATCGTTTTCGATTTCGGCTCAGAAATGTACATTTGGTACGGGAAAAACGTACCTCTAGAAAGCCGAAGACGAGCCGCGCAGCTGGCCCAAGAATTATACGACGAAGGATACAATTACGAAGAGTGCCATATCAATCCGCTCAACGCTGCTACATATCAAGGTGCTAGGGACTGCGCTAACTCGCCCGACAAAACATCAAAAATACGACCCGAATGGGCCATTCTGTCCAAAGTCACGCAACACATGGAAACTATCTTGTTCAAAGAGAAATTCCTCGACTGGCCGGACTACACCCGAGTCATACAAGTCAAACCGCAAGAGAACAGATCGAACAGCACGGAAATAACACCCTGCGACGCCGAGGAGATGTGGTCGAACGAGTACCAGGATCCAGATCTCATTTTAGAAGGATCCCACGTCGGCCGCGGCACCCAGTATTGCGACAAGGAAAACATGCGGCACTACGAAATCAAAACCAAATCGGTCTGCAAGTGGTTAATACAGGAATATGACTTCCAGCAAGTCGAGAACCAGACCGAAATGGGCGAGTTCTTTTCAGGTGACAGCTACATTATCAGATGGGAATATCAGATCACCGTTTCTGGTAGAGAACTGAACGGGAAACCTTCTAAGCACAACGTGACTGGCAGAGATCGGTGCGCTTACTTCTGCTGGCAGGGCAAAGACGCGTCTTCCAACGAAAAAGGTGCCGCCGCTTTACTAACCGTAGAATTAGACAAAGAAAAGGGCCCGCAACTGAGAGTAGCTCAGGGCAACGAGCCGCCCGCGTTCCTCAATCTCTTCCAAGGCAATCTAGTCGTCCACCAAGGAAAGAAGAATACAGATAAGAACAGATTCAAGTTGTTCGTCACGCGCGGGAACCTGTCCAACGAAGCGTATCTACTGCAAGTCCCGTGCTCGGTGCGGCAACTCCGCAGCCGAGGGTCTTTACTGCTCGTCGACACAGAAAAAGGGTGCCTGTACATCTGGCACGGATCCCGAAGCCTCAAACACACTAAGAACATAGCCATAGAACTAGCCAACAAGCTCATCGCAAGGAAATCTAGTTATCTCTTCGGTGAAAACGTTTCTAACGTGATTATAACTGAGGTCAAGGAAAGCGAGGAGCCTAAAGAAGTGTTGGAAGCTCTCGGGGTGGCTAACAAGCAGTATTACAACTCGGTGCTGAGCGGGGGCAAGGAGTCGGGCGGTGATGTGACGCCGAGGTTGTTCCACTTCACGGATCTCGGCGGGCAGTTCGAAGCCAACGAGGTGCTGTCACCGCTGCGCCACGAACGCTTGGTGACACCCTTCCCTTTTGAACAAAAGGAGTTGTATTCGGCTTCGCAACCAGGTAATATTTAGTTAAATTCTTTAGTTATTAAATCAATGAGAGTAAGGGGCTGTTTCACCACCCATTGATTAATTTTAACTGACCGATAAATGTGATGCCGTCTCCGTCTATTCGAACAAAACAAACATAGACGGCATCACATTTATCCGTCAAATAAATTTTAAAACGGGGGTTAAAATCGCTTTTTAAACGGGCGTATGGTAGCGAATGAATGGTTTCGAAATGGCGTTTTCGATTCACAGTTCCTTCTTTTGTTTCTGGATGATTCTTAGTTCCTCAAAGTTATAGGTAGGTATATCGTTTTCACTCTGCAAGACTTAAAGTTAATGAAGATTTTCTCTTATTAAAGAGCGTTTGTACCTGCTGAGCTGGCAACGTTGCTTTTTTGTTAGTTTTTCTCGATTATTCCATATTAAAAATGTGGTGTATACGAATTGTTCTAATATATAAGTTAATGTGTGTACTGCAATAATTATTCGTGTTAGACTATTATTTTCTTTAAAAACGAACAAATTATTACCTAACGGTTTTTAAAGAAAACAAAAGTCCGGATAATTTTTATAACATTAACTTATACACCGTGAAATTTTAGTGGTTGTTTTCCCGAAACGAGGTGATTTAGTTTCGATTGTACAATCGATTTATAATTACTATTTTGACTAGAGTCAAAAATCCAATTGTGAAAAACGAAAGTCGAAAATGACCGCAAACCAATAGTAACGCTTCGTTGGTACAAGTAGCGTACGATCGTACGATAGGTTAGGTACCAACGAAGCGTTACTATTGGTTTGCGGTCATTTTCGACTTTCGTTTTTCGCAATTGGATTTGACTCTAGTCAAAATAGTAATTATAAATCGATTGTACAATCGATACTAAATCACCTCGTTTCGGGAAAACAACCACTAAAATTTCACGGTGTATATTAGAACAATTCGTATACACATTTTTAATTTTCATTCAATTTTTATAGAATAATCGATAAAAACTAACAAAAATGCAACTTTGCCAGCTCAGCAGGTATAAACGCTCTTAACCTCGTACCGTCCTGAGACCAATTAGCTTTTTAATTCGTGGCACAGTTGTAATCATCATTCAACATGTATTTCTGTCAAATTTTACGAGATGGCGATAGTAAAAGAGAGATCTGACAATATTATGGGATCAGTTAAGTACATAGCGTGTCTGTAACGAACACTCGGCAGTGATTTAAACTGGGCCTGTGGCATGTGCAGTCTGAAGGCGTTTTCATTGTTTGTGTGGTTGTTTCCAGCGTTATTCCTCTTGGACGACGGTCGGTCGGTGTGGCTCTGGCAGGGCTGGTGGCCGCGTGGCGAGGACGGCGAGTTCGAACCCGCGGAACGGAACAACGGTAAGTTTAACCGTTTTCCAGGCCCCGGCTAATTAGATATGATGCAACAAAATTAATCATGTGATTGCTTTCATCACTTAAGAGGGTTGGTTATACCTGCTGAGCTGGCAACGTTGCATTTTTGTTAGTTTTCTCGATTATTCCATAAAAATTGAATGGAAATAAAAGTCTTATCACGAATTATTATTGCAGTAGACACATTAACTTATATTAACTTATATATTAGAACAATTTGTATACAAAACATTTTTAATTTTAATTCAATATTTATGGAATAATCGAGAAAAACTATTAAAAATGCAACGTTGCCAGTTCAGCAGGTATAAACCCTCTTAAGCTCTGAAACTAGGTTGCATTTAACTTGAAATCCGTGTTGTAAATTCGATTTACATCTTTAGGGATGTAAGTAAATTTAAAAATCGAATGGAGCTCCTTTGTATTCACGAAATGGTAAACAAGGAGATTGTAATGCGTAATACTTACCTCCGAACCTCCATGCTGGCATAATACTGCTGGCCAGTGCTGGTTGAATGTGCCGAAGCCAAAGAGCGCGAGGACATTAAAAAAAAGACGGTTTGGCGCGATAAATTTTCTTCCGCTCTGTTACAAATTGGGGATGTCTATTTTTTTGCAATGTATAGTAAATCGAAAACCATTTCGAGATAATTGCTTTTTAACTCGTTTTCTGTAGTTATTTAATTTTAATATTATGTAATGAATTTATTATATAACAAATAAGCAAGGACCTTCATTTGACATTGGTGTAAATTGCGTGACCGGTTCAAGTCGTACTTTATTCTATGTGGTTAGAATTCTTCACAATTTACGCGTGGATTATACTACGGAGTCTGATTTGGACCCGCTGTCTGACATCTAGCACTTTGACAGTGCCAGTAAAGTGACACAGTGTATAGTGTACCACTACGCAAAAAAATAATTAAAGGGGTTGCCTTATCGTACGCATTTAGATAGATTTAGAAATTTGGCATTGTGGGAGCCCTCAATTATAATCTGACGTCATCAACTAAAATAGTTTCAATAATTAATTTTGAAAAAAGTAGAGAACTAAATGACAAAATATTGAAATTAGTTCCTTATAATTGACTTTTCTATACAAAAAAAATATAAAAACCACTGGTATTTTTTTTAGACATTCCCAATTGCGTACACATTTTTAACATAACGGTTTTTCTTTATTTCCTCGCATTTGTGATGAAAAGTAGAGTGTTCAACTCGAGTGTAAATGATCAATTACACCCGGGAATTATTATTATTATTAAAACTTTCGTGATTTCACTCATAACTATTGTCCAAACGGGACTTGTCACCCATAGAATATTTACCTCGACTTTTCAGCCACATTACAGTCGTGGCCGTCGTCACAAATTGCCTGAAGTATAGGGTGTCACGTTTGTTTACTCGCACTTGATCGTTATTTTATATCGACACCCCATCAATCCTATCTTTTTCACCCGACTGTCGAAGGAGGGTTATGTTTTTCGAGCGTATGTATTTATGTTTGTAACATTCTTTGGCATGCCGTACAGCCTAAACAGCTCAATGAATTTTGAAGTGTGAGGTGTCATTAGATTCGTCTCAGTTTATATCGACGCTTGAAAAGAAATTATCTAAGCGACATTTTGATTTAAATGTAGTTCGAACTCAATTATGTATTTAGATAATTTCGCCTTTCAAGCGTCGATAATTATATTTTTCCGGAATTACCATGGGAACGGAAATTATACAGGCGGGTTTTTCATCTAGTATTGAAATTATATTTTTAACTTGTTTCACCAGGAGTGGGCGCGTTCGCAGCGCGCTGGCAAGCCCTTCGCGCCGCGGCGCTCCAAACGGCGGAGTCCTACTGGCAGGTGTCCCGTCGGACGCGGTCCGATGTCAAGGTCATCGCGGCCGGACTCGAACCGCAAGCCTTCACCGACCTGTTCGACACCTGGGCCGAACATGACGAGGCGGCCGAGGCCAATATCGCGGTTAGTACAGATTGTTTAAGAGCTTTTGAGGTGGCGGGGTTGTGGAGATGTTTTTTAAGTGTGCAGTCATCATAAAGAGCGCATTCAAGGTGTTCAAATATATTGAACACGACCGTATAGTCAATCGCGTGCGTGCGTGTACAGATATTTTTGAGCACCTTGCCTACTCCGAGGTTTATGATGGTGACTTTCGGAGCAAAAGATAATATGGGCGGAGTTTAAATGGGTGGGTTGTTAAACATCTAATATATAAAAATCTCGTGTCACGGTGTAACTTCTCCGAGACGGCTTGATCGATTTTTATGAAACCTTTTTCTCTATATTCGGTAGGTCTGAGAATAGGTCGTAGGCTACTATTCTTTGCGGATCTAGTCGCGGGCAACAGCTAGTAAATATATAAATACTAGCTGTTGCCCGCGACTCCGTCCGTAAAGAATAGGGGTAGGTATAAAAAAAATAGCCTACGACCTTTTCTCAGACCTACCGAGTACGGACAAAAAAGTTTCATAAAAATCGGTCAAGCCGTTTCGGAGGAGTTCGGTAACAAACACGAGATTTTATATATTAGATTTCTTTATAACACAAAATTGTATGATACATTTTTCTTGTCTATCGTTTTGATTGGTTAACCACACAATAGCCCAAATTTTCGAACTCCACCCTTATTTTGGTCTAAAATGGTTTGCTAGTAGATATTGCTCAAAGATGATATGAGTTTAATTCATAATTTGTATTGTAGTTTATCAGAACTTGCCTACTCGTGATATAAAAGTAACTATCATTACCTACACTTTTTGACAATCTTGTTAAAAAAATCTTTTGTGAAACTATGGAGTAATGTATTTGTTTATGTAAATAGAAGATTTCCATTTCTAGATGGAAACAACTGTACAAAATACCTCACTGGTGACGAGATGCAATATGCTTTTATAAACGCTTTCTTTACACTGTAATATTACACGACTTGGGCCTTGGTCATTGGTTTACTGTAGCGCATTTGGTTTTTACGTAAGGGCCGAATATAGAACTGTTAAAATATGGATGAAATGATAAAGGGACGTTTGTTTTAGTTCAGATTACAAATATGTATGAGTAAGTTAGTCAATATATGCAACTGATTCTATCCTGGAAATTTATACGTATTTTTCACGTAGTATATAGTATTGACGATTTCACCAATGTAGATGTTAAAGAAGACACTATAACTTTTTAAATACTTAGCCGTTGTTCGATAGACAAGATTATTTGATGGGATTTGTTATGGATCATTGTCGAACGCGTGAACACTCGATCGTACTAAGTACTTAATCTATCTCTCTAACCACGTCCTATACCAAATATTACCAAAATAGAAAGACAAGTTGCAAGATCTTTGGTCAAACTAGAGTCTGCGTCGGTACTTTTTTAATTTTCATAAAAAGTTAACCCTGAACATCATCTTCCTTAAAAATATTTACTGTAAATTTTTTGACGAAAAGTTAACGCCGTAAAAACGCTGAATATTTACCATTTATCGACGATCATAAGTAGTTATAACCTAAATTTGACTTTGACAATTTGTCAGACTTTTCATTGTAGGAAGTAGCTAGTATTCGGCTCCTACCAAGCCGCTACGTCAGTACACAGTAAGCCACGTCCGCCGGCACAGTCGTTTGCACCGCACCCCCTCTTGCAGCACGGGTACAAGGCGGGCGAGGCGCTCCGGGGCGCCGGCGAGCTGTCCCGGCTCGGGAGCGCCGCCGCCGAGCTGCCGCTGCCCGCGCTGCAGCGGCGCCCGCTGCCCCCCCACGTCGACCCCCACCGCCTGGAGCGGCATCTCTCTGACCCCGACTTCATGGTACGTCACATTGTGCGAGCCTCCCTGCGTCGAGCGACATCTCTCTGACCCCGACTTCATGGTACGTCACATTGTGCGAGCCTCCCTGCGTCGAGCGACATCTCTCTGACCCCGACTTCATGGTACGTCACATTGTGCGAGCCTCCCTGCGTCGAGCGACATCTCTCTGACCCCGACTTCATGGTACGTCACATTGTGCGAGCCTCCCTGCGTCGAGCGACATCTCTCTGAGCCTGACTTTATGGTACGTCTCACGACGCGAGCCTCCCTGCTAGCGACATCTCTCTGACCCCGACTTCATGGTACGTCACATTGTGCGAGCCTCCCTGCGTCGAGCGACATCTCTCTGACCCCGACTTCATGGTACGTCACATTGTGCGAGCCTCCCTGCGTCGAGCGACATCTCTCTGAGCCTGACTTTATGGTACGTCTCACGACGCGAGCCTCCCTGCTAGCGACATCTCTCTGACCCCGACTTCATGGTACGTCACATTGTGCGAGCCTCCCTGCGTCGAGCGACATCTCTCTGACCCCGACTTCATGGTACGTCACATTGTGCGAGCCTCCCTGCGTCGAGCGACATCTCTCTGAGCCTGACTTTATGGTACGTCTCACGACGCGAGCCTCCCTGCTAGCGACATCTCTCTGACTCCGACTTCATGGTGCGTAACATTGTGAGAGCTTCCCTACGTCGAGCAACATCTCTCTGACACCGGCTTCATGATACGTCATATTGCGCGAGCCTCCCTCTACTATCACCGCCTGGAGCGACCATCTCTCTGACCCCGACTACATGTTCATCGCGCGAGCCTCCCTCTAACCCCCATGTTGACCTGCACCGTTTCGAGCGACATCTCTCTGACCTAAACTTCATGGTACGTCACGCTGTGCCAGGTTCCTTCTACTATCACGTCGACCTGCACTGATTCGAGCGACATCTCTGCCCCGTCATCGTGGTACGTCACATTGCGTGAGCCACCCTTTATTCCCACGTCGACTCTCACCGCCTCAAGCAATATCTCTCTGACCCCGACTTCATGGTACTTACGTCACATTGCGCCGTTACGTCGAGCAACATCTCTCTGACCCCGACTTCATGGTAAGTTACATTGCGCGAGATTATAATCGACGCACATCTAATGAAAGCCGGTAGCCACAGACAAATTGCATTCAGCAGAGTAAGCGGTCAAAACAACGAATACCAGGTAACTATATGTGTCTACGCGTGGTAACGGGTCTTATTACGTAGGTACTTGGATATCACTGTAAATTTGACACAGAAGTAGCCAATATAATACTGTACAAAAGGGAGGGTGAAGGCCCCAAATTCAAAATAGACATCGGTACTGGTGGTTGGCACTTACATTTCTTTTCTCTGAACTTCCCTTTGTACCCAAAATCGTCAATTAGAGACATGTGAAAAATACGTTATAAATCTGATTCTTTTATTAAACCCTTTGCTTTAACAGGAAGCTTTCAACATGACCAAAGAGGAATTCGCGCTGCTGCCGGCGTGGAAGCAAACGAACATGAAGAAGGATGTCGGTTTGTTTTGACCCGCCGGCCGCGCCGCGCCCGCGCCCCGCGCCGGATAAGCTACATGACGCCACTAGCCTACGACTTTTATACTACTGCAGTTATTTCGTACTTTTCTACTGTTGAAGGATTTGATACAATTAATCGTAAGGGCACGCTTTAAATCTGTAGTTATCCAACCGAGTGTCGTTATTTTGTACTAATGGAATGTAACTATGTATTCGTTCTCGTGATATTTTCATGTAACCGCCGTAGACCGTAGTGTTAGGATTTTTAATTGAACACGGATTTGGATGTCGGAATTGCTTAATGGCCGAGTATAGTCGCATCCATGCTATGGTGTTGTTTCTGTGTATAAATAATTTATTTTAATCTATATTTATTTTCCTACCATTTTATTTGATACGGGATGCAGGCAGTGATTATCTTTCATGAGCTCCTGATATTTCGACGCAGTTGTGTGCGTCACGGTCACGAGTCGACACGTGATGTTAATTTATTTTCCTATTTGTTTCGTTTGATGAATTATTATAACAGCAATATTTACCAAATTTTTATAATGAATTTGTAATTTGAACAGTATTTTTATTTGAATTCCTTATTGTTAGATGTCGAATGCCAGCATGGACGACGGACGGCGACGAATTGTTAGGGTGATATTTTACGGTAACGTTGTGTCAGTGCGTTTTGCCAAAGAGTCAGTCTGAGCCAGCACTGAGCGAGCGATGTCTGGCCAAGTATGGTTATCGGTTATAAATCGCTAGGTATACAAACATATTTCTACTACTATTATACGCTTTAGGATAGGCTTACACCCTGCGGCTGTGGAGATCGTGTACAACTCCATTGTGATATTTATCTTGTAACTGTCGAGCAATCGCGCTGGTGGGACGTTGTTGAAAATTTTGTAACCCGTCTCCACAACCGCAGCACTCCTATTATATTTTAATACATCACATATCTAATCTACTCATTAGCTACTCTTTTATACCGTGCTGTTAGGTGGACCATTGTAAACAGTTTTAATATAACTAATCTTATAAATTATCCGTTTATTTTTCCGTTGTTTCGCCTTGGCTTGTGTATTATACTGACTCGTTCAAACACGTATACAATGACGTAGCCAGTCTTATGTTGCCAGAGAGCGCGAAAAAACGGATTCGACTAAATTTTGTCTTTTTAACTTGAACGATTGTAAGGTTTGTACTTTAATTTTAACGCTGTTGCTATGTTGTGTACAATTTTAGATGTTTATTTTTTATATCTAGCTTTATTGCGTACGTAAATGTATTTCGATGGCGAACCATTTTCTCTGCGGCTTGTGATATTGCTGGGTCGAGACTGAAAATTAAGCCAGTATCTTACGAGAGTCGTTGTACTGCCAATGAGTAGAGTTGCTCCAACAATCGAGTCATACATACTTTTGCTGGAACTCTGTCGCCGTGACTGCAGTCCCAAGATGCATTTACGCCCCCCGCGGCATAGACGTATCTCTCAAATCCAATGTTTAATGTTTTGCTTTGGTTGTGTTACTTATAATATTATTATTGTATTTGAGATTTATTTTGTATAATAATGGTGTAATAAATTGGTAAAATTGATTGAGTTTTGTATTTGATTCTGCCCTTACAGTAACGATTACAGTCAGGCAAAAAGAGTAGAAATTAAATGGAGGTGCCGCTTTCTCCGTTATTGGCAACTAATCGCTCCCCGAAACTTTGTAAGAAGAATTAGTCTATCACTATCCCAGGGCAACTATGCAATTTTCCGGGACAAAAACTATTCTAGGTATGTCCTTCACAAAGTGGATCTCAATATCACATTTCATCGAAATCGGTTCAACGGTCTAAGCGTGAAAAGGCCCCGTTTCCTGGCCACAAGCGATACTTTCACATTTATAATTATTAAGTACATACTCTGTTGCCCGCGACTCCATCTGCAAAGAATTCGTTTATCGCTATCCCGCGGAAATCATGCAATTTTCCGGGATAAAAGCTATCCTATGCTCTTTCCCGGGAGTCAAATTATTTCTGTATCAGATTTCGTCTATGTACATCGGTTCAGCGGTTTAAGTGTGAAGAGGTAACAGGCAGACAGACACATATTCGTAATATCGCATTAATAATATTAACGATTTTTATTGGAGCATACTACCACAATCAAAAGCAGCCATCGAATACCTACCTACCCGACAAAGGATATTTTTCAACCTATTATAGTAGTATTTTCAATAATTACAATGGATATTGTGGCTTGTTACTAAAACCATAAGGTTGAATTTCCAAGTCAATGCACGTAGTCGCTAAATCGGCTCTACCGGCTTAATATGGATTAGTATGGATTTAATTGACGTTGTCAATAGCGGGGTATAATTTTATTGAAACTAAGTTTTGTTGTCATAGTTTATCACACTCACTACGTTATTTACAAAATTGCACAAAGTGATCTCGTATTCTTACACACGCCAACTTATTTACATTAATAAATATCTACTTAAATAACTTCCTTCGGCATTTCAAAGGGGCATTCCCGAAGGAAGTGCTATTGAACTTGCCAGCGTTTTAGAAGAAAAAGCGGCGGAAAAAGCTGATTTCCTCGCTATCTTCATCAGAATCGTCATTCTGTTCGTCATTTTCTTCCTGAGACATTTCAACTTCCTCGTCACTTACTTCGTCATTCGCTTCCTCTTGAGCTCTCTGCCATTCTTCGTCGTAATCTTCGTCGGATTCTTGGAGAATAGAGCGCTTTTTGCGGCTCTCTTGCTCTTCTTCGTCATCCTCAGATTCCTCCTGAGCAGCCCTCTTCTTCCTGCTTTCCTCCTCGCTCTCTTCTTCATCTTCGTTCTCTTCTTGCGATCTCTCAGCTCCATCCTCATCTTCATTCTCCGACTCCTCCTGAAGAGCCCTCTTTTTACGACTTTGCTCCTCCTCGTTTTCATCTTCACCTTCTAATTCTTCCTGGCGTTTCTTGAGGCTCTCCTCTTCTACTTCCTCATCACCAATCTCTTCTTGTCTTTTAAGGACTTCTTCGTTTTCCTCAGTATCTTCCTCATTTTCTTCCTGTCGCTTCAGCTCTTCTTCTTCATCTTCGCCTTCTAATTCTTCCTGGCGTTTCTTGAGGCTCACCTCTTCTACTTCCTCATCATCAACCTCTTCTTGTCTTTTAAGGACCTCTTCGTCTTCCTCAGCATCTTCCTCATTTTCTTCCTGTCGCTTCAGCTCTTCTTCATCTTCGCCTTCTAATTCTTCTTGACGTTTCTTCAGGAGTTCTTCTTCTACTTCTTCGTCATCATTTTCTTCCTGTCTTTCAAGGGCTTCTTCCTGATCATCAACCTCATCGTCGTTTTCTTCCTGAAGCTTCTTGCGGGCTTCTTCTTCTAACTCTTCCTCATCTTCATCCTCAAGTTCTTCTTGCCTTTCTACATCCTGTTCTCCATCTTCACCCTCGTTCTCTTCCTGACTTCTCTGTAAATCCTCTAACCCATCTTCGATTTCGGTCTCTTCCTGCGATCTCTCAACATCTTCTTGCTCCTCGTCAAGCTCTTCTTGGAATTTGTAGTCATGATGATTTCCATGATGGTGTCCCATAGCATAAATGTGGACGGGTCTGATGAAACGACGGCGGTGAAGAATTTTTTGTAGTTCTTCGATTAATTCTTCCTCATCTGCATTCTCTTCTTGTAATCTAGCCTTGAGAGACTTGATGACTTCGTCTTCTTCTTCGTTTTCCTCTTGATGGTGGTGATGGTGATGGTGATGGTCATGGTCATGGCCATGGTCATGCTTTCCTTTAGCAAGCTTTTGTATCTCTTCGATCAGTTCGTCTTCTTCTGCGTTCTCTTCCTGCAACCTTGCCTTCAGGAATCTGATGACAAAGTCTTCTTCCCAGTTACCGATGTCCTCACCTGAGCCTTCCTCGCTTTCTTCGCTCACTTCTTCATTATCATGGTCGTGACCGTGGTCATGGTCGTGATCGTGGTCATTGTCGTGACCGTGGTCATGGTCGTGATCGTGGTCATGATCGTGATCGTGGTCATGACCAGCTTCAGTGAGCTCAGCGTTTAGGCGAACCTCTTCATCATCAAAATCCTCATCTTGTTCCTCATTGGCTTGATCAGTGGGTTCCTCTTCTACCAAATCTTCCGATTCTGGTTCTTGCTCTGGTTCGGGTTCAGGCTCTGCCTCGGGTTCGGTTTCAGGCTCTGGTTCGGGTTCAGGTTCTGGTTCGGGTTCTGGCTCTGGTTCAGGCTCTGGTTCTGGTTCTGGCTCAGGTTCTGGTTCGGGCTCGGGCTCGGGCTCGACACGACAACTTGCTGGGGGTGCTGACCAATCACAAACCTGAAAAAAGTTTGATTCAGTAAGTAAATATAAACGTCGTTGAACAATTTGCACCGTATGTTTGATGATGATATAAAGGTACCTATTTTACTAAATGTGAACAAACATCAGCTGCCAACACGACCAAAAGTTATGGCGTCGAGGCCCAGTGCGGGTTGGGAACATCACACATACCATTGAATTTCTTCGCAGGTTTATGCAGGTATCCTCGCGAAGTTTTCCTTCACCGTAAAGCTCATAGTAAATTTCAAATGTAACGCACATAAATTTCGAAAAACTCACGAGGTGAGAGCCGGGATTTGAATCCACGATCCTCTGCCTTAGAGGCTAGGTCAAACCACTAGGCAACCACGGATTTATAATTTTACTTGTATTGTGAACGTACCTGTTCCACTTCATTGAACCAGGTTTCTTGCGGACATTCCATGCGATACGCATTTCCGGCATAACACTGGTAGTAAGCCACGCAGTTCTCTACGCTGGCAATGCGAAGGAAGTTCTCCTGTCCCGCGCATAGGGTCTCCGGATTTTGTCTCAAGGAGATTGAGAGAGCGGAGGCGCTAGCGACAGCCGCCGCACATAGAACGAGTCTCAGGGTTACTGCAGAGGAAAGGTGGGTTAATAACTCATTTGATAGGCTTTTAATGGTAGAAATAAACATAGAACTAATGTCAAGGCTGTCCCCTGTCTGAATGACCTCGTATTATATGTTCCTACTCCTTCCATCCCTTTTTTTCGTTCTTCCTCACTACGCATTTTCGCGGGTGTACCACCATCTAGTAAATAATAGTAAAGTACGATTTTGCAGACCGAGAGTTGATACGAGTTTAAAATAAATATATTTTGAGTTAAATTAGAATAGGTACCGATTATACATTATACGCAACCTAAAAACGCCACCAAGATGGCTAAAAAGCAATGCACCTACTTATACCTATTTATTTTCCCACTTCAGTCTGTTAAAGTTAACTGCTCAAAAAATGGGTTGTTTTTAAAAATATTACGTTTCATTGGTGACTACTTACCATAATCTACTAAATCCTATGAAAATACGGAAAAACTTGTGCTTATTTCTAATGTATAAGTGCATGGTTAGACGCGATCTCTGTATAAGTAAACATTGAATTTATGAATGACCTCGACTGCGCCTTCTTGAATTAATATACAATAGGTAGCATTTTGTAAAGATCACTGTAAGTTACCAAATTATGGATATTAATAGAATTATAATTAGTTTTGGACTAGGCCGATTTGTGTAAGATTGTCCCCTAATATTTATTTATTTATTTAATTTAATTTAATTGAATGGAAAGAATAACTCCGTAACGGTATAAATCGAGAGCTAAGTTCACATTCAGATCTTGTTTACAAAAAACTATTGTGTTTTATTCCCAAGTACATTTCTAGACTGCTCTAATTACGTAATTATTCATAAGTATAAATCCAATAAGGATCAAATAGAAATTCACGTGATCCATTCGTTATTATCGTAAACGTTTCAACATTCAATTCATTCGAGTGGCCGATAAAATGTGACACGAGATGCGAACTGTCACTTGAGAGATAAAATAGAGAGCAATATCCTTATAAAATTGTATGGATTAACAAGTACATCCTTTGTTTCTAAAAAAATATGAAGACTACGTTAAAATACACCAATACAATCACTATTTTATGTATATAGTAATAGACGAAAAGTGATACAAAAATAGATGCATCTTGTTAATCCATTAAAATGTCTATTCTATACAAAATTAAATTTCTAGTCTGGGAGTAGGTATGCTTTTGATTTTAGCAAAGAAACTACATTTCATTAGGACTGGTACCGCACGAATTGTTTTCAAAACGTTTCACACCCGTAGGTATCACAAATCCTCTTAAAAAATAATAAGTAATTAGGTAAGTACGTAAATTTATTTTATGTAAAAGAAAAACGAGTTTTTGAATCAATATTTTTAAACTACCGGCTTTAGTCTCATTGGTCACTTGCACGAAATAATTATTTAAAAAAATGACTTACAACTCATTTCGACCGCAATGCACCCTCTTGTTGCGATCCTCGGCAGAAATAAGCTTAACGCCAGGAGGAGGTGAATTTTATCGAGATCATTATATCGCGAGAGGTTGATAACGTCAGAGCAAGATACTCCGATACTGTCGATCAGGGCTATCTGTTTAGCGTGCAGTTTGACGGGCGCGACTATTTCAATTGAAAATACAAAATGCGATAGGAAAATAAACTACTTACTAGGTACAAGCTCCGCAGAAAATCTAGCAATGAAGAACCGAGGAAGAAGAGTCAACTCGTAACCGACCGCACATTGCACTGACCGCGGGGTCAGTGCGATGTGGCCGAAACGTAGAGGTACAGTCAACGTCATAAATAAGTGATCATTTATGTACCTTGTCACTTTAACGTCATGTTTGAAATGTCATACAAAATTGTCAAACGATTGAAAACGACAAGGTACAGAAATGACCACTTATTTTTGCTGTTGACCCTACCTAAATATTATTTGCGTGATAAAGGATTTGCCACACTGGATGCGGTCTACGGTCAGGTCCGGTCCGCACGGTCAGATCGCATATCTAGACAAACTATTATAGAGACCGACAATGTTGTTCATACATAATGCGGGCTGCGTTCAATTTGACCTGACCGCAGACCGCAGAACGCATCCAGTGTGGCAAATCCTTCAGTCTTGTGTACAGTCAAGTGTAAAAATATGGGTGCACACAACTTGTTCATAAATATGTCCCATGGCTCTTGTCGTCGAATTAAAGTAATAGTTACGAATTAAGAGCTTCTTAGTTTAAAAAAAATGTAACCTACAATATAAGTGTTAGAAAAACGTCCGTCATTTTAATATCTACTTAACCCCTGTTTGTTTAGTGGAGACTTATGCACAGAATTACATAGGTATGTTTTTAATTGGTTCTTTAAATGCCCCCTTATTCGAATACAAACAACATCAAATCTGAACGAAATTATTAGTAAGTAGATGATAATGACAGCTCCATTTTTAATGTTTTCGAATCAAAACTAAAAATGAATTAAAAAACCTGAATTGTCGTTGTTATGTGCGTATCTATATATATTTAGGGCATTTAAACAAATGTCTTAGTGAGAGAGATAGAGGTTATTTAATTACTGACTTTTGCCAGAATATTGTTTTTAAGTATAAGTATTTCGTCTTGTCAGACGAAATAACTGCGGGGAATTAGTGAGGTTACATAATTGTATGGGAAAACTTGTCTGAATAATAAAATACACAACCCAATGACACACCAAAAACAGGCACCTGCTTGGAGCCGGTCACTTTTCCAAAACCCATTGAGAAGTTATTGTGGGTGCACGCACTAACAATATTTTTGCTCTCTTTCGCTGCCTTGAGCTAAAGCATGAGTTAAACTTGAATGGATGAGTGGATACTAGCATTATATGGCATCAGGCGTTTTTATCCGTTATTATTAAACTTAACTCTATGCTACAGGCGTTATACTGTATGATTGCACTTCAAAATGTTAATTCTTCACCTCTTTCCTAAGCTTCACTGTTCCTATTCTTTATAAGTTTGAGGTATAAATGCAACTACACTCCTGTCGCTGTACCGCAGCGAAAGTTTTAAATGTATTTATTTGTCTAATTAATTAATTTTATTGTATTAGATATAGGTGAACTAAAACAATTACTTTGCTCACCCGCGACCTTACAATAGTTACGTTTATGCAAGAAATGTGCGTTCATGCAGTTCCTCCACCTCCACACTGTACGAACACACACAAATCACATAAACCCAACCATCACCACCACCAAGCTACACTGACGCGTTTCGAACTCAACCAGAGCTCATCTTCAGAGTTACCACAACCGTATGCTATGCTACCAAATGTTAAACTAACAAACCAAAACAAATGTTTTAACTTGTCACTGTAACTTCTCAAGTACCCACTTTATTTTTCTTATTCTCAAACTACCCCACAAAAATTAACTTTTATTGACATATTATAAAACTACCTTGAATTTTTTCGAAGTTTTAATACTAGATTTAAAGAGCATGTTTCGGCATATAGGAATGAGCATCCAGATAGATCGAATTTTGCAAAACATTTGTTGGAATCAAATCATTCATTGTTAGATTCAGATTCTTATGAAGTGTTACATTATTGCGGCAAGGGGTTGCGTCTGGATGCTCTGGAATGCATGGAAATAATTAGGTACAACACTATGGGGTCTATTATTAATGAACAGGTAAATTTAGTATCTTCTCCTTTACTGCGGCTTGGGTCGAATTTGAACAGTTAGTATTAATTAAATATGCCTTATAAATAAATAAACAAAAAAATTCAAGGTAGTTTTATAATATGTCAATAAAAGTTAATTTTTGTGGGGTAGTTTGAGAATAAGAAAAATAAAGTGGGTACTTGAGAAGTTACAGTGACAAGTTAAAACATTTGTTTTGGTTTGTTAGTTTAACATTTGGTAGCATAGCATACGGTTGTGGTAACTCTGAAGATGAGCTCTGGTTGAGTTCGAAACGCGTCAGTGTAGCTTGGTGGTGGTGATGGTTGGGTTTATGTGATTTGTGTGTGTTCGTACAGTGTGGAGGTGGAGGAACTGCATGAACGCACATTTCTTGCATAAACGTAACTATTGTAAGGTCGCGGGTGAGCAAAGTAATTGTTTTAGTTCATTAATATGGACCTCCGCAAAGTAACGCCTGATTCAATAAATTATTTAGATATAGGTATAAAGTATTGTGGCACCTAACTCAATGAATTTAAAGTAAATATTTGAATTTGAATTATTTATATAATGATCCTTATCAATACCTACATACACGTTACGACTCTCCGAATAAAAAGAAGTGTATTGTTTTAACGGTTCATAAGTAATCATTGAATACTTATCCTTATTTCAAAATTTATCAAGGTTACGAATAAACGAATTAGGTATATTTAGGTACTTCCTACGCAATGTAATTTCAAGCGATCCTATTTATGATGCGATTGACAGTCGCATCAGTAAAACCACCGCCTAAACCAATTTCAGTGGCCGAACTCATGCAAGTAATAGACGTAGTTTGATGACCTTGAAGCAATCATCAGATATGGACATGCACAAGATTTGCTCGCAGTAGTCAAATAAGCTCAGCATTACAGTCCGAGTAAAATACTGTTATCTGAGTACACATTTTTTTATTCGCGTCTCTTCTGTGGACATAGAAAAAGTTAAAGGGTCTATCTATAGCCTATATTCATTAGTCAAATCTTCAACAGCGTGTGGAGCGCCTGTTTAACTTAGGGTCCATTTAAACAGTCTTAAGTTTGCCGACTCGGAGTCGCTAATTTTATGAAAGAAGAGACAACTGAACATTTTGTTTCTTCTGTGTATGACCCGTATTGATGGCGGCAGATCCGCCTTAGGGCATGCACCCCTTGGGCACCAAAGAGTATGGTATGGGGCCCAGTTGGAAAGTATTAAAGCTAATTGGCTACAAAACGTACATCTGACTTTCGGGGCCTCCGTGAGGTTGGAGGCCCTGAAGTGAGCAAGGGCCACGTGAAACCTTACTGGAAAGACGATACAGGGTAGATATATCTAATGTAGTAAGTAGAAGTAGAAATAAATAGAATAATACCGAAGTAAACATAGCTATGGAGAGAGCTATGCTCGTATTTTCTTTTGGGGAACAAATGAGCACTTTTTCAGCCTAAAAAGTAGCTTATGTTAAAGTGGAATAGAGTAGCTTTCTATAAGTGAAAGAAATATCTAGTTCCAGAGATTCCCCCTACATAAAAGTAAATAAAGGAATTTTGACTCTTCGCTATTCGTATTGTTATACATTAAGTAGTCTAAGATGAGTTTGTTTGGATTTATCACACCCCATCAACACTATTAAATTTATTGACTGCGTTTTATATTCCGTCCTATTAACTTTGTTGACCGTAGTAGAAGAAGTCTACGTCACTAAATGCCAACTTGCCCACACGTGGGCCTAATTACAACACGCCTACTGGTAGTTTCACAAGTTTTGGCCCGGGATAGTTATTACGAGAGGATTCTACTCACTCTACTCACTTGATTGATATATTTGTCCCTTTTTAACTGAAGTAGTAGAACAGAGATAATACGATAATGGAGCGGTGAGAATTTCAGAATATATCAACCCTGGCATCGGACTAAATTGGATACTATAGTTGTACCTATGTAAGTTTTGAACCCGCCTTCGTATGTTTTGAGACTCGGAATTGACCTAAGTATATAGGTAGTTGTAGGCGTGGAGTATGTTTGAAACTATAAGGGAAATACTGAAGCATACCTTTAGTTGGTAATAACTTATTATCATTTATCGGAATAGAGCCATTAAAATATGGGATCTCCATATAAAGTGTACCCGTTATTTTTGCTCCACAATAATATGGCTTCAACATCAACTAGGCTACTAGGCTACAATTGCACGTAGGTAATTTGTTTTTTTTTGCGGTCTACTGGTTTTCCGAATGTTTCCCTTATTTATGAAGAGTAAGTTCTCAAATTTGCAAGTGGTTTTAGTTCATGGAAATTATGAGCTAAAACAATTACTTTGCTCACCCGCGACCTTACAATAGTTACGTTTATGCAAGAAATGTGCGTTCATGCAGTTCCTCCACCTCCACACTGTACGAACACACACAAATCACATAAACCCAACCATCACCACCACCAAGCTACACTGACGCGTTTCGAACTCAACCAGAGCTCATCTTCAGAGTTACCACAACCGTATGCTATGCTACCAAATGTTAATGTTTCATTAATATGGACCTCCGCAAAGTAACGCCTGATTCAATAAATCATGGAAATTATCTTTAGATTTTCGTAATCACATGGGATATGTCGGTTGAAAAGCTTATCTAAGTAAGTATGTGTAAGTTTTCATACCCATATCGTCGATGAAACTCAATACCGCGTAAACAACAAAGGCTAATACCGCGTAATTAACAAAATGTGTCAAATTTAAGTTTGTGTAAGACTGGCTTCAATAAACACAAAGATATTCAATTGTAATGCTCTCCTGTAAAATTTGCCACAAGTCAGTTATGCGGCATGAGCAATTGTTGGTTATGCGGTAAGTATTGCAGTTTCATCGACGATATGATGTTTTTTGCCTGAAAATACATTTGATGAAATCGACAGAACGAACGAAGTGATCCTATAAGTTAGGGTTCCCTTTTGAGGTGGGTGAATCCGCCGTTTCGATTCTTTCTGATTTATTTTGATGATTTTTAAAAACTGATCAGAAATGCGTGCAAAACACAATAAATTGAAAGATTTTTTAATAACATTCACAAAACTACTAAAGGCACCAAAATCCAACTAGCGAATCAGATGTTATAGACTCTCAAAGTTAAATGATCGTGATGGTAATGATGCCTTTAGTATGGTAATGATTTTTCTTTGTTGGTAATGACGACATGCTGATGGTAATGACGAAAATTACTTAATAAAATATACATTTTTTTTGTTTTTAATCACTATAATCATAATAAAATATCACAAATCAACGGATTAAATAATAATAACAACAATTACAGCCAAATAGTACAAACGAAGTCTCAATCCGCACTGGGACCGCGTGGGAACTATGGCCCAGGCCCTCTCATTCTGAGAGGAGGCCTGTGCCCTGCAGTGGGACGTATATATACTAGCATGATGGAGTACAAACGTAACAAAAAATTCTTACAGTAAATATCCAACAATGAAATTATTTTTGGATAATTCTTTGGAAATCAAGTTATACCGACAAATTGTTTCAATAACCTATGCTACTAAATATAAAACATCGTAATAGTGTAACGTAGTTATTTTTTTCGGTATAATAAATTTATCAAAATTTAGTTTATTTAGTACATAGTAACGCCATCTAGCGAGGATGTTCGTCAACAGTCTATGATTCATACGTTTTCGGTTAGGGCGACATCTGACGATGGATGGTGGCAACAGCTGTGTCTAGATTAGGCTTTTGATTCTTAATTTAAATCAAATAAAAATTGTATAAATGTTAGGTTTGGATTTATTTTCGTAATTCCCAAATTAATTACAAAGTTTAGTAAAACGTTTCAAAACTTGTGTTAGTCGTTTCAGCTCTGTTTTGGTTGTCGCTGTGACAGGACCTCTGTGGACGTTTTGACAGCCAGAGGTCAAGTCATTGAGATAATATTTCTGCATCGTCACGGACGTGTAATTTTTTGAAAAGGAGAGAGGAGCCGCCGAAATGGTGTGAGCTCGGAGTTATTGTATTTGTGTTTGTCCGTACTTTACATCAGCAGGGGTGAGTCCTAGCAAGTTGTTTTCCTTTAATTTCCATTTTTGTCCAAAATGCTGACGTTCGTAATTTTGTTCCAGCCAGCTCTAGTCTGCATCTACAGCGTTATGGACGTCTAAAAAAAAAAACTTAAGATTATAGCCAGCAATGCCAGCAATTAATTTGAGGCGGGACGGGTCAGCTTTATAAGGTAAAGCTCTGGTTTTGCTTGTGTGCCCTTGCACGCACACTACCTCCATTTCGTGTAGGTGATCCGTGCCACGCATGCTTACATGATTGTTTGTTTGTTTCAGCTTGAAAATGCTTTTAAGCTGAAAGGGAACTAAAAGAACTAGGGAACTAAAAGAAACTTTTAAACTTTAGAACTTTGTCAAACCTATAGAACTTTTAGAACCTTAGAATATTCTAGATCATTTCCAAACTTCAGCAAGGACTTCGGATCGGACTTCTAGTTCATTTATATGCCTTTGGTTAGGCTTTCTTTTCTCTTCAGTATGCAATAACTGAACTTAAATAAACTTAAAGGGGAATGCGCCCCAATTCAAACGCTTGACCATTTCCGTTTCCCAAGTGGTTTCAACTGAAGAGTTAGAGGGAGGGTAGAGTAGTTGGGTAAAAATTACTAAGATCTTCGAGGGAGGAGCATGCTGTAGTGAAGATATAGGTGCACGCCGCTGATTGGAAACTTGTACGGAGCTTACTACAGGTCAGATCCAACCTATTAAGTGTGGTGTCCTTATGAACTAAGTCTAGGCTGTTAGGTGTTCCTTTACTCACGTGGAGTGGTATGATTTTCTCATAAATTTAGTTGTTCTGGTGGGAAGCGAGTTTGAGCCAAACCTTAGAACCCAATTACGACCTCTACCGTTTATGGTTTAATGTTTCTGTACACCTAAGTTCGTACCTACTGAAATCCTAGAAGTAATAAAAGAATTTCAACCAGAGCTTGGGTATTATTTTGATATTTCATAAAATTTTTGTCACCGACCCTACTGAGCAAACCGGGAACTCTTGGCACAAGAGGAAAAAAAAGATGACAATAGTCCAGTAAAATAAAATCGCAGTAGTATTTTAGGCCACAAGGGAATTTTGTTTACACATAGAAGTCGCATAATCATTTTTCTTAATAAATCAAAATCACTGTACTAGAAGAATTTTGCACTATGTTTGCTACACAACAAGGTGGACAGTGCTTTGCTTTGTGTGAAGATTCATTTGATATGAAATTATACAAAGAGTTTGATCAAAATTATAGCTTCAACAATTATTCTAGATACATACAGCAAACAAGTGACAAAGAGCATGTACTCAATCTGTACCATATTGTGGCAAATAGTGGAGAAGTAACAATCATGAATAATTTGGAGAAATGGGGTTTAAAAGAAAATTTGATATAGTTATCCAAATTTAAGAAAAATTTAAATGTGAAAAGGTCAATCAAACCGAAAAAAACTAATTTTCAAAAAAAATATGAATGGAGAATTTGATTGACAATGCTGCAAAAATGAGACTGAAAACGAAAACGATTACGACGATTATGATGATTATGATGGATTGGACACACGCTTCGGGGGTCAGATAACCACCTGCCCAAGCAGGGTCTCCGCTGGCAATCTACTGGCACAAGACGGCCAGGACGTCCTCGGACCACGTGGAGGCGATCAGTTGAGAAGGAGGCTGGCTCAAATGGTCTCGGCTGGGAAGAGCTGGAAGAAGCCGCGCAAGATCGAGCCAAATGGAAAACTCTTCTACGAGCCCTATGTCCCTAATGAGGGGTAACAGGAACACATCATCATCATCATCATGATGATTACGTTCACTATAGTAATTATGATGACGAAAAACTAAGAACAGTAAGATATAACAAACATAAATTATGGATCTCAAGAAGTGATATCTAGACTAAGATACAAGTATTGTTAAGTTGATTATTAAATAAACATTATTGAATTTTAAAGTAGTTTTTAGGTGCCGATGTCCCACGTAATAAATTTTGTTGTTTCACAAACATCACATATAATCATATATCATAATTTCTACAAGATAAAAACTATTAAAAACATAATTACGTCATTGCCGTTCACAAATCGTCATTACCATTAACACAAAACAAATGGCAATGGTGACGATGGTTATGACGAACTTGACTTCACATATTTTTTTTAGCTGAATACTAAGCCGTAAAGAGCATCACCAGGCATTTTTTATTGTATTGTTTATAAAATACACAACCCTAAATCGTTAAAAACTATGTAATATTGGTATTTACCTTGTTTTCTTTGTTGTTGGTGATGACGCAAAAGTGTGACAAAGTGTCCTCAAGCAAATGTAAATCCAAATTTTTATGATTCTCCGTGGGAAAATTAGACATGCGCTTTGCCCCGCTTCGTAAGAGAGACTGAGGAAGGAAGGCGCGGCCTCTCGGTCGCGGTAGGTAGTTGAACATTCGATAAATTTTATTTTGACGGTGCTACAACGGTGTTGACGAATTTCCGTGACAAATTTCTTTTATTCTTTAATATTATGTAGGTCATTATAAAATAACTTCATAATTTATTATGTTATTCTAGACCGTATGTACTTTATAAATATGAAAAGAAACACGGAAAGTATGCAGTGAATTTTTAGTAAATGAGTAAGGAAGATTACTATTCAACTTTTTTTTGTAAATGGGGATGACGTTTGGTACGTGTTTATGGTAATAATTAATTCATTATATGTCGTATACTATTTAAAAGACAGGCACCTTATGTAAAAACATGCGAGAAACCTCATGTAAAGTGAAAAAAGGAAGCAGCAGTGATATTTAATTTATTATTAGCATATATTCGCGATTATTGGATTTTCGTGGATTTGCCCAGGTACAGAATCACAGACCTTATTCAAGGTAAGTCGACGTAACCACAGACTTTAATACAACCCTAAAAATCTAATCGTGCGTTATTTAATTTTAATTGATATTTAAAAATTTTCAAACATGTTTTCATGTCCAATGAATTAAACTAGATTTAAGGGATAACCATCTTATACGTACTCTATTTTACGTAGATAGATAAAAAACCCAACTACTTGAGATAAAAAAACATTTCTTGTACTTAACTATCCGTCCGACACCTCTCTCTATCTTCTATGCCTACAAAACATTGTCGTTACTGACTGGCTGACTGACAGACAACGCAAGAACATACCTAAACAACCACTGCTGCGTGATTCTCTAAATGAACCTGGCGTTTCCAATTTCCATCATAACTTAACCCGTCGACTCGCAGACATTTTTTTTATTATGAGTAGGAGTCAAACGGGTCATCTGATGAGAAATGATCACCACCGCCCATAAAATTAAATATCAACAACTCAAAGAGAGTCACTAATCTGTTGCCGGCCTTTAAAGGAAGTATTACCTAACCCTTTTCTTGAAAGCCCCGATGTCATAGTTGTCTGGAAACACTGCTGCCAAAAGTTGTTTCCACAGTTTCACTGTACGTGGCAGGAAGTGCTAACGAAAAATTACGGTGGTGGACCGCCATTCATCGAGATGGTGACGATGGAACTTATACTTTCGGGGAGGTGCGATGGTTGAATTTCGCAGCAGGCAGCAAATTTCTTCGACCTAGAACACACAAAGAGAACCTTACGTCCCTTCGCATGGACAAGGAATCCAAACGATACCTAAAATTATACGGAGTCAGGTATCTCGATGATAATACCTGGTTCCTGGTGTCCGTTTTGTCCGTGACATGTTCTGAGACAACTACTAGAAATGCCTACTATGGACATGTATATTCCTTATTAACATACGGCATTATTTTTTGGGGAGATTCTGTTGATGTTATTTCCACGTTTAGATTACAAAAGAAATGCTTGCGTACTATTTACCGTATCCATGAGAGACATTCTCTTAGAAATGTTTTCAAGGAGAAACGGATGCTAACATTAACTGGGATATATATTTTGGAAATTTGTTTATTTGTGAAGTGTAATCACGAGTTTTTTACGAAAAAGTCATCTCTTCGAAATATTAATTTGCGCACTCAGTATAAATATAATTATGTTATTCCTAGAGCTCATAGCAAACTTATTTATAAAAGTGCTTTTTTGCCGCTATGCGTATATTTCATAAACTACTTACCGGTCGAAATTAAAAAACTAGAGGGTAACATGTTTAAAACTGTTCTTAAAAATTGGCTTATAAATAAAACTTTTTATGATGTAATGAATTTTTTGTTCAATGACATCATTTAATTACATGTGAATGTGCATAAATAGCTGAAATTAGGAAATATTAGATAATAAGTTTTTATATTGTACGTCCGAAAAGGACAAACTGTTGAGACTTATTTTATGTAACCATCATTTTATGTACACAGTTTATACAATAAAGTTCATTTCTATTTCTATTTCTATTTCTATTTCCATAAATTACTTACCCTCGATCGAACATGGCAAATTATGATCGTCGAGCCGTGTGCAGTGATGAATCCACTGGCAAAGCTCGTTTAGAGAATCATATAAATATAAATAAATAAATGTATGTCATTTCCAATCCGCAAGTGGGCGCACGTGGGGACTACGGCTCAAGCCCTCTGATTCTGAGAGGAGGCCTGTGCCCTGCAGTAGGAAGTATATGGGCTTGGGCGATGATGACAAGATTAATTTAGATCTGAATTTTTTTACTACTCATGTGTGTGTGTGTGCACGGGATTTCCTATTCCTTCTCTTTTCACAGGAGCAAAGCCGCTAGAATAAGCCAGTCTGGTATTATAAATTAAAATACCTAATTTCTAATACATAGAATAAGTTATAGTGCACCAGTTTGAAAATTTACCAATAAGCATTTACATATCAGTGGCTTTTTGTACGCTTTTATCACTCGCTCTTTCCTCACTCGTCGTTTTAAGGTAAGATGTACATTTTTGCTAGTAGGTTGTTTAACGAAAATTGTACTGCCACGCCGCGGCCACGCCAGTGTTACCTACCCTACCTAACAAATTTAATGTCAGCCACACGAAACCGTAATTCAGTCTGCTTTGAAGGTTATTTCATCACAGTTTCTAATTAAGAATTATGTTCGAAACTTTGGTCATATTTATCATGAATAGAAAATGAACATGCAACGTTAATTGCAAATGCAACAGTTTCAAAAGATAGTTTGGATATGGATCATGACGCTTTTGTATCGTGTCAGTACAAAACAAATTAAAAACTAAATATACTTACACGTTTGTAACTTAACACGTGCATTGGAAATATCAATTTCGTCCCTGAGGTCTTTCGTGCCTACACAAATCTACGCAAATTTAGTATCTATTTAAAGCGACTTCCGGAATACAAATTCACAGAGGTTCATACACAGGCACGCGTGTTGACGTACTTACTGTGTCGTCAGGTTTAGACGGCCGGATAGCCTAGTTGTTAGAGAACCTGACTACGAAGCTTGAGTTCCCGGGTTCGATTCCCGGTCGGGACAGATATTTGTGTGAAAAATACGAATGTTTGTGCTCGAGTCTTGGATGTTTAATATGTATTTAAGTATGTATTTATCTATATAAGTATGTTTATCCGTTGTCTAGTATCCATAGTACAAGCTTTGCTTAGTTTGGGACTAGGTCAATTGGTGTGAATTGTCCCGTGATATTTTATTTATTTACCTATATAGGTATCGAGGATCTACGTTGCTTTGTGTACGAAGCTGAAGAGTTTAAACAAAAGCGAATACCTATTGATTAAAACATTTGCTAGTGAAAAATCGTAATGATAGGTTTACGACAAAAACTACCTTTGCGTTCACCATGCTTTGGCTCACAAGCTATTGTGAGCGAGGTGTTTAGCGGCATAATTGGGCTCGGAGGAGTTTGTGGTCCCGTAGCCGAGTGTTTTGGAATACAGATCAAAGGGCTGGTGCAATGCTTGCGAAATATTTAGTGATTGGCCGCTTGGAACGGCTAGTCTGGTGAATGCTTTCCTAGCCACGGCAAACATGTACTAAGCGTTTAACTGGCATAAAGAAAATACGTGGCCCGGGAGCAATCAAAGACGACAATACTGCTTACGACAATAAACGGTATCTCATTTGTAGACGTTTCGACTAAATTTTGAAAATGTACAAATATTAAGCTACACGATGGTATAAATAACTAGTGCTCTTTTTAAGATACCGCCTGTTTCTTATACTTATGGAGGTATTGATCGCAATTGGTCATACACAGCGTAGTTAAGAAACAAAAGTTGTCTCTCCTGTCCAATTCAATTCAATTCAATTCATTTATTTAAATAGTTTTAGTACATAGTAATAATTATTAGTAGGCACTTTACTTAATCTATGTTAGGACGTAAAATTAGCGACTCCGAGTCAGCAATCTTAAGATTTATTGAAATGAGCCGAAAGTCGGCCAGGCGTCACACGCCGATGTAGACTTGGCTGAAAAATATTGGCTACGACTCTTCACTTTTGGCATGTCCACAGGAGAGACGCGAACAAAAATGTCAGTATACATACATAGGTACATGTACAATGAAGTTGCTGGTGGTTCCTAGTACTTAGCAAAATTTTCATTCCCATTTTTTCCCAGATGTTTATTCTCACACTGGTTTTTTACTAAATACATATTCACAGTAGCGTTTTATCCCAATTTGGATTGACAAAGAAACAGTGTCGACGAATTCACTTGGATCAACATCCTTAACAAAAAGGTTTATGATTTTAATGGGTAGGTATGCTTGAGGGGTTTGGGTAGTTGGCTAGGTGTAAAAGTAAGTCCGAATTTGCCACATTCATGGATTCAAAACATTTTATTTATCAATCATTGTAATTCAACCTAGACTAACGTATTTTAATACAGAAATGTAAATGTTTAGATATTTAATGGGAGAATTACTGTATTTAAGACATCAGTGACATTGTTTTGTTTACATTGGGTTGATTGCCTAAGCCTTTCAGGTATAGTGATGATTTGCCAAACAATAAGTAACTAAGTAGGTAATTAATATTATTATTAACTGCAACAATCCTACAATTTAAGGATTTAGGTTAATGATGTATAAAGTGTATTTTTTTTCTGAAATAAACAGGTTTAAATTTTTTTTTTTATACTCCGCGCGCGGAGCTCCTTTCTCTGTCTGCTTTTGGCCCTTCGGGCCGATGCAAACTTAACATTTAACCTAAACCTACCTATGTTTCTGTGTCGATTACAATTGGGAAAAACGCGATTGTTGCTTCAGTAAAAAAACATTGTGGGAAAAAAGCATTTGAAAAAAATGCGAACGGAAATTTTGCTGCTGGGAAATAACGATTCTGTAATCGCAGTATTCATCCCGTAGAAAATATGACTAACTAGCTGCCTAAAAAAAAGGATTAGACAAACAGGTGCAGCTGTTCTGAAGATATATCTACGCGTACATATATTTTCTGCAATTGATTTTCATTTGCTTAAGACTGTTAAGTGCGTGCTTCCCGAATCTCACTTAAGCTGCACTACATCTTCGTCGTTGTATTTACTTTTGTCGTGATAGTCACAACTCCGTCACTCTTAACTACAACAAGGGATTGAACCACGAGATAAGCGTGTCGTATCAACTGACTGACAATATTTAAGATAAATAATGTCAATGTCGTTTGAGTGGTCTTAGCTTCTAGAATGTGTAGGGACATTTCCCGGTAATAGTAAGCCTGCTTCGTTCTTTGCGCAAAATGTTTGATTTGATACAGACAGCAAGCTTCAGGACGGTAGGTACACATTTTATTTAAATAGGTCCATTTCACACTGCTTACTTACGTATAAAACAAAAACATTAAACACACAAATTAACATTATGGCCCTTTACATTGCAAAGAGGAGTGTGATGAATGGTATTAACCTGGTATAGAGCATTTTTTCAAAGAATTATGAGGGCCACACTCGTGATCACACCGGGTTGTCACACCACTATAATTAATAGAGACTTATCCTTTCGCTTTCGTCGGAAATTTGTCAGAAATCATTTTTATTCCGCAAAAGTTGGTATGTTAGGTTCGTTAGGTATCGAAGCCCGAAGAGCAAACAGGCTAGGAATAGCTGCCTGCTGACACAATATGTACGTACTTGCAAAAGACCTGGTGCAGCTTCTGAAGCGGCTGAAAAGAAAGGATTGAAATACAGGGGTCTAGGCAGCGAATACGAGTTTGTCCCATTCTGTGTCGGGACACTTGGTCCGTGGGGTCCGGGCTTTAAAGGTCTTTAGTGAAATTTCAAAGAGGTTAATCGACGTCACAGGGGACCGAAGAGCTGGCAGCTTCCTCGGACAAAGAATTAGCTTAGCAAAGAAGAAACGCTGCCAGTATCTTCGGCACCTTGCCTAAGGGGACTACCTTTCAGAATGTGTTTTAGTTTCCGTGCATCAATAGATATTCGAAACTTAACGCAAACCAACTTCAAGCACGTCAGAGGTGATAAATACAGTTGTTGGCTACATACTTACATACTCCTCCTTGAAATATAAACAAAAAACATCCCTTCTCATCTAGATTTTACGCATTCCTTGCACCTCTTCTTTACAATAAATAAATAAAATAAATAAATATTAGGGGGACAATCTTACACAAATCGACCTAGTCCCAAACTAAGCAAAGCTTGTACTATGGGTACTAGACGACGATAAACATACTTATATAGATAAATAAATACTTAAATACATAGAAAACATCCATAACTCAGGAACAAATATTCATGCTCATCACACAAATAAATGCCCTTACCGGGATTTGAACCCAGGACCTCTTGCTTCGTAGGCAGGGTCACTACCAACTAGGCTAAAGCAGTTGTTAAACAATAGATTAAACGCCCAATTAGACATTTACTCACTTAATTATAATAAAGTTAAGTTAATTCTCCAAACAGCACTTCAACAAATGTCCTATGAGGATACAGAAAAAATATTGTCAGTCCTAAAATAAATATACTTAGATGGGTATAGAGTTTGTAAGAGTTGTAGATACTGTCTTAATGTTAATAATTAATTTATTTTTGTATCTATGTTACAAATGTTAAGATTTTATTTTTTTCTTGTGTTTTAATTCTTAATGTGGTTAAATATTTAAGGCTTGTTTTTTTATGTATTCCTTATTTCACACCTGAAACACAGGATTTTTTTTCCTAGTTCAGATATAAGTAACATGTTCCCTTTTTAAATATGTTTAGTCTATAAGTTGTTATGTTTTGTAACTTTCAGTATGATAAAATAAAGATTTATTTTTAAAGATACTCCGTTTTCTTTGAGATAAATATAGTAGGTAGTAGCCCAAGAGGCTAAATGGGGATTTACACGAGCATCGTAGAGAGAGATCTACTAAATTTCGAAGATTAGATGGTAAAGAACAAAGGTTAAATTATACGATGTGTACACCCATTTAGGAGAGGGAGAAAAGTGATTTAAGTACAGGTTTTCAAAATGTTAAAAAACCGTCTCGTAGAGATACTCTAGCGCATTAGATATTGATAATGATGTGGGTGTTTGTTTGTTTTTTACGACTGTACGCTGACGCGGCTAGACAGGTTCGGATGAAGTTTGGTATGTAGATAGATATTTTTAAATTGTTATTATTATTACCCTTGTTGTTACTAGGTTTTTTATCCTAACCTAACCGCTGAGGCTTTTTATTGCTACGTCTAGATATTTATATGAAATTTGCCATGGGTGTTCGTTCATCTTGCAACATTAAGTAAGAAGACTATGTAATTTTTGGAAATTCCTATGAAAAGTCTTTAGAAAGAAAGAAAGAAAGAAAAACATTTATTTAGAACAACAATAACACGTACAGGCAAAAATAAGAGAACAAACATAGACAAAGATGTACATATTAAATTAATGCTGTCACAAAAGGGTCCCGAAGGGTGAAGGGTATGTCGCTAGTTAAAACCAGCACTGGTCTTCCGCCGGGCCACAGTGCAGTAAACTCACGGAAGGCCACACAAAACAGACACAAATTATATATATATATATATATATATATAAAAACTCAGAGCTGGAGTAATCAATTGCAAGCTACCTATATATGATTTACGCGTGAGAAATCGAGGATAAAGGCTAGTGATATCATATGACTGAAGGCACAACGTCAAATTGTTCAGGAAAATGGTTAAATCTTTGAAAAAGATACAATAAATATATGCCAGTAGTACCCTGTGAATCCAATACACTGTATCTTCAGGAAACTGTCTATGGGAGTTACAGTGTATTGGATTCACAGGGAGTAGGCATGTGGTGATAGTAAAAAGCCGTGGGTGTCCTAGCGGTTTGACCAATGGCCTCAAGCAGAGGGTCGTGGGTTCAAATCCCGGCTCGCACCTCTGAGTTTTTCGGAATTTATATTATGCGAAATTTCATTTGAATTTTACAATGAGCTTTACGGTGAAGGAAAACATCGTGAGGAAACCCGCATACACTTGCGAAGAAATTCAATGGTGAGTGTGGAGTTCCCAATCCGCACTGGGCCCGCGTGGGAACTACGGCCCAAGTCCTCTTATTCTGACAGGAGGCCTGTACCCTGCAGTGGGTCGTATATAGGCTGGGAACGAGTCACCTCGACTCGAATACAGGTAGCAGTCAGTAGGTTAGATACGCGTAAACTATCAACGACATCGTTTGATAAAATGATATGCGCCTTCATATCACTAGGAAACTGCCATTGCATAATAAAATTTATGCGAAACGATAAATGGTCAATTTTGAAGGCTTGATTAGATAAATGCATTTTTGGTAAAAGCTATCGACAGATATAATAAATAATAATATTAAATAAATCGTGGGACAATTGACATAGTCCCACTAAGCAAAGCATGTACTATGGGTACCTACTAGACAATGGATAAACATACTTATATAGATAAATACAAGACTCGAGCACAAACATTCGTATTTTTCACACAAATATCTGTCCCGACCGGGAATCAAACCCAGGACCTCCAGCTTCGTAGTCAGGTCCTCTAACAACTAGGCTATCCGGTCGTCTATAATGCCATCTAGCGGTATGCCACTATCTGAACGTCCTCGTTGACTCTGGCCTTTGTTTCCGACCAGTCTTTGATGTTCGTATGTAGGTGGTGTAGCATGCAAATCGATTATCGGGTTATATTTCTATGCAAATTTAAACAGGGTTGTGATATTCTATTTTGTATATTGAACCAACATGAACGAAGTCATAGGTTTCAAAAGTAAATTTAACCAATTTTATTTCGTGGCTCCATAGAACCTTGTCATCATGAAATTCAAATCATCCTTTAAGCATTGTAATTAAATAATTTACCAAGATATGTAACCTCGGTATCCCTGGAATTCATCATCATCATCATCCCAGCCCATATACGTCCCACTGCAGGGCACAGGCCTCCTCTCAGAATGAGAGGGCTTGGGCCGTAGTTCCCACTCGGGCCCAGTGCGGATTGCAAACTACACACACACCATTGAATTTCTTCTTAGGAGTATTCAGGTTTCCTCATGATGTTTTCCTTCACTGTAAAAGTCATGGTAAATTACAAGTGTAATTTCGCACATAAGTTTCAAAAAACTTGGAGGTGCTTGAGAGATCATAGGTCAAACTACTAGGCCACCACGGCTTACTAGACCACCACCACTTAACTATATTACTTCGTAAGCAGTTATGTAATTTTAATCTGTCTAATATACTGAAATCAATGTCCAATATTTAAAAATATGTTATGATGTAAATTTTATAAAACTGCTAGAAAAACAATCAACAATTTATACATTATAAAATGTCATTTCATTTCTTTAATATTACGCTAAACAGATATCACAATAGGCGTCTTTTCCAAATTAAACCTTAGTTAAGTAATACGAGTGGACTTTTCCTGAAACACTTTTAAAATATTGCTCTCAACAAACCTGCTGAAATATTTGGGGTGTCCTTAGGATTTTGCACGTTAAGATATTATTGTTGTTATTCTTCACTAGCGGAAATCTTTTTGGGTGAATCCCGTGTTTTATATTTGGAATTATGTCCTGTAACACTTAGGTTTCTTGCTTTACACGCTTATTCCTTAATTGGTATGTTTTTGTCGAGGATCATGTTCTTAAATTTTTTATATATAAAAGGTGCTGTTAAAACAGTCCAGGAGCGTCTCACGAGATAATAGTAACAACGAAATATACACCGTGAAATTTTAGTGGTTGTTTTCCCGATACGAGGTGATTTAGTATCGATTGTACAATCGATTTATAATTACTATTTTGACTAGAGTCAAAAATCCAATTGTGAAAAACGAAAGTCGAATATGACCGCAAACCAATAGTAACGCTTCGTTGGTACCTAACCTATCGTACGATCGTACGCTACTTGTACCAACGAAGCGTTACTATTGGTTTGCGGTCATTTTCGACTTTCGTTTTTCACAATTGGATTTTTGACTCTAGTCAAAATAGTAATTATAAATCGATTGTACAATCGAAACTAAATCACCTCGTTTCGGGAAAACAACCACTAAAATTACACGGTGTATAGATTTCATATGATATAATGAACGTTAGGTATAACAATAAAATCAATACTTTCAGAAGGAATAACAGTCAATTGACATAACGTTAATTTTATATAATGATGGATACATAATAATGGCTTTATATAATGTCAGGAAAGTAGTCTAGGTTAGAACTGCAACTGTTACACAAAACAAACGGGTGCGGCTCACGAGAGGTAACAACAAAATATTTAATAAATACCTTATAAAATCAAGTATTTTAAAATTATGTTTTTCGTTCATTATATCCAGTGAACATTATACTAAACGAACGTTATACAAAATGAGCCCATATACGAGTATTATGACTGTTATATCATACGTTCTTATATCTCTTGTTACGAATTTAAAAGGAAAATTATCACAGCTTAGTTAGCTTAGCTTAGCCTTTATAAGTGAACTAATAATAGTAAACAGGACACTGTTATTGCCATAATGGTTTAATTTATCAGGTCGTTATAATTGCAAAACGCGAATCTAGCTAAAACCTTTTTATTTTAGCCCCGAAAACCAGATTTATTTTCAAATAGCTGAAAAATTACATTGTTAGCTGCTTTAAAACAAAAGAATAGTTAGTCGAACTAAAACAATTACTTTGCTCACCCGCGACCTTACAATAGTTACGTTTATGCAAGAAATGTGCGTTCATGCAGTTCCTCCACCTCCACACTGTACGAACACACACAAATCACATAAACCCAACCATCACCACCACCAAGCCACACTGACGCGTTTCGAACTCAACCAGAGCTCATCTTCAGAGTTACCACAACCGTATGCTATGCTACCAAATGTTAAACCATGTGTTGCATAAACGTAACTATTGTAAGGTCGCGGGTGAGCAAAGTAATTGTTTTAGTTCATTAATATGGACCTCCGCAAAGTAACGCCTGATTCAATAAATAGTTAGTCGATTGAGTTACTATGCAATAATCTGTAGGAATCTTGTTTTGACAGCTCGTAAGAAGTACATCAATTTATTGGTGGTGTTATCATCATTAACCTCATAAAGCCCAGCGTAACTAATATGCCCTTTAGGAGGTTATGGAACTCAAGCCAGTCTTGTTTTTTTTGCGTAACTTAGTAGTAAAGTAAAGTAGGTAAGTACTCCATGACGCAGGTAAACTTGCAATCACATCACGTATAATATTATTACAGCTTCAGGGATTACCTATTCGATGTTTATGCCATTATTGTTTCTTCCTATTCGCGATTCTGCACAATATAGATTTCATTATGAATCATCTCGTTACACGTACTTAAACAGATTACAGTTTGGTCGATTGATGTATTCAGACGCGTCGGTTGGCTTGGTTCTGATGCAAAGACGATCAAAGGGATCTGTGAATTTCCTAATAAGGTCAAACCGCTCAAAACCTAAATAATGGCTGGGTTTATATTCGATATCTGTTTTGTTTTATTGAATTGTGTTTATGACGCAGTATCGAAATGTTTGCTTTTCTGTATATATGGCCCATTTTTATATTTTGTTGTATGTTAACTTGGATTGCATTCATTGATGAACCCATAATGTGTGATGCAAGTGCTGTACAGCCAGCCCTTGTAGGGGATTTATTACTGAACTCTGAACTGTGTTTGGTAACCTACAAGGAAAGCGTTCTTTGACGTTCGCATAGTTTGCTTCCTCTTACTTGGCAAAAAACAGCACAGAAACATAGCCCAGAAAAACACTTAAAATAATTCGACCGAGCCACAGAAGACCTAAGAGCCTCATTTACACCATTAGTCCGTTAACGACCGCTTTAGCCTAGTTGGTAGTGACCCTGCCTACGAAGCAAGAGGTCCTGGGTTCGAATCCCGGTAAGGGCATTTATTTGTGTGATCAGCACGAATATTTGTTCCTGAGTTATGGATGTTTTCTATGTATTTAAGTATTTATTTATCTATATAAGTATGTTTATCGTCGTCTAGTACCCATAGTACAAGCTTTGCTTAGTTTGGGACTAAGGTAACGGCAGCGAATTCCGTGGGGTTTAAGGACATTTTTCAAATACATCAAAAAAATAAGCACTTCTGAATAAAATAGAGTCAGAAAATACTTTTTTTTAGGAGTACCTTAAGTGAACTTTGATTTTTTTTACTTTTGTAGTTTGTCTTGGATGATTTAATAGTAAAAAATATATTTTAAAGGCAGGAATGTGAAAAATTCTTATTCCGTGGTAATCCATAGCTAGTAAATCTAATTCCGTGTGTTTTGGCTGACAATTGCGTGGGTAACGACTAAATATTTTGCTTGGTTCCGTACAATAAAAATATTTTTTGTAGCGTCTGTATATTTTGCGCAGACTTAAATATTTTAATAACCTATCCTAAAAAAATACACATAATAAATTAAAAAAATATTTAGTATGATTTACTACAAAAATACAGAACTATGGACACAAGTTAGAGATCAAATTAATAATGGCCAGAAAGTATGGAAAGGTTAGAAAATAAAGGTTTACTGGTAGAGATACTTAAATAAGAATAATAATTTAATTTTGAGGACTGTACCTATCAAAAATAATTCTTATAATTACAAATTATTCTTATAATTATTATTATATAATTTTATTTTTATTTTATTATAATTTTAATTTAATTTTCAATTTTAATTTAATTTAATTTTAATTTTAGATTATATTATTTTTCTTTTGAACTAATTTAGGCTTTAAGTTCTTTACTAACAAATTTATGGATCTATGAAATCTGAGTTAATAAAATATTCTATTCTATTCTATATCTTAAGTAATTATAAAAAATATTTTTGATAGGTACAGTCCTCATGTCAGTTATAATTGTTTAAGCTATACTTGATACAATAATCATCTTTGAAAGTTCTCATAGTTATTATTCTATCATTTGCTGTTATATCAAACAATAACAGTTAAAATAAAAGTTAAGTGTATAAATAAATAAATATCATGGGACACCTGACACCAATTGACCTAGTTCCAAACTAAGCACAGCTTGTACTATGGATAAATAAACCATTTAATGAAATATCTATATTCTAACACTTGTTTATAGTTTTAATGGTTTAGGATAATGTTGTGGTAAGTATAGATTAAATAACACATGGATTTAGCAGTATTTGATAAGGGAAAATGGAAATTAAAGACATTTTAAATACAAGGTTTGTTTTACATTGTTTGAATTTTCAATTGACAGTGACTTTATATTCAACTAGCAGCCCGTCCCGGCTTCGCACGGGGTAGACAATTATTTATTTTTGGAAATTTGGATATAAAACACTTTTTTTCACAAATATTTTTATTTATTAAAAAATTACTATTTATTATTTATTAATTATTACAGACATGCACGCCCCACTCCTGTATTTCAGTGCCCCCTCCACCCCGCCCGCCGCGATGCCCGGCGCGCTTTTCAGACTGCATCGCAAACAACGGCCACGGCGCTATGGCGGTTTTGTTTACTGTTTGAATTTTTTAATTCGTAATATCTTTTGAATGGAAAGTCCAATTAAAATAATTTAAAAACTATTTTATAGGTAGTTAAATGGTCTTTACCATTAAATAATTTATTTGGATATGGATTTATATAAACACATAAATAGCATGGTTTGAATTTGGTTAGCATTTTCATTAATGTTTAAAATGAAAAAAGTTGTTGTAGTGACATAACTACAATAGTTGGACATATGCTACCGCGGAGTTTTTTGTAGACATTATGATGTTCTTCAATATTGTTGTACATTATTTTGTTCTATCGCTAATAGTTTCGGCAGCGCATTCGACGAAAGACATTTTAAGACTCATTTTTCTACACCTTCGGTTACATTGTTCAAATTTTACCAAGGATCCCTAATTTTTTTCAAAATGAAATGTAGCCTATGTCAAATTGGAAGAATGTAGCATTCTATTGGTGAAAGAATTTTTTAAATCAGCCCAGTACTTTTTGAGCTTATTCATTACAAACATACAAACATAGGTACAAATCTTTCCTCTTTATAATATTAGTGTAGATGTAGATTTTACGGTACCCTAAATTTCAATTTTGTTGGCAATACCACTAGGAATTACATTATATGAGAAGATAATTCCGAGGGGTACAAATTCTTCGTAACACGGATTTAGATTCCCATATATGCTATTTCCGTGTGTTGGGGTTTTCCCACCATCGGATTTATCTTCAATCCAGGTTATCAAAAAACATAATTCCGACCCATAAAAAAACAAGTAAACAGAGATTTTTTTAATGTAAATCGAAAGCTCATATTCCAATCTTCACAAAAAACTCAACTTTCATATCTTAACAAGCAAAATACTTCAATTTTTCATAAAAGTAAAATGACGTGTATATTTAAGGGTTTCTAAGAAAACATACTTTATTGTGATCAGCGAATCTTTAAAAATTAAGAGTTCTGATCACTTTTTAATACCACGGATATTGCTCTTTACCTGCTGTATTAGCTAAAGATTACATTTCCATAAATATTTAATATAAGTGCTAAGCAAAATTTTAAATAAATTAACTCGGAATGGAAAGTTACATCTTAAGCCGAGGCATACCTCGGAATAATCTGCCACTGCAAAAATATGGATGCTTATTCCGCTTTATTTAATTTACCGTTTTTAACGTATTTCTGTCCAAAAATATGAAAAAATTATGATCTTAAGTCATAAAAGAAACTACTATCTAACATTACAAAACCGCAACATGAAAGTAACTGTCATATTTATTATCCAAATCACTAATTAGAAACACGGTTGTACTTACGCGAGGTATCTTGCGTTTGTATGACACAACCTGCTTCTAAGGCAACGTTGCGTTTACTGACAATTTTTATGGCCCCTTGCTTGATATATGTTCACTAGTGCTGTTAATTTCGTTGACAAAAAATTACTTTTTATTCCTGTATGAGCAAATTTACTGTAAGTCTCTTAAATACATCACAAAACGCATAAATAAAAATACCACGGAATAGAATGCCGATTCTGAATACCACGGAAATCGCTGCCGTTACCTTAGGTCGATTTGTGTAAGATTGTCCCCTAATATATATATATTTTTTTTTTAGTCATCTCATGTGATGGAGCCTTAGGGAGTGACTACAACAATTTCTTGAAAAGAACACCATCCAAATTAAACACCATATGGGGAAAACCAAACTCACAAAATAAATATTATTTTGGTTAAAAAGTCAAAGTACAAATCTCACGTGTTTTCAGTAATACGAGTTGTCTCCATGAGGATGAGAGGCACTAAAAGATTTATCAAGACCTTCGAATGCGAAGACTGAGCAGGAATTATGTTCTGAAAAATAATTTGCACCAGTTTTTTTTATATATTTTGTACTTTTTTTTTTTTTTTTTTTTTTTTATAATGGGGACCCTGCCGCAGTCAAATATTTTAGACGGGGTTTTCTTTTTATATATTTTTTTTCTGTTTAAATAATAATTTTTAATTTTCTCTTGTAAATACTGTTTTTTTTTTCTCTTCTATATATTGTATTAGCTTATACTTGAAATTATATGTCAATGTTCGATGTAATTAAAAGTAAACTACCAGTTTTTTTATTTATTTTAAATTCTATAATACAGTAGATTACATTTTGTTCTGCCCTGTACTAGTAGAAAAAGTGTCCCAATACTTCCATATAATTTTCAATTATTTTATTTAATTACGGTCATATAAAGTCTGTGAAAAATGGTAACTCAACGGAAAAAAACCTTGGTACACTTTTGTTCTCGTAGACGTTTCCAAGTTAAAAAAAAAATCAAAACATACAGCAAAATGAAAAATTACATCTATTACATGTGTGGTGGGTCATCATCATCACTCCAGTCTATTTACGTCCCACTGCAGGGCACAGGCCTCCTCTCAGAATGAAAGGGCTTGGGCCGTGGTTCCCACGCGGGCCCAGTGCTTATTGGAAACTTCACACACACCATTAATTTCTTCTCAGGTGTGTGCAGGTTTCTTCACGATGTTTTCCTTCACCGTCAAGCTCCATATTTTTTTACACATAATAGGCAAGGGTCGTGGGTTCGAACTTCGCGCCCGCACCTCTGAGTTTTTCGGAGTTTATCTGCTGCGAAATTTAGCATATAGCATGAGCTTAACGGTGAAAGAAAATGTCGTGAGTAAAACCTGCCTGCGAAGAAATCAGTGTGAAGATCCCAATCGGTACTGGATGCAATGGGAACTGCGGCCCAAGCCCCCAAAAACTCTCAGGACTGAGCTAGAATGATGATGATTGTTATTGTAGCTGACTGGGGCCTTAAGGGCTTAGAATGGACCTTAAGGGTCTGCTGAGTCTATATGCTTAATAAATCAAACACGTTGTAACTGTTTAATAGCTGTAATAAGACTGACAGACTTGACAACAAATAGAAAACAAAAAACATTCAAAATTGGTAAAAAAAGTATAAAAACATAAATTCATATCAAAAAGGTTGTGCCTGCGGCACAGTTATAATACCTTTAGAGTCAGGAATAGATTTTAAAATAGTGCCCCGTGACATTTTGTCACATGTTTTTCTATTTTAAGAAAGCACTTTATCAAGGTGTATTCTTACGGGTTATTATTTTTTACAACTTCCCACCTTTTTTTGGTCGAGCGAAATATCCACGTTATTGAACGTATTGTACCGTGTCTCTATACGTGGATTACGTGGGATTAAATATTGCGTCCCAAAGGTGTTATTTCCGTCGCTTGTCCAACAAAAAGGAAGGATTAATACCTGCTTAACCTACTAAACTCTTTATAATGCCAATACATAGTGTTTTAAGATTTTAGAAGCGAAACAATGCATACTATGCAATGTACACTACAGTAAGATTTTTTCCACTTTGGCACTCGGAAATTCTCGACATACATCGAGAGAGATCGGAAGTGCAATACTTAGGCTGAGGTTTTGTTATTTGATTGATTAAATTCTAGGATTTTATATACCTATACCCTATGAGAAAACAAGAACCTTTACGATTAAAACTGAGACGTCCCAAGTGTCAAAGTGGAAATAATCTTACTGTACTTGTGTTTGTATACTACTTAACTAGCTTTTGCCGGCGACTTCGTCTGCGTACAAAAAAATTATGGTCAATCCCGATAACTCCCGATAACTCTCTATTCCGCGGGAAATTCCAAAAACATCTTTTAAGGGAGAGGGACACGTATTAAAAGGGACAATTCAAAATAGAAATCCATTTATAAAAGGGTAAATACAATTTTTTTAAAGATGCAAAAATAATAGAGATGTGCCGATCATGACTTTGGCCGACTAGCCGACTAGCCGATTAGTCGGTTGTAAATTGGCCGACTAATCGGCCAAACCGATCTCGGTTTCGGGGATTTCCGTGATGCTTCGTTTACAGCTGATTCACGCGCAAGGCGCCACCACCGTCCTACGAGCATGCCAGAACCTGGTTTTTTTCATTATCATCATCGTCATTCCAACTTATACATATACGTTCCACTGCAGGTCACAGGCCTCCTCTCTCAATGAGAGGGCTTGGGCCATAGTTCCCATGCAGGCCCAGTGCGGGTTGGGTTGGGAGTTCCTACCATTTGATTTCTTCGCAGGTTTCCTCATAATGTTTTCCTTCACCGTAAAGCTCATGGTAAATTAAAATGAAATTTTGCTCATAAATTTTTAAAAACTCAAAGGTGAATGTGAGAGGCCGTAAGTTGAACCACTAAATCACTCTTAGTTAATTTTTGCTTTTATACGGATCAGGGTGGTGTTTTCGAGTAAAAGTATAAAAATATTTTTGTGTGATAATAGTGTTGATGTTCATTAAAGTGAAAGAGCTCAATTCAAATTTAATCATGTCAAAAAGTTTTTTTGAACATATGGACAATGATTCCTGTAAAGTTAGGTAACTAATGCCAAATGATAATTTCTCGTGGTGGGCAGGGAAAAACAACATATTCTTACTACAAATATGACCTTATTAAATACCGACACACAACCCTGATACCTCAGTTAGAATGTAAATGTTTGAATACAAACGATTCCTCAAAGCTTTCATTTAATGTAATTCCTCCTACATGCATTTTATTGAGGAATACATATGCAAAGTAAGAAGCCGGATAGTCGGCGCTATTTGCCGACTAATCGCCGACTAGTCGCCGACTACGAAAGTGGCCGGATAGTCGGCTTTACGTCGGCACATCTCTAAAAAATAAACAACTAAGAATTGATTAATGACAATTATCGTATTTCATTTGAATAGTTTAAATAATAAACGCTTCCTGTACAGGAAGCGAATTTTCCCATTCATGCCCCCCCTCCTCTACTGCACCTCTATGATCTTGAAGGAATGGTTACGGAGGTAGGGTTCCCAATGGAACCCTACCATTATACAAAACCACCACCATTTTATTAAATTCAATAATTTAATATATAAATCCCATTTTTTCCTTATCCCGTGGGATTTTCTGAAAATCCTAAAATTAGTAATAAATAATCACCTACTTCCATGTCAAATTTGAGGTCTCTAATAATTATGGTTACGGAAATAGGGTTTGATTGCGCAATAGTAACTTAAATATACAACCTTTAAAGTGATAATTTTCAGTAGGTACCTAGAGTCAAGTGTTTTCTCTTCCACCTTCGAAGAAATTAAATAGTATGTGTGAAGTTCCCAAATCGTTCTCGGCCCGCGTGGGAACTAAGGCCCAGGCCCTCTCATTCTGAGAGGAGGCCTGTCCCCTGCAGCCTGAGTACGTGTGTGCAATACGTTAGTGCTGTGTAGTGCAGAGTGTGCAGTGGGTGGTGCATAGGGTGGGATGATGGTGATGATTAGTACATAACCCTGGCCAGACTCACACTTCGCTGGTTTTTTTAAACTGTTTAAATTTGATTGATCCTTGCTAAATATTCCAAACACGATTTATCATAAATAAATAATCCTAACAACAGCGATACGTCATTCAGTTTCCACGATATTTGTTCCCAACATTTCAGGCATGTTTTGCTAACAATAAATATTTTTCAAGCAAAGCTGACAAATTGGGATGTACAGATTAATTAATCTAATCTCTTAATCCTTGAAAGACAGATTAGCTTCCAAACTTTTGGGCGCGAATGAAAATCACCAACAAAGTGCAGGCCGTGAAATAATTGTTTGTTAACTCAAGATATTTCTCGTCAAACTTTTGAAGCTTGAGATTTGTATAATTCACGAAAATATATTATGCTCCTACCATTTTTAGGGTTCCGTAGTCAACTAGGAACCCTTATAGTTTCGCCATGTCTGTCCGTCTGTCTGTCTGTCCGCGGCTATGCTCAGAGACTGTTAGTACTAGAAGGCTGTAATTTGACATGAATATATATATCAGTCACGCCGACTTAGTGGTTAAATAAAAAAAAAATATATTTTTTTTAGGGTACCTCCCATAGACGTAAAGTGGGGGTGATTTTTATTTTCTCGACTAACCCTATTGTGTGGGGTATCGTTGGATAGGTCTTTTGAAACCATTGCGGAGTTGCTAACATGATTTTTCTATTCAGTGATCTGTTTGCGAAATATTCAACTTTAAAGTGAAAATTTTCATTAAAATCGACCGTCCCCCCCCCCTCTAAAATCTAAACTGTTGGGTGGAAAAATTTGAAAAAATTCAGAATGGTAGTAAATATATCAAATTTACTAGGAAAATTATAGCGGCTAAGATTGCTTGGAAATTATTTGTAGTTTAAGAGTAAATAGTAGCCTAAGGTATAAAACATACCTAAACTTGGACGATTTCCGTACACATACGAAATCCTTAGAAAAATATTACTTGATTTTTTCGTAATGGCTACGGAACCCTACCTTGGGCGTGTCCGACACGCTCTTGGCCGTTTTATTTATTCTACTTAACTTTCGTTTTGTATGGTAGTACATACTAGGTACTTCTCCACCGCTGTCGTTGACACGTTCTCACGTTCTTTTATTCTCTTTGGCAGTCGCCATTTGAAAATGGCCTCTATGACCAGCATCGTTGGTGGTGAGCAGGCTGATAGGTGCATATAGTGGCTTTCAAAAACGAGTGTCGAATCTGTTAAGTTAAATAGTCACTTAATAAGCCAATTACAAAGACAAATACAAATAAATGAATACGTTATATAATGTCTTAAATTAAATTAAAACTATTACTTAAGGTAAACGTCCCAGTGCTCGAACACTGATACACATGGCACCTTCAATCTTAAGTCATAGTAAGAGAGGTGACAGATGGGTGTCATCTACTGGGCGTTGAGGTGTCAGTATTGGTATTACGTTTACCTTACTTACTACGTTGGAACACCGACTCGCAGGCTTATTGTCTAACACTTCTGACGCTTGCCTTCGCAATCGTATAAGATGATGACAGAAAGAGATGGTGAAAGCGAAGGCAAGCATCAGAAGCGTTAGACAATACGTAGGCCGAAGTGGATCTTGCCCTCCGATACGATTTGACGCCAAGGCGACCTATTTGTGCGATCTCCTTCCAGTTTTCTGCGTATAGGGAGCGAAGGTCTTTCTTCACTACTAGAAAAAAATCATGATAGGTTCCCCCGCAGCATGAACCCATAGTAGTATTGTAGGTAGGTTTAAATAGAAGCATCGAGCGACAATAGAGCCGCGTTACTTATGCTAGCATAACTGAGCAATAAAAGTAAAAGTTTAAAATGAAATATCCCGCAGCACTTAAGTACTACCTAGTCGTGGTTTATAAACGGCAAATTGCGTTTTGTGAACAACAATAATAATTTTATAGTTAAGCTTCGAAAGAATCTCAGTTATGAAGAATAAGTTAGTGGTAATGGATTTTAAGTTTTTATTTAATGTAATATATATCGTCTAGGTAATAAATATCGTGGTTTGAAGTGGCGTGAAAATGTAGAGGTAATTACCCAGCAGACGTTTGTAAGCTGATTTGATTAACAAAATGATATACTTACATGAGCACTAGGCCACGAGGTAGATCGCCTATGAGATGGACAGACCAGGTCAAAGCTGCAATAGAAGGATCACTACACGCAAGTATAAGGAAGGCGGCTCTCAGGGAAGAATGGAGGCGTATTGTTAAGCTTGTTACCACCATCTAGAAAATAATGACCACGACCACTCTGACAAGAGTGAAACGACGAAGAAGAATACTTACATGCATTATTAGAGGGAATTGTCTAAATTATCCTCACTTTAAACTAAGTTACCTATAAACTTTGTAATGGAACCCAACACGTTTTATTACAATGGAAATGAGCTATTAGAGCTTAATCTGTACTTAACATAATAATAACGGTAGTTAAGTTAGTGAGTGTGAGGGTATTTTGTAACAATTAAGCACTTCTTGTAGTCGAGTAGTCGCATTCGATAAATACGACCAAATAATGTTTCATCAGCTTTTTTGCTGATTGTATTTTTTGTTGACCGTACTTGCATTATTTAAGTCATTCAACCTACATTTTATAATACAGGATGTTTGGCAGCCGGGTGTAGGCGTTTTAAGGAATAATAGTTAGGCGTCTATCTGTACTCGTATGCCAAGTTTTATCCAAATAAATTTAGTTCTTATTTTGTGAAATTTAAATTAATATATTGCACTTGATTTCAGTTACAATAAGATTACGTAAATTGCATTAAGTCTCACTAAAATCTACCAAACAAGACAGGCATTATTGACTTACAAAAAAAACAATCCAAACATCTCACAAACCTTTTTATTTCTTATTTATTTATTATAAGTAGCATCAAGTCTAACCGTGCTCATACTGCTACCTATGTGGAAATGAAGAAAATATGTCTTTATTAATTTTATTTTGTACTGTAAACCGGGTGACTTTGAACTACGGGGCAACTTTAAAAAGTAAGTAGTGTGTTTTTGTTAGCATTTGGTATTCCTTGTCGATGTCTTGATCGATTTTTTTTGTTTACATGTCAACCATTTACCTCATATGGGCAATATCAAATTTATTGCAATTTTAAAACTATCAGAAATGACCCAATTTGATCAAAGTCAGCTTTACGGTACTTAATCATTTAATTTTCGTCAGCATCGGTGTATTATAATTGTGGCCAGAAGCTCAATTCTCGATGACAATGAGATAAACCTCAATCCTGAGATTGTGTTCTAAGAAATATTGGACTCGAGCTGAGTCCCAATGAGTGGCATTTTGTGAAAAAATCCCATCTTTCGCTTGTGAAACTGGTTTTTACACTTCGTTGTCTTGAATATTGTATTTGACATCAGTAATGTACGGTAACCGATATGATTCTATCACATCTCAGTGATAAAATCCCACTTGTCAAATACTTCTGATTATTTTATGCGATAACCGTAACGTATGTCGTGCATATTTGTAATGCGTACGTTTATAGCGTTTCCTGGGACAGAATTGAAATCCAGAAATTTAACACGATTCTGTATCCGAAGGGCGAGAAACGGTAACATTATACTTACTATCGCTGTACTATCCGTTTGTCTGTCACGGGCCTGTATCTCAAACACACCCACGCACGCACTCACGCATGCAGTATAATATTAGTTATATATCATTATCATAATCATCATCATTTCAGCCGAAAGACGTCCACTGCTGAACATAGGCCTCCCCCAAGGCTCGCCAAACAGATCGGTCCCCCATCCGCATCCAACGCGATCCCGCAACAATAACCAGGTCGTCGCTCCAGCTTGTTAGAGGCCTACCTACACTACGTCATCCGGTCCGGTCCGTGGACACCACTCGAGAACATTTTTGTCCCATCGGCCATCAGTTCTACGAGCGATTTGCTCTGCCCACTGCCACTTGAGTCTGGCGATTCTTCGAGCTATGTCGGTAACGTTAGTTCTTGAAAGGAAGAAAAGGAAGATCAGCGCCTTTCGCAAGATCGGCACTTTGCTGATTTGGGACCATTTCGTGATATGACTTTTTTTTTATTGTATGTTTTTATTTCTGTCATTTTGTTTATATATCACGAATAAAATTTTTCTTTCTTTCTTTCTTTCTTGCATTAGTTACATACAATACTTTAATTAGCAGGAAGTCTGTATGTTATGGTTAATTTATAGATATAGACCAAGCTTACACAAATATCTGCAGTCCCTTAATTTTTATTATAACATCTAAAATCTAGTCAGATTCGATTCACCTAGTTTAAATTTCATCATCATCATCATCACCCAGCCTATATACATCCCATTGCAGTGCACAGACCTCAGAATGAGAGGGCTTGGGCTGTAATTCCCACGCGAGCCCAGTGCGAATTGGGAACTCCACGCACACCATTGAATTTATTCGCAGGTGTGTGCAGGTCTCCTCACGATGTTTTCCTTAACCGTAAAGCTCGTGGCATATTTCAAATATAATTTTGCACAGACCTACATTAGTTTAAATTAATACTACTAAATATGTATCAAATAAACCTCACTGTCCAACTCAAGGCGAACGTTGATATCTTCAAACGGTACAATTTGCATTTCAGACGACAGATAAGATAAGGTACATGTCGGCATCAGAGCCACTGTGAACGTTTTAGATAAATAGTTTGAAATCAAATGATTGTTCCTGCAGACCGATTGACAACACTCGAAAATGACAGCCGAAAGAAGTTGCAAAATTTTAAATACGAGTAGCTACTAAGCTATGGTATGAGTAGCTTAGTGGTTTACTGTGGCTTCTGAAGCAGAGGACTGAGTGTTCGAGCCCCGGGCTTCGTACTTCTTGATCAAGCCCTCAGCCATGAAAATAAAATAAAAAATAAGCCATAAGCGCTTATGTTATACCTACATAAAATACCTTTAAATAAAATAAAAATAAATAAATAAATATCACGGGACAATTCACCTAGTCCCAAAGTAAGCTTAGCAAAGCTTGTGTTATGGGTACTAAGCAACGGATAAACATACTTATATAGATAAATAAATACTTAAATACATAGAAAACATCCATAACTCAGGAGCAAATATTCGTGCTCATCACACAAATAAATGCCCTTACCGGGATTTGAACCTAGGACCTCTTGCTTCGTAGGCAGGGTCACTACCAACTAGGCTTAAGCCTACCTTTAAACGAGCAAATATAAAACGAAACGGCTCCAACGATTTCGATGAAATTTGGTATGTGGATTTCGGGGATGAAAAATTGATCTAGCTTGGTCTTATCTCTGGGAAAACGCTTGGTACCGAGTTTCAGCCTGAGCGGAGCTCGGTCGCCCGGGTACTTAGTATTAAGTTAAAAGTTGTATGCCTGAAACCGGTAAAGCTTGACCAGTGATACTAGGGGCGTTCAATAAAAAGTGAGAATGAGTATGTTATAAACAACTTTTACTAAATGTCATTTTATTTTTCGACATAGTCACCTTTTAGCATAATACACTTAGTATATCTTTTTTCTAAACTTAAAATTCCATTTTTAAAAAAGGTTTCATCTTGAGTACTTAAAAAATCTTGTACTGCAGCAACTACCGCGTCGTCGTCTTCAAATTTCTGGCCTCTCAGGTATTGTTTCAATCTCGGAAATAGGTAGAAATCACTGGGAGCGAGATCTGGTGAATACGGAGGATGCTTAAGGATATCGAACCCAGCATCACGAATTGCAGCCATTGCAACGGCGGACTTGTGTGCCGGGGCATTGTCCTGGTGGAACAGCACAACTTTCGAGAGTTTACCTCGCCGTTTTTCGCGGATCTCATTGCGCAATGTTGCTATTTGTTTGGTGTATAATGTGCCCGTAATAGTGGCTCCATGCTCGAGATACTCAATCATTAATACCCCTTTACCATCCCAAAAAACAGAGCCATGACCTTACCGGCAGATGGGCTCACCTTGAATTTCTTCGGAGTTGGAGATGATGGCCTTTTCCATGTCATAGACTGCAGTTTCGTTTCTGGGTCGTAATGATGGAGCCATGTTTCGTCCATTGTTATAAATCGCGCCAAAAAAAGTTCCCGGTCTTGCTGCATCAGGTTCAAAGCTTCTTGACAAATCTCTAGTCTAGTTTGTTTTTGCGTGTCAGTAAGCATTCTTGGTACCCAACGCGCAGATACCTTTTTCATACCAAAGCGTTCATGTAAAATATTATGCACGCTCCCCGATGAAATCTTTACATTTTCAGCAATAAAACGAACCGTGACACGACGATCCGCCAAAACTGAGTTTTCGACTTTTTTCACAATTTCTTCAGTTACTGCTGTAATAGGGCGTCCGGAGCGGGGGTCGTCCATTGTCGATGTTCTTCCACGTCTAAATTCGGCGCACCAACGTGCGACTGTCGAATACGGAGGAGCATTAGACCCTAAAGTGTCCCGCAAATCCAAATTGACTTAGTCCGTAGAAAAATTTTTCAAACATAAGTATTTGATAACGGCGCGCAGTTCATTTTTCTCCATTTTCGCTAACGTACTCAATAGCATTTCAAAGAAATTACCGTATATTTTTTTAAACAAAAGACAGTTACTTTTTTTTTTCATAGCAATCAGCTAGATAGATTAGCTTTACCGGCCAGTATTTAATTTCGTAATATTGAAAGAGTTTGCATCTCATTCTCACTTTATATTGAACGCCCCTCGTATTATATGATCTGCGGGGAACGTAATTATAAAGTTTAAAACGAATAATGGACGAAATACATAATGATCATTATATATACTAAAATTTTCAATGAAACTATTAATTAAACGAACTATTTTTGTCGTGTAATCTACAGATTGGTTTAGGTTAGGTTAGGTTTGTTTTATGAAAATACTGTAAAGTTGAGAATTTCCAGGAAAATTGCATTATATCAAATTTTAATGACCATTATGTATTTCGTCCACTATATGACTACTATTATATGACGACCGCATAGCCTAGTTGTTAGAGAACCTGACTACGAAGCTTGAGGTCCTGGACTCGATTCCCGGTCGGGGCAGATATTTATGTAAAAAATACGAATGTTTGTGCTCGAGTCATTGATGTTTAATACGTATTTATCTACACAAGTATGTTTATTCGTTGCATAGCACCCATAGTACATGCTTTGCTTAATTTGGAACTAAGTCAATTGGTGTCAATTGTCCCATGATTTATTTATATTTATTTATTTATTCTATAATCAATCAATTGCAGTTCAATCTTCTGTTTGAGAGGCCATAGTATATGAAGCACGCAAGAATATCAGAAATGTAATTCGACAGTTAATTTTGGCCCAGTTACTATTAGAAAACTTTTCAAATAACTATGAGCGAAGCGGTTATTTTGATGTTTGTGATTAGTTTCGTGAAGCGTGAGGTCATCGCTTTAAATCCGTAATATTTGCCCAGAATATACATAATGCTAGCTGATGCCTGCAGCTTCACCCCCGCGGAAAGTAGATTAAATGAAATGTGTTTTCCCATGGGAAAAAGTAGCCACTCTCCAGCCTTTTAATTCATCATCATCCCAGCCTATATACGTCCCACTGCAGGGCACAGGCCTGCTCTCAGAATGAGAGTGCTTGGACCGTAGTTCCCACGCGGTCCTAGTGCGGATTGGGAACTTCACAGACACCATTGAATTTCTTCGCAGGTGTATCCAGGTTTCCTCACAATGTTTGCCTTCACCGTAAAGCTCATGGTAAATTACAAATGTAATTTCGCACATAAATTCCGAAAAACTATGAGGTGCGAGCCGGGATTTGAACCCACGACCCTCTGCTTGAGAGGCCATAGGTCAAACCAGTAGGCCACCACGGCCCTTTAACTATGTCCATGAAAAAAAATCACGGCATTCCCTCGCTCACTTTCGACATAAAAGAAGAAAAATAAACAAACACACTTTCATATTTATAATATTACTAGCTTTTGCCCGCGACTCCGTCCGCGTGGAATTAGTAATTTGGGCAGCTTCTTTTTTTATCCAATTTGCTTTTTCATCAATTATGGCTCTCCTTAGTTCCTCGATATAAAAAAAACTTTTACGTTTACTTCAAAAACCCCCGATTTTGAAACATTCTTCCGCTCCTCTTGGTGTTAGCGAGATGATATATAGCCTATAGCCTTCCTCGATAAATGGGCTATCTAACACTGAAAGAATTTTTAAAATCGGAGCAGTAGTTCCTGAGATTAGCGCGTTCAAACAAACAAACAAACAAACTCTTCGGCTTTATAATACTAGTACCTATAGATAGGTGAAAAACTTAAGTATGGCACCTGTTTGTAGTAGTAACGTGTCCGTATAAAAAAATTGACGTTCCAAATTTCAAAAATGACTTAAGTTCCATATTAATTCTGTGCACTACTACATACAACAGGTGACTTACTTAAGTTTTTCACCTATAGTATGGGCTATAGGCAGGTATAGTTATATCAATAGCTAATTATGGCGTATGGTCCAGCTATGATCTGCTTTACGGCTTTGTCTGTGTCTCGCCACGTACAGCTTTTATTGCTCCGCTTCCCCGGTATACAGCTAGCAGCACAACTAAAACTGGTTTGTCTGTTTAGCTATTTTTTTAAGTTTCGCATCTTTTTACAATGGATAGCTTTCTCTATCATTGTTCGATGATATTAAACAAAATAGTAGATTGTACAACGAGGGCATTTAACGAGTCGTTTTACCCGAGACGTTGATATAGCAACCCGAGACGGTACGGCGAGGATGGACAGGATAGACACATAGAGGGGAAAATGGGTTTAATGCTCGAGTTTTACACTCTGTTTTTCACTAGCGTTGCCTTGGCACTATGCACTTGACTACTTGCATTTGAGCATATTCTATCGGTGTGTATTGTGTTCGAAGCGTTATTAAACTAAAAAAAAATCAATACAACAACCTAAACACATCTAAACACTCAATTCACCATTCATTACGAAATAATAGCGAAATTCAAAATCAAATTAAACAAAAAATAAATTAATAGTTTAAAAAACGCTAGAAAAACACGCTTTTATAAATGCACGAAAAAACAAAAAATAAATTATGGATCGTTCAAGTTGTCTCTATTTCTGGGCTGAAGTGTAAACTATGTGCTTTTAATTATAGGTAATATTTGATTGTAAAAGCGTGGGGCGCTGGAACAGTGAAGACGTGAGCGTGTTAAAAACAAAAAGCTGTCAGCATGTTTTTTTCTAATTTGGAATAAATTACATTTAAATTAGTGGCCCTTAATGATATATTTGCAAGAAAAAGTTTTGGATTCTACGCCCGGGATACAAAAAGTACACTGGGGAAAATGTTGGTGAGCGTGTCTTTTTTTATTTTTTTGGCATTAATTTGATGTTAAATTCAAAAGGTAGTTACCATTTTTAAATTTTCAATAAATTGGCATGTTTTTAAGCCTATTGGCAACTAGGCGGTAATGTATTTTTTTTTCACCATGAAAGCTGAAAGTTCGATCAATGTACGATTTTTATTAAAAATCCAATGTAGTCTCACAAAAATGATGATGCCTATCTGATAACACAAGTTACTCAAGAATATTGAACAAAAATAAAAATTGAAAAAAAAAGCTTAAAATGGTGCTAAGATCAAAACAATGAACAAGGGTGTTAATTTTCGAAAAAACCTAAAAGTCCAAATATCTCAGAAACCGTGCAACTTTTACTAAACCTATAATAGCTTTATTATAACGTCCTAAGTGCCCTCTATACGTAGTTCAAGGATTTTCCACTCACTACCTAACACCCTGTATAATGACTGAAACCGACAAGGTACAAAAGTGATCACTTATTTATGACGTTGACTGTACATCTGTTCTCGCTATACTGTGGGTGAGCCATGGCACGCTCAATGAATGCAATTACCCACCGGCCACTAAACATGAATGGGACCGATTAGCCGTGCATTACTTTCTACAGGATTTTTATTTTATTTCTACATATATCGCTTTTTCTGAACTTATTAAAAGAGTGCCTACAGGATCCTGTATCCTATACAGCGTGAAATTTTAATGGTTGTTTTCCTGAAACGAGGTGATTTAGTTTCGATTGTACAATCGATTTATAATTACTATCTTGACTAGAGTCAATAATTCAATTGTGAAAAACGAAAGTCGAAAATGACCGCAAACCAATAGTAACGCTTCGTTGGTACAAGTAGCGTACGATCCTACGATAGGTTAGGTACCAACGAAGCGTTACTATTGGTTTGCGGTCATTTTCGACTTTGGTTTTTCACAATTGGATTTTTGACTCTAGTCAAAATAGTAATTATAAATCGATTGTACATTCGATACTAAATCACCTCGTTTCGGGAAAACAACCACTAAAATTTCACGGTGTATAATGTATGGTCAAAAAAGTAAGTGCTTTACCATTTTTAATGGCAGTTCCTACATCTGAATAAAAACAATAAGGTCGATTGTCACGTTGACTTGTAAGTGAAAATAACCTTTAATGTTTTAAGCCGTACAACTGACCTTGGACCTTAGGGTAGTAAAGGAATTACTTGGTCGACTAAGTTGAGGTTGCGGCGTGATGCCGTGTGGAAGGAGGTGGGCAAACCTGGTTAACGCTGGCCAGAAGCCCCTGATGCCACGTGGTCTCGCGCACGTCATTGCCTATCATTATTTCCTTTCATGTGAATCAAAATGCGCATTGTCACAATTTTGCATAAAAACACCTATTGAATTTTTAATACTATTTCGTAATGCTCCGAGCTCTGTCTCTCTCAAACGCATCCCTAATGAGCCGGCAAAGAGGCGCCGGCGGGGCTAACTAACCAATCTACTTAAGTTTATTAGTACAGTTGCAGTGCGTTTACGATCGCCGTACTTTGAACATAAAACATAAGGTACTATTTGCATAAGATCATCCTTGGTACAAATCTTATACAGGGTGTCACAAAACTCAACGATAAGTTTGGTAAGAGGAGAGGCCAAGTGTAAGGTAGGTACGCGGAAAGAACATGTCTAGTCACCAAAGCAATTTTTTGAGCTATAGCGGTTTGACAGTTAGTCATTGATAGATATTGTATAAATTTAGGTAAAACAAGCTTTAAACTGAAGAGAAGAAAATGTATTCAAAAATAACGTGCTACGCGACAAGCAAAAGAATAATGAGTGACTTTGTCACAACTAGAAGAAACATAACTTTATAACTAGGTTTACTAAACACCAAAAAGTTCCAACACTGGCCCTTAAACTAGTTATAAAACTATATTATAAAACAACTAATCCACTTGCATAAATAACTAAACATTTTACAAACCACTATCAAACGAACAGAACATAATTAACTAAGCAATAAACAATTGAGATACAAACTTGTCATGTTTATCTTTAGTCAGTGGTTTAGTTAAAAAGTCAGCCACCATCTGATCCGTCGACAGATAGCTTATGGTTACTGTATCCTTATTTACGATTTCTCGTATAAAGTGATGTCGCACATCGATGTGTTTAGTTCTGCTGTGGAACATTGCATTTGAACACAACTTCTGTGCAGATTGACTATCGTTATAAATAGTAATTTTGAACTTCTTACCAATTACTTCAAACAAGAATTGCCGTAGAAACAGGACCTCCTTACACGTGTCAGACAGCGCCATATATTCCGCCTCAGTGCTCGAAAGAGCAACAGTCTTCTGTTTTCTGCTCTCCCAAGAGACTACAGAGCTTCCAATTTTAAAAACAAAACCCGTGTAAGAACGACTATCGGTCTCGTTCGCCGCCCAATCAGCATCCGCATACGCGTTGATAGTCAACCCAGTTTTTTGAAAAGTTAAGCAAAAGTCAGTCGTACCTTTAAGGTAACGAAGTATCCTTTTTGCAGCCTTCCAGTGTGACTCGTCGTAAGCCTCGTTGAAATGTCTCAGCGAGCTTACAGCGTGAGCGATATCAGGCCGCGTACATACCGCAATGTACATCAAACAGCCTATTAAGCCACGATAGTCATTAGTACATTCTCCTTGCGTAGACCTCACAAGTTTCACACCAGTTTCCATCGGTGTTCGAGCAGGTTTGCAATCTGACATATTAAACCTGTCAAGTACCTTCTTGATGTAATTGGATTGGTCTAACTTGATTTTCCCATCTTGTCTTCGGAGTCTCATGCCAAGGATATGACTAGCTGGCCCTAAATCTTTTATTTCAAACTCTCTATTAAGTTTTTCTTTAATTTCTGACTTTTGACATCCAGCTGATGAGAACAAAATGATATCGTCCACATACAGGGCGATGATCATCAATGATTTGTTACTCGATTTTACATACACACAAGGTTCGGAATGTAAATGCTTGAACTTCAGAACATTAATTAACACGCCATTGATCTTCTCATACCAAGACTTTGAAGCCTGTTTGAGACCGTATATAGCTTTGTTCAGCTTATAGACTTTATCTTCTTTTCCTTTTATTTTAAAGCCTTCTGGCTGTTCCATGTAAACGGTTTCTCGTAGATCTCCATTTAAAAAAGCTGTTTAACGTCTAAATGTTCGATGTCCATATTGAATTCCGCTGCTAGCGCCAATAATGTACGGATCGCAGAGTACCTGACTACAGGGGAAAACGTTTCTTGGTAATCTACACCATATTTCTGCGTGTATCCCTTTGCGACTAAACGAGCTTTGTATCTCAGAATTTCACCATCAAGACCGAGTTTTTTCTGAAAATCCACTTACATTTTACCGGTCTTTGCTCGTTTCTTCGGTCAGTCAAGGTCCAGCACTTATTGTTTATGAAAGATTTATACTCATCTTCCATTGCAGCTTTCCAGTTCTCAGCTTCAGCCCCAGTCAATGCCTCCTGTACAGTTTCAGGATCCTTTGCTTCACTACGCAAATTGTGAACTAAACAGGACTCCTCTGCAGCTTCCTCATACTCGTCAGTCGAGATTCCAGAGTAGTTTTCTAACGTGGAATCACCTGGGGAGTAAGTTAAATCGGCAGGATTATCTGGAGTATCGCTACTCTCGCTTACAGAATCATCTACTGTGATTGTACCAATTCTCTGAGCGTTTGTATGGATTTCAATAACTTCAGACATATCAGAGCTCACATTAGATGTTTCCAATTGGACAGAATTATTAAAATTCTCAGCACGACGTTCAACATTGTTACACGTCAATTCATGTGTACAATTTAAATCAGGAACATTATTTTCGCCGTTCCAAAAAACATTTTCTAAAAACGTTACGTTTCTTGCTTTGAAACATTTGGTTGGACATGCAGGATCCATCAACCTGTAACCTTTTGTTTGATCACAGTATCCCACAAATATGTATTTCTTAGCTTTCGGATCTAATTTATCCCGTTTTTGCTGAAGAGCATAAGCTTGACAACCAAAAATACGTAAATGAGAAACATTTGCCCGTGTACCTGACCAGCGTTCCTCAGGAGTACACCCCATCACTGCTTTAGTGGGCGAGCGGTTCTTGAGGTAGACAGCTGTATTAACAGCTTCTGCCCAAAACTCCTTCTTCAGACCAGCATCACGAAGCATGCAGCGTGCTTTCTCCATGGCCGTGCGGTTTCCTCTCTCCGCGACGCCGTTCTGCTGTGCTGAATATGGAACCGTAGTCTGGTGTTGAATTCCATGTGTCTTCAGAAAGTTCTGAAATTTTGAATTCACATATTCACCACCATTGTCACTATGAAGTATTTTGATTTTCTTATTAGTCTGGTTTTCAACCAAGGCTTTAAATTCTTTAAAATAATCAAAAACTTCATCTTTACATCTAAGAAAATATACAAACGTCTTCCTAGAAAAATCATCAATAAATGTCAAAAAATATTTTGACCCACCAAACGATGCACATGGCATCGGTCCACATAGATCACTATGCACCAAGCCTAACAGTTCACTGGCCCTACTTTCAGATTTCTTTGGGAAAGGCAATCTACTTTGTTTTCCCTCGATACAAGAAATACAATTACGAAAGTCACTACTATCATAGGATATTCCAGTTGCCATACCTTTCTTCAACAGCTCCATACTCCTGCTGTTCAGGTGGCCTAGGCGACGATGCCAAAGTTCCTGAGTCTCCGCAGACTTGTTCTGCGAAGCAGTAGACGGCGCACGTACGGTCTGCTCAGCAGCAGCCACATCCTCCTCCTGTCGCAGCGCCTCGCTGTCACCTGTATCTAAACATAAAGATACGGACGCAACCTTCGGGGCTGTCACACTACACAAAGCAGACCCTGCTTCTATGGCGTGGAGTTGATAAACACCATCTCTCAGTGTAGCGGAGGCTAGGATTTCCTCACCGTCACTTACAATGCACCCATCAGAACTAAACACAACATCATAACCTTTCTTTACCATGGCACTGACAGATAACAAGTTTACAGATAATTTAGGAACTAAATATACATTACTTATCGTCCTTACACAATTATATTTCAATGTAACTTGCTCCGATCCACGACCAGCTGTCATCATGACATCTCCGTTGGCTATGTTTACTTCTTTTGGCTTCTCTTTCTTAAAATCAAACATCTCACAGCGATCATTGCACATGTGACTTGTCGCTCCGCTATCTATATACCACACGTCTCGCTTGATTCCCACAGACAGAGCTGTTATCAACGCCTTTGACGGGGACTTGACACCGCTAGAACTCGAACCCGGACTACGTTGCTTACCGCCTTGTGTTTTGGTGCCGGAGTTTTCTGGGCAATCCTTAAAATAATGTCCTGTTTTCTTACATTTAAAACACTTCGGCTTAAACGGTTTTCGCACAGCAAGCGCCATTATTAACGGATCGTACTCAGTTGTCAATCCACTCAACATAATGACAGCGACAAAGTCATCATCTAATGCCGAACCAATGTCACTCAGCAATTGCGATGTTTCCATGATTTTATTGATATAGGAATCCATGCTGTCACATTCGCATAATTTTGTAGCGAATAGTGTTCGAAGTAACGCTAATCTTCGACATAGACCCTTATCCTCGTATGCCTTTTCTAGGTTTTGCCATGCTTGTCTCGCCGTCGTAGCGTTTCTTATGTGCGGGAACGCTACCGGTTGAACCGACAAAGCAATCTTCGCAAGCGCTTTTTGAACCTTTTTACAATCTTCATCTTTCGCTTCCTTTTCTCCAACATAGTCCCACAATTCCTCATGAATCAGTATCACCTTCATCATATATTTCCAAGTATTATAATTAGTTATACCAGATAATTTTTCTATTGAAGACACTGACGAAATGTTTGACGCCATTTTTACGACGTATCTCGGACTATAAGAGATAATATATTTTTCCGCGAATTGATTAAAACTTGTTATAAAACGTGCGTAGGCCCCATAACCGTGCGGTTTCCTCTCTCCGCGACGCCGTTCTGCTGTGCTGAATATGGAACCGTAGTCTGGTGTTGAATTCCATGTGTCTTCAGAAAGTTCTGAAATTTTGAATTCACATATTCACCACCATTGTCACTACGAAGTATTTTGATTTTCTTATTAGTCTGGTTTTCAACCAAGGCTTTAAATTCTTTAAAATAATCAAAAACTTCATCTTTAAAGCAGTGGAAGCGTGCTGGGCCTATAACCTGATAGATATTGTATAAATTTAGGTAAAACAAGCTTTAAACTGAAGAAAAGAAAATGTATTCAAAAATAACGTGCTACGCGACAAGCAAAAGAATAATGAGTGAGTTTGTCACAACTAGAAGAAACATAACTTTATAACTAGGTTTACTAAACACCAAAAAGTTCCAACAGTCATCATGAACAATTACTATTGGTAAGTATTTCTTTCATCATCATCATCATTCCAGCCTATATAAGTCCCACTGCAGGGCACAGGCCTCCTCTCAGAATGAGAGGCTTGGGCCGTAGTTCTCACACACCATTGAATTTCTTCGCAGGTAGATGCAGGTTTCCTTACGATGTTTTCCTTCACCGTAAAACTCATGGTAAATTACAAATGTAATTTCGCACATAAATTCCGAAAAAATCAGAGGTGCGAGCCTGGACTCGAACCCACGACCCTCTGCTTGAGAGACCATTAGGTCGAACCACTAGGCCACCACGGCTTCTACTTCTAAGATACTTCTTCTACACGGCTTCATGGCTACTACACTGTGCTTAACATATCCATGATTGGTGCCGTCTGCCTAATAAATTGTAAAAATGTACGAGGATTCCACGCACTATTATTGCATATATGGTATACCTAAAGCTGTCATCACAGATGCTTGAATGTACCGTAAACTGTTGTAACTTTTCCTTTTGGCCATAACTTTGCGTAATAGTAGATTGTACACCAAGGGGATAAAGCACTGCATTATGTCACGGGCGCGATATTGAATTCCGAACGAAACGAGGGACTCTAGATATAACTCCCGAGCGTAGCGAGGGGGTTTTTAGTTGATTCCCGAGCGAAGCGAGGGAATTAAGATGGAGTCCTGAGATTAGTGAAGGATTTAAGCGCGCCCAAGGCACAATCAGTTCTATCCCCGAGGAGTATACTCTACTTTTCTCACCTTTTGCGAGACAATAAAAACCAAGGCTACTAGAAAAATACTCGAAATAGACTCAGAAGCACTGATTCCGTCACAGATTTTGCGCCTTTCGCAGTTTTCCATTTGTCGAAATCGTCGTAAGCTATTAAGTATTTTTCCTTCGACATCTCTGGAATTAGATTATTAACAATGCCTAAGGCCGGCTTGCGCGGACCTGGGTTAGCTACATAACTCCGAGTTAACCGCTGATCTAGGATTAACAAGTGTTAATGTGAATGGAACTGTCATTCTTAACCCAGGGTTACCGATTTCATTTTTTAACCCTGAAAAGCGCAAGTGGCCCTAATTCTAGGCGCCTAATTTAATGGAATCCGGAGTGAAATCACTTTCGTCACTCGATATTTTCTTAATTTTTTATTTCCATCCATCCATCCATCCATCCATCCATCCGTCCATCCATCCGTCCGTCCGTCCGTCCGTCCGTCCGTCCATCCGTCCATCCATCCGTCCATCCGTCCACCCATCCATCCATCCATCGATCCATCGACCCATCGATCCATCGACCCATCGATCCATCGACCCATCGATCCATCGATCCATCAATCCATCGACCCATCGACCCATCGATCCATCAACCCATCGATCCATCGATCCATCGATCAATCGATCCATCGATCCATCGATCCATCCATCCATCCATCGATCCATCGATCCATCGATCCATCCATCGATCCATCGATCCATCGATCCATCGATCCATCGATCCATCGATCCATCGATCCATCGATCCATCGATCCATCGATCCATCGATCCATCGATCCATCGATCCATCGATCCATTGATCCATCGATCCATCCATCCATCCATCCATTCATCCATCCATCCATCCATCGATCCATCCATACATCGATCCATCCATCCATCCATCCATCCATCCATCCATCGATCCAATCCAATCCAATCCAATCCAATCCAATCCAATCCAATCCAATCAATAACGACCATGAAACGAACAATAAGAAGTATGAGAAGTGAGAATCACATTACTGCCGCTACTGCTGGGTTATAATGAAATTCAGTACAACATTACTGCCCGGCGAAAGCCAAGGGCTATAATGATTTACTTTGAGAAAGGTTTGCATGATAAGTATATAATAAGGCATTGTCAAGCAGGTGGTGTGAAAATTATAAAATTCGCAATATTATCTATGATCTACGTTCATTTGCCGTTTTTATATTCAGGAAAATAGAATCATTATCATGGCAGCACCTTTCGATTTTACTACGCTTGCAACACTGATACTTTTTTAGCAGTTGTCAAATAAAGTTTGTTAGCGTTCCCGTGTACCTATAATATTACTCTATGGCGGGTCGGGTGGTCGGTCAACATAGCACTCTGTTGAAAATTCGTTTTTGACTTCAAAACCATCGTCTTCGTACTGCAAATTGAAGTCCAGGGTAAGAAAATATGGCCTTTATAAGTAATTCAAATGTAAATAAATAAACGTTTTAAAAATAATCTCAACTTTTTCCTTTCTTTCAAACTCATCCAACACATCAAACTGTAATTCTCTTTCCGTACCAGGCAATAGATTGCAATCGGAAACCTGCCAACACAAAACTCCATTCTACAGTTTAGCAAATGACTAACGATTCGCAATCTAATCATAAGTATTGGACCCGGAACACCTTTGCACGGAGATGAAACTCCGTAATCAGTTACCGCGTCGCTACCACCTGTTTGTTGATCGATTGTTCTTACACCTCAAAGGAATACGGCTGTGGTGTATTCTGATAACTCTTCGAGCTATCACACGGGCAATTTGCGAACAAAGGTAGGCAGGGAATTTGGAATACAATACAATACAAATATTCTTTATTGATCACCAAAAGCCGTGGTGGCCTAGTGGTTTGACCTACGGTCTCTCAAGCAGAGGGTCGTGGGTTCGAGTCCGGACTCGCACCTCTGAGTTATTCGGAATTTATGTGCAAAATTACATTTGTAATTTAGCTTTACGGTGAAGGAAAACATCGTGAGGAAACCTGCATACACCTGAGAAGAAATTTCAATGGTGTATGTGAAGTTCCCGATCCACGCTGGGCCCGCGTGGGAGCTACGGCCCAAGCCCTCTCATTCTGAGAGGAAGCCTGTGCCCTGCAGTGGGACGTATATAGGCTGGGATGATGATCACCAAAAGCAGTACAGAGACATTACAAAAATAAAAATTCAGATAGATAATAGGCGGTCTTATCGCTAAAAAGCGATCTCTTCCAGACAATCAATTACAACAAACATATTAGAAGCGGAACGAATACGCAACGGATTCGCCGCGAACGCGCAACGAAGTGAGACGACCGGATGGCCTAGTTGTTAGAGAACCTGACTACGAAACTTGAGGTCCCAGGTTCGATTCCTAGTCGGAGCAGATATTTGTGTCAAAATACGAATACTTGTGCTCGAGTCTTGGATGTTTAATATGTATTTAAGTATATATTTATCTGTATAAGTATGTTTATCCGTTGTCTAGTACCCATAGTACAAGCTTTGCTTAGTTTGGGACTAGGTCAATTCGTTGCGTCTATAAGGCGATGCCATAATGTACAATAAACTTAAGTGGGTAAAAATTATGGGATTTAATTTCCATTGACATATCCAGCCCAGTCCCACTTCAACTTGGCCGTCTTTACGCCCACGTCAGCAATTCGAAGAGTTGTCTTAGAAAAATCTTTTCAACAAAGTTTTGCCTCAGCGTGGAACTCAGAATAATCCTTCGTATTTATTTACCAATTAAGTGAGCACACAGCAGCGTCGTTGCGTGAGTGAGGAGACTTATGACTGAACATTTGCCAAATTAATTGACTAACGCTCTCATTTCTTTCAGTTAGCGCCTTTTTAGCTCCAGTCACGTTATTATACCACGGGACTTATCTAGATTAAGAGTTTGTGTGTATTAATAAAGATTGGTTTAGTTATCAACATTAGATAATAGTACGTTGTGCATCAAGGACCGTAAAAAGGGGATTACTAACGGGGTATATTAGAAGCCCGACGCCGAAGGCCGAGGGCTTAATAATGACTCGAGTTTGTAATCCCCTTACTGCCCGTGTTACACACAATGATTTTCATCACATTGCAAGGAAAAAAGAAGCCATCATAAATAAAATTATTTTGTGTCTAAACCACGTCTAAACACGTCACAGTTCGGTAAGGCTGTGCATCCACCGGAGCTGTGCGAGGATGCGTTGCGAGGGATGTGTTTGTCATGAACCAATAGAAACACTTCATTTAAAAAGTCCTAAGTGAATGAAGCGTTTCTATTGGTTCATGACAAACACATCCCTCGCAACGCATCCTCGCACATCTCTCGTGGAAACGCAGACTAAAAGAAAGACGCTAAGAAAACAATTGAATAAAATAATGGCTACCCGCCAATACAGATTGTCACTTTTTTCGAGTCGTCTACCATAGATAATGCTAAGAACTGTGTTTAGTTTAGAATTCGAATGGCCATACGGCCAGATTCTGCCAACATGTTGCAGTGATACAGCGCAATATATGTTCAGTTCTCATCGAGAAACATCAACACTCCTTCGGAACTAACCGCTCACCTGGACTAAGAGATGTCGCTACTAGGCCATATTTTAACAAGTTTGGTTTGAAGTATCTTTTTGTATATTTATTTTATTCAACTCCATTTTTTACAGTAAAAGTCAAAAAAAATAATTGTCTCGTATCCTGAGCCGCTCAGTCACATCCTCTGTTTATCTATGTCGAAAGTGGGAATGACTCAGATCTGAACTGATAATGAAAATAAATGTTTTTCACACAATATTTATTTGGTCTGCAGATCGCAGATAAATAAGAAAGGTGCGTAATCATTTGTAAATGCCATCTACGCAAAATAAATTTATGCGGTTTCTGTAAAACGAATCTATAAGAAAAAATATGTATTAGTGTAGTTAATTCGTCTTTTCTATCGCTGTCTACCAAACTTTAAAACTTGAGTTGCATCAACTTACTATAACGATAATCAATCTCAAACCAGTCATCAATTCCTCGGTTGACTTTAACACAGTAAAACTGACGTACAGTCAACCAATTAGATTCCTAGGCCACTATAGAACCATGTCATGATGAATCATTTTTTAATCTTCTACGACAGAAAGAGGTTTGCTTATATATTAATAACTTGAATTGGGGATGTCTATTTTTTTGCAATGTATAGTAAATCGAAAACCATTTCGAGATAAATGCTTTTTAACTCGTTTTCTGTAGTTATTTAATTTTAATATTATGTAATGAATTTATAATATAACAAATAAGCAATGACCTTCATTTGACATTGGTGTAAATTGCGTGACCGGTTCAAGTCGTACTTTATTCTGTGTGGTTAGAATTCTTCACAATTTACGCGTGGATTATACTACGGAGTTTGATTTGGACCCGCTGTCTGACATCTAGCACTTTGTCAGTGCCAGTAAAGTGACACAGTGTATAGTGTACCACTACGCAAAAAATAATTAAAGGGTTTGCCTTATCGTACGCATTTAGATAGACTTAGAAATTTGGCATTGTGGGAGCCCTCAATTATAATCTGACGTCATCAACTAAAATAGTTTCAATAATTAATTTTGAAAAAGTAGAGAACTAAATGATAAAATATTGAAATTAGTTTCTTATAATTGACTTTTCTATACAAAAAAAATATAAAAACCACTGGTAATTTTTTTTAGACATTCCCAATTGTCACTGTCCGTCTGTCAAAACTTCTGTTTGTTCTCATATTATTGTTCTGTTTGTTCTCATATTCTGGTGCAAAGGTTGTCCATCGCGGTTCAGAGGGGCAATGCGGCTAGTGTGTTGTGCACATTTGCGCCTGGTGCGATCCGGGGCGGTTTATTTGACTGACTTTATATTTTGATTTTTATTTTATTGTATTTTGTGTGTATTGACAATTTGTTTTATTTTTAATAAATATATCCCTATTATGGAGCGAAAACCTTGATAAACTCTTAACTTACGTTTATTGCGTGTTGTGATCGGAAAGCTGATACTCCTTTGACTCGCAGTGACGTTTTAATCATGTAGTAGTTAATCCAACATGTTTCCATAGTGGCATAGGAATCAAATGGGTTGACTGTACCTACGTAGTAAATTTCGGCTTGTAAAACTAAGAAATCTCAGAACCTGTTTGCTATTTTATTTTATTTTATTTATTTGACGACCAGATGGCCTAGTAGGTAGAGAGAACCTGACTACGAAGCTTGAGGTCCCAGGTTCGATTCCCGCGTCGGGGCAGATATTTGTATGAATCATACGAATGTTTGTTCTCGGGTATTGGGTGTTTAATAATAATATGTATTAAAGTATGTATCTATCTATATAAGTATGTTTATCCGTTGCCTAGTACCCATAACACAAGCTATGCTTAGCTTACTTTGGGACTAGGTCAATTGGTGTGAATTGTCCCGTGATATTTATTTATTTATTATTATTTATTTTAGTAAGTTGTGTAAATTTTCATACGAGTATATCTCGGGTGTAACAGTGATTTACTTACCTATTAACTCATATTAATATCATGGTGATCCTTATGTGAGGCAGAAGGTGCGGACATCTACAGTACCCCGCCATTGTGTTCTGTTTTAATAGGTATATCAATTCGTTTTTATGGTTCCGTACCCAAAGGGTAAAAACGGGACACTAGGTGAGACTTCGCTGTCCGTCCGTCTGTCCGCCTGTCACCAGGCTGCATCTCATGAACCGTGATAGCTAGACAGTTGAAATTTTCACAGATGATGTATTTCGGTTGCCGCTATAACAATGAATACTAAAAAATAGAATAAAATAAATATTTAAGGGGGCTCCCATACAACAAACATGATTTTTATTGCTTGTTTTTGCTCGATATTGAAAACGGCAACAGGTAGACGCTTGAAATATTCACAGAATAATTAGTTATATATTCACTTTAAAAATAAATAATCAAATTAAAATAAAACAAATATTTAAAGGGGGCTCCCATACAAAAAACGTGAATTTTTTGCCGTTTTTAAAGATAATGGTACGGAACCTTTCGTGCGCGAGTCCGACTCGCACTTGGCCGGATTTTTTATGTAGGTATCTATTCAGTTTGTTTCGCTAGTATTAGTAACGAGTAGTTATAAGTACATGATTTTTGTTACATATAACTTTCTGCCAAGTCCTTCCGGCGCCTTCTTCTTAGCAATAATAGGCTTTCCGAAAGTGCCTGGTAAAGAGCCTTTTCCAGCCTACTTACCTACTCAATTTGCTGTCATTTATTTACAAGTGATTTGAAACCATGCCACTATTGTTTTAAGGAATAAATTTAATTGAAATAAATAAATAAATTGGCAACCATAGTTGCCCAAAGCATGTGAGTGGTTACAGAATATTTAGGCGCAAAATTATACCGTATCATCATCATCATCATCATTTTAGCCGAAAGACGTCCACTGCTGAACATAGGCCCCAAGGCTCGCCAAACAGATCGGTCCCGTGCCATCCGCATCCAACGCGATCCCGCAACCTTAACCTTATACTGTGTAATCTGACCCTACTTTGTAGGTTGAAAAAAGAGTGCCTAAGTAGATCAATTTACCAAGATCTTTATTTCCTAGTAGCAAAATTTCCATTCGCATTTTTTCCCAAATGGTTTTTGTTTCACTATGGTGACATAAGTAATGTTAAGTTTTGCATTGGCCCGAAGGGCCAAAAGCACATAGAAAACCGTCGACACTGTTTTTGTGTCAATTCAAATTGGGAATGTCTAAAAAAAATTACCAGTGGTTTTTATATTTTTTTTGTATAGAAAAGTCAATTATAAGAAACTAATTTCAATATTTTATCATTTAGTTCTCTACTTTTTTCAAAATTAATTATTGAAACTATTTTAGTTGATGACGTCAGATTATAATTGAGGGCTCCCACAATGCCAAATTTCTAAGTCTATCTAAATGCGTACGATAAGGCAAACCCTTTAATTATTTTTTGCGTAGTGGTACACTATACACTGTGTCACTTTACTGGCACTGTCAAAGTGCTAGATGTCAGACAGCGGGTCCAAATCAAACTCCGCAAATTGTGTCCTAACCTATCGTACGATCGTACGCTACTTGTACCAACGAAGCGTTACTATTGGTTTGCGGTCATTTTTGACTTTCGTTTTTCACAATTGGATTTTTGACTCTAGTCAAAATAGTAATTATAAGTCGATTGTACGCTACTTGTACCAACGAAGCGTTACTATTGGTTTGCGGTAATTTTCGGCTTTCGTTTTTCACAATTGGATTTTTGACTCTAGTCAAAATAGTAATTATAAATCGATTGTACAATCGATACTAAATCACCTCGTTTCGGGAAAACAACCACTAAAATTTCACGGTGTATAATAAGCACTCTGAAAAGATACGGTCGTTGTCAACTTCAGCTACGCAATTGTGACGTATAACGTCTAAATAAGCAATTGTTTTGTGTTAAGGGCCCTATTCTCTAACGGCCGAGTCAGCTTCGGCTTTGTCCACTAACAGATATCACGGGTCAGACGATTAGCCCCCCATAGATAAGTAGGATCGGTAAGCCTTGTGGGGGTGAAAAGGGGATGACAAAGTCACTGTTCGAAACTTCAGGTGATATAATCCTGGTAATAATATAAATGGGAAAGTTTTCAGATTATGTCTGTCTGTAAGTATATTTATTATTCTTAACCTCTTGAGTCCTGACTTTTTAATTGATGTAGTGCTTAAGGCTTAAAATGGGAGCAATAAGTTTTGTAATTTTGGTAATTGTTTTGTTCTATGTCATCATCATCATCATCATCGTCCCAGCCTATATACGTCCTACTGCAGGGCACAGGCCTCCTCTCAGAATGTTCTTTGTAATTTACTTAAATAAGGTAAACGTCCCTGTGCTCGACACTGACCCAATACGTGTATGGCACCTTCAATCTTATGCCATAGTAAGACAGGCGACAGATGGGTGTCATCTACTGGGCGTTGAGGTGTCGAGCATAGGTACGTTTACCTTATTTTTTATCCTGGAAGATTCCATACATACCACGAGATAGAGACAAACGAACCCTTTCAGTATTACCGTACAAAATCTATAGAGAATTTGAAAGTTTTGAAAAAACTGATTGATTCAGCTTTACTTATACAGTAAGATTATTTCCACTCGCTCGGCAATTCTCGACATACAGCGAGAGAGATCGGAAGTGCAATACTTAGGCTGAGATTTTCTTATTAATTACATTAAATACCTAGGTTTGGATATTTTATGTGATTAAATTCTAGGATTTTATATAAGTACTCTATGAGAAAACTCGAACTTTTACGGCTAAAACTGAGACGTCCCGAGTGTAAATGCTTCTTATTATACCCTTAATTGAATCGTCATCATCATCATCAGCCTATGTTCGTCCACTTCTAGACATAGGCCTCTCCCATGGCACGCCACTGAGCACGATCCTCGGCCACTCTCATCCAGCTGTTGCCAGCCACCTTGCGAAGATCATCGCTCCTCCGAGTCTGAGGACGTCCCACGCTACGTTTGCCAATCCGTGGTCTCCACTCAAGAACTCGTCTACCCCAACGGTTATCGGTTCTTCGGGTTATATGGCCTGCCCATTGCCACTTCAGCGTGCTGATGCGGTGGGCTATGTCGATAACTTTGGTTCTCTGTCGGATCACTTCGTTACGAATTCGATCTTTTAGAGAAACTCCGAGCATAGCCCTTTCCATAGCACGTTGAGCAACTTTAAATTTGTGGACCAGCCCCACAGTGAGTGTCTATGTTTCGGCACCGTATGTCATGACGGGTAGGACGCACTGATTGAAGACTTTCGTCTTTAGACTCTGTGGAATTGGCGACGTGAAGACTTGACGCAGTTTCCCATATGCTGCCCAGCCCAGCTGTATTCTTCTGTTGGCCTCTTTCTCGAAGTTGTTTTTACCCAATTGCATAGTTTGCCCGAGGTAAACATACTCCTTAACAACCTCGAGAATATTGCCTTGAACTGCAATTGGTTCCGGACTCACATGTTCATTGAACATAACCTTGGTTTCATCCAGGTATCTTAATTGAATACTAAATGATATTTCAACTTTGACTTTGACTTTGAATTATTATCTAATACTCGACACCCACACGGGGACCACGCGCCTTAAAAATACCTTTTTAAAGTCTCTTAAGCTAAAGAATTTGCATCAAATCAGCTGAAACGAGTTTCACAGGTTGCGACAGACTGTATACATATTTTAAAAAACAAGCCAAGTGCGTGTCGGGCCAGGCGGAGTGTAGGGTTTCATAATACTAATGCAGCAAATATTCAATACTTAAGTACTTACCAAATTTTGGTCGACTATTAATCGTTAACTTATGCAAGTCTAGCAAGCTGTGATAGTTTTCCTTTTAAATTCGTTATATCTGCTACCATTACGTTGAAGGTAAGGCGAGACAAACTTGACTCTAACAATAAAATTTGTACTTTTTAAGCTTAAATATCATGCATAAGAATCCATAAATCTAAAAATGGTTTAAGAAAATCTTCAATGTTTTTAAAAGGCCAATCTAATAATAGATACACAACACTATGAGTTTATCTATCGATCTACAGCCATTGTCCGTCCACTGCTGGACGTACTATGAGTTTAGACGAGGAAAAATACAAAGCTGTGATAGTTTCGTCTTTTATGCCATACTGGAGTGAGTTTTTTCATTGTATACAAAAACAACCATTTAGCTTAGGTATATATGTACATTCGACAGTAAAAAAAATACTTTTAAAGTTTAATATTTCGTAAACCCTTGAATCGAAAAATGCATGAAAGCATGGTATGAACATAAAAATTCCCCAATTTACGCTTTCTTACGAAATTCTTATTTTTTTTTATCTACCACTTCGTCGGTGCGATTTTTATGTACTTCATTTTGACTACGGAGCCCTAAAAAGTCTCATATTTAGCCCTAAGCGTTCACTGGATAGCCCTTGATCGTGCCTCGTTGCATAAACGTGGTCCTTTGCTCTTTATGTCCTATTTAAGTAAGAATAACATTAATGATGATGCCAAGAGAAGGTTAAATGGATAATCAGCGATTTTGGAGACAGCGTGGGACGGCTTCACAGGGAATGTTGGAGGTAATTTCTGTTAAAAGTCTGCGGGGGTCTTAAGAGCCCACACACGGAATTTCGTTTATTTTGCCAATTTAGGTACTTTTACAGACGTGATTTTTACCTACCACATAATACTTATGTACCACCTTTGGAACCACGATTAAACATTGTTTTCACCGCCATTTATCTCTGTTACACGGTACAGAAAGAGGGTATAGAGAGATTGAGAATGCATCACGAGTACCCGTGCACTTAGACAATACGACCATTGTTACCTAAATCAGTCAAGGAATGAAAATAGGTCCGATTCTCTGGAACATTCGATTGGTTTTCATCGCTGTTGCTTGCACAGTGAAATATATGACAAAGTGCGATCATCAAAGCTCAATGGTAGAGTGAAAGTTATGAGGTCGTATCAAGCCGATTTTATCGTCTCGGTGTACACACGTGCAATTATTTTGCAGGGATGATCCCATCGACGGTCGCGCTTTGATGTGAGTGGGGGGATTAAACCGTCAGTGTCGAATTTTTATTTATATTTTTCCAAGGTTTGATTGAACTTGCTGTGCAATGCATGTTTGTTTGAGCCTAAGTGGTCTAAGAGCCGTTGAAGATCGACCTTCACCAATCTGTTAACTCGATGAGACATATTTTTTATCAAATATAATTTATAAACAAATATGCCTATGATAACTTGTCTATCGAAAAGTGTTCATAGCTATTTTTTTTTGTTTTATAGTTGAGTGCCTTTGGCCATCTTCTAGCTCCATTACCATCTGGGATCAAAGTATTCGTCAAGACGAAACAAACGAGTCCAAACTCGATGGAGTTGTGTCGTTTTATTGTGGAGTGCCTTTGGCCATACTGAATTAATGAAATTTCGAATTACACCATCGAGTTTGGACTCGTTTGATTCGTCTTGACGAGTACTTTGATCCCAGATGGTAACCAGGGTCTGATGATGGAGCTGGAAGATGGCCAAAGGGACACCACAATAAAACAAAAAAAAATCTATGAACACTTTTCGATAGGCAAGTTATCCATAGGCATACTTATTTGTTTATAAATTATATTTGATAAAAAATATGTCTCATCGAGTTAACAGATCGGTGAAGGTCGATCTTCCACGTCTCCTCTACTATAAAGGGAACTACCAGCTTTTCACATTGTCCTGATTCATATGTACATGGAAATTTTCGTTTTCGTTAGCCACCACCACGAACCAATTTAAAATTATGTGGTGGGTAACAAAAAAGGAAATTTACTTACAAATGAATCGGCACATTATGGGAGGCTCAGTTGCATTCACGCTCAGGGTGACCATCTCAAAAATAGCGAATCTGCCCAAGGCTGGCCAAAAATCTGCCAAAATATGCCAAATTTGCTTGGCTCTAGAAAATACCAATAATATGCCATCTTATTATTGTCTCCACGGGAAAGGAAATGAGTTAATAAAATATAAAAAGGTTTTTTTAATTCAAAATATTTTTTTCACTTACATACTACTATACTATTAAGGGTCGGCAACGCACCTGTGACACCCTTAGTTTTGCAAAATTCTTCACTATGTTCGTTTTATTTCAGTACTTAAATAAAATAATCTCCTACTAATTAATTAAAAAAAACAAAAGTACTTAACTGATATTTTTATGCAAGTCAGAGTTCAAAATTAAATGTACAAAGTTTATGAGAAATGTTCACCTACATTTAACAAACGACTCTCAATAATACGATACATTTTGTCCCTTAACACAATAAAGAAAGATCTTTCTGAAAGGAACCGCGCCAAATATTAGATTTTTACAAGATTTTATTTAACTTGCAACGTTTTTTTGTTTGTTAAGGTCGCATTCGGCACTTTCAGAGATTGAATTGACTTGTTTGTTAGTTATTGTTATAAGTACTTAATATAAATACTATGTTAGTCCAGTAAAAAAGGACAATCATCAATAAGGAAAAAATGTATTTTTTTATCGTAAAATACCCGCTCAGTACTCAGTCTGCGAAGAATTCGTTTATCGTTATCCCGGCTTGCAACTTTGAGTTTTTTCGGAATTTATGTGGGAAATTACATTTACCATGAGCTTTACGGTGAAGGAAAACATCTTGAGGAAACACCTGCGAAGAAATTCAATGGTGTGTGTGAAGTTCCCTATCCGTACTGGGCCCGCGTAGGAACTACGGCCCAAGCCCTCTCATTTTAGGAGGAGGCCTGTGCCCTGCAGTGAGACGTATATCGACTGGCATGATGAGGTTACACTATCTGTGTGCCAAAATCAATCAGAATCCGTCTACCGTTTTAGCGTGAAAGAGTACCTACCATACATCCATCAATAAAAACTTTCGCATTTATACTTAGTATTAGTAAGATTTTTACCAGGAAAGTTGTGCCACAGATGTTACAAGACTAATGTTGCTAGTGTGTAAGATTTTAACTATGTCGCTTATATTGTGTGGCGTTCTTATTTTTAATGCTTACCATCCATTTTCAGTTTTATGCTAAATCGAGACGTGTAAAGAAAGTATCCACGTAGATTTAGATATTTAGCAATTTAAATATCACATTATAGAAGCTAAATTTCCCAGTGGTGGAGTAATAAATAACGTTCGGATAAACCCTCGAAATGGTAAGTGGCAGATAAAAATTAAAGGTTACACGTTAAGAAGGGCGTATAATTCTTCCCTTGAAATTTATTTTTAAATTGTAATAAGTATTCCTTGTTTACTTATGTATGTGAAAAAAATGCAAGGTAAAAGTGTAACTATTTAAAACAGGTAAAGCCTGATCAGTAATATATGACCATGCGCCATGTTGCGGTTTTAATTGGAACTTTCTGGGTCTCAATTTGAAGCCACTTGCCCTATGGACACCGAATTTGGATTCTGATTTTGATTACGGTGAATAAAAGTAGGTACCTAAGTCAAAATAACGAGTTGCCAATCCACATTGTTCAGACTATACTAGGGGCGTTCAATAAAAAGTGAGAATGAGTATGTTATAAACAACTTTTACTAAATGTCATTTTATTTTTCGACATAGTCACCTTTTAGCATAATACAATTAGTATATCTTTTTTCTAAACTTAAAATTCCATTTTTAAAAAAGGTCTCATCTTGAGTACTTAAAAAATCTTGTACTGCAGCGACTACCGCGTCGTCGTCTTCAAATTTCTGGCCTCTCAGGTATTGTTTCAATCTCGGAAATAGGTAGAAATCACTGGGAGCGAGATCTGGTGAATACGGAGGATGCTTAAGGATATCGAACCCAGCATCACGAATTGCAGCCATTGCAACGGCGGACTTGTGTGCCGGGGCATTGTCCTGGTGGAACAGCACAACTTTCGAGAGTTTACCTCGCCGTTTTTCGCGGATCTCATTGTGCAATGTTGCTATTTGTTTGGCGTATAAAGTGCCCGTAATAGTGGCTGCATTGTCGAGATACTCAATCATTAATACCCCTTTACCATCCCAAAAAACAGAGCCCATGACTTTACCGGCAGATGGGCTCACCTTGAATTTCTTCGGAGTTGGAGATGATGGCCATTTCCATGTCATAGACTGCAGTTTCGTTTCAGGGTCGTAATGATGGAGCCATGTTTCGTCCATTGTTATAAATCGCGCCAAAAAAAGTTCCCGGTCTTGCTGCATCAGGTTCAAAGCTTCTTGACAAATCTCTAGTCTAGTTTGTTTTTGCGTGTCAGTAAGCATTCTTGGTACCCAACGCGCAGATACCTTTTTCATACCCAAGCGTTCATGTAAAATATTATGCACGCTCCCCGTTGAAATCTTTACATTTTCAGCAATAAAACAAACCGTGACACGACGATCCGCCAAAACTGAGTTTTCGACTTTTTTCACAATTTCTTCAGTTACTGCTGTAGTAGGGCGTCCGGAGCGGGGGTCGTCCATTGTCGATGTTCTTCCACGTCTAAATTCGGCGCACCAACGTGCGACTGTCGAATACGGAGGAGCATTAGACTCTAAAGTGTCCCGCAAATCCAAATTGACTTGGTCCGTAGAAATTTTTTTCAAATACAAGTATTTGATAACGGCGCGCAGTTCAATTTTCTCCATTTTCGCTAACGTACTCAATAGCATTGCAAAGAAATTACCGTATATTTTTTTAAACAAAAGACAGTTAGTTTTTTTTTTCATAGCTTTCAGCTAGATAGATTAGCTTTACCGGCCAGTAATTAATTTCGTAATATTAAAAGAGTTTGCATCTCATTCTCACTTTATATTGAACGCCCCTCGTACTAAAATATACTAACGACCGCCTTAGCCTAGTTGGTAGTGACCCTGCTTACGAAGCAAGAGGTCCTGGGTTCGAATCCCGGTAAGGCCATTTATTTGTGTGATGAGCACGAATATTTGTTCCTGAGTTATGGATGTTTTCTATGTATTTAAGTATTTATTTATCTATATAAGTATGTTTATCGTCGTCTAGTACCCATAGTACAAGCTTTGCTTTGTTTGGGACTAGGTCGATTTGTGTAAGTTTGTCCCCTAATATTTATTTTATTTTATTTTAAATGTTTACACAAATGAAAATAGTAGCGCCCTCTTGACTATGCTCATATATTTCTGGTCAGGCTTTAGTTTTTGTTGTTTATTTTGCACCATTTATAGTTAGGTCCGTGATGGTTAACAAATTATTAGGTAATTGAGTTGACGTGAGGTTCAAGAGATTATCGAGTATTCGATACTGTAAACAAATTAGTCAAAGCCGAATTTAAAATTTACTTATAATTTATTGAGCTAAAAATTCTCAAAGTTTAGTTGCATTGGTCTATTGTTCCACACACACATCTTTCCTAATATGCAAAGTGCTTGAATTATAGCTAAACCGTTTAAACGAGTACTTACCCGCGCGGTACAGGGCCGGGGGGGTGTGACGACAAAGGGGGCCAGGAGAGGTGCGGGTGGCAGGCACTGAATCCTCGCCCGCGCGGTACAGGGGCGGGGGGTGTGACGACAAAGGGGGCCAGGAGAGGTGCGGGTGGCAGGCACTGAATCCTCGCCCGCGCGGTACAGGGGCGGGGGGTGTGACGACAAAGGGGGCCAGGAGAGGTGCGGGTGGCAGGCACTGAATCCTCGCCCGCGCGGTACAGGGGCGGGGGGGTGTGACGACAAAGGGGGCCAGGAGAGGTGCGGGTGGCAGGCACTGAATCCTCGCCCGCGCGGTACAGGGGCGGGGGGTGTGACGACAAAGGGGGCCAGGAGAGGTGCGGGTGGCAGGCACTGAATCCTCGCCCGCGCGGTACAGGGGCGGGGGGTGTGACGACAAAGGGGGCCGGGAGAGGTGCGGGCGGCAGGCACACGAGGCGCGCTCGCCTCCCGCACCTCTCTCAGCCCCTTTGTTGTCATACCCCCCGCCCCTGCACCGCGCGGGCAAGTACTCATTTAAACGGTCTAGCTACAGGTAAATTCGCTCCCATTGTCTGTATTTCTCGATACAACCTAGGGCTCTTCTAGACTGCATAAGCTATGCAATATATACGTCCCAATGCAGGACACAGGCCTCCTCTCAGAATGAAAGGGCTTAGGCCGTAGTTCCCAAGTGGGCCCAGTGCGGATTGGGAACTTCACACACACCATTGAATTTCTTCTTAGGTGTGTGCAGGTTTCCTCACGATGTTTTCCTTAAGCTCATAGTAAATTTCAAATATAATTTCGCACATAAAATCCGAAAAACTCAGAGGTGCGAGCCCGGATTCGAATCCACGACCCTCTGCTTGCGAGGCAATAGGTCAAACCACTAGGCCACCACGGCTAGGTAGGTAGGGTAGGTACATGACATGTGTAGTTTAGGTACGCAAACAGATCTGGAGGCACATTCTTCTCGTATAGAATCAGTATTGTTGATTCTAAGTAGAAATAACACAAAATTGTGAGAAAAAATTGACTATTTTGTTGAATCTCCTCTACAACAAAACATGTATAATAAGAGAAGTCATAAGGTCACGGCTTACGTATACTTACTTTACAAGCGTACCCTCATTTTGCGTTGTTGCCTCTAAAGAGCGTAAGCTTTCTTCGGAGTTTATAACAAATCTTAACAAACTTAAAAACAACAAGTCTTCGTAAGTAATATCTGACTTTCTCGCCGAGTCTTTGAAACATGAGAAGCTTTGTGCGCGTCTCACGTGGCGCAGGCTTCAGAAAACGTCATAAAAATACCAACAACGCGTAGTTGACACCTCTGAACTAATAAACCTGGTCACTATTTGAAAAAAAAAAAACAGTCGGTAAGTACATAGTTATGCTGTAGTTTCCACCGTAATTCCGGCCTATATATACGTCCCACTGCAGGGCACAGGCCTCCTCTCAGAATGAGATGGGTTGGGCTGTTGTTCCCACGGTGTGCTGTTTGTGTATCTATGCACTTATAACACCTGTGTTGAACATGTTACTGTACATAAAACACATGGAATTAATAGATAACAAGAGAACATCTGGATTCAAATGGCAGTGGCAGGGCACATCGCTCGTAGAACTGATGGCCGATGGGGGAAAAAGGTTCTCAAATGGCGCCCATAGATCAGAAGAGCCAGTGTAGGTAGGTCTCCAACACGATGGAACGTCGACCTGGTTAAGATTGCGGGAACGCATGGGGACCAGTCTGTTAGGCGAACCTTGGGCGAGTCCTATGATCAGCAGTGGACGGCTTTCGGCTGAATTGATAAAAAGAAACAGAAGTACGAAGGCGAACATATCCCTTACCTAATATAAGCTATCGCGGCTTTTTGCCCGCTCTTACGCTTCCATTATTTAAACGCGTCTATCATATCTTATAATTTTCCTTTTTTGTAATTTTAATTGTTATTATTTTAATTTCATTTAATTTGTTTCTTTTCACATTTTATATTTTGTAATATGGGTTCTGCCTGAAATAAATTATTTTTATTTTATATTATTTATTTATATCTATAAACAACTATAAATTAAAATTTTTAAAAACCCCAACGCAATTAAATCTAAGATCCCTCCCGGAGCATACAAAATAGCCGATAACTTTGAAACGGCTAAAACAATTTTGATGAAACATATCTAAGAACCATCGCCAAGAAACCAGCTTTCAAATAAAAAAAAAACCGCATCAAAACCGGTTCACGCATTTAAGAGTTATGACGCCACAGACAGACAGACACACACAAACACATCACCCAAACTTATAACACCCCTCTTTTTGTGTCGGGGGTTAAAAAGAGTATCTTGGCCACGTGCTCAGGAACGATAGATACTGACTGCTGCAATAGAGATGTTGATGCCATTAAAAAATAATTCGAAGACACGACTCCAGTAAAAAACGCTTCATTTTAGCCCTGAAAACCAGATTAATTTTTGATTAACTGGAAAATTAGATTTTTTGTTCCTTTAAAACAAATCAATAGTTAATTATACAATATAAACAATAGTTAATAACACAGTCTCCAGGGTTCATATTGTAATTATACATGTGTTTTGAACAATAAAAAAAAAATTGATTTGGCGAACCAGTAACGTCATAAAGTTGATATCGCCATTAAACTCTATGGGAGAAACATGTTTTGACAGCTCAAAAAAAGTACGTCAGTTGATTGGTGGTGTCAATATCCCTATTGATAATGATTGCGAAAGTTGAGGGAAAGAGAACCGCTAGGCGAAGGAAGAAACCGTGGCTACGGAACATCCGGGAGTGGACGGGCATCGCCTCCGTCGAAGAGTGGTTCCGGAAGGCTACTGATAGAGAGGAGCACAGGAACCTAGCGGCCAACTTTCAGAATTGAAGAAATACTAGAAGAAGAAATAAGAAAGAGTTAAAAATAACCCTTGATTAATAAATGACGTTTTTTTAACTTTTTTTATCAAGCTTTGGTTGCCAGGGCTATCAGCTTAAAAAGGATACATTTTTTGCCTTTGCCAAGCACCGACAAGACATTCATTTTACTGTAACAGGTTTGTAACGTTTATGAAGAAGGGGTGTTTTTGAAGCAAACTTATTGAGTCCAAACCGAGCGTAGGTATTTCCTTAATTTTAACTAAATTAGAACTCTGAAACAATAGAGTGACAAGGAGATGTTATTTCTCCGAAACTGTTTACCGCTGCACTGGAGGATGCTTTCAAGACTCTGGACTGGGAAAGGCGAGGCGAATATATCACTCACCTCACCTCACCTCTCCTTCGATTTGCCGATGACGTAGTGCTTATGGCTGACACTAAAAGAAGAAGTGCAGTGTTTTAGCTTCGTATGAAACAGTTTACGTTACATTAAAAGCGGGAGATACTCGTAGTGTATATTTTGCACGCAGTACAAAGGTCAGTACCACTTACATTGTTCCCTAGGCGCTAGTACGGCGCTAGTACCTTTTAAGTGTAATTATATCTAATTGAATATCACTGGTGTGTACTAGAGTATATTTTAACACATTTAAATGACTCTATTACTAATGAAACTTTCACCTTATACCTTTACCTTATACTTTTACCTTTTTTGACGAAATATACCTTTCAAATTTATTTGTTTTGTTTGTTTTGTTCGAATAGACGGAGACGGCATCACATTTATCCGTCCGTTTAAATTAATCAATGGGTGGTGAAACAGCCCCTAAACATCCAATACTTAAGGACAAACATTTGTATTTAAAAAAAAATATTTGTGGTCAGGTTCTCCCACTGGGCTATCCAGTCGTCAACAACTTATGAACATTATGAATAAGTTTGTCTGATTTTCTTAGTTTAATTTAAATTTCACGACAGTGGTCAAACCACTAGGCCATCACGGTTTCGGCTTCGGTGGGTTCGAGTCCGGGCTCCACCTTTGAGTTTTTCGGAATTTATGAGCATATGTAATTTACCACGAGATTTACGGTGAAAGAAAACATCATCAGGAAACCTGCATACACCTGAGAAGAAATTCAGTGGTGTATGTGAAGTTCCCAATCCGCACCGGGCCCGCGTAGGAACTACGGCCCAAGCCCTCTCATTCTGAGAGGAGGCCTGAGCCCTACAGTGGGACGTATATAGGCTGGGAAGATGACGATGAATTTAAATCTCATTGCCGCTAGTGTGCATCGCGGAAGTATTAAAGATTTCCTATTCAACACACTGCAACGTAGGTGTATCAGCTGACAAACAAAGAACGGGGACATTGTTGGACAACAATGGACAAGTCCATTAAGCGGGTATTTACAGCCCATCTCATCTCTTTCACCTAGTTTATAAAGCGGGTGGTTTACAAAAATACACTATCCCTTTTGGATGGAGATCAAAAAGATAGACCATGTTATCGGATTGATTTAAGACTATCAGATGGTCTAGTGGTTAGAGAACCTGACGACGAAGCTTGAGGTCCTGGGTTCGGTTCCCGCGTCGTGGCAGACATTTGTATAAAAATACGAATGTTTGTTCTCGTGTCTTGGGTGTTTAATATGTATTTAAGTATTTTTACTACCCATAACACAAGATTTGCTTACTTTGGGGCTTGGTTAATTGGTGTGAATTGTCTCGTGATATTTATTTATAGTTCAACATATGAGAGGGAACTGGAAAACGTTCCATTAAATTGACAGTAAAAACGACTTTACCCGAAACGTTCATATCGCCACCTGAGCCGGTACGGCGAGGGTGGATAGACACGCCGAGGGGAAAATGGGTTTAAGCTCGAGTTTTACACTCTGCTCTTCACTTCGATTGCAAGGAATGAAACAGCAACATTGGAAATCAAATTTACAAGCTCTTACTTTTCTTGCATTGCAATTTCTATGTAGTAGACTAGATTTGCCTGCCTAGTTTTATTAATTTTGTAATATAAAACACCAGTTATAGTTAAAAAAAAGAGACTTAGAGGTATTTTATAAATTTCTACTGTTTGTGGCTGTTTGCGTCTGATTGCCTTGGTCTTAGATGAAGATTTTACTTTATGCACTAGAGCATAAAAACCCATTTTATGCAGCATTCTCTCGACATAAAGAACTTTTAACTATGCAATGTTATTATTATTGTATCTTAGTTACGAACAATTCAAAACAATTTCAGTAGTTTTATTCAAATTTTAACATTAGAAGTCATTGAAAATAATTGTTATTGTGGTGCTGTAGACAAATAGTAGCTTACCTAGTTAAAAACTGAATAAATAAATAAAAATAAATAAATATCACAGGACAATTCACACCAATTGACCTAGTCCCAAAGTAAGCTAAGCATACTTATATAGATAGATACATACTTAAATACATATTAAACACCCAAGACCCGAGATCAAATATTCGTATTATTCATACAAACATCTGCCCGGACGCGGGAATCGAGCCCGGGACCTCAAGCTTCGTAGGCAGGTTCTCTATACCTACTAGGCCATCTGTTCGTCCAAAAGTTTAAATAAAATGCACCAATAATTAACCGAGAAATATATAATTATTACCCCACCGTTTACTTATTTTAACCTGAATATAAAAACTGAGCCGGAAATGTTAATTATAAAAAGGTTTATTATGGTTTAGGCGGAAGCGTAATATATTATATTAACAGGTTGAATAAATATTACGGTTTTAGAAATAATGAGCTTTTTTATGGTGTTTGTTTAACCTATTACAGTGTCACTAATCACGTGGTCTGCTTCATCATCATCATCATCCCAGCCTATATACGTCCCACTGCAGGGCACAGGCCTCGTCTCAGAACGAGAGGGCTTGGAAACACACAAATCGACCTAGTCCTAGTCCCAAACTAAGCAAAGCTTGTACTATGGGTACTAGACGACGATAAACATATTTATATAGATAAATAAATACTTAAATACATAGAAAACATCCATAACTCAGGAACAAATATTCGTGTTCATCACACAAATAAACGCCCTTACCGGGATTCGAACCCAGGACCTCTCGCTTCGTAGGCAGGGTCACTACCAATTATGCTAAGGCGGTCGTTAAAACCGCTACCAAACCCGTGAAGGCCCGTTCCTGAATTTAGCCCCTGATAAGTACAAAATATTTTCCACATTTTTACTGTAATGATATCGTTTGTCATTTCACTGCAGCGCTTCATTGTAATTTCCTGACCTATGTTCAAACCATAATACGAGGGGCGTTCAATATAAAGTGAGAATGAGATGCAAACTCTTTTAATATTACGAAATTAAATACTGGCCGGTAAAGCTAATCTATCTAGCTGATTGCTATGAAAAAAAACTAACTGTCTTTTGTTTAAAAAAATATACGGTAATTTCTTTGCAATGCTATTGAGTACGTTAGCGAAAATGGAGAAAATTGAACTGCGCGCCGTTATCAAATACTTGTATTTGAAAAATTTTTCTAGGGACCAAGTCAATTTGGATTTGCGGGACACTTTAGGGTCTAATGCTCCTCCGTATTCGACAGTCGCACGTTGGTGCGCCGAATTTAGATGTGGAAGAACATCGACAATGGACGACCCCCGCTCCGGACGCCCTACTACAGCAGTAACTGAAGAAATTTTGAAAAAAGTCTAAAACTCAGTTTTGGCGGATCGTCGTGTCACAGTTCGTTTTATTGCTGAAAATGTAAAGATTTCAACGGAGAGCGTGCATAATATTTTACATGAACGCTTGTGTATGAAAAAGGTATCTGCGCGTTGGGTACCAAGAATGCTTACTGACACGCAAAAACAAACAAGACTAGAGATTTGTCAAGAAGCTTTGAACCTGATGCAGCAAGACGGGGAACTTTTTTTGGCGCGATTTATAACAATGGACGAAACATGGCTCCATCATTACGACCCTGAAACGAAACTGCAGTCTATGACATGGAAAAGGCCATCATCTCCAACTCCGAAGAAATTCAAGGTGAGCCCATCTGCCGGTAAGGTCATGGGCTCTGTTTTTTGGGATGGTAAAGGGGTATTAATGATTGAGTATCTCGAGCATGGAGCCACTATTACGGGCACTTTATACGCCAAACAAATAGCAACATTGCGCAATGAGATCCGCGAAAAACGGCGAGGTAAACTCTCGAAAGTTGTGCTGTTCCACCAGGACAATGCCCTGGCACACAAGTCCGCCGTTGCAATGGCTGCGATTCGTGATGCTGGGTTCGATATCCTTAAGCATCCTCCGTATTCACCAGATCTCGCTCCCAGTGATTTCTACCTATTTCCGAGATTGAAACAATACCTGAGAGGCCAGAAATTTGAAGACGACGACGCGGTAGTCGCTGCAGTACAAGATTTTTTAAGTACTCAAGATGAGACCTTTTTTAAAAATGGAATTTTAAGTTTAGAGAAAAGATATACTAAGTGTATTATGCTAAAAGGTGACTATGTCGAAAAATAAAATGACATTTAGTAAAAGTTGTTTATAACATACTCATTCTCACTTTTTATTGAACGCCCCTAGTAATTTTCTAATTGAGAGTGGAATGGATAATAGGACTACTTACAACAAAAATGTCGGACAAAAGCTTTTGTGTAGTAAAATGAATGATATAATGTATTATATTTTGGGTCTATAATGACTCCCATAAAAATTTTGTTCCGAATTTTCAAGCCCATAACGTTTTCTGTCATAATTTTCCTTGGTCATAATATCGGAAATCATAATATTAAACAACATAAATTGGAGTTACGATTTTCTTAAGTCATAATTATTGTAAGGAACAATAAGTAAAGTCATATCATTCACAGTCATGAATGCATCACTCTTCATAATGTTAAAGGTAATAAAGTCACTCATAATAATAATTGAATGGTCTTTTTTCGCAGGTCATAATTATTTTTAGGCATAATATTACTTTGTAATAACATTCAGTGTCATGGTTGTATAACATTTCATAATATTAAAGGTAATAATCCTTTTCTGTGCTGTCATAAAAAAAATACCTAACATCGAAGGCTAAGGCGGGAGCTACGCTACACTTCGCTCCCGCCTTAGCCTTCTGAACCTAACCTGTCCGAGTCGCTTCTGCCCTGAAAGGTCTTGATCGCTCGCTTCGCTCGCTCGCTGCCAGCGATATGACTTACAATGTTTCTGAATAATTATCGACACTCCTTTAGATGTTATAGATTTCGATGTATATGCTTAGTGCATTTTAGGTAATGCAAAATTATGACTGAAAACAATTATTACTTTAAGATATATGCCTTACAATGTTTCTGAATAATCAACGATATTCCGTTAAATTTTATTGATATCAATATTATGACTTTTTAAAGTTATGATCAATAGGATTATGGATCGTTGCAGTTAGAATTATTAAGCGATATGCTTTAAAAAAATTATGACCATCGATATTTATGCGCAAGAATATTATGGACATCGATTTCTGACTTTCAAAATTCGGATAAAAAAGATTATGGGAGAAAAGCGGCTCCCATTATATTTTATATATTAAAAAAAATACTTCAATAATTCTCCTTTTCAAACTATATAGTCAAGCCTTAAATCTACGATTTACACTATTTTCCAGTTAATTCACATAACATAACTATACTTACGTCCACTATATCGTAATTTTAGAGACTGTCATAAACAAAAGAGTTAATGAACAGCGCTAAATTTAGAATTTAGGGATGGGAAGTTCTAATTACCTTATAAATTTAGCAAAATTTCGTCGGTAGGTAAAGCGGCTTAGTTAAAATTCGCTAGTCTTATGATTTTTGAATGAATGGACAAGCAAGTCTTTTTGAACTAACTAATTGTCGCTGGCCTACTAACTAATGTTTTAGTGTTACGATAGGTTACCTTAAATAAATACCATCGCTCTGCAAGAGTGTTTCGATGTATGGACGTTGCCGAGTTGCAAATTAAATCCAGGTAACAAATCTGCTGAAGTGATTTACTACTTTAATATCGGAAATTGACGCGTAAATCACGTGAAACTAGAATGTTTTCCAGTTCCTAAATAATAACTATAGTATTTCTATTATTTCATTGCACTTTTCATAAGGTATTATTTATTTGTATTCTGTTATCGAACCCATTGCGTGCAAGAACAATAAAGTTCATCTTTGGATTTGAAGATCTCACCAAATTTGGGGAATTTCAGAAATAGGGTACAACTATATTTTTTTCTCTGATTTTAGAAATTTTTGCATGTTGCTCAGAATCAACAATCGATTATAATGGAGTAAAAAAATGTCCCCAGTTTTACATATAAAAACCGGCCAAGTGCGAGTCGGGCTCGCGCACCGAGGGTTCCGTACAAATTTATTATGTATCTATTAATATCCAGTCTTAGCAGACCCCTGCTCCTAAGCAAAGTGTGCGCAGTGTGGGATCTTTGTAGATTGGTTACTAATATAGACAGACATCCAAAAAAATTATGCTTTTCGTAATTTTTCCTTTATCTGTGCTATAAGAACTTGCTTCGTACCAAATTTCAAGATTCTGAGTTCATGGGAAGTACCCTGTAGGTTTTGATTCCCTTGCGAGTAGTTGCGAGTTTGAAAATATGCGGCTTAAATTGCTGTTTCTTTTGATAGAAGTTTGATTTTGTAACAGCTTAAAGGTATTATAGACCTGAGTATTTGATATGAATTTCATTTTAATACCTCTACGCGCTCATGAGGAAAGGGGTAGTAACTTTCAAATTATTAAAAATATTTTCATTATATGATTTAACTAAAAATTTACGGTTTTCGCAATTTTTCCTTTATCTGTGCTATGAGACGTTGCTTCATACCAAATTTCAAGATTCTGAGTTCACGGGAAGTACCCTGTAGGTTTTGAATTCCCTTGCGAGTGACGACAATTTGCGGAAATTTGCGGCATAAAAGGCTTTATCTTTTGATTGCGTTAAAAATTTATGCTTTTCGCAATTTTTCCTTTATCTGTGCACGTAGTATACGTTGCTTTGTACGGTGGGCTGCAAAAATGCATATGGACATCTCGGGGTGATAATCGCGTGAGCGCGCGCGCGCGCGGTTATGTTAATAACATCAAACGTTCAAACAATGCTCACGCGATTATCGCCCCCAGATGTCCATGCACTTTTGCAGCCCATCGTACCAAATTTCAAGATTCTGAGTTCACGGGAAGTACCCTGTAGGTTTTGATTCCCTTGCTAGTTTCGAAAATTTGCGGGATAAACGGCTGTATCTTTTGATTGCGTTGACTTAGAAGTTTGATTTTTTCACAACTCTAAGGGACAGTAGACTTGAGTATTTGATATAAATTTCAGCTTGATACCTCCACGCGTCCCTGAGAAAAAGGGTCTTGACAGACGGACAACAAAGTGATCCTATAAGGGTTCCGTTTTATCCTTTTGAGGTACGGAACCCTAAAAAATAGGCTAGCTCCATACCCCGTGGGGATTCCGAAAAACCCTTCTCTAAAATTCTTCTCTTCTTAGTCCCATCTTTATGATCCTCAAGGAATACTTCTACCAAATTTTAAGTCACTAGCTTCAGCGGTTTGGGATATGCGTTGTCTGTCAGTCAATCAGACACGGTCATTTATATGTATAATACAGGGTGGCCAGTTATTGACAATTTACCCTACTACCTATCCCACGGAAACTATGCAGTTTTTCGGGGTAAGACGTATACGGTAATCCAGGTTATAAACTATTTGTGTGTCATGCCAGGAAGGCTATAGGCTATAATATAATATCACGCTACGACAAATAGCAGAGCAGAATAGCGGAGCAGAGCATCAATGATTAACACGCACGAAGTCCCGGGCACCAGCTAGTTAAGAAATAAAAGTTAATAATCTTCTCTGAGTGTGCCGTAAGGCTTCCCACATAACACGGTCCCTGAAGAGACACGTTGAAGTCCCTCCTACACCTAATTATGGAAACATTACGTAGACTTGCTTTTATAACGCAGTATGTTTATTATCAAAATAAGGTGCATGAGTCACTCAGGTATTGAATAGTCGAGGTGTGCCCGACGTGTTCATCCAGCCTGAGCTCACCTTGATAAGGAACTACGGATTGGTTCGAAACATGTCGGGCGTAACTCAACTACAATACGTAAGTGACCCGTGTATTTTTTTTCTTTATTACGTAAAATTGTACTGCGGTAGTCGCTTGGAGACTAAAATCGTCAGTACCACTACCATGAGTTTACAGTGACCGTACTCGATAGCGACTGCGTAAATGATTTGTATGAAGAATTGTGCAGCGCCTCTAGCGGTCACTTACGGAAGTAAAGATCGCTAGTATGAGTACAACGGTAAATAACCTATCGAAATCCAAGCGCTAGCGACTAACGTTTTGTAGCTGTCGCCATAGGACATCGGTACCATGAGTCACAAATTTGACAGACGTTATCGAACAACACCGTATCGACTGTAGTTAACTCTCTCACTAGTAAGTTGGAGGGTGAAAACTTATAAGAACCATCGTTTAATACATTATTTTAATTATTTACTTATCAAAATAATGTCGGCTAGGCATTATTTGGCAAGGAATATGCTATTGAGGGCTGTTTATGAAGGCGAACGACGAGAACACGGAAAATTTCACAAGCTAATATCCACTTCTGTTAACACTCTAAACCACATTCCTCAAGTTTATCTAACCACTTGTAACAAAATATTTGATCAATTGATCATAAAAACTGGGGTCACTGTATTGTATCACCCAAAATGTACCTTATAGGTACTGGTACTAAATTAACGTTACTAGAATGTTTATTTAAAGTTTCCATATACTCGACCAGTAACTGTAATCGAGACACACTAGTCCGCATCTTTATAAAAAATAAATACCGAAAAATAATAACATACAACAACAACAGCTTAGCGTGTCAACTAACTCACTATAACATCTTAACATCTATCTATGGATGCACTCCATGAACTGTCACACTGATGAAATAACCAAAACAAATTCAAGAACCACGTACGCTTTACATTACCACACTGTTCTATGACGCTTTAAATTAGCAGGGTTATTTCTATATTTTTAATGGAAGGACTTGGATACTTAGCTTTTTGCCCAATATCATGCTCACTCAGTCTTTTCAATATAGTTAGAAAGAGACAGCACAGTTCGATGTGAAGTTACGTACGTCAGTCAGTCACGTAGCGAAAACTACACGAAGGATCGAGTTAACGTTAGCGAGTATAGTAAACGTTAACGTGACTCATGGTACGAGTTTGGTAGAAAACTATTCGAAGCTCGTTTACTCGCTATCGACTGTAGTAACGTAATGTGTGTTTTCGATAGCAACTCATGGTAGAGGTACAGGTATCGAAGATTTACGTAGACTTACACACGAAAGAATTAATGACGTAATAATTATTAGGTAAGAACATTTTTAATAACTGGTGTAGTTTGCTCTAAATGTAGCCTTATTTTATGAACATTTTGAACAACTATAGCTGTAAATAACAAGACTCATTACTGGGCAACAAGTATCGTGTTACAGTCTACAAATCACATGGAAATTGGGACTATTTGTGACAACAACTGAAAGATGAATCCATCAATTTGTTCCCTTACTTTTCACGTGGAGATTTTCTTTTTTTTGCGAAATAACCATGTGCTTACAACATGAAAGATCGTAAGAGGGTCCAAGAAAATGAAATAAAAATCACGAATAGAAGTAAGTAAGCCGTGGTGGCCTATTGGTTTGACCTATGCATTCTCGCACCTCTGAATTTTTCGGAATTTATGTGCAAAATTACATTTGAAATTTAACATTTATGGTGAAGGAAAACATCGAGGTGAAACCTGTACACAACTGAGAAGAAATTCAATGGTGTGTGCTAAGTTTACAATCCCCTCTTGGCAAATAAATCTATATATTTACTTACTTAAATAAAAATCAACTGCAGAAAATGTATGTACGCGTATAATTTCAAAACGGCAGCACCATTTGTGTAATTCTTTTTTTTGTGTTAGTAACTACATATATATTTTCTAAACAGCATTACGCCCGTGCAAAGCCGGGTTGGGCAGCTAGAGCTAGTGGTATATTGTGTAATAAAATAGCTTGCTTTATATCCGACAAAATAACAGATTTTCCACGTAGTTGCGATAAAAAAAAATCGAAGGTAAAACTACCAATATCATATATCATATAAAAGATACAAGAATATACTAACAAAATATTTACCTTGTTGCCTCGTTTAGCTATAATACCATTTCAATTTATTAGTAACTCGAGAGCCATTGCCTGTAGCATGAACCTAAGGCAAGACTTAATCCCACCTTTGTAGTCCGTAAAACATCCCCGTACCACTGTATAGCTGTATTAGCATTTTTAATGATGTACGTGACTTTTTACTCGACTGCGAAGAAGGAAGGGTTATGTGTTTGACCCGTATGTATGTGTGTATGTATGTATGTCCATTCCTATGTCCTCTCTTAACTACAAAACGGCTGAACCGATTTTGATAAATGATACGTCATTGGATTCGTCTTGATAACGCGAGTAACACGGAATACATGCAATTCTTGAAAAATCAAAATAGCGGATTTTTGGCGTCAAATTGTCAGTCTTCAAGAATTTTTTTTTATTCAAACCTTTCGAGTAGGGTATCAAAATAAAGAGATTTTAAAAGAGATTACAAAAATATATACAAGTTATGTGTTTAAATTTAATTTGGAATAGTAAATTGGCAATCAAATTCATTAAAACGACGACATACCTACTTACTAAGATATCTTTGAGCGATAATTTTCTCTATGAAACCCATGTAGAAAATTAAGTACATACATATTTCAAAATCGGTTTTGAACTTTAACTAAATAGAAACGGATTCCTAATTCAAATACTCAATAATTTATCTGGGTCTCAGGAGGTTACACTAAAAAGCAAGAAATAAAAAAAGTAATTAAAAAAACTAAAAACCCGCCTGCGGTGTAAATAAAATAATAAATTACAAAATCAAAAAACCCGCCTGCAGAAATACTGAAAAGGTGGAAACAAGATAAAATGTTCAATAACAATAAACCGAATTTAAAACACGTCGATGGCAGTCTTTCAAAATTTAATGCAACGATAAAATGCAGTCGGAGGCATGGGAGTCAGTGGCTGCATGGGATTTAATTAATGTCACTTCATGCATGCCTCCGTTTGCATTTTATCGTTGTATTAAATAGGGATGTTGACACCACCAATCAACTGACGTTCTTTTTATGAGCTGTCAAAACACCATCTCCCATAGAGTTTGAATGACAATAGCGACATATGACGTCATTCTGCCTGTTCTTGTGTTGACTAACACACGTGTATAGGTTAGAATAGTGGTATTTTCACTTTTTCGTGCTCAATTCGAACTGAGATTCTAAATTTTCTGTTGGTGGTGGTTAACCACCAACCCTAAAAGGAGTCCCAGCCCTATCGGGCGGCTCCTCATCGTCCATACTCGACATCACAAAACGTTCACAACCACTTACCTAACACTTATTAATAAGTGTGAACGTTTTGTGATGTCGAGTATGGACGATGAGGAGCCGCCCGATAGGGCTGGGACTCCTTTTCCCCCGAACCTTCCCTCAAATCCTGACGGTATCCAACGTGCCTTGGCTAAGCCGGGTAGCAAGCGTCATTCCAATATCCTCACTGAAGCCGATCTCCTTAACAAAAAAAATACATCGCCGAGCGCCTCGAAACAGCACACATTTGTCCGACCAGGATATGAAAATGGATCGGACCTCAAATATTCAGAAATCGATTCTGGTCCATTTGTAGTCCAGGTATCACATGAGGACAGCAACATACGTGGCCTTAAGATGGCTCAGTCTATTTACAACAGCAAGGTGTCAGGGATCAAGGAGATGAAAAGCGCTGGGAAAAATAAGCTCAATGTCTATTTTGCCTCTGCTAATGAAGCCAATTTATTTATCGCAAATCCCATGTTAGCACAGGACAAACTCTCTGCTGCAATCCCTAGGTTCCAAGTATCACGCATGGGTGTGGTGCGACAAATTCCCCTAGAGTGGTCTCTGGAGGAACTCATTGACGGCATTGAATGTCAGAATGAATCAAGCGTGGTCATTAAAGCTAGGCGTCTAAATAAAAAAAAAACATTGATGGGGTGCCTACTTGGGATCCAACACCAACAGTAGTCCTTACATTTTTGGGCCAAAATCTCCCCGAAAAGATCTACATTTATAATATGTCCATCCCTGTAGACAACTACAAACTCCCCACCATTCAGTGCCACAAATGCTGCCGATTCGGCCACATTAAGGATCAATGTCGGTCCAACCCGAGATGTGCCCGGTGCGCTCAAAACCACATAGCAACAGATTGCTCAGTGCCAGACTCAGAGGTGACATGCCTGTTTTGCTCTGGTCCCCACACTGCCACAGACAGCAGATGCCCAGAATTTTCTCGACAGAGATCTATAAAAACAGTAATGTCCATCGAAAATATAGGCTATCTAGAAGCTTCCAGGAGATTCCGACCCGTTCGCACATCATACGCAGATAAAATCAAAGTCAACTACCCTCCAGACTCCCAACAGGCACCTCCTCATGAGATTCCCTCATCCCCCCAGTCAGCTTATTCCCAAAGGCCCCCTGGCTCATCCCCTCAGCGCCCCCAGTCGTACAGAAAGACCATTTTCATTGAACGCCGGCCCAGGCCCACCCCTGGCAAGTCCTATGACGCCCAGGCTCACAGAGCGTTAACATATACTCCTCAGTCATCAATTCCCAACGGATGTGCTCTGGGTCACCCAGAAAATTCTGCCCCTAATGACAATCTGGCAGATTTGATCACTAAAATGCTGATCAATCTCCTTTCCAAATTTTCCGATATTATACCGTACACTGTTTTAGAAACCCTACAGGGTCACATTAGTTTGGCTATAAATAAAATTATTCAAGATGGCCAATCACAGCCTAATTCAATGGATCTCTAGGAACATTAAAAATAAAAAACATGAACTAGCATATTTAATAAATAGGTATAACCCAGTCATCCTTGCTATCTTGGAGACCTGGCTGAGGCCTGGTGCTCTTTTTAGAGTTACTGGCTACAGCTGTCTCCGAGATGATAGGGATGATGGTTGGGCAGGTAGTGCCCTTCTAGTAAGAAGGAATTTTCCTTTCACCCAACTCTCAATTCCCCCTCATTCTTCCGGGATAAATGTTGTGGCAGTTCGTGCTCTCAACATTTCTTTTGTTTCCGTTTATATCCCACACCCCTCACCCGCCCTCCTACAGGAACTGACCTCTATCCTATCTTCCCTCCCCAGTCCATACATAGTTCAGGGTGATTTCAACTGTCGTCACACTCTGTGGGGATCCCACTGCTGTGAATCAGTTTCTTCTTACGTTTTAGACCTTGCAGACGTAATTGACCTATGCATCCTAAATAACGGTACACCTACCCGTAGAACATCTCCCACTCAGAATGCAAGTGCCCCCGATTTAACCCTCTCATCTCCAATTTTAGTTCATTCCCTATCTTGGTCAGTTACCTCCAATTCTCTTGGAAGTGACCACCTACCCATTGTTATATCACTGCTGGACTCCCCCATCCCCTCTCCACCTCAACATGCCCCACTTTTAAAATATAGGCTTCCTAGTGCTGACTGGAGTAAATTCCAGGAAATTTTGTCTGTGAAAATTAATGAATTCCCATGTGTTACAAAAGACAACTTTCTGACTATATACCCAAATTTTATTGCAGCACTTACACTTGCGGCTGACAATTCTATTCCACTTAAAAACTCGGCCCGGGAGAAAGTTTCCTCTCCAGCGTGGTGGGATGCGGAATGTTCATCTATAGTTAAGGAACGCAAAAAGGCAGAGTCTCTTTTTGCAGCAGATCTATCCATGGAGAGATATCTTAATTTCCAACGTATATCAGCTCGTACTAAGAGGTTACTTAGCAACAAAAAGAAACTCGGCTGGCGTTCCTTTTGTGAATCCTTATCTCCCAGGACTCCATCAACCTTAGTGTGGAGGAAAATCAAGGCATTCCGAAGCTCGCAGTGCGACAACAACATTAGCTCTAACATTTCCTCTTGGCTCGACGACTTCATAGCCAAACTGGCCCCGCCCTTCGTTCCATCCCAGGATGGCAGCGGAGGATACTGCTCTGCTTCTTCCCCTCCCGGAGCAATGAATGAACCTTTCTCGTACGAAGAATTATGTTGCGCTCTAGACCACCTTCGAGACTCCGCTCCGGGCTTAGATGGCATCCCATACTCATTTTTGACCCAAGCTCCCAAGAATGCGAAACAGTTTTTTCTAAAAATCTTAAATGAAATTTACTTGTCAGGAAATGTTCCGCAAGACTGGAAAACCCAAATTATAATCCCAATTTTAAAGGCGAACAAAGACCCAGCTGACCCAAACTCCCACAGGCCCATAGCTCTCTCTTCCGTGCCTGCCAAAATTATGGAGCATTTAATTAAAAACAGGTTGGACTGGATATTAGAACACAGCAATAAACTATCCAACAGCCAATTCGGGTTCAGAAAGGGTATGGGTACCATGGATAGCCTAAGCGTGCTTACCTCGGACATTCGAATTGCTTTTTCTCGTGGCGAACATTTGGTTGGTGTTTTCTTGGACGTTAAAGCGGCATATGACAATGTAGATCTTCCAATACTCAGGCAGAAAATGCTCAAGCTGAGTATCCCAGTGAGGATTATTAACATTGTGAGTAATATGCTCATGGGTCGCTCCATAATTGTCCGCTGTGACGGAAAGTTGACTTCACCCTACTTCGTGTGGAAGGGTCTTCCACAAGGATCAGTCCTTAGCCCTCTCCTCTACAGTTTGTATACTGCTGACCTTGATACTTCTGTTAATTGCTTCTGCAAAATCCTCCAGTATGCCGACGACATTGCTTTATACACGTCTTCAAGATCAGTTGTTGAATCTTCCAACTCCCTGAATTCTGCCCTCTACTACTTAGACACGTGGCTCGTCGACCATGGCCTCTCTCTCTCCCCAGAAAAAAGTTCTGTCGTCGTTTTCACCCGCAAAATGGTTGTTCCTGTAATCAACGTCCAAGTTAATGATCATCCTATTGAGACCCACGAAAAAGTTAAGTTTTTAGGTATAATTCTAGACTCAAAACTGTCAGGAAATGATCATTTAAATTACATCTGCCAAAAAGCTGAGAAAAATGTAAACATCCTGCGTGCATTATCTGGTGTCAGGTGGGGCTCCCACCCATACAGCCAGAAACTCCTCTACAATGCAATTATTAGGAGCCTATGGAAGTTTCCTTTTGGAGCCCTGTAGCAAATTGGCATTGGCCAATCTTGATAGGATCCAAGCTAGATGCCTGAGGATTATTACGGGGGCAATGAAGTCTTCCCCAACCAAAGCTCTCCAAGTTGAATGTCTGGACCCCCCCTATTACCTCCGTAGACAATACCTGGCAGACCGCTTTTTGACAAAATCTTACCAAATATCCTCCCATCCCCTGCTTCCTACCATTGAGTCCCTCTCCCAGTTAGTTTCCTCTTCACCTTACTGGACACATAAAGTTAAACCACTGATTGTGAACAGCTTTCAAAAAATAAAAAACCTTCCCGTCCCACTCCTTCAAAGCTACAAAAACCCACTCTATGAAATAGACTATGACAGCTTAGTTTTCCAGCCAACTGTCCTACTCAGCCTAGGCATTCAAAAAAACGAAAACAATGCTGGCCGTAGCTTTAATAGAGAGATAGGAGAAAAGTGGTCTGATTACCTTTTATTATTCACGGATGCATCAAAACTACAAGAAGACGGCCCTGTGGGTGCCGCTGTATGGATCCCAAAATATAAAATTATCCTTAATTTTAGACTCCCTCCTTTTAATTCCGTCTTTTCTGGTGAAGCAGTCGCCCTGCTTGAAGCCATCCTTTTTGTCCATTCGCATAAAATCCCAAAATCCCTCATCCTCTCAGACTCCTTAAGTTGCTTGCAGGACATTGTAAAGCGTCCATTTCATGCTAAGGAAAATTTCTGAATCACTCTCCAGATAAAAGAACTCCTCCACAAAAGTCACCTCCAAAACCAAGAGATAGTTCTGGCTTGGATTCCCAGTCACAGCGGAATAAAAGGTAACGAAACCGCAGACATGTGTGCTAAGGAGGCCATTGAATTAGGTTGTGACAAGTACAAGCATTGTTTCCCCCGTGATGCGAGAGCCCTCGCACTACCGCAAATGCGTGATAGTTGGAACTCTTGCTGGCAAACATTATGGGAGCCTGCAGCCAGATCTGCCCACTAAGCCATGGTTCTTCATTTCCAGATCGATTCCCAAAAATATCACGTCCACCATTATACGCTTACGATTAGGACACGTATGCTCTCCAGTATTTCTTGCCAAAATACGGGTCCGAGACCATTCCATATGCGAATGTGGCATGGACGAAGGCACTTTGGAACACATGTTTTTTAATTGCCCCAAAATTATTACTCCCTTATATGACCTCCTCCCTTCCAAATTTCCTCGTCCTGTTAACTTAAACTTCCTTCTTACACTAACTCATACCCGCCTTATAGATGTATTATGTAAGTTCATAAAAATTAACAAATTGTATTTTTAGATAGATTAACTAACTTTATATTTGTAGGTAGATTAACAAAATTTATGTTTGTGTTGTCTATTTTAGGTTCTCATCCGATTACTGCACACCAAAGTCACCGAACAACGGCCAATCGATAGTGTCTTTCTCAACCTCGACATTGGCAGAATCATCGATAGTATCGATGGAGCTATATTTTCAAAAATTGAATTGAATTGATTGACATATGACGTCATTGTTCACATACTCAATCAACTAACTATATTATGCATTTAATCGAAAACTAATCTGGCTTTAGGGGCTGAAATAAAGCGTTCTTTTACTGGAGTCGTGACTTTAATTTCTTTTTTAATGGTGTCAACATCCCTATTTTGAAAGACTGCCATCGACGTGTTTTAAATTCGGTTTATTGTTATTGAACATTTTATCTTGTTTCCACCTTTTCAGTATTTCTGCAGGCGGGTTTTTAGATTTTTTAATTTATTATTTTATTGGAGAAGTTATTAGATATTCACGGGGCGTCTGTTTACGTATTGTGGTAAAGGTAAAGCATTTGTTACAGGTAGTAACTATTTGACAAAAATTTTTTTTTTTTCACTTTGTTTAATATTTCGAACCCTTCCGAGGACTTCACCCGTAAATGGACGTGGCTGTAACCCAAAAATGTGTAATATTCTGAGCCTTTCCGAGGTCATTGATTTTGAAAAGACGTGGCTGTAACCTAAACAGTGGTTGTGTAACATTCCGAGACTTTCCGAGGTCCTTGGTGAATACTCATGTGTGGTTGGCTGTAAAAAAAAAGGTACACTTTTTATTGAAAATGCTAGGTATGCATGCATATCAAGGTTGATATCGCTGCTAAAGTTAATTTCAACACCATAACTTACCTATTTACGTACGTCGAGTTTTAATGGCACTATAAAAAATATCCAACAAATGCGTTTTAAATTTTATGTTATGAGGACACAACACGGACCATAAAATGCTGAGAGCACTATAAATCCTTGCAAGTGATATGTGTAATGAAGTACTGTATCGTGTAAAAATGATGTTTGCCACGAAAACGTGTTAATTTCCAAAGCATTACTCTTTCCACCACATCAGCTTAGTCGAGAGAACCAGCTTAAAACATCGCTTGCAGCATAATAAAGCGAATATTATCCACAATAATAAATTATTGACTACTTGTTAAAGGCCAGGGCAGACTAGATGCGTGTGCGTGTCACGCACCAGTTGTAATGAATAAAACTGAAAAGCTGCGTACGGATTGCGCGTACATTTGTACGCGTAGTCGATTACGCGTGTCCCTGGAACGCCATGTCCGTACTCGCAGTTCCCCTAGAGTGTACGCGTAGCTGCAAGTATGGACATGGCGTTCCAGGACACGCGTAATCGACTACGCGTACAAATGTACGCGCAATCCGTACGCAGCTTAAGAATGATGGCACACCAAGTGCATGCATCTAGTTCATAACATTACTATATTCGTTCAGAATTTTTTAAAATATCTGTAGCGTCCGTTTTATAACGCGTCCGTTTCATTGCGTATCTCCCCTATGCTAAATGTCATCACAATCCGTCAGACCGTTTTAGCGTGAAAGAGTAACCAACATCCACACATCCATCCATACCAACTTCCACGCTTATCGTAAATTAGTGCTAATTTTAGAGTCTAAAAATTAAAAAATATAAGAATTGAAAATTCTGCATACGATACTTATTAGGCAAAAGTAAAAATCACATTTCCTTCTCCACGAAAGTGGTGTACCTAGTTATCACGAGTAATTATTAGTAGGTAATTAACAACTCCCACTTAATTAGTAATAAGTAAATATTCGTAGGCCTAATTAGTTGCGTTACATTTGTATTGTACTTTTGTTTGGGAAAGCAACCATCCGTCTCTATTTCGACGGTGGTAAGGTAAAATTGCTAAAGCGCCATCTTCTATCTATATCTATACATATAATAAATCTGTAACAAGTCGGTGTCTGTACATTGAAGATATTTGAGAAAAACTGTCACCAGGGCTATTTATTAGCACAATAAACCCAAAACAATGATTTTTAGAATTATTGTCTGTTTGTCTGTTTGTGCGTTTGTGCGCGCTAATCTCAGAAACGGCTTAACCTAGAAGGATGCAGTTTTCACTGATATGTTGGTATTTTCTTGGATTAACATTTAGTGTTTGTTTCATTTGAATCGGTTCACAAATAAGAAAGATACGTCTAGTTTAAGAATTTATCGAACAGGTTTTTTTGTTTGAACGCGCTAATCTCAGGAACTACTGCTCCGATTTGAAAAATTCTTTCAGTGTTAGATAGCACATTTATCGAGGAAGGCTATAGGCTATATATCATCACGCTAACACCAATAGGAGCGGAGCGAAGCGGAAGAATGTTTCAAAATCGAGGGTTTTTGAAGTAAAACTTCTATAGGCACGCTTGACTTGGGAGTACGGTGCACGGTGTTGAATGTGAACGCGGGTGTGCGGGGGGTGCGGGGGCGGGTAATTTTTTTTATATTAAGGAACTAAGGAGAGCCATAATTGATGAAAAAGCAAATTGGATAAAAAAAAATAAGCTGCCCAAATTACTAATTCCACGCGGACGGAGTCGCGGGCAAAAGCTAGTATATCATATATGTATTATGGGAGCTTTAGCGATTTTAAATCTTACCACCGTCGTTTTGTCCACATAATATTGTGGTCACAATGACCGTTTCATGGTTATGATTCAAGTAGATTTCTGTTGCCGCTATAACAACAAATACTAAAAATAAAATAAAGTTAAAAACTAAGAGGGGTCGTCATACAAGAAACGTGATTTTTCAGCATTTTTAACTTGATATTTATAATGGCATTAACTAGATACTTGAAATTTTCACCAATTATGTATTACTGTGGCTTACTGGCCTAACCACAAATAATAAAAATATAATTATATTAAATATTAAGGGGGGTCTTGACTAACCCGTATAAAATGATCTCACACTGCGTACATTTTACTTAGAAGCAAGGTTCTGCTAACACTGGATTATTATAGTTACGGCTGTACACGGCGTATATTTTGACATACCTTAAAAGTACGGAACCCTCAGTGCGCGAGTCCGACTCGCACTTGACCTGTTTTTTTTATGTGTTCTATTCGTTTTAATTTATAAAAAATATGTATCGTTACAATAATATTTGTAATCAAATAAAGCTCGCGACATAGTTTTTAAGAGCACTCTCGTTTCTGTCCTAACTGGCTTTTCGTTCGGGTCCGTTGCTTGCGAATGGTTCTAAGAAAACAACTCAAGTAAGCTATTAAGTGGGGAGCTTGAACTTATCAAAACTTAGTTAAAGCAAAATTTACGATTTCACTTTTATTAATTATTATATTGAGATCAAATTATTATTGCGAAATCAATTATTGTTTTATGGGTCTGTATTATATATATTATTACTGACACAAAATAGGCGCTGATAAGCACTAATGTGTCTACCACAATGAACTCGACAATTGAGATATAAATACGAAATCGTGCCTTGTTTTCTCCTCTACGTTTAATAAAAATGAGTTATGTGACTTGACACCTTCACAATATCGAAAATCGACAAAAATGGTTAACAAAAATGCATTCGTTTTATCCCTAATTTGATGACATTGCTTAGCATCCAAATATTCTATAGCTTAATAAACAGAATCACGCAGAACCTATCCGAAGACCAACTGCCATCTGCGGCCGCGACGTAGCGTAGGAACGTTCGCCACAGATGCGTGTGCGACTGTGCGTGTCACGCCACGTCACGCACACGCACCAGTTGTAATACATGAAACTGTAAGAAAGATGACGCATTAGATGCGTGCACATGGTGCCACCTTTCTTACAGCATCATTCATTACAACTGCATACGCATCTGGTCTGCGCCGGCCTTAATGCCTATAGAAGCTATTTTGCTGATAATACTTGTATTGTTATCCAAACTTCATATCCGTTTTAAGTTTCAAGACGGTCCTGGCTGGATCAGAGTTTCACTACCAGGTTACTGTATTGTCACCGGACTTACATAACTATGCTAAATTTCAGCTCAATCAGGTACCTACTTGGTAGTGGTCAAAAATTAACAAGGTATTTATATTTTGAATTACAACATACTTACATACAAACGAACTTTGTAAGCAGAAATAAATTAAATTACATACAAGCTTAAACTAAATTGAAAATAAAATATAAGTAACATTTAATATAACTTTAATATAACTGAACTAAAAGTAGAGAAAAAATTATAAATGTTTACCCCCGCGGCATGGACCCAAAGTCGCTGACAGCATTTCCTCGCTCTATAAGTAGCTTTGTAAGTTAAATAAAAGTTTGTGAAAAATCGAGTACCGTAACTGCTTGGAAAATCTGTTATCTTATCACCATTCTGTACCTACGTACGGAGCACGTGTCGAGAACTTAATAAAAAAGCATATTAGAAGCCTTGAACTGGGAGTAAATGGGTTACCGGAGAAGACAACAAATGCAAACGGCCCATCAGATTTTCTTGAAGATCTCTCACGGGACGGAATTAACCTTAATGTGCTTCTTAAATTGGATGACTTAGAAGCCATATACGAGCAATTTTCCCTCGGGTATTTTATTAACATGTGTGGGTGACTAGTTGTAATAATATATCTGCTTTAACACATAATACCTATTTTGAAACTAATTAAATAATAATTGTATTGAATAAGTAAACGAAAGCCTGCGAAGTTGTAAGTTTCTATAAAAATCATCACCACCATCATAATTCAGCCAAAAGACGTCCACTACTGTAAAAATGCCTCAAGATTTGAATTATTCCCTCAATGGCCCTGCACCCTGCACCCTGTGTCGAGCGTTGCATCTCCCGTTCTAAGAGCTTTGTGTTCCCAGGGACTTACTAGGACAGGTGCACAGGGCTTTCCTACTTTACTAACACTTTGTACTAAACCATTGAAAGGAGTTCCAAGGAAGCCTTCAGGCCAGGGCGTTGCCCATTAGGATAGCCTACGTCATTAGTTAGTTGAAAAGTGAAAAGTTGGAAGTGTTTCTATGTCTACGCTAAGATGTGGGAGGACTCCTCTTATAAGGCTGGTTATGCACCGAGCTCATGAAAGTTTTTGTGTCGAAAATCTGTCAATAAAAGTATTTCTTATATCTTTCTCAAAGTTCACAATAACCTGGTTCTAGGAGAAAGGCCAAGTTATAGTAGTTCTGGAAAAATAAAGAACCAACCTGGAAAGCAAGGAAGGTACTTCTTAATTTTTCTAGAACTAGGTACTCAATGCCTCACTTGTTGATTTTCGAGACAACCTGTATACAGACGCGTGCACGGTGCACGCAATCACACTCTCAATCATATGAAAAGAGACAAATTGAGATAGTAAACATTTGACGCAACTTTTACGAGGTTGTCCATTTTATTCACAGAACTAATCAAAAGACATATAGAAATTTAATCGTTATAGCTAGATCGTTTAAATGAGGTCTCGCCCGCGCGTTACAGGGGCTGGGGGGTATGACGACAAAGGGGCTGCGAGAGGTGCGGGCGGCGACTCATTGTAAAAGGTTTATAGTTACAGTTATACCTAGACTCTAGAGATTTTCCTAGCACGAACGAATTGTGGTTAGTGTTTGACATAATAATAACATCGATTCGGTTTGGAATTATTGTTCTATATTTTTAAACGTGTCTCATTGATATAATGCCACTTATAAGATATCGATAAACTAAGTATTAGAATGAAAAGTATTCGTTCGTGCTCTAGGAAAATCTCTAGGTATAGTTATATATAGTACTTACTTCCTTCGAGAGCCGATGTCGCTTTCTTTTACCTCGCTCGCTGTCAATTAGATAGCACCCGTTTTTTCCTGTTTTCATAGGTTTTCCTAAATTACGCAATTTCTATGAATCATATTACGAATCCCACTTTCTGCACAATCAACTTGGTTATAGACTGATCTGGGAAAAGAAATATATGGCTTACGTAATATTCGTTCTGTGATTTTGTGCAACGTTTCGTCGGTCATGGCTCAATGTGTCCCGGACACGGCCTAAACGATGTACGGCGTCTCTAACTCTACACGGAACACCACTCCTGATGCTAAATCGACATCATTTTGGGGGTCAACCTTTACAGTCTATCTTTTAAAACACGATTCCAAAGAAATGACGCTCGTGTTGCCTAATTTATTATTTACGAAGAGGGTTTTTAGGTAGGTGTCGCAACGTAACGCAAATGAACAAATGACACTATTCTTTAAAATAAAATAGTGTTAAGTATTGTTATTATTATTATCTGTACAGCCAATCGCTTATAAATATCTAAACATGTACCTCATAATACGGCAATAATGTCTATATATAGACATTTATGAATAGTTGGATGTAGGTACAGATATTGGTGAACTCGACCGACTGTACATGACGCTATAATATATTATTATCATAATTCAAAATTTATACACGACACGAAAAGTTTTCGAACCCTTCTTTAAATTTTTTTAATGTTACCTGAAATGTAGCATGGTTGTTAAAACTTATTGACGAAGCACTTTTTACTTTTACCTTGCAAAGCACCCGGTATCCAGTGAACTGTGTCACGACCTTTTCAGGTAAATAGGCGTTGAGAGTATCGGAAAAATACAACAATATGTTCAGCCACCTGAGACGCTTGAAAACCACCTTTAGAAAACACGCACGGAAAACATTGAAAGGGATATATAACTATACAAGATACTAGCTGACCCCCGCAAACGTTGTTGTGCCATTTATCACCTAGGGGTATAAAAAAATAGCCTACGACCTATTCTCAGACCTGCAAATATAGACAAAAAAGTTTCATAAAAACCGATCAAGCTGTTTCGAAGGAGTTCGTAACAAGCTCCGTGACACGAGATTTTATATATTAGATTACTAATCCGGAATGTTTTATACAGTGCTGCATTGGTTAGGATAACTGACCTATACTAATGAGCTGAAACAATTACTTTGCTCACCCGCGACCTGACCTGATAGTTACGTTTATGCATGAATACGCAGTTCCTCCACCTTCACACTGTACGAACGAACACACACAAATCACACAAACCCAACTATCACCACCACCAAACTACACAGGCGCGTTTCGCACTCAACCAGAGCTCATCCTCAGACCGGTCACTATGGTACCAGATGTTATTATGTTCTATGTAAAAGATGTTTTTAAGAAAACGTGGTTGACCGCTATCTCATGTGATTGAAAGTGCAAATGAGGCCAAAGGTGTATCTCACCGGTTCATTAACAGCCTATGTGTGTATCTGTATAAACTCTGTATAAGCCTATGTACCTATGTATCTGGAAATATAAGACGATGGGAGCGAAGTACTTCCATGCTTTAGCAGTTCGTATTAGGAAAAATTAAGCGAACCGCTTTGTATTATACGGGCCAATGGAATACTAACCACATAACAGTGCAGACAGACAGAGTGATGTCGGTTGGTAAAATGGAATGGATGGATGGACTGTAAACAAACACATTTTAGGGACGTTCTAAAAGAGTCTTTTAATTATAATATTAATGCAAAGTACGTGCGATGTCCAAACGTGTTACGGGGGCATTCACATGGGAGTTCCTTGGTGAGTGACGCAAGTGCGGAGGTGTAAAGACTCAGTTCATAATTTTACACTACAGGGCAAAGTTTAATTTGTAATTTTTAAGCTGTTAGGTTTTAGCTGTTTAGTTGTTAGATTACATTGTTGATTGTTGTTGTTCACCGCACGTCTACGCACTGTATCTAATAAAAAGGCCAGACAAACGAACTAGTGGGTCACCTGATGTTAAATGATCAACACTGTCCATAGACACCCGCAGCACTTTACGCGATGCCAGTGCGTTGTCAGCCCTAAAAGGGAGAGGAAAAAGGAAAGGGAATAGAGGAGGGGGAGAGGTATTGGGCCCCCGGCACTCTCAATGACCGTACGAAACACAGCATAAGTACTGCTGCTTCACGCCGGTGTTCTGAAAAATATACCTTGTTGAGTTTCTTGCAGGATTCCTCTCAACTTTGGAAAAATCCAAACCGGCGATACTTCGGCCTTCATAAATGCTTGAATTTAAGCCTAAACGGAATAAAAATATTTTGAGTTTTTGACTTTGACTTTCGTTCTAGCGCAATATATACAAACGCGTCCGTGTCATCACTTCTTATTCGTAATTATTACTCAATTATTGAGTAATTGTCGCTGGTCGTTCTAATGGCCCGGAAACGAATTCACGCGACCGGCCGCAGCGGCGAGAGTTTTCTCCGTTCATTGCGTGTGCCACCAAATAATCACTGCTTATACCTACTATATTTTTCCATATAAGTACTTATGTTTCTGTATTTTTCTTTGTGGTGTACAGTAGCTTTTATTTTTCTCTCTATAATTATTTGGTAGGCTGCCGTAGATTTCCAATACTAGGTGGGTATATAATAATACTTATGTATTTCACGTCTATGATAACTAGGTACCTATCTAAATAAATGTCACACACAAGGATTAATAATGCTATTACCCGAAAGTAACTGTCATCGTTAAATCGCTTATTAGCTAATAAAGGTGGTTTTGGCGGTTTTAGCTGCTCACTAAATATTACTTGATTGAACATAAACCTCTTAAGTCTTAATAAGGACGTGTCTCGTAAAATAATTGTACGAATCTATGCACTGTATTTTATATTGATACTAGCTGTTGCCCGCGACTCCGTCTGCGAAGAATATGAGTATAAAAATCGCCTACGACCTATTCTCAGAACTACCAAATGTAGAGAAAAAATCATAAAAATTGGCCAAGACGTTTCGGAGGAGTTCTATATAACAAACACCGTGACACGAGATTTTTATATATTAGAAAGAAGATATTTGCAAAGACAAATACATGATAAAAAAATACAATATTAAATAGCAATATTTTAATTATAAAAGTAAAAGTATGACCTGTAATAGTCTACCCAGAATGAACATAATTATTGCCAAACTTAAGGTTTTGAATTTATCCGGACACGTATTATTGTAGTTCATTCCGAGTCGTAAAATAACACCCAATATCTAGCAAATCCTCATTTGTATTAAATACAGTTAAATGTTCCTAGAATACGAAAAAATATCCAAAATCCCCGGAAATACCAATAGACGTCGCGTCTAACTTATTTATACAAAAACACTCACAAAGAACCGGATGTCCCAATTTAGCCGAAACTGCCACCTTGTTGATTCTCTATGGGGCAGGAAATTAAACTGATACTCTCTATACCAAAAATAGACGCATATTGATGATGAGTGAGACCGTCGCACATTCCATTAATTTGATTTGTGGGCCACAACCTTTTGCATTTCGTCGGTGCGAATACAAAAATCGCTGTTTTTTTTTCGATTTTGCGATTATTTGATAATTTGATTCCTTTTAATGTCCTACGTTAACCCACAAAACCGTTTTTTGATATCTTTATTGGTTTTGAAAATAACGAATTCCGCTATGTGCACGCGGAACAAAGTTTGGATGGAAATAAATCGCTTTGTGACCTAACTATGCTATTTTTTGATGACTACAGTATGGATATTTTGTCAAATCCTGTCCGCTTCGTTCAAGTCCATGAAACATCACCGAGAAATGCTTCAAGGGATTTAATTAGCAATTCTAATGGCGATAATTTGACTGATATATCTCTTATTGTTCATTGCGTATTATTAGAAATCTCATCGACGGCGAAAACTTTACTAACTAAAGAAATTTGAGTGAACCCGCTGCCTGGCTTGAGCAAAAATTCTCTAAATAATCCTACACTCACTTCAATGTTTCTGGATAATGACAATAGGGATATAAACGTAGACCATGTGTCGGGTATATCAATAACTGGAACTATATTGAACTCCACGAGCCGTATCGAACAGGCTAGTTGTTCTGTCGAAAATTTGTCAGTTGACAGAACTGCTGAGGATAATATACTTAATCTTTATTTTGAATCATGAAACTGTTATAACTATTGATTTACCACTTGAGAAAGTTGTCACTGGCCCAGCAAATCATGCGATTGTAGACCCTTCTGCATACTTCCATCAAAAATTAGGGAAAATCAACATTTGCGATTTCTTGGACAGACTTATAAGGGTAACAAAAGACAGCGGGATCCATCTACATCTAAAATATTTAGTACAGATGTTGTTAAAAAAAATCGTGCTATGAAAGAAAAACCTTGTACCTACTCATGGAGCGGAACAAAAGTCGGATAGGAGTTTTCTTTGCGGGGCTATAAGTGATGAAATCCAAAGTGACATTTTTGAATATTTTTGGAATCTACCATCGTGGGACGCTAAAAAATCGTATATAAATGGCTTAATACAAATTTGTAGCACATTAAAACGTCGGCCTGGTGCGAAAAAGGTAATTACTTGCCCAAAAAAGATGTACGGTTTCGTTTCGACTGCCTCTTGCAAAGTCAAACTGGAGTCAAGATTCGAGTCTGTATGTAATTCTTCTTGGATACTTTCGATTTAAAGAAAGACGTGTTTCAAGAATGGATCAGAACTACGAGCACTACTGATTCTTTCCCCAGTAATTCTAAGATACAGAAAATTGATAGATGTAAAGTGCCAACATCAACATGTGGAGTTATGGCTTGAACAAGTACCCGTTGTACCTAGTCATTATTGTAGAGGAGATAGTAACAGGACATAATTATGTTGAGGACACCTTTCACACTAAGACCCATATGCACACACACTTTGGTGCAAGGAGAATATTTTAAATGTAGTGACACGTAAATTATTAATAGAAAAGTTGGAGCAAAGAATATTTTATATTTTTAAACCCAGAAAAGACCAAAGTTCGCTGTCTCTGAGCAATATTATAAGCAAAAGCACATACATAACTACACTTATCTATTTCAAAAATAATTTATATTTTCTCTTAATAAAAACGTTTATTTATATGTATGACATGAGGGAGAAGGCGGTGTGACAACCAGTAACATCTTAGCAAGCTGTATTATACAGTTTTTAAAAGAGCACTGCTGTGCTTATAAAAAAGTATAACTTATAATATCTAACGGCTGCTATTACCAGAACAGAAACAAAGTTTTGAGTAGTGCTTTGTCTAATGCGTCGACTTCTTTAGGCATCGAAATTGAACGACTGATATTGGAGAAAGGTCACACCATGATGGAAGTCGACAGTGTTCATTCAACATTAGAAAAGCAATTTAGGCCGCCAATATATGCACCTACTGACTATTTAACTCGCATGAGACAGGCAAGGCTGACGCAACCGTATATTGTGAATTATTTAGATAACTATTTTTTTTTAAATCACGAAGAAGTGCCGGGCAATTTTATAAGCATTAGGCCTGGTAAACGGTCTGGTGATCCTACAGTGACCGACATAAAAAGCCTGTGGTACAAAGATGGCGGTGTCAAATATAAACTGCGCCACACTGATATATTCACTCTTTTACCGCAAAGGCAACCTGAACAGCGTGAACATAATAAAGCACTACCATTATATAATAGCCGTCCAAAATATTATTCAGCGAAATATAATAGTCTGCAATATTTACTGGTTGCACCAAGATTATCATAATTTATATTCTTAACGTATAAATTATTAAGTGATTTCAACTAATCTTTGACTACGCATTAAAATTATAAGAGGCAAGAGTAATGAAAAATCAGTACCTACTTACTAGTATAACTTAAACAGCATGTTTTCATGAAGTTTATGCAAATCAATTAGTGTAATCTATAATGTAGGTACAGTTTTCTTCTTTATTACACTTGCTTGAATTATTATTGATTAGGTTTAACTAATAAACTTACTTGTGAGCAGATAACAATAAAAATTCATATTTTCAATATTTATAATAGTAAAAGTCGACTTACATTACCAAATTTTAACATTTTATAACCCGCTATGTGTCGCCTTCTACGTTGTGAAACTACGCTATGTGTACATTTGGCACATGGCGATTTAAAATAAGCCAAATGAAATTCGCTATGTATCTAAATTCTGGTTTTTTATTAATATCATAAAAATCTATGAGGAAGAATTGTTTATTTTTTCGTGAAAATCATGTAAATCTTACTACTCTATTATTTAACAAAGTCAAATGTAACAAAAGTTGCATATACTATTATAAAAACAGTTTTTTTTGTCTCCTGTAAAGTAAGTCAAAATCACATAGCGATTTTGTAATTCGCACCGACGATTTGTAGCCTAGTCGTTTGACTTCTGGCCTCAAGCAGAGCAGATTTGCATCTCTAACCTTTTCAACGCCAACGATACATATAGGTGTCACAAAGTACATTGTCAAAGTGATCTTGACACAATGGCATAAGATTCAAAGCAGGTTTACGTTTTGTCGAGGCGTGGCGATGAAAGGGCTAAACAAACAATTTTTACACTTTTGGTATTGGGGAAACAACTCTAAAATCTATGCTAATACTAACTCTATATTCATATAATATTGTACGTACTTGTAGGTACGTAAGATACTCGGAAAAGCAGAAATCTTAATCGATAACCGGTAACATTAGGTACAGTCGCGCAATGAAAAGGTTCGTCACTTTTAGACTCTATGTCAACGAGTTAAGAGGGTACGATGCGCACCATTTCTCCATACAAACGTAATCCCCTGTTTCCTCCCTGGATAATGGCTTTAGAGCCAATTTTTTTTACTGTGTAATCTGTATCTACCACAGCTATGCCCCTATGTTTCGTTTTTTTCCATATTTCAATTAACATAAGAAATATGAGCTTTCAAAAACTGAAAAAATTGCCCAATTTCACCGTCATTTTCAGACACTCATCAGAAAATAATCCCTCCTATAAACAAAAAAAGGAAAACATAGGGGCATAGCTAAATCTGTCCTCTAATTATTTATGAAAAAAATAAATTTATTGGTCCAGTTTTCGAGAACAAAACAGGGGATTACGAAATGCTGTTTTGATCAATTTTACGCGCCTATTAACGGTCTGAGGTGCAGTTGTCCCGCTCTCGCTGTATTGACACGGAGGGGTTCGGGCGAGACAGCGACATTTCATTAAAATACCTATTTCTCAAAATTCTCTGAGCCATCGTAGCCTCTTAAGATTGAAAACTGAATAAACCTTTCCATTTCGCAACTATACAATTTCCCGGCGTGAACAACTTTACAAGAAGTTAAGCCACATTCATTTCCAAATTGGAATAAAATCCTCGATTGTGAAACTGTTTCCTAGGGCAGTATCAGAACCGTCTCATATTATGCAAAACACGTTAAACAATTTGGACAATATCTCAACAAATTATGAAGTGCGGCCTAGTTAACAACAAGTTTCGGGTCTAAGATTGCTTGATAATTACATTAATGATTTTCCTCGAGTCTACGGGAACCGATAATCTTATTAAACTTTGGTGTGATTGATCATAAAGTAGAATATTGAATTAGTTACACAAGCTCATGCGCCTAAGTTAATACTGTTATTGACAAGAACATGTGTCTGCAAGAAAATTTAACACTGTTATTAAATTGTACGGATCGCCATCTCTTGATAATAATCCTAAAACTATGCTGCTATAAGTTAGAAGATGAAAAACTTTAATTAGAGTTACATATTATGCTCACGGGCCTAAAAGAAGGACAGTGTCTGCAAGAAAATTCATTATTCTTATGAAATTGAGATTTGTATTTCCATAATAAAACGGATCGCCGCCTTTTGCAGTTAAACCTGTGCTCCAATAGGTTAGAGGTTGGAAGCATATAGTACCAATTAATATTATTACTATATGGTGATTAATATTCATATATGTGAAAGATGAAATGTTTGGGTGTTAGTGACTCAATCATGAAATAATTAAATTACCTTGTCTTCGGGATCCAAAAGCTTAATAGTTACTTAATCTGAAAAACATACTTCAGAATTTTTTAACATTTCCGGGAGAGTTTACACATCTCCAATTCATTTATTTGACGATGGAAGTATTTTACACCTCCACATTAAACATGAAACTACCGTGAGACTCACTCATAGACAGAAATGAAAGAAGGAAAACATTTATTCGTGATATCAAATAATTTCAAAAATAACACAGTAATAAATAAAAAAAATGTGCATAATCACGAAATGGTCCCAAATCAGCAAAGTGCCGATCTTGCGACCGGCGCTGATCTTCCTTTGGGACCATAGGAATAGGGTCTATTTGGGAATCCGTATACATAATGAATGTATACGGATTACTCACGTTTAAAACGGGTTTAACTGAACATGTTACGGGCTAATCCGTAGGCCCTTCTTCTAGGAGCCACACGTCACGGCGGCTGCCAAACGTACACACAACACCTCCATGACAATTAAATTAAAAAAAATCATGGTAGGCAATGGTTTGATCTACCTACGGCCTCTCAAGCTTTGGAAACCCAGCCACTATCTCTGGTCAAATGTTAAAATCTGTTAAATTGAGGGCAACAAGACAAAAGCCCAAGTAAAGTAGTAAGAGAGGTATTAAAGAATAATGGGTATGGCTGGAGACAAAGTGATGAAGTAAACATTTTTTTTTATTTTTTTTTCTTTTTTTTCACTTAATACTTTTAACAGTTTTGATGAGGTACCTTCCACAATTTAAATAGTCTGTCAAGAGTATAATTTATGAACAGAGAATCCCACTGGTGTAAGGTAAACAAAGAAAAAGGTTTGTTTATATTGCGCCAACACACAGATTATAAAATAAACCAGAAATCCGCCAAATGAGAAAGAAAAGAGACAGAGAGAAAGATTTTTTTACACATATTCGATACACGGGAAAAATACAAATTAAATACAAATACAAATTATATTACGTTGGCAGTATTCCCAAAATCCGCACAAAGCGTTATCGCTCTTTCTTAATCAACCTCAGCTAAGGAGTGGAATTCCCTGCCAGCGACTATGTTCCTTGAACACAACAATTTGGCCGCTTTCAAGTCTAGGGTAAATGAGCATTTACTAGGCTAGCGTACTCCGTCGTAGGCCTCATCTTCGCTTTCCATCAGGCGTGATTGTGGTCAAACGCAAGCCTATATTAATTAAAGGTTAAAAAAGGTGGTTTGACCTATGGAAAAAAGCCGTGGTGGCCTAGCAGTTTGATCTATGGCCTCTCAAGCAGAGGGTCGTGGGTTCAAATCTCGGCTCGCACCTCTGAGTTTTTCGGAATTTATGTGTGAAATTACATTTGAAATCTACCATAAGCTTTACGGTGACGGAAAACATCCTGAAAAATAACTGCATACACCTGCGAAGAAATTCAATGGTGTGAGTGTGAAGTTCCCAATCCGCACTCCCGTGGGAACTCCGGCCCATTCTGAGAGGAGGCCTGTGCCCTGCAGTGGAACGTATATAGGCTGGGATGATGATGATGATGATGATAACGATGATAACATTAACTGCACTCATAGTCACAGTTCTCGTGCTTTGATTATGTATGACGCTACTTCTGGATTTTATTATATTCTATGTGCTAAAGCCGCTAGACAAGAAGAAAGGGTGTTGTATGTCACGATTACTCACAGGATATGAGAGTGTCCTCTACCGTAAGGTCAGAGGTTTTGTGAACTCTAGTCGGGTACATTTATTTAAATTTAAACATTGCGGACAGGCACTATAGTTATTGATGGAATAGTAAGGCGCAAACAAAGGTAGGCATCCTTACGAATACTTTAAGCATTTACAAACCAGTCTAGTAAGCGTCGTATTCGCACATGATGGCTTCCGTAACACTATATATGTAGGTAGTGGAGTCCAGAATTAGGCGAATCAACTTAACAGTTCATTGCACACAAATGTTGCCACAGTTACACCATCAGTGCTGTAATATCGATCCCACCGAAAACTTTATGTGAAAAATGTTAGCCAAGTTCAATACTAAAAATATGCTTGATTGTAGACTTCACCGACAAAAGGATTGAGATCTAAATGGGTGCCAAGTTCTCAACACAAATTGCGCGCGCACAGCAAAAAAAAATAAAAAGATTTCGGAGTGAAAATTTAATTGGAAAATTTGTATCCTCGATGACAATAACTATTCTTGCTATTTTTCGATACATGCTACCAGTTGATTTGATTTGACTTCATAGAAAGGCTAGGGCCATCGAAAAATGCAATAGGTAATCCGGCCCTGATTTTCAAAAAAATTGCCATGACTTTAGAAAATAATATTAATAAACGTCGCTGTTTAATTTGTTCCATGGATTGAAGAACTGTTTCGTGGTATTAAATGCCCTAGGCTCAAGCAATGTACATTAGTTCCAAGTATTCCTAACCCACGGCAAGGTTCTGAACAAGGCAAGTTAACTACTCACCATGTTATCTGCTAACAACTACGTCAAACATACGAATGAGGAAGGGTAGATTAGTACGTTTTTAAATCGCATAATCGACCACCAACTGGAGCAGATAAATTAAATAACTAAATAAACAAATATCACGGGACAATTCACATTCGTGTGATGAGCACGAATATTTGTTCCTGAGTTATGGATGTTTTCTATGTATTTAAGTATTTATTTATCCATATAAGTATGTTTATCGTCGTCTAGTACCCATAGTACAAGCTTTGCTTAGTTTGGGAGTAGGTCGATTTGTGTAAGATTGTCCCCTAATATTTATATTTATTTCTTTATTTTTATTTTTATGCACACCAATTGACCTAGTCCCAAAGTAAGCAAAGTTTGTGTTATGGTTACTAGGCAACGGATAAACATACTTATATAGATAGATACATAATTAATTAAATACACAGCGATCCGGGTGTCACCAATGGTGCTGGCTGAAAATCAGCGCTGGGGTGGCAATAAACGCCTCAGCATTGTGCTGAGCCAGTGTCCGATTTGCAACCGCAATGACGCATTCTATCTTTAGCTTTCGTGTTGTCTTCTGTTTTGTAAAATATCGATGATGATGGATGTGTCTTGTGTTGTTGTAAATAAATGTATTTTCTTTCTTTCTTTCTTTCTTTAAATACATATTATTTGATATTATTTTGATTTGATTTTTTTTAGCTGCCCAAACTCAACCTATTTGGAGAAATTGCTCTCTAAAATACTGAAAAGTGACTAAACCTAAGATTTGTTTTTCAAGCATGTTACAAATGATTACTAGTTTTTGATTATATGTTTGAGAAAATGAATAAATATCATTATTTAAAACACAGTGTTGTGAATAAAACACATGCTCATTATTTTTTCATGTTCTCATGTTTGGAGGACGATTTCTCCAAATAGGTCGAGTTTGGGCTGCTAAAAAAATATGGGTTGTTATTTTAAACTACTTTCTAACATATATCAAAATAAATGAAATCGGAGCCGGACAGTTGGGTACCTTTGCTTCTAAGTAGGCCATTTGGTCGTCAACGAAATATATGTATTTACAACTACTCGCAATTTTCGACTTATGGTAGTTGTTGCTAAGCAACGCGTGTGGTGCTGCTCGAACGCGATGAGTCGCGTGTTGATATGCCTTTACGTAACTGGTGAATACAAACCAAAACAAATTGTCAGTTTTTTTTAATTTTAACATACCTGTGAATGGAAAGTGATACCGTGGGTTTTGTTTTTGTTCTGGAGCTATTAGTGCACCTCATAATATTTACACACGAGGGCAATGTCACAGCCAATATTTATTTTGGAATCTCATTCCCACGGGAAAACACGTTTTAATCTACTTCAGTGGGGACGAAACCGCGGGCACCAGCTAGTAAATTACAAAATCCTCATGTGTTTTCCCTAAAATTATGGTGGTCTTAATTTGGCTACGTTATATGAAGAAACTCGTGCGAAGTTGCGTATCTCTAGAGTTTGGAGCATTTGGGCCTTTACAATTTCTATTCGTTACTAGGTAATGATGCATTTTGAGTACGGGTTCACAGAACTTATATTCCATTGTGGAAAACTTTCGCTAAGGCTGGAGTGTCACATGTGGCGGGGGTTTTAACTGAACTCTATTACGTGATGTTTTTTTCGCGATTTTTACACGTAATTACTACTTAATACCATTTTAATAGCAACGTCGTTATAACAATGTGGCAATAAAAAACGGCGAGGATGGTATAAAGAATGGTATTAAATTCAACGTCCCTTATTAAGGATTTAGATTATTTAAATTCACTTTCACTGCATAGATAGGTAAGCTAGATACGGTTGAGCACTATAGGAATTCTAGATTTTGTTGGTGCTAATTTGAGAAGTCGCACCGGTCGCTGACATGTTATGAATGATTTTTCAAGGAAAACAATGCGTAGCGAAAATATGCGGATAACTCACGTCTATGATCGAGTTTCACGGTAGTTTTATATTCAAGGAAAGCAATGTGTTAAATAGAACTTCTAGAAGTATTCATTCATACATCCAGTTTTAAAATAAACAATCCAGAAATACTGTAACGATTGGGCGTCAATGAGGGAGATGAGTAAATCATAATCTACCGTTTTCTATCTCACACGTTAGACAATGTCTTTCTGTCTTGTCGCGGCAGTGGAAACCATTTTAATAGTTAGCGTGTCTACAAAAATAAGTCAACGTACTTCTATCACCCTGATTGGGGTGTTACGTTTTGACGTAACCCACACCATCACATTCCCACTGTTGGGAACCCTCAGCCGTTTCTCCCGGACGCAGCCACCCGCACACGGCATTTACCATCTTCGGCCCAATTACCATCTGCACAGGCTCAAGACGACCCAGGGAAGTACCGGACTACAAAAAGTGAATTCAGACGGGCATTTGTAGAACCATAAAGAAATGTATTATGTTGACCACTGGTACATTTATTCATCTCCAGTAGTTAGAGGTCAGCCCAGCCCAGCAGTGGACGCCCTACGGCTGAAATGATGATGATGATGATGAATCCAGAAATTGGAAAATGTAAGTTTATTAGCCTAGTTACACTTGGGACTAAATAAAGTCTTTTGTATTTCGGCTACATTATACCGGATATATTTGTCGAATCACCCGCATTTGATATGCTTTTCCGTTTGATAATATATATTTTTATGCTGTACCTACTTAATATTAGAAAATTTAACTAGATGATGCAGCACTGACTCAAGTTTCTACGAGAGCTTGCATAAAATAATGTTTTGTTTGTGGTTTTTTATTAACATATTTTCTTATGATTCGTGCACAATTTTCAGTCACTAATTTTATTCCGCAGTCGAAATAATAAACGTATGTCAATTATTTTATTTTTCTTTAATGTTTGTACATATTTCGGTGCCTAATGCCATAATGGTTGTTTATTACAACGCGAGGGCTATAAACACGAATTGGGGATGTCTAAAAAAATACCCATGGTTTTTTTTGTATAGAAAAGTCAATTATAAGAAACTAATTTAAATATTTTGTCATTTAGTTCTCTACTTTTTTCAAAATTAATTATTGAAACTATTTTAGTTGATGACGTCAGATTATAATTGAGGGCTTCCACAATGCCAAATTTCTAAATCTATCTAAATGCGTACAATAAGGCAACCCCTTTAATTATTTTTTGCGTAGTGGTACACTGTGTCACTTTACTGGCATTGTCAAAGTGCTAGATGTCAGACAGCGGGTCCAAATCAAACTCTGTAGTATAATCCACGCGTAAATTGTGAAGAATTCTAACCACACAGAATAAAGTACGACTTGGACCAGTCACGCAATTTACACCAATGTCAAATGAAGGTCATTGCTTATTTGTTATATTATAAATTCATTACATAATATTAAAATTAAATAACTACAGAAAACGAGTTAAAAAGCATTTATCTCGAAATGGTTTTCGATTTACTATACATTGCAAAAAAATAGACATCCCCAATTGCGCGGGAAACAGATTTATTTTATTTATTTATTTATTTATTTAATTCATTACATTTCACAGCATAACAGATCAACCAAAGCACTGTGAAATTCAGATACAATTTTTACAAAGAATATACAATACAGTTTAAAATTGAACAGAAGAAGGTCGTATATCCATCTTCTCGCAATATCTCATACATTCCTCACACAGTTGTAACCATCTGCTTGCAAACAAATCACAGCCTGGGGTCGATTCGAGGAGTGAGTTCATCTGGTGCAAAGCTCGAACTAGCGGAGATTTTCTTCGGGAAACCGTTCGTGCTGCCGGCGCCGCCAACAAATGGCGACAGCGTGGCCGAAAGAGAAATTTAGTCGGCGAGGGAACATACAGACGCATCAACTGAGCCACCAATTCGGGACAATCAGAATCACCACGCAAAATACCGCTAGCTACAGTTAATAGTCTGAAATCTCGCCTCACCTCCAAAGAATTGAAGCCTAAGACGCCCAGCAAAAATTTGGTTGGGTATAAAAAAGGATAATACCCATATATTCTCTTATACAAATAACGCAAGAATGCCTTTTGCACTCTCTCCAGAAGCAAGATATAAGATGCTTCATGTGGGTTCCATACAACACAAGCTGCTTCGAGCTTGCTTCTGACAAGAGCTGTGTAAAGGAGCGTTATGGACCTGGCATCAACAAAGTCTCCAGTGTTCCGAATGACGAACCCCAGCCTCCTGTAACAGTCGACAGCCAAGGCATTAATATGCTCATGAAAGTTAAGGCTCGTGTCCAGAAAAACTCCCAAATCCCGAACAGTGTCAACCCGAACTATAGATTCAGAATCCAGGAGATAATTATTAAGTAAGGGATTACGGGCCCTACTGAAAGTTATGAGCACACATTTTGCAGCATTAAAATGAAGTCTGTTATTAATACTCCACTGGTAAACTCTATCAATGTCATTTTGCAGTGACCTACAATCAGAAATATCCTGCACGCCATAAATTAGCTTCAGATCATCGGCATAAAGCAAGCATTTAGCGCACTCAGGAACCAAGACCAGATCATTGACCATAACTCCAAAGAGCAACGGGCCCAATATCGAACCCTGACTGACTCCAGAACGAGTATGGTACGGCTCTGAAACAAAGCAACCGCACTGCACATACTGCTGCCTGTCACGTAGATAGCTAGCAAAGAATCTGAGCAGTTCTGGTGAAAAACCAACACTACACAATTTGCTCAAAAGGACATCGTTATCTACGCGATCAAATGCCTTTTTGAAGTCGAAGTACAGAACGTCAACTTGAATTCCGTTATCCAAATGATCTGAGATGGAATCAATCAGGGTTAAAAGGTTAGTCTCTACTGAACGCCCGGACCTAAAACCATGCTGAGCATCGCAAAGTAACGGTTTTAATTGTGGCGCTCCAATTCTATTTATGATAGACTCAAATAGTTTAGCTATAGAAGACAAAATAGCTATTGGCCGATGATCTTCAACTTTAGCCGTTTTGCCAGATTTAGGAATAGGCCTCACTCTGGTAATCTTCCACTGGTAAGGGTACTCGCCAGAATCAAGAGCTAAGTTGAAAATGTGAAGAAGCGGCGGTATTAGCCACTCCTTGCATCCTTTCAAAACAAATGCCGGAAAATTATCAGGACCGGGGGAACTTCGAGGTTTCAGTCGGTTAATACCAGTTTCAATATCCAGGGATGTTACATGTTTAATATGGACATAGTTTGCATTACTAGTGAGGTCTTCGCGAATGGTCTTTTTAAAGTCTAGGAGATACCGCTCTATCTCTTACTTGTACCACAATCCAAAGGAATCTTAATCAACCAGTTGCTGCAATCAGCAACTTCCAGTTGCTTGACTGTTTTCAACTATTCGTTGCCAGTTTTGAAGAAGAAAATGACCACAGAACTTTATAGGAATATACTTATAACTTGAAGGAAACTAGAGTTTTCATATTAAAATAACAAGTTTAATGTTAAATGAGGTAAATAAAAGAATGGAGTGAAGACAGCGTACAGTCGGATAGATATAATAGAAATTTAGAAAATAATATTCAAATATATAAGACATACACAGTTACGAAAATGGCCAGGAAGTTTAATATTAAAAATACAAAGAAGAAGGTTTAACAATAAAATTTGAATAGTAAGAGCTTGTAACGAGGTTAATATTTAAGGACTCGTTTGGCCTTCACTCTACATTTTTTAATCTCATTATTTGTTCTTTAAAAAGCTATTAAGAAGTTCAAAATTTGAAGCTTCCAGACGTTCCATTTACTTTCCTTTCAAGAATAATTCATTGTTCATCAGTTGACTAGGTCTAAAACTAGTACCTACCTAAATAAATCTAGAAAACCTAGTGTTAAATTTTACCTTGTTTATATAAATATCTGGATGCTAATAAGCAAATACGTGTCAACCCATAAAAACTCGAAAATTGAGATTAAAATACGAAATTGTACCTTGTCGTCTCCTCTACATTTTATAAAAACGTGCTACGTGACTTAGGGAGTTATCAATAAAAAGTGTATAGTCCGACAAGCTCGTGCGCGGCTCTCCGCGGAACCCTCTCGCAGTCAGCATTTGCCGCACTTATTAAAAACCATCTTGATAAGGACAGCAGAGGCTCCCTGCGACAGGGTTCCGCCGAGCGCCGCGCACGAGCTTGTCAAGGTATAGTTGTAGGTTTTCTCACTCTGAACAGAATCAAGAGCGCTCTTGATTTTGGTGGTTAAAAAAAAGTCTCCGTTTTGTAAAGTTTTTTGTGTCCGTTTTGTGACGACCAATATGAACTGTATGAAAGAAAAGTAACAAAACTGACCCAAAATTATCCCTATTTTCAGAAGGATAATTTTACAAAGCATACATAAATTCCTACTTCAAATAACTTCTCACAAAACTTTTGTAAAGTCGAGGAAAATGATATTGTAAACGCGATAAAGTCCACTCCTTTATTACAGGAAGTAACAACAAGTGTAACAACTTTGCTCGAGTTGAGATCGTTCTTCGGAACATAAATAATAAAGAAATACTTTAACATTGGAACTGAACGGATAGTTTTGATTTGGTATGGTAATTTAGAAAAGAAAGAAAGAAAAAACATTTATTCGTGACAACAATAGCATAAAGGCATAAAGGTTACAAAATAAAGAAACTAGATATCACGAAACGGACCCACCTCAACATAATGCCGGCTCGAGAGCCAGCGCTGGTCTTCCGGTGGGACCGTGAGGCCGTCATTTGCTCGCTGCACACACGATCGGACCGTGTCTAATTGTGAACGCAACCATATGATCGTGCAGCTGTACCAATACCAACACAAGGGCGTTATATTTTGGCATGGCGTTGACATTGACAACTGACACGGCCGACCACAATTTGGTGACCTTTAGATTATTTTGAAATAAGATTTTTTATTAATTTGTTGGTGTTGCTGAATATTAAGCTCGTAATAATAGGACTTTACTAATTACTCAAAATGATTTAAAAATGTACTATTTTTAACTAAGTTTAAAGATAAAGATAAAGATAATTTATTTGCATAAACATGAGTTAATATTACATTACAAAGTTGTTCTAGTTATAAAAGAGTCCGTCATGCTTATACACCTCTAACACCTCTAGTTAAGCAGTTTCCATTTTTTGTATTGGTAGAGCCATGTTGTAGCTAGCCGCTGCATCACGAATGGGCCGGATCGTCCGGGGCAGTACCACCCTCTCACAGATCACCGGCGTGAAGCAGCAGTACTCCTGCTGCGTTTCGTACGGTCAGTGTGAGCGCCGGGGGCCCAATACCTCTCCCCCTCCTCTATTTCCTTTACTTTTTGCTCTCCCTTTTAGGGCCGACAACGCACTGGCATCGCGTAAAGTGCTGCGGGTGTCTATGGACAGGGTGATCATTTAACATCAGGTGACCCACTAGTTCGTTTGTCTGGCCTCTCTAACATAAAAAAAATTCACCAGATTTCGTAAATTTTTACATATTTTGAAGTAGCAAGAGTAGCGAATATTGAAGAGTACATGGAAAGAACATGTCATTGTCTAGTCTTAGCAACTTCTTGAGTTATAGCGGTTTGAAAGTTCGTCGTCCCGAACAATTACTTTGGTAACCATTTCTTTAAAAAAAAAAAGAACATACAACCGAATTGAGAACCTCCTCCTTTTTTTGAAGTCGGTTAAAAAGTAAAAGAAATTTACCATAAATTAAGGCTTCACAGAGCAAACGAATAAATAACTCCAGGAATCTCTAATCCATTAAAAGTAACTTTGATATACAAAGAAATTCATTAATTTTCATTTTGTACGGAATTCTTAGCGTGCGAGTTGGGACCGTCATTGCACTTATTAGGATGAGGGAGCTCCTTTTGAGCGTTTGTACAGTCAGCAACAAAAATGAATGAGCGATCGTGGTGCTCCCCTTATACATTATACATTACTTATGGTTTTGTGGTGATCATTAATTTCTGCTGTTGAATGTACCATAATTTATTTTTGAGATAAATAAAAGTACTTCTGTTGGTACCCGATAAATTTATTTCATCCATAACGTCGATAGTGCTATTAACAACAAACTAATTAAACATTGGGTATCCAAACTTACATTGATTCTCGAATATCTGCTGCTGACTAGCCTAGAAATTATCATAGTCATTATATAACATTATACATGTATGTATGTAGAGCGTCAGAGGTAATACAAAACTACGCCTAAATATATATTTCTGTATATCCATTTTGTAAGTCCCAGCCTAACCAAATCTGATTTAACTGACTTATCGAGAAAAAAAAGGTATGCCTTTCCCCTCGTTTGAAAATTGTAAAAATCTTCGTTAGAAATAAAAACTAATTATAATTACTAACATTAAAATATATTTTAGTCTTTTACCTCTTAGAACTACTTCTTGATTTTGAATTTCTAATTACTTTCTCTATGTATGTACGTCACGGTGGCACGACCTCTGTATTAAATATATTCAATTTAATAAAGGAAAGACTACTACGGCTTTCAGCTGTCTACTGACGTTCAAGATAAAAACAAATCAAATAAACGTGCTGTGCTATCTTAAACAGTTTATATTTACTACGACCCACAGCACCTCGATATTGTCTCAACTTCAGGTAATATTCAAAATATATTTGAAATAAAAGACATTTATTTATAAGAAATTTTGATGACAAGGGTCGGGCTAGGGTGACGCACATCGATGACTAAACAGTAAATGTCATCAGAAATATCAGTGACAGGGGAAACTTGAAGACGGACAGACATCCAAGTAAATCCTACACTTTCCTAGATAAAGTTATAATGGACAAATTCGCCATTGACATCGTATTATTTTAGAAACTATTTACATAATAATTCAATATTTTCGATAGTTCCTCACCAATTATCTAAATGAATTTGTTAGTAATATAATAGAAAAACCGATTTCGTTTTAAGGTATTTATTTCCAAAATTAGTGATTTTTATTACGTCATATCACAGTAACTATCGTAACATTATATAAAGTCATTTAGTACATAACTGCGGTAAATAAATTTGAGTATTTTGGTACAAATAGGTTCGTAACTGATAGGAAATAATCCTAATGAGTACCTATTAGCTACAATTAACTTATGCGTCGCTTAAACCACGTTCCTCAGAAGTTCGTCCGATGAGAGCATGCCATCCTGCGAACAAAGGAACATTACATCATTTATTTAATTCTAGTCTTTACGGCAACTTCGCTCACGTAAACCATTAGGTCTGCCAATCAAAAAGTCCCAAAAAAAACACCATGAACGAAACACCCATGCAAAATTTCACATCTCTATACTTAATGGTTAAGATTTTGGAATTTCAGGTGGGTCCTGTTGGAATATTGGAATAAAAAGTAGCTTATGTGTTATTTTAGACTTTCATCCAAATCCGTCCAGCCGCTTTAGCTAAAAGAAGTAACAAACACACGCACGCACATACTCGCACACTTCGCATTTATACTATTAGTAGGATTTCTTAGCCTATATTGTATCTCACTGTTGGACAAAGGCCTTTCATCTTGATGTCCACATCTCCCTATCCAGGGCTAAATCAGGCCACTCCGTCACATTCGTGTCTAGAACGTCTCGTGGTCTCCGTCTCAACCTGCCTAGCCATAGATGGCTGTCGAGCGACATAACATTGTAAACATAAGTAAAAGAAAAAAATAAAAAAGAAGTGGAAGCGAAATTCTGCATGAAAACACGTACGTATCGCATAGCCGTAGCTGTGTTACACGTGTGGTTCCGCAGTAGCAAACTAAAAGGTCGTAGTCAGCCTGATCGATTTGCCCTTCAGCTGTCGATATTAACTTTGTATAATGATGAGGGCATAATATATTTTAACCAACTGAATCGTGGCTCACTGTGGAAGCTTTTCACAGAAAATGATGACATCGCATTGACTGACAAGGAAAATCATTATGACGCTTACTGTGAAAACGTTTTATGATGGGATTGATGGGTCAGAGATCAAATGGTTCGACAAAGCAAATGGTTCTACGAAGATATCAATACGGCCAAAGTTACAAAAATAAGTATGCAATGCAGTACTTTAATGAACTGAAACAATTACTTTGCTCACCCGCGACCTTACGATAGTTATGTTTGCGTGTTCATGCAGTTCGTCCACCTCCACACTGTACGATCACACACAAATCACATAAACCCAACCATCACCACCACCAAACTACACTGACGCGTTTCGAACTCAACCAGAGCTCATCCTCAGAGTTAGCACCACAAACGTATGCTATGCTACCAAATGTTAAACTAACAAACCAAAACTATATTATCTTAACATTAAGGTCCACATACACATTTTACACATATTTATACATATTTTTGTCACTTTGACTGTATTGGTATCTTTGTAGTAGACCCGTACAGCGTACACTACCTTAAAAGTAGAATCGAGAGTTACTAACCTGGTTAATGTCTACAAACTTGCGGACCACAGATCGCGCGAAGTCGGGGTTGTTTACCATCTCGTTCACGAACCAGTCCATGGGAATGCTGTGGAATATCAATCAAATTACACATCGACACAGAGTTTTTTTATTTATTCCTGTTAACTTCGGTAAAAATACCGAAGTAATAACTTGGTACATAAACTACCTGCAGGCTTATTATCTAACGCTTCTGACGCTTGCCTTTGCAATCACTAGGTATTACATTCTGTCAAACGGTGTAAGCTGATGACAGAAAGAGATGGTGAAAGCGAAGGCAAGCGTCAGAAGCGTTAGACAATTACGGCCTCTGGTAAAACGTTATTGTTTTAACCGTTTTTTTTTTCTTTTTCTGTATTTGATAACTAAATAATCAAACTAATGGTCAATCTATAAGACGTAAAGTCTGATTTTGAGCATTAATTAAAACAGAGGAGCCTAGGCACTCTCGCTGTAGAGCATAGAAGTCCTCTCATACAATAGCTCTTTATTGTCAACCATAAAGAAAACAATACAGAAAAAACAAGTACATGGAAAAAACTATAAGGTGAGCAATAGGCAGCCAACAATAGTTTCTCAAGATGTGGACGGGATGGTAATAGTGATGGATCTCAGTGATCCTGAGAAACCTATTATTTTTCCTATGATTCAGTGCAAACAAATACATAGAAAATGACATATCACTCGCCTAATTTGTAAAACCCATACCCCCTGACCCGTAAAACCCGACCCGTAAATTTTGGTAGGACTCGGCAGATCTTCATTTCTAGTGCCAAGATAAAGTTATAAACAAAGTTTCGTTGAGGTACATATTTTGCCGGCAAACTGTCATATTTAGTCTTACTTTACTTGTAGTACAGTATTTTTGTGTTTTTGTACAAACTTAGGCTAAGTTTCAATGCAGTTGACTTTGTTGCACTTTAGTGTAAATACGAAAAGTGGGAATCAGATGAAAACGCTGCCAACAGTCCGTATGAAAATTTTTTGTAAAGATATCTATTACCCTCCTAATAATAGAAGCTTATCGGACATGAATGAAAGAATCAAAAGGACCGTTTGTGAGAAAAAACGGTGATCTTTCCCCTGGACGACATAAATTCCAATTTTATTACGGCTGACCACGCGAAAATTTGCGAATGACGTCATGAAACAAAAGGGTTAGAGAAAATAGAAATTTGATAGCAACATTGGTGATTCTCGAACCCTACTTTTTATGGCTTCCCTTACAATTCCTTTATTATTTCAGTAAAGTAAAAGGTAAAGTTACAAGTAGGTAAAGCTATGAACCCGAAGAGGAATTCGATGTAACAAAAGATAGCACGGTGATTTGGAGCAATGTTAGTTCAAATGGGACAAGAAATGTAGAGCACGCAAGGATATCGGCAACCATCAATTTTTAAGTGACAGTAATAGTCGCATTGTACAATGGGTAAGAAGGAAACACTACCCGTCGTTACTTAGTTGAACTAATAGGCCTACACAACAACAATGAGCCGAGACAGTGTCGAGTGGGTAAACCTATCTCAATAGGATCTGCGAAGTGGAAATGGATGACAAACTAATCGGTTTAACGGGATTTAATCTTTGGGATTGAGGCTCGAATCACGTTTTTGGGAGACTTAAGAGCTATTTTTAGGTCATTGCGTTTTTTTCTATTCTTGCTTGGGAATTGATAAATAAAAATAAATGTCACGGGACAATTGGCAACAATCGACCCAATCCCAAAGTAAGCAAAGCATGTATGTGTCATTCATCATCATGTTAGCCTATATACGTCCCACTGTAAGGCACAGGGCTCCTCTCAGAATGAGAGGGCTTGGGCCGGAATAGCCAAGTGGGCCCAGTGCGGATTGGGAACGACACACACATCATTCGAGCTCAAACATTCCTATTTTTATATACATAACTAGCTTTTGCCCGCGACTCCGTCCGCGTGGAATTAGTAATTTGGGCAGCTTATTTTTTTTTATCCAATTTGCTTTTTCATCAATTATGGCTCTCCTTAGTTCCTCGATATAAAAAAAATTACCCGCCCCCGCACCCCCCCGAACCCCCCCGCACACCCGCGTTCACATTCAACACCGTACTCCCAAGTCAAGCGTGCCTATATAGAAGTTTTACTTCAAAAACCCCCGATTTTGAAACATTCTTCCGCTCCGCTCCGCTCCTATTGGTGTTAGCGTGATGATAGCCTATAGCCTTCCTCGATAAATGTGCTATCTAACAATGAAAGAATTTTTCAAATCGGAGCAGTAGTTCCTGAGTTTAGCGCGTTCAAACAAAAAAACCTGTTCGATAAATTCTTAAAATAGACGTATCTTTCTTATTTGTGTACCGATTCAAATGAAACAAATATTAAATGTTAATTCAAGAAAATACCAACATATCAGTGAAAACCGCATCCTTCTAGGTTAATCCGTTTCTTAGATTAGCGCGCACAAACGCACAGACAAACAGACAATAATTCTAAAAATCATTGTTTTGGGTTCTATTGTGCTAATAAATAGCCCTAGTGACAGTTTTTCTCAAATATATTCAATGTACAGACACCGACTTGTTACAGATTTATTATATGTATAGATAACTGCGCGGCCTGAGGATCGAACTCGTGACCTGAAGCGTTGTAGTGGTTAGAGAATCTGAATTCTCTAACCACTAGACTATCCGGTCTATCTAGCTGGACTAACATTATAGATAATACATACTCGTGAACTGATAATAATATCAGTGTATTACCATTCAAGAAATATATTTTTTTAATTATGACACTAATCTAATAGCTAAATACGAGGGGCGTTCAATATAAAGTGAGAATGAGATGCAAACTCTTTTAATATTACGAAATTAAATACTGGCCGGTAAAGCTAATCTATCTAGCTGATTGCTATTAAAAAAAAAACTAACTGTCTTTTGTTTAAAAAAATATACGGTAATATCTTTGCAATGCTATTGAGTACGTTAGCGAAAATGGAGAAAATTGAACTGCGCGCCGTTATCAAATACTTGTGTTTGAAAAATTTTTCTATGGACCAAGTCAATTTGGATTTGCGGGACACTTTAGGGTCTAATGCTCCTCCGTATTCGACAGTCGCACGTTGGTGCGCCGAATTTAGACATGGAAAAACATCGACAATGGACGACCCCCGCTCCGGACGCCCTACTACAGCAGTAACTGAAGAAATTGTGAAAAAAGTCGATAACTCAGTTTTGGCGGATCGTCGTGTCACGGTTTGTTTTATTGCTGAAAATGTAAAGATTTCAACGGGGAGCGTGCATAATATTTTACATGAACGCTTGGGTATGAAAAAGGTATCTGCGCGTTGGGTACCAAGAATGATTACTGACACGCAAAAACAAACTAGACTAGAGATTTGTCAAGAAGCTTTGAACCTGATGCAGCAAGACCGGGAACTTTTTTTGGCGCGATTTATAACAATGGACGAAACATGGCTCCATCATTACGACCCAGAAACGAAACTGCAGTCTATGACATGGAAAAGGCCATCATCTCCAACTCCGAAGAAATTCAAGGTGAGCCCATCTGCCGGTAAGGTCATGGGCTCTGTTTTTTGGGATGGTAAAGGGGTATTAATGATTGAGTATCTCGAGCATGGAGCCACTATTACGGGCACATTATACGCCAAACAAATAGCAACATTGCGCAATGAGATCCGCGAAAAACGGCGAGGTAAACTCTCGAAAGTTGTGCTGTTCCACCAGGACAATGCCCCGGCACACAAGTCCGCCGTTGCAATGGCTGCAATTCGTGATGCTGGGTTCGATATCCTTAAGCATCCTCCGTATTCACCAGATCTCGCTCCCAGTGATTTCTACCTATTTCCGAGATTGAAACAATACCTGAGAGGCCAGAAATTTGAAGACGACGACGCGGTAGTCGCTGCAGTACAAGATTTTTTAAGTACTCAAGATGAGACCTTTTTTAAAAATGGAATTTTATGTATTAGAAAAAAGATATACTAAGTGTATTATGCTAAAAGGTGACTATGTCGAAAAATAAAATGACATTTAGTAAAAGTTGTTTATAACATACTCATTCTCACTTTTTATTGAACGCCCCTAGTACCTAGGTACTCATATCAAATTTACAAGCAATTCCATGAGACCTTTTGTAAATTATCTGGTACAAACTACAAAACTTCATAAGGGATAAAAATATCCCTTAACACAAAAGTTTATCCACGATATCATACGCCAACCTTTTATAAATATAACTATAAATTAAAAATTTTAAAAACCCCCGACGCAATTATGTCACTCGTAGGTGAACATTAAGTCAATGCCCGCTATGCGTCTAAGATCCCTTCCGCAGCTAACAAAAGAGCTGATAACTTTGAAACGCCTGACCCGATTTTGATGAAACATATCTAAGAACCATCGCCAAGAAACCGGCTTTCTATTAAAAAAAAACCGCATCTAAATCAGTGCACCCGTTTAAGAGCTATGATGCCACAGACAGACACACACACATAGCGGTCAAACTTATAACACCCCTCTTTTTGTGTCGGGGGTTAAAATAGACTTTGTTCGGCTTACATGTGATAAATATCCTTCATAATACGGGTGTTAAAACTATCCCAAATTAAAGGGCCCACTTAAAGCGATCCTCAATTACAATTAATTATGTATCTGGCGAGAATTAACTAATGGCAGCCAGTTAATTGGGAACGGACATTATATCCATTTAGTGGACGTATATTTTGAATTAGAATCCACACTAATTATAAATTACCACGTTCACGTTGGCATTTATAAATGATACGAGTTGAATCAGGTTTTACGTAATAGAATTCAAACTTGATCTAAATTCATGGTAAATTTTTATTAAGCTAGGAAATAGTAGAGTAAAATATTATCACGACATAAAAAAGTACAATTACATTATTTAAAAGTTTAGTAAATCGCGTCAGATAAATAAAACAAACTAGTGGATGTCAAATACTGGTAAAAAAATTAAACAACGTAAGTTTAACATATATGTATAAGACAAAGTTTTGAGTAAATTGTTCGACTCTTAAGCTTTAATTGCGTGATGTTTGTGATGAACAAAACTCAAAATGGACAAAGATAAAATAGAAAGTTCATCTATACAATATTACTCAAACAACTTACTTAACTTTTTATTGTTATTATATTTATTAAGTTGCATGAATAATTTTCTCAAGAAGGATGTGCCATTGCCCAAGTAAAGATCCAGACAAAATCACGCACGCTCTCACCCATGAGTAAAAATTTGCCACTTTTTAAATAACAGTAACGTAAAATTACCTTTCAAGAGTTTTATCGTCGTTCATTTCCTGTCCTTCCCTCTCCGGTGAGGCCTCTAGCATCTCCCAGAAGTTGTCCAAACCGTACACTGCAACATTCACCAGGTTTAGATACAATCATCACTTCATGTTGACTCTGGACACATCTTTTATCACCATTAAAGTTAATGACATTCTACAAGTATTAGCATAGATGAAGCCATCTAATTTTAACTCAACGTTTGGTCTCGTTTGCGATGTGTTCAGAAATAATAAAGGAAAGTTTTTACTTTTGCAAGTATGAATTACTTATCAGTTTTTTTATTTGGAATTACATGAAGCGGTAAATACACTTAATTTTAAACGAATATAAATCTCGAATTAGGTGTGTGCATGATATTGTCTTAGTTTTTAGCACAAAGCTTTTGTTGAATTGTTTCAAAGAAATAAGCAAATAGATTAGGCCGTTTTACAGCTGGCGGGAAGCAATATGCGAAAAATTAATACTGAGTTTATAGTACTAAAACGGTAATACTTGTGTTTATTATACTACATACTTATTATAAAAGTATAAGTGGGAAACCAGAATCTTCCGCTACTTTCCCGCCAGTAGGGCAAGCCTCTATCCAATTAACTCATCACAATAACTTACTTAAGATATCTAATGAGCAAAAGAATTCCTAATGCAGGAGCCTAACCACAAAGAAAGCTGGTATCTGAAGAAGCACACTCACGTTATTATTCGACGCCATTTTGACATGACACTTCGGCAATGTTCTGATTTCCAAAAACTTCCGATTCTACCAATAAAACTTCAAAGAAAACATAACTGTACTAAATAGCTTCCTTTGTAATAAGTATTACCGCAAATGAACCGGCTTTGAACTTACGATTAGAGTAGGTAATTAGTTTGATGTTTTTTTTAGTTTGTAGATAAGTAGATGGATTTGGACTGTAGTAATTAATTGTAAAAGTTACATAGTTCGACGTTGATTGACATTAATTTCATTCCTTAGCAATCATTTAATTGAGTTGTAAGTTATAATTATCGTGGACAAATAAAACAACTCTAATTAAAGCTTAATTGAATTCATGTAGACAATAACAAATAACAATAACTCGATGCTGAGGAGCATATTAATGTCAATAAGGTTACTAGACTTGCTACAGTGTTAAGACATTACCGAAGTGCCAGTCGATTTAAACTTTAAATTAAGCAAGTTGAAGCGTCCACTATTGTACATGAATTATTGCATTTCAAGTATCGTTTAGCATGTAAAGCGGAATCCCAGCATTATTCAAGATTTCCGTTTAACACAAAGCATTATTGTTATTTAAGTAGCTCATCTTTCAAAAAGCCAAACGTGTCCTGTAACATTCATAAAAGTATTTTTTATGCGACCGTTCTAGTGGTTTTTCCTCCAGCAGATAAAAATAACGGGGCCAAATACAAATACGTTTATTTGCAACGTGAGGTTATCAAATAAGTGGGTATTACCTCGCTGCGTCGGCATCTTTCGTTTACCATAGTTCGGGGCGATAAGTGGGCCTGAGTTCAGTTTGAATCTGCCCACTCTTTTTTCTTCTGTCAGATCAATTTATATTTGATTTAGTCAATGTAGGTTCAAAAGTTTCTGGCTCATTAGAAGTAATTTTATTATCAATTTTAGAGCTTTTTGGTGATAGGAATTAATAAAATTATTCCACACGTTTGCAAATCTTTTTTAAATACATAATCTTTATTCTAAGCTATCGATTTAAAATTTTAAATCAGATTTGAATACTTAGCATGAATAATTTCCGTTCCTTAATTAAATGAGATCATTATATTTAATTTACTTGCTGTGACAAGTACCATTACAATAAGAATTTATTAAAGTACTAAGCAAATACGCACTGTTACAACAAAGCTTTAAGCTCACTTTTGCTGTTATTTTTTTGCTTTTTAAAGCACGAAACGGCACGGTTTGCTCGAACCGGTTACCTTCGTCAGCAGTTTCGTCATTACCACTCCTTTTTCCGAAACGAGAGGCCGTCGCCATGGGGCCATCGTACTGGAAACTTATGCGCTTCTTTCCGTCTGTCGTAATCAGTGGTTCAAATCCCATGTATCCGTCTGTCAAAAAGATTTCTACTGAGATACTTACTTCCATTGCGGTTGTGTTTTCGGAAGTCGCGAAAAAGCTAACCAGTCAAAATGGTTTTAGAAATGCTGGCTTATAGCATTTTAAATACACAGTCATTCGTTCTCCCTTTTGAAGACCGGTTTTAGGGAAAATTAAGCTGTTATTTAGCAGAGGCCTGTTAAAGGTGACTTTATTGAGTCCAAATAGGCCTTGCTAGGAGTGAAGTATTCTACTTACATAAAATTACCCCGGTAGTTGTCTCCTACTTTGGAATACAATCCTTTTTATTTCTTACTAGTGAACAGATAAATAGAACATCTTTTTATGAAATGTGTTGCCATTTCTCAAAATGTAGGTTGTAAATGTTTGTATAAAAGTAAGAGTATATTCCAAAGTGGAAAATCATCCCTGAAGAGCGTAAACACTCTCACGGTCTTAAACACTGAAGATCCATTGCTGCCAACAGTTGGTATCTAGAAGCAACACTGATATTAACCGTCCGAACTCTTGTACCAGTTTAACAGATCATTCTTCAAGCATTTGTCCTCTTAGGATGTTCCAAAGCACCATTTAACAGTAATTGTTTTCACTGTAAGGTACCTTCTGGTTCCATCTCTGGCGTTCTTTTGCCGACATATCTCCCGATACCGACCGATGGGCTCTTAAAAGTTGGTGTACCGCGGCTGGTACGCTCCGGTGGTGTTTGGTCACCAACGTCCCCTTAACAATGGATGATGATTAACAAAAAAAAATCTAAACGTGTTTGAACGTATAAATTCGTTGCAAGTGCGTTTATCATCTAAGTACACCGATTATCGATTTGATTACCATTGCCTATAAAGTTTTATTATATTGGGATCGCACATATGTGTTGCTATGTGTAACAAATTTCTTCCGCTGTCTTACCTTTCACATCAAACCATAACAGTACAAGATCAGCGTTTAATAGTTATCATATTCAGTGTCTTGGGTAGATTCAACAAAATCACACTAAATTTCACAATACTAGGATTATTTTACAGTAACAAAGGTAATAACAATGTACACAAATGTAAACTTAGCGAATGGCGTATTCATTTGTATTGCGAAGTCGGAAAAAAGTAATTTCGCGCGACTCTACAATAGGAAACTCTGGTTCTCTTATCTTGCCACGATTGGAGCAGGTTGGTACAGAAATAGTTTGATGCTAAAAAATCGAACTTTTAGAAAAGCTTTTTTTTTCATTCGAATACAATTTCTAAAATAAACATATAGGTAATCGTGATATTGATTTTATAATAAGTATTATCAATTTTATCAACTATCACCCGCTTATTCTGTTGTTGCAAGTAGCAGAATTTTTGATGATCAATTTTATCAAGTACCTAACTCCTGTAGCATAGAAAAACGCCCATAACAAAAATTAGGTACTAATATTAGAACTCAAAAAAATTTGTCGCTCATTACATGAAAATAAAACAGTGATAGACAAACATGAATTCATAACAAACAATTTAAAGGACGCCGTCTAGAGCGTAAACTTTCCTTAAGTTATACAAAACAATTTCACGGGTCATTTGAATTTGAAATGCAAGACGACATAAAAGGTGAAAACTCGCAATTCCGAGTAAATTATTCCTATTAGACACATAGGTTGGAAGTTGTAAAAGTTTCTAGATAAGACGGATGTTCTAGCAATTCACTCGTCTTTTATAGACATGGTAATCGCCTGTTAAACGCCACGTTAAGGACCTCTTTATTGAGGTGATGTGGGTAAGGATATTCTTTATCGATCCTACTACAGTGAAAGGTAGGTTTACCATTTAAACATTTGTGTCATCCACTGTTATATGTAAATGTGTTTCATTTGACAGAGTATCGGTTTGCAAAAAATTGGACTTGAAATTTTTGCGAGAGTTCGAAATACTAGGTTTAATTTTATTATTGCTGTTTTTTATATTTGACTTTACACATTATCGATTGGAAATACTGCTGTAGTAAATCGTTCTTCTATTTCTGTTACAAGCTTGTTCCGATCGTTTTCAAAGCAAAATTGGACGAACCGTTTCGACACGAATTCGTAGATGTCTGGACCACGGCTTTACATACTAAATTAGGCACAGGAGATTTGATTAACGGCGCAAAACCAGCGCAGGCAAAATTGGAAAACGTGTTATTGAACATCTGTATCGGTGTCTATTGAGACATGATCGTATTGCCTCCTCATGTGCATTAATTTATTGTTATTTACTTAGTTGTTGTATTTTTTTAGATTACAAATAACAATACCTTGGAAAATAAGCAAACTAAACTAAACTTATTAGATAGAAGAACTCGATGTTTAATTCCGTAAAAGACGTTGACTGGTCCATCACCTGGGGCCTCCTGATCAAGTAGAAGTTGAGCTTATGTATATTAGACCTTTCGGGCTATTTTTCTCTGGTGTCTATTTAACGTAATGTAAAAACAGCTTGCGCCCACAATTAAGATACTCACCATAAATGTAGTCCTAGAAAAGTGTCCGTGTATTTCTTGTATCTTCAGCGTTTCACATTGTAGCCGGTGCTCCTATACTTACATTTAGGCGGAGTTGAAAGTTTGTTGAAAGCCCAAATAATCATCATTATCATCATCATCATCATTTTGAGATTGTTTAACACTAACTGTGGGCCGCTCATGTTAATTTTTAGCCTAGTGGCAGAAGCATCGAGTTGCATTTGACTGCTGTTACTTTCTGCATCTAGTTCTCCTAATAGTACTCTTAGGCGGGCTTCCGCGGACCAAGGTTAACAAAGTGCCACCGATGCAAACCCAAGGCGAAGTAGTGTCAAAATAAATGGAACTGTTCCGTCTCTACCAATCCAGTGCCAACGAAGAATTGTTTTAACCCTTGACCGTGCAATCGTCCCTTAAGAATCTTATACGTACATTCAGTCTCAGGGAGGGCACTGTCGCGTTTTCTAAAGTCCTGAGCAGGCTGTTGTTGCTTTCTGTATTAGGTAAGACCTCATGGTAACTTATACCAAACATCAGAATCAGATATTTTTTGATCTGCACCGCTATTGCTTACTGCGTCCGGTTCCCTACTGTCAGTAAGGATATACTTACGCGCAGTGCGAGTGGAGGGCCTATCGCGTTTCCCGAAACCCCGAGCAGTCATCATCTCGACGTTCTTGAAGCCCCTGGTCGGCCGTTGCTGCTTGGCGCGCGCCACGCGACCGTCCGCCGCTCCTTCTGAGAGGCACACGCATGCCGCTACGCACACAAGGAGAAACTGCATCGTGATGCTCATGGTTTCTGTTGACAAATTACTTATCTTAATATACATATAAAACATAGCCAAACGGATTAGTTCGTTGAAATGGCAATGGGCAGCACGCAGAACAGATGGCCGTTGAGGCCCAAAATATCTTGAATTGAAACCACGGACTGGCAAGCGCAGCGTGGGACGTCCATCAACGAGATGAACGGACGATTTGGTGAAGGCCGCAGGTTCGGGGTGGATGCAAGTCGCTTCCAACCGTAATGATTTGGCGTCAATGAGAGAGGCCTATGTCTAGCAGTGGACGTGCTACGGCTGAAATGATGATGATGAATATATATAAAAAAATACATGAAGGGTCCACGGAAAGAACATGTCTAGTCACTAAACAACTTTTTGAGTTATAGCAGTTTGAAAGTTTGAAAGTCATCACGAACAATTACTATGGTAACCATTTCTTTAAAAGTGAAAAAATATATATTATTTTCAGATATCCCTATTTAATATAATGGTAAGTTATAGTGCTTTGCGAGCTCTACATTTAGAGATTAAAATATCAATTTTCAAAAAAAGTGACTAGACATGTTCTTTCCTTGGACCCGCGTGTTGCCGCGTGTCCGTCTGCAAAGAATTCGTTTATCGCGGGAGCTATGCAAGCTTTCGGAATAAAAACTATCCTATCTCCTTTCCGGGGTCTAAAAATATTTAAATACCAAATATTTCATCTAAATCAGTTCAGCGGTTTAAGTATGATTCTTCACATTAAATAACAGACAAACAGACGCACACTTTCACATTTGTAATATTGTATGGATTGGTATAGATGGATAAGCTTGACTGTCTGAATGTTTGGCTGGGTCATTAAGGCCCAGCCCAAAACCTTGGATCTAAAAACCTGAATATTACATACCGCACTCCTAGATCAACAGAGCATCAACTCAAAACAATGTACTTCAGTCAATTTTCGAAAGGTCTAAATTAAAATGGTTTATGTTTTTGAGTTGACGCACTGTTGATCTGGGAGTGCGATATGTATGCATGGAATAAGGAAGGATTTTTCGAAATTCCTTCGGAATAGGAAGTTTTACAAAAAGATTGCGGAGATAAGCTGGAATGTATGGGTTTTACGAGCCGAGCTTCCGATATCATGTAAAAAGCATGGCGACGGGGCATAGGTAGCCAATAAATAGTTTCGGTTTTTATTTAGAGCTAAATTGAAGTTGAGTATGGCTTCCGTTTTATCAGAATCAGGCAATTTTTATGCAAAATAACTGTAATAGTACTGTTTTCCAGAATCTATTTATTCTCTTTTAAATTTAAAAAAAATATCTACTGCTATAATATATATTTGGCGTGCTAATATTGATATAACGTGTATTGTTTCAGTTTATACAGTTAGTCAAAAAGTTAGGTCGCTGTGAAGACAATAGATTAATCATGTGGCTGCAATGTAAGAAAGAAAGAAGAAAGAAAGAAAGAAAATACATTTATTTACAACATCACAAGACACATCATCAATATTTTACAAAACAAAAAGGCAACACTAAAGCTAAAGATAGAATGTGTCATTGCGGTTGCAAATCGGACACTGGCTCAGCATAATGCTGAGGCGTTTAAAGCACCCCAGCGCTGATTTTCAGCCAGTACCGTTGGTGACACCCAGATCGCTGTTTACATAGATAAATAAATAAACTGCACACTAATAGCTACATACAATGTCACTGTTAAAAGTGGTTTAAAAGGTTTTTATCAAGTAAAAGTAACCTTGATCACCTCAAAACCTTAACGTTCCAAATGTTCACACCTCACTAGATAACGATACCCCAAAATTCCCATGAAAAAATGTGCTAACTCTGAAAATTCTGCTAACTTTCACTAAGCACGGTGTAAAGTGCAACATTATGGACCACTCAAAGTTTTACGAGCTGGAACTAATGTGCGTCGTGTCGGAGGTGTGCTAACAAGCTCCCGATCGCGGCCCACATTTCACAGAAGCTTACTTTATGACGTAGAGTTTTATCCCCTTCAAATAGTAAAACTTGTTTGACATTATTGTATTGTGAAAGGTTGAGGATGGGATGTTTATGACCAGCAGACGCATCTTTATGAGTGGTATTAGATTTCGCAGAAACTACCAGTCGGGCACCAGGAGGTTTATCTGCCTGCGGCTTACTAGCTATGTTTTGATACCTTGGATTATTTTTAAACGACTGGTTAGCCTAGTGGTTAATGACTCTAATCATGAAGCTATAGGTACTGGGTTCAAATCATGGTACTGAGCAGACCTTTGTATGATGAATGGGATGTTTGTACTCTTATATATGCATCTGTATAAGTATGTTTATCCGCTGTCTTGCACCCATTGTAACAAGCTTAGCTAAGCATGGAGCTAAGTCAATTTGTGCAAACGTCTCATGGTATCGTTTTATTTTACCTATTAAAATTGATGCACTAACGAGAATAGATTGTCTGTTTTTACAAGCTCAAAAACTTTGGTCAATATTGAAAAAAAAAGATAATTTCAACGTTGCTCTTTCAACGTTCCTCTTTCAACGTTATCCATATAATAATGAAAACATGAACAGTGAACGTTAGATAAATTTGTTAGATTCTATTATACAGGGCATCGCACAGGAAGCCCTAAGCTTAGGATAATCTGCCGCTATATCCGTCCACGGGGAAATCGCATTTTGTGCCACTCCTCCACTATGCATTTATAAGTGAGCATTAAAATTGCAGTGGGCAGGGCACATTGCTCGTAGAAGTGATAGCCGATGGGGTCAAAAAGTTAGCGTAGAAAAAGTGTAGGTAGGGTTTCAACAAGATAGACCGACGACCTGTGGCCGTATTGTCTAACGCGCGGACGCTTGCCATCGCTTTCACCAGAAAAATATCTACCTAAATGTCAAATATTTACAAATCTTTTAAAACTAACTTGTGTGCCTTCATTGCAAAACTCCGTATCCGGTGGCAATTGCAACATATTCGTTCTTGTATAAGTAGTACGACATAAAACAGTACAAAGCCCTAAGCTCTCATTCTGAGAGGAGGCCTGTGCCCTGCAGTGGAACGTATATAGGCTGGAATGATGATGATGAAAACAGTACAAATAAATTGAAAAATAACTAATATTATATACGACATAGTTCCCATTTTCAAGCATTTCACATCAAAAACGTGACAGTTACTCATTTAATTTCTACCTTATTTGATTGGTCGATTCTGAGTGGGACTCTGAAGCGTTTCAATCGCCATATCCATGTGTACCTAATGAAACTCGACAAAGGATATGTCCGACAATCTATAAATTCTAATGACTACCACCACGCGCGGTGTGGTGTGTCGGTCATTATTCGAGCGTTTGTTCGGATAACTTCCATGGACACATTTTTGTAGAAATAGCCGAATATTCTGATACTGCTTCTAATTATTGGAAGAAGAACAGGACCTCTAACAAATTACTGAGTATAACATTAAAATCTTCAGCTAATTCTTAAAAAAATGTCACCACGAAAGCCTGTAGTTTTTGTAGTAGAGTCATGTTGTAGCTAGCCGCTGCATCACGAATGGGCCGGCTCGTCCGGGGCAGTACCACCCTCTCACAGAACACCGGCGTGAAGTAGCAGTACTCCCTGCTGCGTTTCGTACGGTCAGTGAGAGCGCTGGGGGCCCAATACCTCTCCCCCTCCCCTATTCCCTCTCCTTTTTCCTTAGGGCTGACAACGCACTGGCATCGCGTAAAGCGCTGCGGGTGTCTATGGACTGTGGTGATCATTTAACATCAGGTGACCCACTAGTTCATTTGTCTGGCCTCTCTAACATAAAAACTAGTTGACTACGGAACCCTAAAAGATAAAAGAGGCGGTTAAAACGCTCGAATAATGACCGTGGTCGCAGAATAGCATTTGGTTTTAGTTCAAGGAGATTATCCTTACATTTTCGCAACATACGGTGTATACGGTGTATACCGCTGTATAGCGGTTGAAACACTTTAGAGTCCCACTCTTCTGCATGTCTCCTTCCACTTTATTAAACGAATTTCAGGATTAAGACTTGTTTTAAAATCTAATTTGCAACTTTTAACATAATTTGAATATTTTGGCCTAGTAATCAAGACTCCGTACGGTAAATTGCTTTTAATTACATAGCAACCTACCCATTAAGGCAAATTGTTGTGCTGCCTTTATTGATTGATAATTAGATACGAACGGCAACTTCTCGGTCAACAATGTATGGGATGCATGAAACGGAGTGATTCAATTTACGTCGGCAAAGTAAATTACAGATAGATTACACAGATTGAACGAGCTGGCGTTGGTGTTGCCTTGTTTAACCAGAAGATAGTTACTATTAGATTGACAATGACAACGCAGAGTGGTGTAGATTCTTATCAACATGTTGAGAACGAAGGGTTATCGGCTGTTCTTTGTCACTATTCAAAAGTATGACAATATTTTTATCCACTAGTAAATATTTACCCCTTATGAGACAAGTTGATTTTCAATACATTTTCAGAAAGACTTTTAAATTTGGCGTATTTCTCTACATTTTTAGTTTGTATGTTTGAATATTTAGCTCAATCTTGATTGACGGATAGATGGCCTTAGGGCTGGCTCTTTCTCTGTCAACGTATTGGCATTTCTATACAACGAGAAACCGCAGCCAGCCTTATGGGCACACTGCCCAATAGCAGAAGTCTGGATGATATTTGTAAATTATAGGTTTTAGGCTAAGTCATTTTTATTTTCAACGACCGCTTTAGCCTAGTTGGTAGTGACCCTGCCTACAAAGCAAGAGGTCCTGGGTTCGAATCCCGGTAAGGGCATTTATTTGTGTGATGAGCACGAATATTTGTTCCTGAGTTATGGTTGTTTTCTATGTATTTAAAGTATTTATTTATCTATATAAGCATGTTTATCGTCGTCTAGTACCCATAGTACAAGCTTTGCTTAGTTTGGGACTAGGTCGATTTGTGTAAGATTGTCCCCCTAATATTTATTTATTTATTTATTTATGTAAGAGTGGTCAAACGAACTTGCGGGTCATTGATGGGAAGCAATCACCGCCGCCCTGGACACCTTCAACACGAAGGGTATCACAGGTGCGTTGAGAGATAAACTCGTTTTTAGGGTTCCGCAGTCAACTAGGAACCCTTATTTAAAGATCCCTTAGTTATATTTAAATACCACTCCATGAATGTTTTTTGTTGGTTTTAGCTTTTTTTCTTTTGTTAATTACTTACTGTATATTTTGTGCGAATAAATAATATAAAACATATAATAATGTAGATATTAAAAAATATCACGAAGATAATGTTTAACCTAAATTAACGACTAAGATAGTTTTACCCTGAGAAAATGTTTAGTTCCACAAGATAGTGACACCTAAATGGATTACAATAGACGGATGGATGGATGGACAAAGTACCTATACCTACTACATAATACGCTACACTAACATAATTTACAAGTTACATGGGTGACCGAGCTTTGATCGGGCTAAAAGTCGAGAACACGCGTTTCCCCAGAGATAAGACCTATTCTGGTCGATTCGATTGTTCCCGAAAACTTAGTAGCAAATTTTATCGAAATTACTAGAGCCGGTTCCTAAATATTTTAGACCCATCTCAAAACAGTATTTGGGCGATGATATCTCAAGAATTATTTTAATTATAATTTCCTTTTAAACTACGTGACTCCTAGGTATAGTTTGCATATTATAGTAATTGTTTGACTGATACATATTTACTTTCTAACAATTATATTACAAGTCAAAATTAATCTGGAATTAAACATGAGGTGGTTGATTTAGTTTTATTTAACACCCCTGGAAAGATTTTTCACCGGAATTTTCGTTTCAAAATGTAGTTCACGCGCGCTATACTTTGAACATTGACCAATGTGAGAAAAGAGGTTGTTTACCACAGTAAAAAATCGTGAAATACATTTAACTAATCCAACGACCTGTTAAAAAAAAAAATAGCATGATTCTGCAAATAACTAAGGATATATTCATAATTCAGAAATAATCGAAAAATGCCTACGTAAAATATCTAGTTTTTATTAGAAATTATACAGCTCAGAATGGAAGTATCCCTATAAATCAATTTCCTTTGAGGTATGTTCAAAAGAATTGCGGGAGGTTTACATGAAATTGGTTCCGCATACTTTGAGAACAAGATACGGAGCGCTGAATTGAATGTTTACCTAATTTTTTATATCATAAATAGTGAAAGTCATCAAATGGAAAACAAAATCAGATAGATTAAGTCTTAAAGTCTTAAAGTTCTTTACACAGCCGTTATAAGAAAAAAAATGGTCAAACAAACGTCAAAGTGCCCATATTTTCTGAATATCAATACCTGATTCATTCAAACACATATCTATCAATTTATTGGGCAAGTAACATGTTGCTGGTTACTTATATTATTCGCCCGCCTACGACCACGAAACCCAATTGAAACTTGGTATGTTTATTGAATAGTAAAAAAGTAAAGAAGAAAGTTAGAAAAGAAGTGTAACATAGTATTGTTTGCTGATGATACTTCTTTGATTTTTAAAGTAAACAGGCAACAAGAAGATCAAAGTCACATCAATGAGACTTTAACAGCTGCGCTAAACTGGTTCACCGCAAATAATTTATTACTGAATGCAGCCAAAACTAAATGTATAAAATTTACGTTGCCTAATGTAAGACAGGTTGACACAACTATATCCTTAAATGGAGAAAATCTGGAACTTGTGCATGAGACTGTTTTTCTTGGTCTTACCTTGGATCGAAATTTGCAATGGAGTCCACATATTTCTGGTCTTGCTGGTAGATTGAGCTCTGCCGCCTATGCTGTACGAAGAATCAGGCAATTTACCAACGTAGAAACTGCCCGGCTTGTTTATTTCAGTTATTTTCACAGCATAATGTCTTACGGCTTGCTAATTTGGGGCAAGGCAGCCGACATCGAAACGATCTTCATTCTACAAAAGAGGGCAGTCCGGTCTATCTACAACCTTGGCTCCCGGGTTTCACTAAGAGAACGCTTTAAGGAGATAAACATTCTCACAGTAGCTTCACAGTACATACATGATGTGATATTGTATACACACAAAAATATCAAGTCCTTTAAGAAAATGTCAGACGTACATGATATCAACACTCGTAATAAACACAAGCTTGTCGTCCCTAAATTCCGTATACGGAATATAAGCAAATCCTTTGTGGGAAACTGCGTGAGATTTTACAATAAAGTCCCTGTAGAAGCATGGAAATTGCCACACAACTCTTTCAAAGAATACATAAAGAGTGCACTCCTGAAGAAAGCATACTATAAAGTTGAGGAGTACTTATGTGATAATGCCACATGGCCAAGACTGAAAGCCGAAGATAATTAGTATGTCGATATGTGATACTTATGATGTAGTCGTGTTTGTGTGTGCGTGTGTGTGTTTGTGTGTGTATGTTTATGTTCATGTGGATGTGCTTTGTAATGTGAAGTGATGTGAAGTGTGACTTGTAGTGTCACGGCGCAATCCGCGGCTAGTTTCTGGTTCTGTTGCCGTTGTCCACTTAATTATAATAAGTAGGTACCTATTTGTTTGATATTCGGAGACCTTATAAATCTCCAGCTCTTTATATTAATATTATTATTAGTTTTGACCTTGGAGGCTTCTTACATCTCTAATGATTATGTAACTAGTTTACGTTGACATTTAGAGACTATATACATCTCTGAATTATTTAGATGAAGTATTTTTATTTATTATTAACTCAGGGACTTTATACATCCCTTTGCTATATTTAAGGCTGTATATTGTTAAGCTTATGGATTTAAACTTTTATATTTTAATTAATACTTTATTAACTAGTCACAGGCCCGCGACGCCGAAGTTCCCAAGACGGTCCTATAAGGCTTATGGGAACGGAAGCGATACATGCCCTCGGTACCGCTCTGCTTTCAGAGCATGACATGAGTGCGTGTGAGCCAACTTTGGGGGCGGCAGGCGTAAGCTTGCCTTTGAAATCCAAAAGTTTAATGGTTACTTGACCTGAAATGTGTTTTAACACATTCATTTTTAATGATTGTGACATTGGAAGACTATCTCTGATATATCTATTTTTTTTTTAACTATGGGACCCAATACATCCCTGTATTTTTTTTTATATAATTATTATTATTTTTTATTTAATTCTATATTTGTATGGTGTTTTAGTTTGTAATTTATTATATTTTAATTTGAAAAGATGTCTTCCTGCCAAGTTTCTTGCGGCGCATTCGTCTTGGCAATGATGGTCCTTACGAAAGCGCTGGTAGTTTAAAAAAGTGACATGTAAAAGAGCCCTTTGCGGCCTATTTGCAGAATAAACGTTTTGACTTTTGACTTTTAACTATATATATCTACGTGCGACGCAAAACCAAAAAATGAATTAAGAATATAAATAAGAAATAAACCCGGATACAAGTTGCTAGAGCCACATTTAATAAGATGAGGAAACTTCCGTGCTATCGTCAACTGAATATAAAGCTCCGAGTCAGGCTACGTTTATGTTACATCTGGCTTGTCGTCATATACGGTTGCGAAACGAGAACTCTAAAAGAAGACACAACAAGACGCCTATAGGCATTGAAGATATGGGGCTACCGTCGGATGTTGGACATTAGTTGGACATAAAAGGTCAGAAATGAAACTGCGGTCAAGCGCGTACATATTATACGTCCCGAACAATAATGCCGTCAATCAAAAAAAAAATCTAAAATTATTTATTTCAATAATCATAGCCTACAATAACAGTATTAACGTTGGGACTTCCTAGTAAGTATACAATACCTGTGTCAGGAAGTCCCGCTCTTCCATAATTAATTAATCACTATGAATATCGAAGAAAATTCTTAAAAATAAAATTAAAATTACATCAATTCATAACACATGCAGGAATTAAAAGGCGCAAGATTGAGTATCTCAGTCAGGTGCGTAGGAAAGACAGATACTTGCTGCTGGAGTTGATAATGTTGGGAAAAGTAAAAGGAAAGAGAAGTGCTGGACGAAGGAAGAAATCGTCGCTGCAGAACATTCCATCGTCTCCCTCAAAGGTCTGTTCCGGAAGGCTAACGATAGAGAAGAGTACAGGAAGCTGAAACACTAGTAGAAGAAATAAGAAAGATATAAAAATCTTAATTAATAAACTATGTTTTTTTTTACCTTTTCTTTATTGAGCTTTGCCAGCCAGGGCTATCAGCTTAAAAAGGATACATTTTTTGCCTAACACAGAGAAGATAATCATTTCACTGAACAGGTTTGTAACCTTTATGAAGAAGGTGTGTTTTTGAAACAAAATAATTGAGTCCAAACCAAGCGTCAATATTTCCGTTATTTTAACTAAATTAGAACAGTGCAAATGACGCCGCAATGTGACATCAAAAAGGGATACTGTCACTCAGCAGATTGGCAACACTGGATTTTGATAGAGCCCTGGTTTTTACTAGAGTGTATTTCAGAAAGTGGTTATCAAATGGCGTATAACTATTTTCTTAAAGGTAGTGTAGTCATGAGCTATGTTATTACTATAGTATAAGTTACGCTGTAGATACCTATTCTTATTTTAAAATTTATTCGACAAAAGAGCCCCTCGTGGTCGAGTCCATTCGAAACCAAATTTCAATATGCAACGGATGCGCATCCATTTGTATTTGGAGTAGTAGGTCGGACATGTTTTTATTTTTCATATAAGGGTAAAAGAAAAATCCTGTTGTTCTTTTTGTGAAGATGACATTGTAATTTTTTTTTTTTAATTGTATTTGCAATACTATTAAAATATCCTTTATTAAATAACACAAACCACAACAACCTACGTTTAAGATTCCACAAGATTCAACTATTTAATGGGAAAACATCGTGAGGAAACCTTCACACCCCTGGGTAGAAGTTACCTATGGCCTTCCCTATTCCCGCACTGGGCCCGCTTGGAAACTACTCCCATTGTGAGAGGATGCCTGTCCACTGCAGTGGGACGTATATATGCTGGGATGATGGTGAATAAACACCATTAAATTAATCTAGAGTATTTAAGCAATAATTGAGCAGGTATAAGTGAGTATACCCTAAGTAAAAAAATTCAAGAATTTTTAGGAGATATTTGAAAAAAAATATATACCTACTTACATTTACTTCGACGTTCAAAAAGTTGTTTTTTTTTCTATTTTTTTTTTCGAGGCTTTAGTGCACCTGTGTGACTATGCCAGCCTCATTGGGAGACTCAATGAAAAAAAGTTGTTGCTTGTCGTCAAAGACGTGACGTCATTTTAAATGCAAATTTTTGTTGAAAGGTCTTTCTACATAGAGTCCTTCATGATGACGCGTGCTGTGGTTCTTATTACAATGTCTATTTACTTAATGTCTAATTTTGACAAATTCACGCGTCTCGTGAAAGGTATTAGCTATACAGGGGTATAAATTTGGATTTGCTCAACCACCGAACAAAATATTCCTGATCCATTGTACAGAGATATATTACTGAGGAAATTATGCCAGAGCTATAAAAAACTTTCTATTCCCAGTGCTGAAAACAAAGTTTAGCACGTCACTGTTCCCGCGACATCTATGTTTCATGAAGCAATTTTAGGAAAAAATGTCACTGCAAAATGAAACAAAAGCTTTTCTAAACCTTTTGTCTGTTATACTGGGTTAAAGAAAACAATACATACGTTTTGTATGTACATTAAATGTTACAAAAAAAACAACGTCCTACCTGGGTTCATTATTAGAAAAGGAAAATGTTTTATACTATTCTCGTGGAATGTTTTGTAAAATAACAGTGTGTCGTAGAGTCAACATACAGGAAAAAGTCCTTCCTACATTTGCTATGCCTCTAGTGACTGCCTATTTCATTAAACGAAATTACTTTTGATCATGAAGAAATGTTGTCCAACACTAATGCATACCCTAAGCAAACGCATTTAATCTAATGATGGTGTTATTGTTTACAAGACGCAAAGAACAATAATTTGTTTAATCAGGTTTAATCCGACCACGATTATATTGAGCACTATAGGACTGTCGTAGCAAAACAAATATTCACACAGGCAGACCTTTTTCTCTGGCAAAATTCGCAGTTACAGTCTTCTATATTAAGCCCACTATATTACAGACCTTCACTAAATAAATAAAATTATAAATACCATGGGACAATTTAACGCCAATTACCCCAAACTAAGCAGAACTTGGAGTACGGGTGCTAGTTAACGAAAAAACATGTGTGTGTGAATTTTTATTTTTGTAATGTCACTGTACTGTTTTTGGTGATCAATAAAGAATACTTGTATTGTATTGTACGTATATCGATGAAGAATCCAAAACTCCAGGACGGAAATTGGTATTATTGATACAAGTAGGTATAAAAATATCTGCCCCGATTGCGGAGCAAACCAGGTAGCCCAAGCTTCGTATTCAGGTTGTCTAACTATTAGGCTATCTGTTTGTCAAACAGAATCCAATATTGAAAATTTACTTAGTTGCGTATAGTTACAAATAGTGTGTTGTTATACCTACTGCGTAAAGACTCTCGCTCTGAGTCCTAAGTTAGGACTCCTAACCAGAGAAAAGATAGCAAATTCAGTATTATCAAGTTATTAAAAATCCATGGAGGCCTAGCGGTTAAAAAAGCCATGGTGGCCTAGCGGTTTGACCTATATATAGCCTCTCAAGCAGAGGGTGGTGGGTTCAAAATTTCAAATCCCGGCTCGCACCACTGATGTGCGAAATTAACGGTGAAGGAAAACATCGTGAGGAAACCTAATTCAGCTGAGAAGAAATTCAATGATGTGGGCCAAGTTCCCAATTTGCACTTGGCTCGCGTGGGAACTACGGCCCAAGCCTTCTCATTCTGAGAGAAGGCCTGTGCCCTTCAGTGGGACGTATAGGCTGGGATGATGATGATGATGATGATGATTATTACTAGTATAAAAATAAATATTTAGGCATATTACTTTTAGCCAATCGACACGACATTCTGTTACGCCTGAAATATTCTAGCTTCATTACTAGAACTTCTTTATTTTATCTTTATTAGAGCCCTCGACTCTTGAGGGAGTACGATTACGTAATAATGTAAGCTAGCGTCTGGTCAAATTATAGTGTCTATCTTCCTAAATGGTTGGAACTCTCACATCGGTGCGGTTAACGTATGTACGACCTAATAATTCGTGTCCTTATGGCAAATTACATGAAGGCATCAATTGGTCGTAGATAATTCTTCTACATTCTGGGTCAGCAAATACTCGGTTTACGTTAACCGCGTTACACCGAATAAGGACCTAGATGCGGAATTTAGGGAGTATTCCAATATGACTATATGACTCTAGATAATGAAGACTTGGAGGTGAAGAAATGACATATTTGACCAGCTCTAGGACACCAATACAGGTCTTACGATCAGTTGCCTCACTTTTATTGTAAGTGACAGCACTGCACAGACACCTGTAATTTATCGAACGGCTTACCGAGGTGTTACTATTTAAGAAGAATAAGATTCAACTGATTTTTGTGTCTAGTAATTAAGATTATGGGTAAATGACCTTACCACACGCAATTTTTTTTTGTGTAATGTAAAAACACAGACTTGAAATACTAGGAGCAGACTTGACATAACGAGTCCAAATAATAGCAAAAACGCACACATCTCTATCACACAAACACTTACCGGTGAAAGGTTAATCCTGGTATATTTCCATATGTAAACACTTTCACAAAGGTAGGCACTAAATTTCACCATCTTTAAATCTAAATCAGTTCTAATTTTTATGAGAAAAACATTAAAAAATCTCAGTTTACCAAAAAATTAGCTTGCAGCTTCGGCAGCTTATTCTATATGACTGACGTTCAAAACATAGCATGTGTCATTTTTTTAAGGTTTCTTGGACAGTGTTGCGACACATGAGAAAACGGGATGACAATATTCCTGATCATTGTAGCGTGAGGGAATAGGAAATATGTACGCACACACACGTAGTTCTGTCAAGTCTGCTATTACATTTGACGTCTGTGTGTAAAAAGAATACACAAAGCCATGCGGTATATTTCACGCAGACCATACGGTTGAAACGTTCGAGTATAATATGTCAGAAACTATCTAGTTGTCAATTGAACGGACACATATTAATGTCAGATACAGTCCCCAGTGTACCTACTATACGTCCAGTTAGCTTAGTTCTGATCTGAAAGTGCTAAAATTACATGTTGTAAAAATAGCATAACAAGGATGTTTTAAAAAAACAATCAAATTAAAGTATATATTTACAAGTTTTATAATTTATAACCCCAAACTAAATTATTACTGCCGGCAAAAGTCTATTTGTGCTAGTGTATTGCAAATTATTCATATACATAGAAATACCATGAATAAAGAAGACCATCGGTTTTAAGAAGGAAGCCGAAAAACATTGATATTTATTTCGTCCATAAATCAACAGTAAATTTGGATGGACCTCCGAAAAATTTCACTTTTGCGCCACATCAGTGTAATAACCATGTAACAGGGATACCGTGTATTTCATTTACTTTATAACGGAATCATTTCTATTATAAACAGTATTATTAATAGCTCCGTATTTTGATGTAATACGAGAGATATATCGCTTTAATTGTGGGCTTGACAGCTCGTCTATGGATAGGACTCAATGAGGGATTGAGTCATATTCATTTAATCCGATAGCCTGGATATTTTGAATGATTGGGCTTTTATAACACACTACTATCCTGCAGCTTTGCCTGTATTATAAATCCATGAAAATAGGTTACGGTAATAAGCACAACGGTCACTCGATCAATACTCTCTGTTCTTATTTAAAGTAAAGACCTCTAATAATAACCGAAAATCCCATCAAAATTTACAACTATTTTTTAAGAAATGTGACCAGATAAATGAGGCGGTTGAAACGCTCAAATAAACGCCTCAAATATCTTCACAAACAGTAGGATATACCAATGGCCGATGAAGCCAAAATGTTTTCGAATGGCGACCATTAGACTGGAAGACGCATTGTAGGCCTTCATACAAGATAGAGCGACGACCTGGTTAAGGTTGCGTTGGATACGGATGGCGCAGGACTGATCAGTTTGATGAATCTTGGGGAAGGCCTTTGTTCAGCAGTGGACGTATCTTTCGGCGGAAATAATGATGAATTACTATACTCGCGTAAAAATAGGGTAAAAGTAAGTATCTTTGCTTAGCAGAGGGACAAAAATGGTTGTTAATAATTATATTTGGAGGAGCGTGGGACACCGCCCACGGTTTTAAGGACTGACGGGATTCCCGACTTGAAAATGTTACTTTTTGAATTACATTTTCATGTAGTTACCCAAAGGAATATGTATCTATCCAGCATAAAAAATTATAAGGTTTTATAAAGTGAGTGAAGTGAGTGTGTGTGAACATCTTTCGTTTGTTGAAAGAAGCCAAATTGCTCATCAAACTCAAGTTTAACTAGGAATGCTTTAAAATAAGTTTTTTTTATAATAAAAGGTTTTTCGCTGGCTGTATTTATACTGCCAACCAACTATTAACATATTTTAAGGCAATTCGACCACTGAAAGTGGGTAAAAACAAGGTAAGTTTAATGAAAGATTGTTGAAATACAACCGAATTGACCTTCTTTTTTTAAGTCTTTAAATAATATGATCTAAACAACGAGTCTTATTTCATTTAAAATTTAGAGCGACACTATATTTTAAGTAGCATTGTCATAGCTAAGTAGCGAATAAGAAAAATAAACCTACCAAGATTTTCATGATAAAACCGCGAAAGAAAATATAAAAAGGGAAATATTATTTTCCTTCCGAAGAAAGGGCTTCAATTTTGATAACTACACCGAACGTATATATTTTTTTTCATATGTATGATGAATTCCTTTATTTTTAGTTCAGGTAGGTATGTGTTTTTATGGATTTTACCATAATAATGTATTTTTTCCTGAATCAGCTTTGTTGAACCGTATCTAAAAAAAATGTTATATGTAGTGATATTGTTTTGAATCCGTCTCGATACGTACTCCGTACTTAATTATCATGTATTTTGGACTATTAAATATCTGTAATTTGTCTGATGACTCAGACTGTAATACATACAGGTATATTTCATACTAAATACAAACTGAAATATATGGATGCACAGAAAAACCCAAGAAAAAAGACCAGCGCTGGGAATCGAACCCAGGTCCTCAGCATTCCGTGTCGCGTGCCATTCCCCTACACCACCACTGGTCAGGAGTTTAGACACGAATTTTTCCTATACATACATATCTCAATCTGATAGATAATCACTTAATTATATAGCAGTGATATACCACAATCTATGTTTAATCCCTCATCGAGAGACTTCAACACTTCTTCGGAACAATTATGATTCGCTATTATTATGATGTGGATATATAATTAAATAGGTAAATGCATTTTCCTCATATTAAATTAAATGTCTACTACACCGCTTGTGCTGTGCTAGTGACGAATCTTTTATGTAAGCATCACCGTTCTATATAGTTAGGTAGGTACATAAGTTTAACCCAAAACATTGTTAACCGTACGTAGCCAGTTTATACTGAGCAACTGCCAACTTGTTGAATCCCCCTCGACGTAAGCTCCCGGCTCCCTAAATTTCCATGCACATTGAATATCCGAATATCACCTTTGTTTATATTGCCAGTTATTCTTTGCGGGGTGACTTTTTGATTTATCTTTCGCTTCGTTTCGCTTGTTTTTTTTATTCACGTGTTTTGGTGGAAGTATCCTTGTGAATTCGTGATGATTAGGAGTTTCAATATTTCAGATAGTTTTCTAAAGTATAAAGGGATTTTTTTTTTCTTTAAAAGAAATATAATTTAACAAGATAGTCATTTAAAGAGACATACGAGTAATTATTGACATATTTTTTGGTTTTATTAGCATACCTAGCAATTTGTTTAGCGTCAAGCCAAAAGACGCGAGTTCGAATTCTAGCTGCGCACCTGCAACACTTTTTAGGGTACCGTACCCAAAGGGTAAAAACGGGACCCTATTACTGAGACACCGCTGTCCGTCCGTCTGTCCGTCTGTCACCAGGCTGTATCTCACGAACCGTGTCGCTATAACAACAAAGTAAAAAACCGAATAAAATAAATATTTAAGGGGGCTCCCATACAACAATCGTGATTTTTTTTGGGAATAATATAATTAATTAACACATATTCTATATACTATACAAGAAAAATACATTAGAAAGTAATAACAAATGATTTTTTTTTTGCTCGTTTTTACTTTATATTGATAACGGCAACAGGTAGGGTACTCACAGAATATTTAGTTATATATTAAATTTACAAATAAATATTTAAATTAAAATGAAACAAATATTTATTTATTTTATTTATTTATTTTATCCCATACAACAAAAGTGTTTTTTTTTGCCATTTTTATAGATAACTAGCTAACCCGGCAAACGTTGTTTTGCCAATATAAAATATAGCCTATGACCTATTCTCAGACCTACCGAATGTAGAGAAAAAGTTTTCATGAGAATCGGTCAAGCCGTCTCGGAGGAGTTCGGTAACAAACACCGTGTCACGAGATTTTTATATATTAGAGATGGTACGGAAACCTTCGTGCGCGAGTCCGACTCGCACTTGGCCGGTTTTTGCTTTAAAAAGTCTTTGACTACTACGGGTACTTTTGCCAAATCAATAAGTTGTATTAAAAATATATTTGTAGGTACTTTTTGTTTGCACTTGCATTCATCTATTTGATGAATCGATCAACAGGAAGGGGGTAAAATGTTCAATATTGAACCTTTTTTACTAAGTTTTATGTTCTTTTAATGTCTATGTTTAATTCTAAAATTAAATTATTAAAAAATGTGACTTCTTATGTCAAACCCAAACTAAACGGTTGTTCTTATTTCCTCCTAAGGAATTATATTATTTAAACCCAGTTATTACCTATTACTTACCCTTATTTTATTCATTTGGTCCTTCGTTAGAAAATTATTGAATCAGTGCAGTTTAAATTCAGTGCAGAAAATATCCTTTATCCCGAGAAAAATGGAAGAAATACGTCTGGCAGAATTAAAGTCAAGACGATCCTCTATCAAAGGTAGAATTACAAGAATTATAAATTATGTAACGGATGAAAAGAATCACACCAATATTGCCGAAGTTAGGGCTCGCATGGAAAACTTGGAGAAGTTATTTGAGCAGTACGACCTAATTCAGGTTGAGGTGGAGAGTCTCGACCCGGCATCGACCCAAGCCCATGAAGGGGACAGAAAAGACGTCGAGAATAAGTACTTCTTAGCCAAAGCCTTAGTATATAACTTATTAGAAGCTCCGTCACCCTCGCCCCGAACGGAGACAGCAATCACAGCATCGCGTGAAAAGTTTCGGCTGCCTAAATTAGAGATACCAAAATTCGATGGCGAAATGCGCAATTGGCCGAACTTTAAGCAATTATTCATCGCAGTGATAGACGCAAATTTAACTCTCAGCGATACAGAGAAGCTGTTTTACCTGAAGTCAGCCCTGAAAGGAGAAGCGGCTGGGCTTATCTCTGCTTTAGCTGTTGGGGAGGAGAGCTACATAAAAGCATGGAGTATTCTTCAAGATAAATATGAAAACAAAATGGTTGTGGTGAACTATTACCTTAACAATATTTTTAGTTTCCAAACGATTAATAGGTCCAATTTAAAAATATTCCTAAACAACTTACAGCAATCATTAGATAGTTTGTCTGTTTTAGATTTACCCGTAGAACATTGGGACTTAGTGCTTATTTACATTATTTGTCAAAAATTAGACAATTCTTTGCGAGCTGCTTGGGAGTTTCATAGAGAGCATAACGAGTTACCCAATTTAAAAGATTTAATGGACTTTCTTAGTCACCGGGCTACTGCGTTCGAGATTCTCAATGACAAATCTTCTATTAAGCCCCAGCAGACTCAGCATAACGCACGAACATCTTATGTGTCATCAAAGCTAACAAACTGTATGTGTAATGGATCACATGAGTTGCACAAGTGTCCGATTTTCCTCGAAATGCCTTCTATTAAGCGTAACGAATATGTCAAAGGGAATCGCTTATGCTTTGGATGCCTTATCCCATATAAATTTGGTCATAAATGTACCGAAACTTGCAGCATTTGTAGCAAAAGGCATCATACTGCCATCCATGTGGACCAGCGAAGCGTGTCGGACTTACCGACTGGTAGTATGAGCGGCGCAGCAGCCAGCGCGACTGCGGATCAGAGTAAGCTAGCCACGGTCTCGTCAGCGCTCGCGAGTGACGCCGCCGCGGTACACTCCAATGTCCTACTCTCTACAGCGCTTATCAAGGTACGGTCTGCTAATGGTAGCTGGCTAACCGCCAGAGCTCTGCTTGACTCAGGTAGCGAAGTCAACATTATTACTAAAGAGCTAGCGGATAAGCTAGGTTTAGCCCGTTTCGAAAGCAATATAACTCTTAAAGGGATCGGCAACTTGACTAAGACGGCTAGTGATAGCGTACGTTTACATATTGCTTCGAGATTTAATGAGTCCAACTTTAGTTTGAACTGTGTGGTATCGGACCACGTTACTGTGCCTTTACCTCACGTTTATATTAATACACAGAACTGGAAGATACCCAAATCTTGCAATTTAGCGGATCCATTGTTTTACCTACCACAAACAATTGATTTACTTATTGGCGGAGAATTATTTTATGATTTATTAACTAACAATATTATTGCGATCGGCAACAAAATGCCTCGACTTATCGAGACAGTGTTCGGCTGGGTGACAGCTGGCCCTTATGAATGCGTTACTACTCGTTCTGACGTAGCGCAAGTAGCGTTATGTTCGAATATTACGCAGTGTCCGAATGATATTCTGTCAAAGTTCTGGCAGATGGAGGAGCTACCGTCAGCTCAGGTAAAGTCCCCAGAGGACGAGTACTGCGAGAAGCTTTATAGTGAGACTACCACGCGTGAGGCGGACGGTAGGTTTGTAGTCAACCTTCCTATACCGAATGAGAAACTTCAAACACTAGGTGACTCTTTTAAAAAAGCATACAGCTGCTTTATGTCGTTAGAATCGAGGTTAATGCGAAATAGCGATTTATATCAACAATATAGAGATTTTATACGCGAGTTCATTGACTTAGGACACGCGGAGTATATCAGTAATTTCAAAGAAACGGATACTACTATCCCGATATTTTTCCTGCCCCATCACGCGGTTATTCGACCACAGAGCGTTTCTACTAAATTACGAACAGTTTTTAACGCAAGTTCAAAGAGTTCAACGGGCGTCTCTTTGAATGACATTATGTATGAAGGCCCAAACATATTTTCAGAAATTACAGATATCATTATGCGCTTTCGTACCTTCCAGTACGTCTTTTCTGCGGATATTGTCAAAATGTTTAGACAAATTAATATCAACCAAAGTCAAAGGCCTCTTCAAAGAATCCTTTGGAGAGATAGTCCGAGTGAATCACTTAAATGCATTCAACTTAACACCGTGACCTACGGAACCAAGAGCGCTCCTTATTTAGCATTTAGGACTATGTTAGAGCTAGCTAATATTTATGAAGACCAGTACCCTGAAGTCTCCAAATGTCTTCGGCTCCAGTGCTACATGGACGATATTTTTTACGGGTCCAATAACATCGAGAGTGCTATTAGAATTAGTTCAGAAATAAGCCAAGTACTCGCTGAAGGTCAATTCTTGTTGCACAAATGGTCTGCGAGTGATAAAACGATACTTGAAAATTTACCTGCCTTTCTTAAGTCATCCGAGCACATTAAGACTCTCGTAGTTGACAGTTCTTCAACTTCAACTTTAGGTAAAATGGGATTCAAAGTTAGATAATTTTGGGTTATTTGTAAATCAACAAAATCTTGCAAATCTTACGAAACGAACTATATTGTCGAGTATTGCAAGAATATATGACCCGATGGGATTCTTAGGCCCATTTGTTATATCTGGTAAAATTCTTATGCAAAAAATTTGGAAAGAGAATTTAGATTGGGATGATAACGTGCCTGAGCACATTCGACTAGAGTGGCTGAAGTTTAGTAAAGATCTAGAAGCTGCTACACAGATAGTCGTGCCGCGTAAGTGTTTGCCCGTAGTACCTGACAGATTTTATTTAGTTGGGTTTAGTGACTCATCAAGTGCAGCATACGGAGCTTGTGTTTATTTAGTAGGTGTCACAGCAGGGTCACCAATCTCAGCGCGAAAGGCTAAAAGTAGAGTAGCTCCTTTAAAAGCTCTTACGATTCCGCGTCTGGAGCTATGCGGAGCTCTATTACTATCTCGACTTGTAGTCAAAGTTAAGGCTGCTTTATCTCATGTTATAAAAATAGACGAAACGTATTTGTTTTCCGATTCCAATATCGTTTTGAATTGGATTAAATCTCCTTATGAAAAATACGCTATATTCATAGCAAATCGTATTTCTCAAATTATGACCAATACAGATAACAATCACTGGTATTATGTCAGGACACATGAAAATCCAGCGGATTTATTGACAAGAGGCATTTCTCTCAGTGAATTGAAGTGCTCTAGCCTTTGGTGGCATGGACCAAGTTGGTTAGAGACTAATGTGTCAGAATGGCGGTTGACACATACGGCCCCACCTTGTGAGCCAGTTATGTTAGAATTAGACAGTATTAAGTGCGTAACTCCCGCTACTGTTGAAGCTAAAGAAGATAATTTTATTGAGTTGTTTTCCAAATTTTCCAAATTTACGGCTCTCCAACGAACTATTGCGTATGTACTTAGATTCAGCGATAACGCGAGAAACTCAAGTAAAAAGTTAAAAGGTCCTTTATCCACACTTGAGCTTCAGAGAGCACGAGATTTTATAGTTAAAAAAATACAACAGTATAGTTTTGCTACCGAACTTCATGACTTAAAAGCTAACAAATCTATTAAATCCAATAGCAAATTGCTAAAGTTATGCCCAATATTAGATGAATATGGTATTATTAGGCTAGGCGGACGAATAAGTAACGCTTCTACATCGTACAATCACAAAAACCCGATTATTTTGCCGAAAGATAATCATGTAACGTCCCTCCTTGTTAAAAAAATTCATTTGAGTCTTTTTCACGCCGGTATTCAAACTACTCTAGCTACTGTGCGATTACAATATTGGCCAATCAACGGTCGGGCGGAGGTAAAGCGCGTCATACACAATTGCGTCGTGTGTATTAGATTTAGGAGTCAGACGTGTGAGCAAAAAATGGCTGACCTGCCAGCCCCCCGGGTCAATTTAGAACGACCATTTTTACATACTGGTGTCGATTTTACAGGCCATATTCTAATCAAATCTAATAGATTACGCAATGCTAAATTTATTAAAGGATATATATGTGTGTTTGTCTGTCTATCCAGCAAATGTATTCATTTAGAGTTAGTCTCAGATATGTCTAGTAACTCATTTATATTGGCTTTAAAACGGTTCATCTCCAGAAGAGGTTTGTGTCATACTATATACTCTGACAATGCAACCAACTTTAAGGGAACTCATCACGAATTAAATCAACTTTACAAAATGTTTAGAGATAAGAAACAATATAGCCAGATTATCGATTATGCATCTTTGAACTCTATCACTTGGAAGTTCACGGTACCGCTCGCGAGCCACATGGGTGGAATTTATGAGTCAGGCATTAAATCAGCCAAGAACTTATTAAAGCGTCAACTGGTTAACGTCAAATTACCATACGAGGAACTTATGACGATTATCGTGCAAATAGAAGGCATTCTTAATTCTAGGCCTTTATGTGCTCTCTCTGACGTTCCTAACGATTTATCGTGTTTAACACCGGCACATTTCTTAGTCGGAAGCTCTATCTTAAATATTCCAGAGCCCAATTTTGAGGCCTGGAGGAGCAACCCTGTTGTTGTATGGAAAAAGCTATCAGTTATTAAACACAAATTCTGGAAACAGTGGATGCTACAGTACCTTTCTGAGCTCCAGCAAAGACCAAAATGGGTCACCAGAAGAAAAAATTTAGAAATCAATGACTTAGTAATTATTAAGGATGAGTTAACCCCTCCTGGCTCATGGCCCTTGGCGCGAGTGGTGAGAGTGCACACAAACGCTAAGGACGGTTTAGTGCGATCCGCTACGGTGCGCACCGGTACAGGCGAATACGACCGACCTGTCAATAAGTTAATTTTACTTTTGCCTAGGGAAACTTAGTCCAGGCAAATTGGATTTTACCATATAAAAAATATTTAATTTATTCTTGTATTGGAATGTGCAATTATTTTTCTTTTGTTTATTCAATTAATGTTCCTAATTAAATATCATTAATTACTTGTTATGTGTTATGTCATAGGTACATAATATTAATTATTTAGTGTGTCTTTAAGGTTACGAAATTACATTATTATTTTTTACGGGGTTTTTATGTTTGTATTTGCTATCGCCCCGGGAGAATGTTCAATATTGAACCTTTTTTACTAAGTTTTATGTTCTTTTAATGTCTATGTTTAATTCTAAAATTAAATTATTAAAAAATGTGACTTCTTATGTCAAACCCAAACTAAACGGTTGTTCTTATTTCCTCCTAAGGAATTATATTATTTAAACCCAGTTATTACCTATTACTTACCCTTATTTTATTCACTAGATTCAACCCATTCAAGACACAAACGAGACGAGCTAAATGCAACCTTGTATAAACAAGTGCATGAACGAAAACAAAGAGAATTCTTTATTCTTAAACGTTAAAAGGAATTAAAGTGTACGCAGATAATGCTGACTGCCGTAAGCTAAAAAAAGTACCTAAGCCATGTAAAAGCAGTAAAATGTTAATCGGTTTGCGTTAAAGGTTTAAGCTTTATTAACTTGATCGCCTTTTTTAATTTTGGTCCGAACTTTTTGTTTACATGCAACCAAATCTTTACGATAAACAGAATTGTTGTACCTTTCATTTTTTTGGGTTAAACGTACGGCAAGCATAAAGTGTTTGGTTACCTTGGTATAGACAAAAGAATAAATCCAAATATGTGACTCGGTGTATCAGCCAATCACGTTTGTTTTCATGTCGTTGTCTGTTTTCTGGTCTCAGATTGACAAAAAAAAACCAATTGGCTAAGTAAAGTTTTTTTAAGAGGTGCTAATTATATTTTTTTTCGACAGTCGGCGTTCTGAAGATCGAGAAACTGCAGCTGTTTTATTTTTATCTCCTATTGTTTACTGGAAATATTTTTTTAAGTGTTCGAGTTGACATTTGTGAGATTTAATGCCTGACAAGCCGTTCGTGCTCAGTACTTAGTAGAATCAGAAAAAAAACGAAGTCATCTGTCACTTTTGTCCATGTCAAACCGTTTGCGTTTCGTTTGCTTTGCGTTTTGGTGTGATTTTTGGAATATTTTTAACGACCTCCGCACAAAATCTGGATTTAAAATTTTACCGCATTTCTCCACGAATTATGCACGATAATTAAATCACGACTGAATATTTTCGATCATTATTTTGGAACTGCTTTTTGGACAATGCAAAGTAAACGAAACGCAAACGGTTAGATTTCATTTGACATTGACAATTGACTTCGTTTTTTTTTCTATTTCTACTAAGTACTGAGCATGAACCGCTTGTCAGCCATTAAATCTCAAAAATGACATCTCGAACACTTAAAAAAATATTTCCAGTAAACAATAGGAGATAAAAATAAAACAGCTGCAGTTTCTCGGTCTAGAAGACGACTACTGTCGAAAAAAAATATATTTAGCACCTCTTCAAAAAACTTTACTTAGCCAATTGATTGGTTGCTTCAATAAATCACATAGTAGTTTTGTTGGTTTACCCTTTTTTAAAGTACCGAAAGAAATGTCCTTGTATTTAAACAGTCCGAAACTGTTCTAAGTTTTCTGTTGAGGTTAATTGTTAATCCATGCGGAGACTGTACAAACCTGCTTGTCTACATTAGATATTTTGTTGATTCTCAAAGTTAATGTTCACAAGGATATTGTAGTTTCTCAAATTAGCCTCATAAAGTTTATGTTTCGACAGCTGAGTTGTTTCTCGGTTATAATACGCAATCTTGTGTTTGAGAAAGAGCGCATAATTACAAAATAAACATATTTTACATAATAGTAGCAGGTAGGTACTAAGATGGATGAATATATCGTTCTGAAATATCGGAACACGACGAGCCAATCCCAAAATTAATTTCGCGCTAAGATGGACTGTTCCTTTCGTATACAAAAGTCCACATTTTCACTAAAAAGTGAAAGCCATTATCATCGTCCCAGCTTATATACGTCCCACTGCAGGGCACCGGCCTTTTCACAGAATATGAGAGTTTGGCCTGTACACCATCGAATTTCGTCGTAAGTCACCGTAAATTCCGATAAATTCAGAGGTGCCCGAGCTCGAACCCACGACCTTGAGACGCTATAGGTCAAACCACTTAGGCCACCACAGCTAAAAGTTAAAGTAATAAGAGGAAATCAAAAGTTTTTACTAAGAAAACCATCATTACCGTAAATAATCGTAGCAAAGTGTGGTTCCTCATTGTTACGTTGAAGAATTTTATTTATTTGAAAGTGGCGGTGTTCGAGTTTTGTTGGCTTCACAGGGGACGGGTTCAGTTTCTCGACTAAGTCAGGTACGTATATTGAGTTTGTTTTTCCTTTTTTTTAGTTTCCGTCAACAATTTCAAAACATTCAGTTTATTTTTATTGCCGGCTATATTGCACAGGTTTCGCAGGCACGCGTGGTCCAGTTAAAAGCAATTACTTTTAGACCGCGCTGGTTTATAACCTTTATAACAAAAGTCTAAAAGGTAAACTGCAATATCCGCAGTAAATTACTCACTCTTTATTTTGTTTGTTATTAACGCTACAAATAATATAACCGACAGAATGGAAATGCCACCGTTTTTAAAACATACGGCCTTTTCTCGAAATTTTGTCTGCGTCTCGAGAAAACATTACACTTTCCCAACACAAAAAGTAGCCCATTTTAATCTTTGATAGTAGGTATATTAACACACGAAGTTTACCTCTTAATTCTACTAGATATTCTTTAGATAGAAGTATAGATGGTATAGAGTAGAAGATATAGGTCGATATTATAGGTTGATTTTTAATAGGTGATCTGGAACCAATTATATCTAGATAAGTATTAGGTGGCGACCACGTTTAAGTCGGAGTTAGGTACCCACATGAAACAAAAAATGATTGTTTGGAAAATCACTTTTTAACTGAAATCACATGGCTTAGTCTATGAGCCTAAAACCTCTTTGACATCAGATTCTTAAACAAACTTTGTCAAATTCACCGCCAAAGCGATGACACTTGAGGAAACTAATTAACTTCAACAAATTTAATGTAGAATGAGCATGCATTCAGGGAATGGAGGCAGTTTAACAATATAATTTTTTTTTAAATAAGCGTGGACTAAATTGCTTGGGGTCCCATCTTTTAAATTCCATTTTGGCCAGGGATTAATATTTTTCAATTCAACTCCTGATAGCTGATTAAAAATCACCGTGTATTTGTATATTAACTTCTATAGCTGTATTGCTGTATTACAATGCATGCATAGATATTTCCATCTATGGCCTTAGTAGGTCAAAAGTGGGTTGTTTTCAGTGTTCCTATCTTACAATAGCAATCGCGCAGAATTGCTACATTTGATATTTTCTTTGTAAACTCTGCTAGCCGTACATTGCATTCAATTAACTATGAGTAACTGTATGTATTTGCTACATTTCAATAGATCAAGACACGCCAATATGTGCGGTCTAAACCCGAAAAAAAGCCAAGGGACACCGCAAAGGACACCGCATTTTTCTATCCCAATAAATGTTCTTTTAGTGCAGCTAAAAACCAGTTGTTTCGACAGATGATTGAAAATTAACTTTCAATACCTAAAATGATATCATTTTCTTATAAATTCGTAATATGACTAAGTAGTATTGCCAGACATAACCACGAATTATCAACCAATATAGGCAACGTGTATTTATTATGAACAGTAACCACTGGTATTAGCAATAATCAACTATGCTTTAAATCACTCTTTCCGCTTTATAAGGCAGCTTTAATATCGCACGTTTTAATCTGTTATCCTAGCCTACAACGACGTTTTAAGTACTTTCAGGTACCGTTTTCTTTAACATAAAGTAAAATAAATTACAATTTATTTTTATTATTTTATATAACCTTTGGCTAATACAACCTTTGGCTAATACAGACGTTGACATTACAGCCTTTTAAAACAAAATAATAAAAATATTTCTTATTGGTTTTATCGTTTTAGTTGCTTTTAAAAATACAAAGATGCTTGCATACCATGTGCTATACTTATATGAATAGACGCGCACCGAGCGTGTGAAACCCTTCATCCGGCAAGTAACAATAAATTCTCAATGCTTTTCTAAATTTATTATCAAGAAAAGGACAAATCAAATGCTAGTAAAAAAGCAAAGGTCAGACGCCATAACTACGTTTATATCAGGATTAGGCCTTATTGAATCCGGGATTTCTCGAGTGTGGAAAATTTAAATGACGAACGAATTTACGGAATGACCATCGACAATTTTATTGCGGGACGACGATGGCAATTTTGCAGGTTTGATGGGTCAATGGAATGCAGGCGCGTTCTGGCCACATATTGGTTTATTTATGTTGGCAGCAGTGATAGGAACGGCGTATACGTTTCAAACGGTATGAGTAAAATTTATGTTTGTTTTCTCTGGAATAGAGACTTCAATTACAATCGATTTTAATAAAAGTAAATAATACAAGAATACTATTGTTTTTTGAGAGCTTTGCTTATTTAAGAAAAGAAAGACTCATTCAAAATTCAATAGGTTGTAAACCGTCATCTATCCGTCTCTGGCCTACACGCGTCCTACTGCTAGACACAGGCATCCTCTCAAATTGAGAGAGCTCGGGCTTAGTTCCCACGCGAGCCCAGTGCGGATTAGAAACTATACACCCATCTTTGAATTGCTTTGCAGGTAAATCCAGAGGCCGTATTGTGTAACGCGCTGGGGCTTGCCTTCGCTTTCACCATCTCTTTCTGTCACCATCCGTCTGACAGAAAGAAATAGTGAATGCGAAAGCAAGCATCAGCATGTTAGACAATAAGCGTAAGCGTATGTTTTTTTTTCGCCCAAAAAGCTAGTTAAATATCACATGTAAATTCCGAAAAACTCAAAGGTCAGTGAACCATACCTAAAATAGACAACCCTAATTCGTAAAATTTGACCACGAAATATGGAGAAGAAATTTTGTACATTTTTTACGCTCTTTACCTCATTTCTGCGGCATTTCTTTGCAAATCCATGAATTTCCACCAAAGCAAAGAGCAAGTTTCGTAATTTATCATTTGAACGAGGAAGCTAGCCACCAATGAGATTAATCTACGCATCACTACACTGGAAAGGTACAGCCTTATTCCCAAAAGAAATACGCTTAAAGTGTACTAATTATGAAAGTGATGACCACGCCCGCCAATTCAACAACAGTATACCCCCGAGAGTACCATGTGGTGTCAAAAAGACAGTAAATGTGAACATATTTCAAACGAGTCATCCTAATTAACGTTGAAATTGTACATTGAAAATAATTTGATAGTGCGTATTGACAATATCAATGGATTTGTGGAAGAATAGAAAAAGTTCTTTAGCAGAAAACCTTTAACGAACTTAGCTGAAAAATTTCGCTATTAAAATGTTTTCCTAATAAACATACGGCTTTGCCGTAGTCGTGTAAAAAAATGCGTTAGAATCGGTACATTTGAGTGGGAAATACGGGGCCATAGACAAACACTCAGATACACAGAATCACAGATTAAACGTAAAACGGACTTGGTTCTGAATGTCAAAAGTTAATATCTCGAATGTATTAAAATGTGGTGTGGTGCGGTGGCCTAGTGGTTTGACCTATGGCCTCTCAAGCAGAGGATCGTGGGTTCAAATCCCGGCTCGAACCTCTGATTTTTTCAGAATTTACTTTTGAAATTTACAACCCAATTTTTTTAGCTTTATGATGAAGGAAAACATCGTGAGGAAACCTGTATACACACCTGCAAAGAAATTAAATGGTGTATGTGAAGTTCCCAATCCGCACTGGGCCCGCGTGAGAACTTCGGCCCAAGCCCTCTCATTCTGAGAGGAGGCCTGTGCCCTGCAGTGGGACTTATATAGGCTGGGATGATGATGATGATGATGATTAAAATATCTAAGGGTTTTTTCTCAAACCGTAAACTTCTCATAATTTTAAAACGGCATCGTTTAGAACCCATTACCATGGTCCATTCGGTAGGTTATACTCTGTCTAAGTATTTAACAGAGTTAGTACTAGAAAACAGAGAATGCACGTAATTGGTCCCACTGCAGGGCACATATTTAAATATTATTATCTACTACTTTTAATTGCATAATTATGATTAATAGATGAATAAACATGACACTTAATTATTTGGGGTGCCACGAGAAAAATCAAAAATTCACAAGAAATATTACGAATATTCCAACAAACGGCATGTAAGCCGAGCCCGCCATCGACGTGCGATTGTTATGACGCCCACTGACAGTTTCTTGTCCCTTTCATTTACATATAAAAGTGCAACAGAAAGAACGCCTTGCTAACTCTGTTAAATAGACAGGGTATAGTTATGTGTTATAAAATATAACAATCTTAAAAAAAATTACGTCTGGAGTGGAACCCTCCGGGTGCAAACAATAAAAACTTTGCCGTGTTTTTATTTTATAGATAATTTTATTTCCACATTCAACTCAAATCACATTTTTCAAAACCCAATATAATACTAAGTAACCGGATGCCTTTGAATAGAAATTTTGTAGGTATTATTGAGTCTGATTTGGATTCCGATCAGAGGTAATTTTCCAAATGAATAAATCAATCAGGGCCTGAAAAGGGTCCTTAATTTTACTTCTAAATAGGTGAATTACATCCATTCTACACCTAAATATAAATTGGTGCGGACGTGCTTCTTTTACTAATGTCGAATGTCCGGCTTTAAAGAACCGAAAATCTTAAGCAGATTGGTGATTATACTTAAAGCTCTTATTTGATTTCACTTGTCTGGCCGACAATTAAAAGCGTTTTAAAAAACATTTGTATTTTCTACTAATAGTACTATAATAATACTACTTGATACTACTAATAGGTCGTAAAAGTCAAATTGAGGTACTTCCTCTATTTCTTGAATTCGATTATAAATGGAAAAAAAATCATAGGTAAATATGAAGAAAGTAAATATTTTTAAAGAAAGAAAGAAATAACTTTAATCAGAAAATTCGGTATACTTAAAGAAAAAAAAATAACCAGATGAAAAAAAAACAATTTAACAACGTACCTTAAGAATGTAGTAACTAAAAAATAAATAATAAATAAATAGTAAAAAGGTAACCAAGTATAATTAAAAATTGCAAGTACCTAATTAAATTCTTAATAAGGCACATCATTATATGTTTTGAAACTCGTATAACTTTGCAACGGTACCGCGAGTCTAAATAATTGGTCCATAGATATGTCTTTGATCAGAGTTTCAGGAACTGTTAATGGAACTGAAGTTCAACAAAACTATTCGATAACTGAACAACTTTAACAGCTGCGGTTCCTGGTAGGATTCTTACTTCGTATTACACAGCTGTAGAGCAGTATCAATACGTACATCCCTGAATGCTCTTTACTTTTACTTCTTACTTTAATATAACTACAAAACTATTCGATAAATGAACAACTTTAACAGCTGCGGTTCCTAGTAGGATTCTTACTTCGTATTACACAGCTGTAGAGCAATATCAATACGTACATCCCTGAATGCTCTTTACTTTTACTTCTTACTTTAATATAACTACAAAACTGTTCGATAAATTAACAACTTTAACAGCTGCGGTTCCTAGTAGGATTCTTACTTCGTATTACACAGCTGTAGAGCAGTATCAATACGTACATCCATGAATGCTCTTTACTTTTACTTCTTATTTTAATATAACTACAAAACTATTCGATAAATGAACAACTTTAACAGCTGTGGTTCCTAGTAGGATCTAAGGATATGACATGACATCCCTGAATACTTTTTACTTTTACTTCTTACTTTAATACAGGATGAGGCGTGACAAAATTGAATCAATAATTTCGATGAAACACCCAAGAAGTATTAAGTTACGCTGATCCAACTGTCTGCTGAAGTATTCTGGGTTAATTTAAAAAGCACCTTGAATAATACAATGTGTCTCTACCTTCTGGACATAGACGAATTGGACGTGTTGATTAGGGTATTTCTAAGCTACGTACAAAGCCTAGCACCAAACGCCACCGTATTAACGGAGAAATGACTGATTTACGATTTAATAAGTATGTACTTTGGAACAACTTGTATGTAGATAGGTACATGGTAATTTAAGAGTATTTCAACTTGATCAACCTCTGAACCGCAAAACTCTTTGCGAACAACTGATACAGTATGTTCCTACTTATTGTTGATTTGTTTGTGAGTATTAATTGTATTTTGATTTTTTTTTTTACCTAATCTAATAATTTTCGTCATCATCATCATTCCAGCCTATATAATGAGATGAGATGGCCTCCTTTTAGAATGAGAGGGGTTGGGCCGTAGTTCCCACGCGGGCCCAGTGCGGATTGGGGACTTCACATACGTTGAATTTCTTCGCAGGTGTATGCAGGTTTCCTCACGATGTTTTCCTTCACTGTAAAACTCTTGGTAAATTTCAAATAGTAGCCGTGGTGGCCTAGTGGTTTGACCTATGGCCTCTCAAACAGAGGGTCGTGGGTTCAAATCCCGGCTCGCACCTCTGAGTTTTTTGGAATTTATGTGCGAAAATAATTTGAAATTTACCACGGGCTAATAATTTTACAAAAGTAAAATATTCCTAAAAAGGAACTCTACTAAGGTTTCCGGTCTGTGTCCAGATAGTAGAGACACGTTGTATACAGGGTTATTTGTAATTCACTGACATCCTCTTAACCCTGAATTCCTATCACTCAAACTAATGTTTTTTGTTTTACGACTTTTTAAAATGAAGCACTTTTTTTCCCACACAAATACTCAGAGTATCGTAAAAATAAGAGGTAATCTCAAATTTTCAAAACGTTATTACACCAAAAATATTAAGTTATGACAAAAGCCGTAAAACAAAAAACATTTGTTTAAGTGGTAGGAGTTTAGGGTTAAAAGGATGCTAGTGAATTACAAATAACCCTGTATATCTAATACTTAAAGGATACTTGCAACCAGCGTGCTGCATGAATTAACAGGTACTTTGTAATCTTGGCAAGTTCACGCATATTTGCAGCAAACGCATCCCGTCCCTTTATTAATTATTGGCCCTCTTCATAGCTTTGTCGGAATTCAGTGCAGATCGCTAGGTTCTACAGTCTAGTCTATCAAACAGGAATTTCTGCAATCGCACCAATATTGGTATACTTGATAGAACCAGATAGCTCGGAAAGCCGATTGGTTAGAGAATCTGACTATAAAGCTTAATGCCCCAGGTCTTAGTAGGTACCCATATCACAAGCTTTGCTTACTTATTTATTAGTTACTAGAGAATACTTCTCCTCTGTTGTCATTGATGATTCACGCAATGATTCTGTTTTCTTTGGCAGTTCGCTCTTCGATTTGTCAACCCTTATTCTAGAGAAGGAAATTTACAAAGCTTCGTGTACGGACTCTTAAGACCAACAGGCAGGTCCAAGCTTTGTTAAGGGGCAGTTCTAAAAATAGTGGCACCGACAGATTAAAGTTTTTTGTAAAAAAAATGGGTCTGTTTTACCAACTGAGTATGAAAAATATTTTTTAAATATTACAATTGGGGCATATTTGTAAAGGGAAAACTCATAAAAATATACAAATTGTGGCGTGTTGAAGTTTTGGAGATACAGGTTAAAGTTAAATTGGGCAGGTTAGTAGAGAAATAATTACAAGTTAAAGTTAAATTTTACAGAGTACCTATTTACAAAAGAGTAGAATAAATTCACAACTCAAAACACTTCAACCATCTTCAAAACTCATGAGAATCTTAATGAGTAATTCATGTTTCCCATTAACAAACGCGTTATATGTTTTCTAACACACTTAATTGCCAAAAGAGCTGCGGCAAACTTTGCCTAAGTAGGGGTGTAAATGTATCAAAACTTTGAATGCCAGTAATTGGATGGGCCCGCATGATTCCTCCGGTTATACATTTATTTTAAACTGGTACACTGTTATTAATGAATGATTAAGTTCTTAATTTTATTGAGTCTCAGCTCGGGCTCTCGTGCCTTAAGAGGTTATACTATAGATCCAATTGGGAATGTCTAAAAAAAATTAGCAGTGGTTTTTATATTTTTTTTGTATAGAAAAGTCAATTATAAAAAACTAATTTCAATATTTTGTCATTTAGTTCTCTACTTTTTTCAAAATTAATTATTGAAACTATTTTAGTTGATGACGTCAGATTATAATTGAGGGCTCCCACAATGCCAAATTTCTAAATCTATCTAAATGCGTACGATAAGGCAACCCCTTTAATTATTTTTTGCGTAGTGGTACACTATACACTGTGTCACTTTACTGGCACTGTCAAAGTGCTAGATGTCAGACAGCGGGTCCAAATCAAACTCCGCAGTATAATCCACGCGTAAATTGTGAAGAATCTAACCACACACAATAAAGTACGACCGGTCACGCAAAATACACCAATGTCAAATGAAAGTCATTGCTTATTTCTTATTTAATAAATTCATTACGTTATATAAAAAAATAATAACTACAGTAAACGAGTTAGAAAGCATTTATCTCGAAATGGTTTTCGATTTACTATACATTGCAAAAAAATAGACATGGGGATATAGGATAGGATTATAGATGGCGTGCATATCAAAGTAGGAAGTGTACATTAACCTACAAACTTTTTCCGTTAGTCAAAACTGGGGGGTTACTACGAAATTCGAAGTTCGAAGTTCGGATCGTGCGGTCCCTCTCACTCTCGTAATAAATACCATTAGCGTGAGCGGAACGGCATGAAACGAAGTTCGAATTTCGCTCTTCGTAGTATAGGGCCTGGGCATAATACCGCAGGGCGTGTACATAAATATCATACATCATCATCAACCCATCATCATCCAGCTTATATACGTTCCACTGCAGGGCACATGCCTTCTCTCAGGATGAGAGGGCTTAGGCTATAGTTCCCACGCGGGCCCAGTGCGGATTGGGAACTTCACACGCACCTTTGAATTTCTTCGCAGGTGTATGCCGTTTTCCTCACGATGTTTTCCTTCACCCAATATCATACAATTTTTAAATAATAATGGACAAAATAAACATTTAATGATCATTTTGATATACTGTTTGTGATTGTCTCAGAAATAGCATTCTTATAAAACAAACCTAACCTAACCTAAACCAATCAGTAGAACAGTGCACGTTCAAAAAAATTCATCTCCGCCTCCCCTATCCCTCTCCTTTTTTAAAGGCCGGCAACAATTTTACCAATCATTATGTATTTCGGCCATTACTCTTTTTTAATTTTATGTATTTTGACATGCTCCAACCGTAGGCATATCAATTATGATTTAGCAATAACACTAAGTTGGCCAGCACCTACGCCGTTACCTGATTGGATAAGTTTAAGTCCATAGCCTTCTACTTCCACTTTACTGGCAATAGTCGATAAAATTGCCCGAAGGATAGACCTGTGGTATTACACAGTATGTGTGGCATCTATACTAAATCATCATCATCATCGTTTCAACCGAACGTCCACCGCTGAACATAGTCCCCCTAGGCTCGCCAAACAGATCAGCCTGGTGCCATCTGTATCCAACGTGTTCCTTCAACCATAACCGGGTCATCGCTCCATCATGTTGGAGGCCTACCGACATAAAAAGGAATCCCTGTTTCCCTTGATCACGCCATAACCTGAAAACGACTTCACCAATTTCATTCATCTATTTTCTTAAGATTTCTAATAATTTCTAGAAGAATCGATTTAAGGCTTTAGCTGTTACACAGACTTGATTGACAGATATCATCTTTAAAAAGGATCATAGAGGAGCAGTGAGAAGGATTTTTTGGAATTTCCCGCGGGATAGAGAACGGCAGTTGTCCGTAAATTTCATCTCTGTGCGAACGGATTCACGGGCTATTGAGCATATATTTGTTGCAGCCTTTGTACATTTTTTAACATGTCCATTTATTCTTAAGCTTTGCCAAATAATATTTGTCATTTGCAGGTCCTATTTGTCTTGTCTTTTGTCAAAGGCGATTGAAGCGAAGTTTTAAAATTGATTAATGTAACTCAGGCGTAGCAAAAATTAATGAACCATGCAACAAAGTTCAAAATTAAATCAACTGATTACTTCTACAAACTCGTAATTCACAAAATAAAGGGAGACCAAGTTCAATCAAACTTGTGTCCGTCATTTCAGCGGACCAGTTAATAAACCCACGCCTTTACTAATATTAGAAAAGCGGTAAATCTCTTTGAGTAATTAGATTAAAACCGGTTTGGTTGTGAAACACTTGGCTCGTTGTTTCGAAGATGTTTAGCGAGTAGCGATAAAGATCTAATCTGGTGTTAGACGGGACGCGCTGGGTTGACGTAATTAAGGTGCTGACTTTATGAATGAAGTGGAATTTGATGGTACGTTCTCATCAAAGAGAATTTGGGGTTTATTGAGATAATTTGGGACCTCGGCTGACCAGGAACAGGGAGGTAAGACTAAAGTCTCTTTAGGACAAAGGAAAAGCCTTACATATAGCTTCAATACGCCACCAGCTTCTTGGTACCTAATGGGTACCTACTAGGTGGGTTTCGTATCCCATCTTATGACACAGACTTAGTTTGTTTTTTTTTTTTTTTTTATTTATTTATTTATTTATTCATAAAGTTCATATAAGACGTTATTTAATACGTTAGTTTCTCGTTCCTTATTTATTACGTCTTAAAATATCAAAAATGTTATATTTTATGTCGTATTTACACGTATTTTTAACTGTAAGAAATATACTTAGTTTAAAATATTTACTAACAATTTTCGATACACTCAGAAGAAAACCAGCAAAGTTTAAAAAATGCATTTAAAACGGACAACTGTTATTACCTAATTAAGTACATTGGTAAACAGTTTTGCTGTCTACAAAAAACTAAAATGAAAATACAGTCTCCAACAGATGCATTACTATTGTACGTATTGTACCCATTGTCATTCAATTGCCACATCCTTCAATAATTCTAAGTGAGAATTAATTTAGGGTGCATACTATAGGTACATTCTTATCTATATGCCTTGTTTCATATTAATTGTGTATGTATCCGTTTTTTTCTCCATTAAATAAAAATAAAATAAAATAAAATAAAATAAAGCACAAAACTCCATTTTCTTAGACATTTCTTTGCTTGTAATGACACAAAGGCGCTGTTCATTATAATATCAAAGTGTCACCATAAATTCGGGTTGTTAGCTGGTAAAATGTTAGCAAATATCATGAATTATACCGAATTAACTTAACCCTGAATATTTGCATTAAGGCTCGCGCTTACAAATCGAGGGCGGATAATACAAAGGACTATACTTTGTCCCACGAATAGGATTATGTATTTAGTACGGAGCATTCAAGACGTATGGGTCGGAAGTCCTTGCTGAATTATAAATAATTAATTAAAAAGTAGTTTGTCTTGAGCCATATTCATTGAACAAAGGTTATCGTCTAAAGATTTTGAGAAATTTATGAGGCTTACGATTTGACCACGACTGTACCTATAGCTACCAACCGCACTTTTCTCTATTCATTGCGCTTTAAGATTGCTACCGCTGCAAACATCAAAAAATAGCTCTAAGTATACATTTTTAATTTATTTTATACTGTAGGGATGTTGACGCCATTAAATAATAATTTGAAGACACGACTCCAATGAAAAACGCTTAATTTTAGCTCTGAAAACCAGATTAATTTTCGATTACCTGCAAAATTAGATTTTTTGTTGCTTTAAAACAAATAAATAGTTAAAATATTATTTTTATTTTATTAGCAGTACGGCTGCTCACCGAATCTAAGATTATTTAAAAGCGAAAAAAAAAAATAATCTTAAATAAATAGTTAGTTGATTGAGTTGGCGAACAAGTGACGTCATAAGTTGCTATTGCCATTCAAACTCTATGGGAGAATTGTGTTTTGACAGCTCATAAAATGTAGGTAAGTACGTCAGTTGATTGGTGGTGTCAACATCCCTATTCAATTTTAGATTTTTTTATAAAAAAAAAAATAGTTTTACTAGCGTGGACATTCCTGGAATCATACTCGTTTTAATTTAGATTATGTTAAATACCATATTCTTTTCTTATTTATAAACATTTTAATTTAATTAAATTTTTAAATATGACTGATTTTTATTTACTTCTATCGGCAAAAATTAAATATGATGTTGCATGCGCAACTTGTCCATCACTGTAATCAGCTCTACCAATTTTACCAAATCAATTTTACTTTCAATTTGACTTTGATTTTTCATGTCAAGATGGAAAATCTGAATTTGTATTAAAGCCTAAACCATTTGGTTTTCATAACCGCGACAATGGGTATTCATTAATTTTGTTAACAAGACAATTTATTCCACTGCCACTAGTTACTATTTACTGACCCGACCAGTTGTTGTGTAGGGGTTTAGTACGCAGCACGGAATGCTGAGGACCTGGGTTTGATTCCCAGAGCTGGTCTTTTACTGGGTTTTTCTATGCATCCATGTTTCAGTTTGTATTTAGTATAATATATATGGATTTCACGGGATAACCGAAAAAGTAAAAAAATTGGAGTTGAAAAATAAAAATACAAAAAGAATTAAAAAAATAATCTTATTTAGATACTACTAATCGACTGGCTAACTTATCAACACTCAGCACAAACCCCCGGATCTAGAAACTTTAAACTTGTGATCTCCTGTTGCTACGATAAAGATTCTATTTCATATTTACTGTAGATTTAAATTTAAGGTCGGTAACCTAATAGCCTGTATGTAACAATGTAACTTTCACGAAACAATGTGCATTTCTAGCGTCAGTTTTAAACCCATAGCTCTCAACGCTTTGCGCGAAAATTATCAACTCTGGTTAATTTAAAACAAAAAGATAATGTTATGAGATATTTCCGACTTTCATTAATGTCTCTCGACCCCGGAGTAATAGGATTAGCAGGGGATTTAGAAATTAAACCGAAATAAATACCAAAGTGACAAAATGTAACCCTTAAATTTCAGGCGGTTGCTACCTTCACAAAGCTTTGAAAGTTAACAAATGAAAGAAGTGAAAATTACTTCATTGTCTGAACGGTTTCATAAGTATTATTAAATAACTTCTATCTTGTACTTCTTCTACTTAGACACAAGTTTTACAATGAGAGGGTAACTTTGGGGCCTATTATACAGAAACACATTTAGTAGGTACTTGTGCCCTGTTGTTGTTGTTGTTCTTGTTGTTACTTTGAAACCATACAACCAATATGCTCCAAACCGGTTTTTTTTTAATCTTTATTTTATATGAAGAGACTAGACTGCCAAAACATTGCATTAGACACATTGGGTTCATTCACGATTCCATTACGCGGACGAAGTCACGGGCAAATGCTAGTTTAACTTTAGGGATCAGGAACTTTCGATTCGCAAAAATTTGACGATAATAATTTTCATATTTATAGATTCGTCTGTTTATAGTGTTGCCATAATAAGTGGAGAAGATGAAAATATGATCTCATTCAATAGAATTACCTATTAACTTTTATTTGATTAGCCTATTTAAGAGTCCTACTGCTGGGCATTTGCCTTCTTCTCTTTCCGGCCCTCGAATCTGTCTATAAAATGCTAGTACTATTCACTTCATTTGCTATGCTTCCAGATCGTAATGACATCTTTTCAGTTTGCCTCTGCTTCGACGGCCATCCCACAAACCCAATGTGAAATGCTCATTTAATTTAATTTAGACGTGTTTGCAAACAAAGTTACAAGGTTAACGAAAACTTAAAACCCAGCCTAAAACGACGGGCTTTATTAAATCTATTGGGCAAATCAGTAAACCTATTGTGAACCGCTTATTATCCACTAATGGATCACCAAAAATCTCATTAATTATCTTTTGAGCCAGCGTATCCGTTTGTTACTTCATCTACACAAATTCAAACACGAACGATATTGATTCAACCTCTCTTAGTTAGCAAGTAATAATTACCTTCGAGTCATCTTATTTTGTTCATTAATTGGATAGTTAAATGCCATTTATCGGTTAAGAATGTCGTTTAGTCAGCGGCAAGGTAGCGACGCGATATAAATGAAAAAAATCTCTGAATTACCTAGTTCAGTGAAAATATTTAGTCATTTCACTATTGAGTAAATGACGGCGTTATTCAATGTCAAAATATTAGTTGAAAAAAATAATTCAGAGATTACGGACGACATTGACATTGAACCTCACAAAGAAAACTAATGCTACTTTTTTTAAATGACGAGCATTTTTATTCGATCTTTGGTTATTATTATACCCAGGAAAAATAGGTGTAGTCAGCCTCAGTTGCATCCTGGACTCTTCAATCTTCAACACTTTTCTGCCCACCAAAACTAACATACAGTGTAAATTTAAAAACATTTGAGGCTACAAGTCGCAGAAATTTAATCACGTGCTAGGATTAAACCTTTTCACAGCAAATTTTATCTTATCATTCTATACTTTTGCCAAAGGAATCCTTGTGAACTTGATTTTGAAAAGGTTACACGCTAGACGCGATTCAGTTTCATCAACTATGTAACATCAGTGGCACCAGGAACTTGCTTGCAATGCCCTATATTATGACAATAAATTTAGGCCATCGACCAAACAAGCTACGTTATACTTAAAGGGTGAGTTCATATTTCACGCAACCTGCGTCCGAAGGAGATTCGATCGGGAGTTCAAGATTCGAAATCAATCAAGATTTCCTCCCACAAACTTTGCCACAAAACCTTTACTAAACAGTCAATATGATTAGGTCAAACTACTATAGCCGATCTATCACTGTCAGAACAGTATTTAGTTTGCTTTCAGCATTTTCTGTGTAGCTTTTAAGATATACCACGACAGAATAGCCTAGTGGTCAGAGGTACTGGCTACAAAGTTTGAGTTTCCGGTTTCGATCTCCAGTCGGGACACGTATTTGTGTAACAAAAGCGAATGTCTGTGGGTACATCATACACAGTGTAAAAACAAAATATGTCCCTCCTGTGGACATAAAATTAGCGACTCCGAGTCAGCAATCTTAAGATTTGTTTAAATGGGCCCGAAGGTAGCGTATCACACGCCGATATAGACTTGACTAAAAAATATTGGCTATATACCCCTAACTTTTGCCATCTCCATAGGAGAGACGCGAACAAATAAAAAGTGTATGACCCCTGTGCTAGAGTCTTGGACGTATATTTATCGATATCAACATGACTATCTGTAGCCTTTTACCCATAGTAGGTACAAGCTTTGCTTAGTTGGGGACTAGGGGAATTGGTATAATTGGCCCATGATATTTATTTATTATCATCGTCCCAGCCTATATACGTTCCACTGCAGGGCACAGGCCTCCTTTCAAAATGATAGGGCTTGGGCCGTAGTACCCACGCGGGCCGAATGCGGATTGAGAACTACACACACACACATACACACCACACACACTATACAATTCTTCGCGGGTGCGTGTGTTTCCTCGCGATGTGGACCTTCACCGTCAAGCTCATGGCAAATGTAATCCGCACATACAAAAAACTCAGAGAACACAAACCGTCTGCTTGAGAGCTACCACAGTTTATTATTTTTTAGGTTTACTATTATTTAGGTATTACACAATTTAAACAAAGTATTGGGTATACCGATTCAATTAAGAAATAAACTTCGTGCGTCTTAATTGGAAATCTTTGGAATCAATGGACTGATTTTAAAACTTCTTACACCAGTTTATAGCTACGTTATCCCTGGTTAGAATAGGCTACTTTTATCTCGGAAATGAAATAAATTCCCACGGGAGTCAGAAAAAGTGGTGGGCAACAGTTCGTCAATATAAATAGACAAATGAAATCACTGACAATTCAATTGGAAAGAGTTAAAAGATTTAATAATGTTGTTGGGTGTGATGTGATATTATTGTACATGTAATGATTTTTTTGCGTCAGCAATTTCGTTTGGACCAATGTTAAATGAAAATTGTTGTATCAATAACTGACGCAAATAAATAGAAGCATCTAAAATGAAAATGAGAAAAGTTTAGTTCAAAAACCAATGACCTGAAACTATTTACATAATATTTGGTTTGTGCTGGGATTGATGTATTGCTCACTGGACTAAGAAGAATAGATATGTTTTAATCTTTTTTTTGCGTATTGTTAATTTTTACTAAATAATATTATTTGAGAAATCATCTCGAGCGAAATTTGTTACAGATTGAGCTGGTAAAATAAAAAAAAAGGTTTTAGCTTTAGGCATACGAGAACGTTACATTTAAATTCTCTTTATCGTTGGTTCGGATCACCCTCGGTTTAAAACTGTGTGAAAAACCCTATCAGTCATCTCGTGAGAATAATAACGAGTAGATGCGTACTCCTTCCATCGTACGTATCCTAAGTATTTTGACGACATTATCCGTGTACTTTTTTTTTAAAGGAGTTATTTTATTGTAACACCTAATAAAACTATTCTCATTTAACCTCTTGTATGCCTAAAGTAAAAAAAAAAACCTGCATTCTAGTCTCGTTTGTCTCAAATACCTAATAATACTATTGTTACAGATTGAAATAAAAATACAAGAAGATAGCCTTAAATCTGGCGTGGGTCCGCGTTACAACATATGAATGGTTAAAAGCAATCCATTTTTACATATATTTTGCAAATTAAATCTGATTATAAGTGACCTCGAAGTAATTTACGACAAAAAACTTTTAAAGAAAAATATCATAACTTATTAATCAACCTTTTTAACCCTTCAACGCACAGTGTAGTTTTAAACAACATCAAAAGTAAAAAAAATCCTGTGACTTATCTGTTGACTACAGTGGCAAATAGATTTGATTAATTTCGTCCTATACAGGGTTATTTGTAATTTACTAGCATCCTTTTAACCCTAAACTCCTACCACTCAAACAAATGTTTTTTGTTTTACGGCTTTTGTCATTACTTAATATTTTTGGTGTACCTAATAACGTTTAGAAAATTTAAGATTACGTCTTATTTTTACGATACTCTGTGTATTTGTATGGAAAAATAGTGCTTCATTTTAAAAAGTCGTAAAACAAAAAACATTTGTTTGATTGATAGGAATTCAGGGTCAAGAGGAAGTCAGTGAATTACAAATAACCCTGTATTCTTTGAGTTCAATTAATTTCTCCTCCTAGTAGGCAAGAGCTATGAAAGTGACACTTACAGGTGGCAAAATAAAAGAAAGCATGTTCGTAGCAAAATAACTCGGTCTCGTAGAGGAATAAACTCGGCTGAAGCCATAAACTATAAAGTAAATCCCACCAGTGCTACGACATTTATGGCGTAGCAAGTTAAGCTGGACCGCGTAGCAGTGCTACGCCACGGCAGAGTGTGAGTACTTTCGTATCGTCGGGTCTCTGAGTACTGCTTCTACGAAAAATTACAAATTTGAAATTATCACTTGAGATAAAAACCGGTCAAGTGCGAGTCGGACTCGCGCACGAAGGGTTCCGTACCACTATCTATAAAAACGGCAAAAAATCATGTCTGTTTGAAATATACCGTTTTGCTTTGTTTAACTTCCTTTATCTAAACCAAGGTAACATTGCAAATACATTACATTTTGCTGTTATTTTTTCGAGATCAGATAACGAGTAAACCTTTAGGAAATGAATTCTGTGAATTCGAGAAACGGGTTTTTAACACGGACCCGCAAATTTTTGAAAAAAAGGAATATAAATACTGAAATATGTATCATCATCATCATCATCATCCCAGCCCATATACGTCCCACTGCGGGACACAGGCCTCCTCTCTGAATGAGAGTGCGCGGTGCGCGGGCCCAGTGCGGATTGGGAACTTCACACACACCATTGAATGTCTTCGCTTCTTCTATGCAGATTTCCGCACGATGTTTTCCTTCACCGTAAAGCTAATGGTAAATTTCAAATGTAATTTCGCACATAAATTCCGAAAAGCTCAGAGGTGCGTGCCGAGATTCAAACCCACGACCCTCTGCTTGAGAGGCCATAGGTCAAACCGCAGGGCACCACGGGTTATGTATGATTATGTATGATTTAGAACTATTTCACCCCAAAAGGGAGTACTTAAACAACAAAAAAGGCTTTTTTAAATTTCTTAATCCGTTAAATATTGTTTCCATTTCATTGATAAACAGTGGCCATATTGTCTAAAGCGCTCGCAGTCGATATCGCAATCACTTACTTTGTTATATTAGACTAATATTCATGATCTACAATACCCTGGTGTTGCGAATGTCCTAGGCGGTGCTAGTGTTCCTCTTTATGTCATAAAAAAACTGCTAGAACGTGCCACTTTATGCAAAAAGTATGCTCTAGAATTAGCGGATGCATCAAAGGGAATTCCCAAACGCATTTTAATTCCAGCGAGTTCCTTTGTTGTGATGTTCGCTGTACAGTTCCGCCGTTTTTAACTTTTTCAAGCTAGTTTCCACTATTTTTGTGTTGAGTAGGATCATTTTATAGAAAATGTGTTGGCGTGTTTATAAAAGAACATCGTTCCCTTGTGGATTATACGTAAAGAAGTTGGAATTTTGCATTGAATATAAATACCGAGTGATGTTACAGCCTGATTGACAGACAACACACAGTCTAGACCACTTATTCCAGGGATTTTAAATTTCCCATAAATAATTCTATCTTGTATATCAGTGCAACTTTAGACTTAGAAGGGATTTTTCGATTTTTTTTTTTTATGTTAGAAAGGCCAGACAAACGAACTAGTGGGTCACCTGATGTTAAATGATCACCACTGTCCATAGACACCCGCAGCGCTTTACACGATGCCAGTGCATTGTCGGCCCTGGGAAAAGGAGAGGGAATAGGGGAGGGGGAGAGGTATTGGGCCCCCGGCGCTCTCACTAACCGTACGAAACGCAGCAGGAGTACTGCTGCTTCACGCCGGTGTTCTGTGAGACGGTGGTACTGCCCCGGACGAGCCGGCCCATTCGTGATGCAGCGGCTAGCTACAACATGGCTCTACCACTACTAATTAGCACGGAATAGGAAACTAAAAGCTTTCTTTCATTCTTCAACTGGGGTTAAATGTAGCAAAGTTATACTAATAATCTTATACAATTAGTGTATATAAAAAAAATAATAGATAATTATTTACTTCTCTTTAAAGTTTTCGCAACAAGAGATTAATAAGCGGACAAAGTTCCGTATTACACTCAATAAATCAGTCAGTTATGCAATTATAAGCCTATAAATACATGTTTGAGGCGTTAAATAAGATATGTGAACGCAACGGTGTCCGTTATATTTATACAGACCTCATTATTGCGACAATAAAATTAATGTTTGGATATTTTGACACTAAGCAGATATTCATACATCAGCACCCTTGAATCTATTAATTTATACGTAAAATTTTAAGCAAAAAGAGCCACTGAAAATAGCTATCCTCACTCTACCCTCCTTTAAAATTGAAAGCCGTAAACTTTTATAATTTCCGAAGTTTTTTTTTCGCTTTGTTATGTTGTGGGTGTTGTGGGGTTTCTGGAATACAAGCATTTGTTTTGTGATTCTTCGTTTTAGTTTGGATGGAATCATCTATGGTTTTTTTAACGGCTTTCTCGTGTAGGTAATTTCATTAACTGTTCAATAAGTAAAATCTGGCGGGTATAATAGCGGACTGAAAAGGTTAGTCACTTTTCGACCTTTCGATCATGTTGACATAAATAAATAAATAAATAAATAAATAAATAAATAAATAAATAAATAAATAAATAAATAAATAAATAAACAAATATTAGGGGACAATCTTACACAAATCGACCTAGTCCCAAACTAAGCAAAGCTTGTACTATGGGTACTAGATGACGATAAACATACTTATATAGATAAATAAATACTTAAATACATAGAAAACATCCATAACTCAGGAACAAATATTCGTGCTCATCACACAAATAAATGCCCTTACCGGGATTTGAACCCAGGACCTCTTGCTTCGTAGGCAGGGTCACTAACAACTAGGCTAGAGCGGTCGTTATAGAGTGGTCGTTTCGACATAGAGTGGAAAAGTGACGAAACTTTTCATTCCGCTACTGTACAGTGCAAGTACTGTGTAGGCATTAGAAATATTTTATTGTATAAAAAAGAAAAGGCCTAAATCAGTGACTTGCACTTCCTACACCAATGTAACTTGAGATTTGAAACTTAGCAGACCATCCTTGATGATCATAAAGACAAATCATGAGGGTTTTTTTCGAAATTGACAAGAAATACCGAACAAGCCTATTTTGGATTCTCCCGCAGAGTCAAATCAGCTGATACAAACGATTAGATATAAAAAAGTACGTTTGTAATTATGCACCTATTTCTGTACGACTGCATCGCAAACTAATATAAATTCTAGCAATTAGCTCCTGTTACAAGACAAACACTAGAAAGATAAACCACTCTCGTAGAGATTTAATTTACCCAGACTATGAACTCAAATATAATTTGAGATTCAATTAATAGATAACAATTATTACAAGAACTGTAAGGCCACAAAATTGTATTTAAATTATCCAGTCAGATTTAGTCCATTTCAGTGTTGTTGCAGCACCTTATTTCTCTATAAATACCAGCGATATTATTTTATTTATTGACTAGGTAGGTACTAGTAAAAATATTGGATCGGAATACATCGGATCTTGCCACTCATATTAAATATGATTGCTTCATACTATCGAATATCTTCGCTGCCCTCAGACACTAGTATTTATATTTTTGTGTACAAATGTTATAACGCTAGGAAGCAATTGATACTTACCTTACTTACCTCTTCATTGTATTAATCTAGCTCTAATATTATTATTTTTTTTTATGTAGGGTTAATATTTCGAACTAGTTAAATATATTTTATTTCTATATCTTAAAGTAACTATTACAACGAACCCAAACTAAAAGCGCATTAAGAAAAACTAAAACATGTTTGTTTTGCTTTGTTTTATACAATATTGACCATCCGCACTTTTATTTCATGACATTGACATTTTCTGTAGCATTTTCTATTTTAATTGTTGTTAGTTTTATGATTTCTATTTTTATTAATTTTAGTAATTTTATTGATTCAATGACATGCGGTAAGAGTATCTACCGAACAATTGTGCGCCAAATACTGGCTGATTGTGACGAACTTGAATATTTTTGTTATCATTTTTGTATAATTACTCACTTTCTGACAATAAATGATTTGAATTTGAATTTGAAAAGAAATCCCCTTAGGAAAGATTCCGAAGATACTGGCAGCATTCCCTCTTTGAATAGCTAAGCTAATTATTTGTCCGAGGTAGCTGCCAGCTCTTAGGTCTCCTGTGACATTGGCAATATATGTAAGTATATGTCCACAGAAAAGAAAATCAAATGATAAAACAAGTGATGAATTTTCCCAAGATTGGAAACCTATTCAGCTTCACCTAAATTAATACCTATTTAATGATAGTATTCAGAGTAAACGACGAGTTACTTCACGCATTCCTATAAGTTGTTACATCCCTAGCGAGGACAAGTTCCTGATAGGATAAAATATTATAACATAAGTCATAATAACGTTCCCAGCGGTTAATAAAAATATGATACTGTATATTTTGATATATTTTGTAGGGAATAGCCTCCAGGCAGGCAGGCCGGAACATGAGACGTAACAATTAGTAACACAGAATATCTGATAGTACAAAAGACACAATCTGTCCAATTGATATCAGCTTCTCCGTCAGCGACGATTGATTGAATTTTAATGACGGCTAGTCGGGTTAGTATTGCCACACGCACATGCATACTTAGTCTATTTATTAGTCCCGAAGACTAAAGTGACATTTCATGTGTTGTCTGTTTTTTACATTTCATAAATAGTGATGTGCCACTACCGGTACTAACCGAAAAAAAATTGCGGTGAAAATACTTACGTTTGTTGTTATTAAATATGTGTAATACTATGAGTGGATAATCCGTGACATGATAAAAGGGGACACTTAACATTTCAAAATAAAACCGGCCAAGTGCGAGTCGGGCTCGCGCACGAAGGATTCTGTACCATTATCTATAAAAACAATAAAAAAATCACGTTTGTTGTATGGGAGACCCCTTAAATAAGCGGCAACCAAAATACATCATCGGTGAAAATTTCAACTGTCTAGCTATCACGATTCGTGAGATCTGGTGACAGACGGACGGACAGCGAAGTCTCAGTAATAGGGTCCCGTTTTTACCGTTTGGGTACGAAACCCTAAAAAGGTAAAATAGGTTAGATAACAACAACACCCTTCTGAGTTTTAGAATTTTCTAGATAAAAATATTTCTAATATTTAAAAGTACATATTTTATTCTAATATTTTAATTTGAAAGTATATCCGATTACTTATTAATTATTCTTGTACTTAACCTACAATGTCAAGAAAATGTCACATCATCTTGTTACTTCCGATCTGACTATTATTATTTAGTGACAACGTACTTCAGAAAGTCACGATCAAGCCCCAAAATTCAAATCTCGTGACAAATTTAATATTTGTTATGTGGGCACTAAATGTGTAGATTTTATTTGCTATTTATTTTTGTTACGCGTTACGCGTTATAAGTAACAAAATAATAATCAATTTAATCGTAAACAGTAATTGTATTTTTATCGGTTATTTACAATTACGCTATGAACCGAAATCAAAGAACAGCACTGTTTGTTATAAGATGGTCACATTAATTTCACGTTTGACGTTTGTAGTTGTCAATTTAGTCTTCGGGACTAAGAAATAGATAACAATGTAAAATAAAATAATCTAAACACGATTAAAACTAAGTTTATTTTATTTTATTTAGATTTTATTTCCATTGTTATTTAAGGTCAAATGTAGCAAGCCGAATTTCATCCACATCAGTGGCGTACAGCAAAAAAACTGACGTTAAAAACGATATTTTCAACAAAAACCTAATAATCTATTTTTTTTTCATGAATTGACTAAAATCAAAACACAAGTAAAAACAAGTATATAAAAAAGTATAAAAAGAAAAACTCGTCTAAAAAGTGTCTTTACTTCTCTTGAAATCACAAAACTACCAAAAGTTGTCTCGATCGCGTGACATGAAAAAATCTAGTAATAATTACAAAAAAAGTATTTGAAAACTTTGGTAACACATTAAAAGACCATACTTTATTTGTTCTAAGCGCATTTTTGCCTACATAATTATTTAACCATAGCCTATAAATTGTTCCGTGTGCAAAAGGTTTTATTTATAATCTGCTCAAAATAATACACTGAAGGTAACCACAGCTTGCTCGTAAATTTCATCCATTAAGCGTAACTGAATTTTTTTTGGATGATAAAACCCTTTGTTAGGATACGATTCTTCACGCAGACATTTTCTTTTATTTATCGCAGATGTTCAGCATGTTTAAATTTAAATATGGCTCCATTGCATGTTGGCAGTATCGGTGTGTACAGCGCATTTGCGGAATGTTGTTTGTCATTAGTTGGAATTTGCAATACAGTGTTTTTAATATTTCACACAAAATATGAATAAAATTAACGACAAAGTGTTGGTGATCAGGATTTCAGAAACCAGTATTTCTAGATCAGTATTCGGTGGCGATCACATTTAATTCGCAATAACGTGAAACTAAATGCCTTTTTTTAAATAGTGATTATTTTAAAAATCATTTTTTGACTAAAATAATTGGTTACCACTCATGGTTTAGTCTATGAGCCTAAAACCTCTTTGACATGTCAGTTTGTTAAACAAAGTTTGGTGTTAAATCTGTCAAATTCCCCGCCAAAGCGATGACACTTGACGGAACTACCTAGCTTCAACAGATGTAGGATGACCATGTATTCGGTGAATGGAGGAAGCTATAACAATAGTAACATTGTTTTTGAAATTAAACAGAGACTTAACTGCTTGAGACCTTGTCTATTAACTTCCGTTTTGGCTAGGGATTCATATTTTTCAACTCTTGATCACTGTATAATGCCTTAAACTTTCGTGATTATCACTCTTAACTATTACTATAAACGGGACTTATCACGCAAACAATATTTACCTCGACGTTTCAGCCACATTGCAGTAGCCGTGGTTACGAGTTGTAGAGTCAACTATTTTTTATATTGTATACTTCGATAAACGTTAGGTAAGCATAGAAGTCTATTAATTTATAAACAGGCTAGAACTTAAGTTATTTACTCGCTTCAAGAACCTTGAAAGTGGTTTCTTTAAGTAACATTTTATTGATAACGCAATTATGAAAAGGCGATCAAATTAGAGGTTAGGTACTCCACAGCTTCGCGTCTCACGCAAACCAATATTTGCTACCAACGACCACCTTTCAACTCTGACGGTCGGATTTCCGTCCCGACTACTTCCGTTTCCTTAATTTCGTCTTACTTGATCAACAATACACCACTGAAATGAGAACGATAAGTTTCCCTCTTAGAGGAAAAATAAATTTTTCATTGAAACTCTTATTAAACGTTGCAAAGGGCTTTGATGTTGCCAGGATTTTTGTATTATCTAAATACAAACAAAGTTAGAGGCTCCTCGAACCGTTAAACCTTTATTAAGCCGTTGAGACATTTATATTGTACTTGTGCTGCTTAAACACCCGGTATGATGGCAGAATTATTCAATAATATTTTACAGATTCACCTTTATAGGATGCGCGTATCCAGGATTTGTTAGATAATTAAATGTACATGATTCCGTTCCACTTCTGATTATTTTATACTCACTCTGAACGATATTTTAATAAAGAGCTTACGGAATTGTTTTACACGTTAAATAAATTCCAGCAATTTTTTAATACTTCATTATTCTGAATGGATAAAGCGATGGACAATTATTTATCGCTTTCGTCGTATATCAGCGTTTTTTTTTGACATTTTTGCAGGAAACGTGGAATAAATCAAATCGCGACCTTTAAATATACACGTAGAAACCATGAGATAGAATACACAATTTCACTCGTTAGCAATAAAACCTTTGCATTTTACAGCTTAGTTCGCGTGTCAAGCAAGTAATCCCTAAATCCAACGCTGCAGGACCCTCCTTTTGATCAACAATGCTCACTCATTTTTACAGCAAATTTAATTATAAAATAACCTAATTTACTAATTAAAATTTTAATTTACTTCCTTCAGCTCGCTCTGCAAGTGCCGCCCGCTAGGTCCGCTGGAGGCCATGTAACGTGCGAATGTTTATTTATCTGGTTCGTACTCGTACCTACAAAGGGTGCGTTCCGTTTTTCCATATTCTTAATCCTCTAGGGATCTAACGGGAATAACCTACTCAAAGAAGCCTTTGCCAAAACCTAGGGGACAATCGGTGGTCAGATTAATAACCGAATTTATTACTTTGTAAACGTATGCATTATTTTTATGAAAGGATTTGATACGTTGTGTTTATGAGTATTTTTTTTTAATTAAAAACTTATGTTATCTAAAATTTCACTTGTACGATCCACAGGTGACCATAAGGCTGGCTCTTTCCTCGGTCAACGTATTAGCATTTTGCCATACAACGGGGAAACGTAGCCAGCCTTATGGGCGCCCTGCCCATTAGCAGCGACCTGCGCGATATTTGTAAATATAGGTTTTAGGTTTAAAGTAAGTTTTGCAAATCATTCTGTAAATATGTATATTTTGTGTCAATAAATAGTTACTTGCATTATCAACCATACCAAGTAAAGTCATTAACCGTTAAAGAGTTTCGCCCTGCGGAGACGGTCCTGAACGGACCACCATAATTTCGCAACTAGGTTATTATAGCCACCAAACCTAAGTAGGTTAACCTAGTAGGTAGGTTTGGCATAATTAAGTAATTAAGTATGCCAAATTTCAGCACAATCGGATATCAGGAACTGGTCAAAAATGGTTTACAAATTTCGAAACAACAACTTACTAACTTACATACAAACGTTGAAAGCTAAATAAAAGCTTGTAAAATTACTTTAATTTTAGCGAAAGGTAATTAAAAAAAAACTACGTGGGAATGTTATTCTCGTTTGAATAACCTAGGCTTCAGCACAACTTTGTGAATATATCAACTGTCAACATGAGTTTCTCATATTTTATGGTTGTAGTTTAGTTTGAATTATTTTTACAGCGAGCTATGGAGCGTACAAGGGGTTGAAAGGTTGATTGGATCCGGAAGATTTCGGTCCAAAATTCAAATCACTGATGTTGGAAAAACGATCGCCCAGCTTAAATAGGATTGAGCCGAGGACGTCTGCTAGATGCGCCCCCAAAGATGGTCGCACTCAGGCTGATGGTGGATACCGCTCGACGGACACCGACGGCAAGGCAGGCCGAGGCAAAGATGGTGAAATAACTTGAAAGCGGAATTGAGGGAGTGGCCGAATAGCGCCAAGAGCTCTGGATATGGAGATGTGGAGGTCAAGAGGCCTGCGCCCAACAGTGGGTCACAAATATAGGCTAAGTAATAATTACATATTTATTTTGATTGGTTAAGTTTTACTGTATCTGGGTCGTAGATATCATATAGGTCACCGAGCACCCCTTAGTACTCGCTTTTATAAATATCAAACAGCCATTTTGCCTTTTTATACCGAGTTCAAAATAATGAGGAACATCTCCATTAACATGTATGTTTTTTTTGTTATTACCCGATTAGAAAAATTGATTTTATTTTAATTTGATCTTCCGGATCGGCTTTATACCTACAACGTGTTACAAAAACATCCAAAAAATCTTCACCAAAGCCAAAAAAAAGAGGCAAACTTAGGAGGCTGTTATGTATATCAGCTTGAAGGCAAAGACTATTAAACAACAGAAGAGTATTACTTAGTTGTTTCTATGAGTCTAGGATATTAAGCAAGAGTATAAATAGGTCAGCACTTCAATAATATTTTTTTATCTCAACAGTGGTTTAACATGCAGTTATAGTTAATTAAGTGGTGGAACTCATACTTAATGATTCTGTTTTAAGAAAAAAAAGTTTGTTTTCAGTAAGCACTGGGTTTTTAATCCCGCTACAAATTACAAAATACCAAATAACAAAAACCAAAGATTTTGAGATGGATTTCAGCTGAAGACTTATAGGTACTGGAGGAAACGAAAACTTACTTTTGAATATTGAATGAATGATAATGAGTTAAGCTTTCAATTGTCGGCGTAAGGGCTATTTCACTATTCTCTGCTCTAGATAAGCTCTTGGCATTTTATGAGACAGATTCTGTGTAGCCGTCTCTGTCTTTTCAGAAAACTTGTGACATGACTAATTCAATAATCTTTAATTCTTAGTAAATGATTATACTTGATAGTGTGTACGGAGGAAAACTATAATTAACTTTTGTTTATCGTTTCATTTCCGAAAATATATACCTAATAGTACATTATTTACAGGCCGTAATAAGTTTTAATGAGAATCGTATGCATAATGATAGTAAGAAGGTAATTTCAATATTCATTAAAAACATTCCTTATAAAAGTTGCTTATAATTCCCTAAAGAATATAACAAGTTAGCTGTGAAATTTCAAGCTCAGTAGCTTTTTTAAAGTTAAATCCAAATTTTAATTTAAACGCTTGCTTTTTCTAAACTTAATAAATAACATTTCCGTTCTTCGTTAAAAGTGCAAGACTTCACAACAAGTGACAAAACTTTTTTCAAAGACCCAAAGTTAGGTGCCCGTATTAATTGGAGTAAGTAAACAAACTTCTAGCTTAACCCTTCACGTGCCTTACCTTGTATCTCGTTAGTTAACACTGACACTGACACGGCGCGTCCAACGCGCTGGCTGTGACTAGAATGGCCGAAGAAGCCGATGGCAGCAGGTTATATACACGACCGGAGCGGTTGGGGGTTGGTCCAAGCGGCGGCCGCCCCGGCGTAGGCGGGCGTGGGCGCCCACGATGCACTGATGGTGTAAAGTACAATTTGATTGCTGAGTTGTATATAATGTACTCAAAAGAAATGAAACATTCGTTACATAACATAATAAGCTTTTGTTAAAAATTTCATTTTTGATGTTACTCCTTTGTTTACTGTACTTGCATTGTCATCCAACTTACTCGAGTTATAGGATAAAATTTGGGTAGTTTAAAATAAAATCAAGAGCGTTTTATAATTTAAACTTGTAAGTGATTGTTAATGATAACGTAAAAACGAGGAAACGAGGAACACGCTCCCCATAATTACGTTTTTCACACAAGGGTAGTTCAGTAATGAAATAACGTTGTTTTAAAAATACCTCGCTGAGTATTTAAAGGTTCGCTTGTTTATGGAACGTTTATTAGTTAATTGAATCAGGCGTTTATTTGTGGAGGTCTAAATGAACAATAAGTTCAAAAAACATATTTAATACAATTTTATTTGCCAACTGTACTTACTTGTATTTTAATTCTACCTACATATCCGCATCAAATTTCAGGTCAATCCGATCGCTGGAAGTGGATGCAATTCGATTTACAGGGTTTTAAGACATCTTACGAATGCGGACATTGCAATCTAAATAAAAGCTTTTAAAAACCAATTACCTTACTAATCAGGACTGAATATTTATGTAAACTCACCATCCTAGCCTATATACCTACGTACCACTACAGGGCACAGGCCTCCTTACAGGATGAGAGGGCTTGAGCCGTAGTTCCCACGCGGGCTCGGCGCGGATTGGAAACTTGACATGCAGGTTTCTGCACGGTGTTTTCCTTCACCATAAAACTTATAGTAATTTTCGAGTGTAATTTCTCGCGTAAATTCCGAAAAACTCGAAGGTGCGAGCCCACGTTCAAACCCACGACCCTCTGCTTGAGAGGCCACAGATAAACCATTAGGTTACCACGGCCTTTTTTTTGAAAACCTAGGTAGGTACTTAAAATGCTTGTCCTAAGCTTAATCTCAATTTTGTCTATATTCGTTTCATACACCCCACGATTGTCCGATAAGAAAAAAACGATTGCTGCTGCTTTTTATAAAATTAAAACAAGTTCCTTGGTCAGGGTTGCCTGGAAGAGATCGCTCTTAAGCGATAAGGCCGCCTATTGCTTACCTTGTAACTTACTCTCTGTGTACCTGTTTTCTGTATTGCTTACTATTCCTGGTGTACAATAAAGAGTCATTGTATTGTATTGTATTGCATTTTTTGTTCATGCTGTGGTGGGACCCGAGTAAATATTTAATCAAGGTGATCTGTGACCTTTACACGGGGTACCAGACGTGGTCGAGGCTTAAAAAGTCAAAAGCCAAAGCTATTTTATTCATAAAGATACATTTTGAGCGTAATAACTGTGCCGCTTAGCAGGCTACGGCAGCTTGGCAGGCTTAAAGGAAGTTTTGGTCGTGTTTTGTAATATAGCTGACAGATTTATATTAATTGGGAATTAAAAAATCAAGTAAGTAGGTACTCTCAGTATTATCAATTTTAAAGAAAGCAAATAGCTTTAATTTTGACTGCAACAAGTTTTGAGTTTTATACGTAATTTTTTTTCATACAACATGGTTCTCATTCCCTCATCGTCATTTAAAACATTATAAGATGACAGGAACCGTCCACGTCGATGATGCCTGTCCACTGTCACTTGAGTTAGCGATTCAAGTTATGTCGGTAACTCTTGCGCGGATTTTATTATTTCTAATTATGATCTTGCAGAGAAACCGCAACCGTGGGAAAAAACTTGTAATGGAAACAAGCGAGAAAGGAATCGCAATAGATCCATTAAAAGTACAGCGAATATTCCAACATGTCAATGCGACAGGGTACAACAGTATCCCCAAAAGGGATACATTAACGCAGTTATTACCTACCTAATTCGCGAAAGTTATACAGTAAATTAGTGCTGCACGCGGTTCGACGGGCCACCTGTGGCGCCGGTCACGCGACTGTTAGAGAAATTCGGTTTATTGCTGTTACGCAGTTGCTAAGCTTCATTCAGTTTTGCGGTTTGGATAATCCAGAAATCTATTTGTTTTTCTGATAAAGTATAGTTTGACGAAACGCTAGTTCGCAGCGTGCCATGACAGAAGCGTGCGTTTACGTGCGTCTATTTTCTGCGGTTATTTTAATTAAATTATTGATGATTACAATCAGCTACATATCAAAGATAACTATTGATTATTGAAATCCAAAAAAAGATGCTTAGTATTTTATTTAATATTTGTAATAATGCATGGTAACAGTAGCTCCAACAAATAGTAACAGAGTAAATTACCCAGTTACAGTTGACCAAGTAAGTACGGTCGCATGCTTTAATTTGGGACTCATTTCGAAAAAATATCCTTTGAATTCCTATACAATATGAAAGGGCTATCAACCTTAAGTGGATCCCAAATTAAAGCTTCTGACTGTAGTTTACCATTTTTATAGCAGTTTCTACAGTTCATTTGGGATTCATTTGGGGACAAATGTCCCACGATAAAGTGTCGCCAGCAGCGTCGAGCGAAGTGGCATAGAACGTTGCTGAGCTTCGCTCGAAATGTCGGCCGTCATTATTTACATGGAAAAATATGTAGAGCGAAGACCGGCAACGTTTGCGCCGTTCCGATGCATCGTTGCGTTGTTTTAAAGGAATTTATTGTTTTGGTCGACTGTATATACACATGTCTTTCCATCGACTTTTTTACAGTTATTATTTATAATGTTTTAACCATCTTTGAAATTCAAATACTTAGTTTTATCAAGTTTGTTATTCCTTCTTACATATCGTTAGGTACTATATTGTTTTATCTCATTTCCACCATGTTACATCTGTTTAAATTATTACAAGGATATCAAACTAGATAACAATTCACACGAATGATTTGTAGACAAGGAGTAATCAGAAACCTATTTATAATCCATTGGTTCGATTAATATACAATCTAGTCAGTAATCACAAGCGTATTACAATCAGGATTGCTCAAATAGATAGGATGGCTCATGCAGCCAACGTTTCTAGTAAACCTATAAGTTTTGACATTATTCTTGCCTTAATTATTGATTTTTTTAGTTACAGCCATAGAAATGAGACACAAGACATTCATACAGAAAATCAGCACTATGACAATAATAGTCCTAACAAAGGAGTAGGTCTTCATCACTATCGTAGACCATACACCGAGGCCGTTGGCCAGCACAGACCGCAGCGGGGGGCGTACGCTCGACGCGTAGTATAACACTGAATCATATACGCTGCACCGTGCTGCCGGTGTGTGTCATCGTATAATGATTCAGTGTTATACAACTCGCTGGGTCCGCTCCGTCGGCGTTGCGCGCACGCCCCGCGCTGCGGTCTGTGGTGTCCTTAACCTGACAGGTTTAAAACTCCGTAGTTTATTTCAGCCCAAAAATGATTGGGCTTAGGTTGGGAGATTAAAATTTTTGTAAAATTTTGTAGTGCAACACACCAATGATCTGGGGACTTGGATGGGTGACCGCCTGGTTTCAATTTAGTTTTTTGAATGTTTTGTTATGACGTTGTCACGTTAAACTATCGTCCGTAAACCGTCTATACAGACAACCGGTTTTTTATTAAAATCATTGTCACCCTCCACATGGCTTAGTCTATGAGCCTAAAACCTCTTAGACAAGTCAGTTTCTAATTCCGCGCCAAAGCGATGAAACTTGACGAAACTACCTTTCTTTCTTCGGGTTCGATTCCCGTGTCGGGGCAGATATTTGTATGAAAAATACGAATGTTTGCTCTCGGGTCTTGGGTGTTTAATATGTATTTAAGTATGTATCTATCTATATAAGTATGTTTATCCGTTGCCTAGTACCCATAACACAAGCTTTCCTAGCTTACTTTGGGACTAGGTCAATTGGTGTGAATTGTCCCGTGATATTTATTTATTTATTATTATTCAACAAAATATGTAGGATGACCGACCATGCATTCGGTGGATGGACGAAGTTAGAATAGTAACTTATTAATTTTCATTAAATTCTATTTTGGCTACGGAATAATATTTTTCAACTCCTGGTCACGAATTAAAAGTTTTTTTGATCGAAACGTGAACTAAACAAAAACTTACTCGGAACACTTTTTATAGGCACCAAATTTCAAGTCAATAGTACTGTTGGATGTAATAAACAATAAAGTTGCAAGATTTGTTTACTAACTTAGTTTTACAAGTGAAGCAGTTGTTATTATTTTTTGCTGTACCTACTATTTTGTTGATCAATAAGGAATACCTACATTTAATTACGCTGTCAGTAAAATAATATATAGTTGCAAGAATCGGATTTTCCATCGCATGGCAAGCTGAAAGAAAGCTATGGAGTCGATATTAAAACTAAAATTTAACTCGTATCATATCATACTCACTCATTTTCTAGTCCCGTAATACTTATATCACTTTATCAGGCTGACAGATCAAAAATGCCAATCGAAGGTTATTCTTACTTAATGTAATTTCAATTATTTTTTGTGGTACTACGTGGGAAGTGTTGTGCACTTAACTTGTTAAAGGGTTACATTTATCATGTAACTATATTAGCTTAGTTACGTACATAGTTATACAGACTATTTTGTAATTTTGAAATGGACTATACACACACTATACCTTGTCAAAATTTAGAAGCACTTATTCCTGTATCTACATGCCCTATGGGTATTAGCCACTAGGAGCTTTCTTAATGTTCATATTTTTATTGTGTGGTAGTCAAATTTTAAATGTTTTCTAATTATTTATTTCATGTATGATTTAATTTCGGCATTAATTAAATAAATGAGTATAAGTATGAATATGTGTTAAATTTTACTTTTAATATCAATTCCATAGTTATCTTTCATCATACCATGCGATTAAAAAATCCGAGGCTTGCTTATTTGTGTACTTAAAACCGATTTAACCTTAATTATTTAATAACATTTTTCCTTGATAAAAGTTTTAGTAAAATTCGTACAGTGCCAAAACATTAAGATGTAGCAACTCAACTGCAGCATCTCTTACTATATTTTGCTTCTTCTACCATTGTTTCCTTTTTAGTTACCATGATAAACATCCCACCGACTAAAAAAAAACTTTTTATGTACTTAATTATGTCTTATTACCGGAGATAGTGCAAAATAATTCCACGTAGGTATCTGACAAATTTAGCCAATTTCCAATTATTACTCTAAATTAATTAAAATAAAACAAAAATGTGAAGTTAAAACCATCCACTGTAAAACAACATGTACTGCAGATACGCGGTATTTACCTCACATGTAGGTAGCAGGTAGATAAGAGGATTTGCACTGCCACCTTTTTATTTTATGCCCCGACGTTATAGGTACTCGTATTGTCTTCATAGGAGCATCAATTGATGCCTAAATTAAATAAAGAATTTTTGACTTGACTTTGTCTGTGTATACCGTCTATAATACACGTTATTGGTTTTAGGTCTCCTGTCTTCTCCCCAAAATCAAAATTCTTAAATCGCACAGTCTCCTTGTGTGTCATGTCTTAACGTCGACATTGGCAAAATAAGCTTTGCGACAGAAAGTCAAAAATTAAAAATAAAATCTCGCTTCTCTATTGAACCCTAAAACCCTCTAATGGGTCTTAGAAAATACTCAGTTGATTCAATAATAAGCCCACGTTATTAGGAGCTGAGAACTCATTTTGTTGAGTGTAAATAAGGGCGGCTTCACAATAAACAGTAAGTAGGTTAATTTTACATCGGCTAACCAAGACAAATCCTACCAATATCATCATCATAATTTCATCAGTCCACTGCTGAACATAGAGGCTTTCTCTTTGATACCCAATCATTATGGCTGGAAGCGGCTTGCATCCACCGTGTACCTGCGGCCTTACCAAGTCATCCGTCCATCTCATTGGTGGACATCCCATGCTGAGCTTGCCGCGTGGTTTCCATTCGATTCTACTAATATTATAAATGTAAAAGTTTGTGAGTGTTTGTGTGTAGGTACGTTTGTTACTCTTTTACACCGAATGGTTGAATTTATTTAAAAAAAATTAGCACACGGATAATTTACAACTTTTTGTTAGAAGTCGCTGAGCTACTCGTCAAAAGATGGCGCCACCAAACACAATAAAATATTTATAAATCAAAATATTTTTTCTCGAAGATAAGGTCTTGATAAATCGATTTTCAGATTATAATACTCCTGAATTACAACCATTAGGTATCTTATTAGTTGCTACCACTGAATACCAACACAGTTGCTGCTGGTAGCGGAGTAACATGCAAGCTAAATATGGCAAATTTTTTTAGTGTGTATGTGTATGTGTGTGTGTGTGTGTGTGTTTGTTACTCCTTCAAGCTAAAACGACTAGACGGACGGATTTGAATGAAATTCGGTATGTAAATCCTGGACATGAGGAATATCACATAGGCTACTTTTCATCCCGATATTCCCACGGAATCCATTTGAAATCCCACAAATTTGAGATCTACTTTTTGAGAATTCCCATAGGAATTTAGTAAGATCCAGTAGTTTAAATTCATCTGCCATATAGAATGATTTACGCGTGCGAAACCGCGGGTAAAAACTCGTTATTATATGTACATATACAGGGTGTTAAATCCAAATGGGTCAGTATGGCGAAATCAGAAACTATGAGAGATAGCAAAATCTGTTCTTAGGAACCATGGCTTCGATTTTAGATTTAAGAAAAATGGCATTCAAACATTTTTTTAACTCTCATACATAACCGGGAATCTTACTATCTCTCATAGTTTCTGATTTCGCCATACTGACCCATTTGGATTTAACATCCTGTACAGTGCACTCCTAGATGAAGATTCCATTAACTCAAAATACTCCACCATTTTAATTTCAACCTTCATCAAACTCAATTAAATGTAAATTAAAATGATGGATTATTTTTAATTTAATGGACTCTTGAGTCCGATATTTTATAGTATTAATTTAAATTTCAATGCCAATAAACACGGCTATTTCAATGTGAACACGTCTTTACCCAATTGATTAGTGAATCAGTCCACTTTTTATTGTAACTCCGAGACAGATATCACGTTGCCGCCTCCGCGTGAGTGTTTATCGTCTTAGTAAAAGGTCAGCCACATCATTCAGTTTTGGGACAAGGATGTGGATTTTGGGAGACGGGAAGCTGTGCCTATACTGACGGATTGTGGCGTGATTAGTGGTTAGCAAGTACCATCAATAATATAGTGTGATAAATGTATGTACAGTCAAGGAAACTGAATCGCTAGGGTGGAACCTTTTCACGACCAATTTCGCGATCATTTCTTTGGCAGATGTATGGAATATCAACATGACATTTGCAATGAAAAAGGTTCACCCTGGGTGATTCAGATTGTTCGACTGTACATACACTGATTGAGAAATAGTTATTTATATGACAGGTGCATAATGATTGGCATTAAAACACGAGTGTGGTTTTATGAAACGACTCGAGTGTGAGTTTTATAATAAGATCATACGAGTGATTTAATGTTTAATTATGTATGTACAATCGCATACTTACATACTTTTATCTACCTACATGCATAAGTCTCCGTAATTTTTTCACCAGATACTTCACATCACAAAATACGGTAACTTTATTTTCTGTTCTTTGACAGTTCGAACTCGAAACAAATGACTGGCATTTATACATTTTTTTTCATTCATCAGTACGGATTGGACTTCACCCACACAATTGAATTTCTTCGCAGGCGTGTGCAGGTTTCCTCACGACGTTTTCGTTTTCTTTCGCTCGTGATAAATTTCAAATGTAATTTCGCACATTAATTTCGCAAAACACGAGGTGCGAGCTTGGGCTTGAACCCACGTCCCTCCACTTGAGTGGCCAAAGGTCAAACCACTAAACTACAACGGCTTTCTTTCGTTTTGAGGTTCCTGTTGTTTTGGTTCGTTTCAGGACTATTGTAATTTTATTGTAAATGGCTATCAATTGCCGAATCTGAAATGGTGGTTTCTGATTACGTCTCCGATGTCAGTCTGTGCGTATATATATATATGTATACGAGAAAAGAAACCATTACCAGTCTTAAATAAAACCCGTAAACAAGTTTATTTGTTTACACGCCGAGGACCCACAGTAAAATAATATTAACCTAATTCATCCCGAGATAGAGTTATGTAGTTCTACGGCTAGAGCTTTCCCTGTGTTATCAAATATTTTAGTATTCCAAATAATATAAACGAGATAATATGAGAATCAGCTTAAATGGACTTTAAAACTAAGGTGCTAAGGCGTGGTCAACTGCATTAGTGAGGTGTGGATTGTTGACATAATTTTGTAATATTTGAGGGTTTATAACATTAGGTTCAGGGTTAATGTACTATTTAGGAGCGAAGTGTCTTTTAGCTACGTATAATACGTATAACTTATACGTGACACTATTTTTTTTCCGACGGATTTGCTCGCGTGAATTAGATCTGACAGCTAAATTTCTGGTAGTAGGAAACTTATAAAAATCCCATGGGAATCCCATAACTTACAAATGGCACACCTTGGTTTCCTATAATTTAATAAGTCATAATGTATCATTCCTCATAACTAACGTAAGTCATAAAGTGATTTATTTGTGAAACAATATTTTCTTCAAAAAATTTTTAAATTCCATCTTATAGAATGCCGCAGGTTAATTTTATAACAATGCCGAAGAAAATACTGTTTCAGGAATAAATCACTTTATGACTAACGTTAATTATGGAGAATGATACATTATGACTTATTAAATTATGTTAAACCATACAGACCCATTACAAACATGTCTCTATATAAATAAAATAAATAAAATAGCTTTATTTCATTCCACAATAATTAGATAGAATTAATTAATTTGATATTTAATAATTATATTACTCTGTAACCATAATAAATCTACTACTCATGCAATTTAATCTCCTTCTAATGTGGACCCCCTCAGGGTAAAAGCCTCCTCCAAAGAATTCCATTTTTCCTTATCTTTAGCAGTGGTCATCCAGTCTCTTCCTGCTTTGGATACAATCTCGTCCTGCCACGGGCGAGGTCTCTATATACCTACCTGTAAATATTTTTAGCGCTTGAGAATTTGTGATTTTTCTGTCAATTCCGACCCCAAGAAAGTATCGGGATAAAAGTATCCTATCTGTTCTTGAGATACAACGAGCTACATACCAATTTTTATCGTGAAAGATTAAGACACAAGCCACAAAGAAGAGACGTGGAACGGGGGCGCGTCACAGTCGCGGTGCTGGAGCAGTTTTCATATAGAAGCGTCGCGATCCAAAGCAGACAGAAGAGACGGGGCGGAGACGCGGCCTGCGAACAAACTACGCGGACTGTGACGCGCCCTCGTTCCCACGTCTCTTCTGTATGGCTTGCGTCTTACAAACATACACACAGGCAAGCAAACTATCGCATTATTAATGTAAAGTAGGATTAACGGTCCGTAAAGTATTAAACCTAGTTTTAAATTTAACAATAACAATAATGGACTTAATGGATCAAATTTTTTGGTATGTTTATATCCACTTTTTAATATACTTATACTAGCTGTTGCTTGCGACTCCGTCCGCGAAGAATAGGAGTATAAAAAATAGCCTACGACCTATTCTCAGACTTACCAAATGTAGACACAAAAGTTTTATAAAACTCGGTCAAGCCGGTTCGGAGGAGTTCGATAACAAACACCGTGACACGAGATTTTCATGTATTAGAAGATTGAGAGACTTTTAATAGAAATGTATGTTGTTTGTTATATTTAACCATATTCTGTCCGTTCGTCCATCTGTCTGTTCCACCTTAAAGGAGCTTTATCCTTTGAACCATAAATAAACTTAAGTCCATCACCCCGCACATTGACACCTTTTTTTCGTAAGGGTTAGTATCGATGCTTTAAAAATACTATTGGGTTGGTATTTTGTATCGAGGACAAATAAAACGATCATCAAAAACTATTTTATGAACATCAAAATCTTCTCTATTAACATAAAAACTTCCTGCTCAAATAAATTTAAGTTGGTCGTCATTCTGATCCTGAATCACCGATAGGACTCCCCAATAATTAATCTCTGAATCGGGAAAAACAATATTTTGTAAAAGATGACAACCATTGAGCTATTGTAACTTTGATTAGTTACACTAAAACGCAGAAATTAAAAACCACTAAAATAATTTTCTTCGGGTCTATTTTGAAGTCTGTGCCTCATCACGAGCCTGCAGGAGAGGTAGAAGCCCAATAGACAATAGTAGGTATGTAGGTAGGTAGATGACTAAGAGCCCGTTGTTTGATCAGTAGTTAAAGATACTAATAGTCAAATTTACTTTGAAATGCATTAACTATTGTTATTTCTGCCATATATTTTTACTATTAGTTTGTTTAACTATTGATCAAACAACGGGGCATTAGTCCACTCATAGAAATGGGCTGAGTTTGGGATGAGCTTTATTTTTCTGTTAATTCGCTTTGTAAATAAATAAATGAATAAACAAATAAATAGGGCTCATCCCAAACTTACACAAGACCTCTCACAAACCAAACCAAACCCAACCCAAACGATTGAATTACCGCTACCGAACCCGTGAAGGCCCGTTCCTGAATTTAGCCCCTGTTCACTAGAAATTGCTCTCGACGCGTTATATTATTCAAACTGCTATCGACGCCGGTCCGTCCCGGACTTAACTTGGCTGTAAATCTCCCTACAGCCTTAATCGTTGCATATATATTGGCTTTAATTGTAAAAACATCGCCAGCAATTAGGATTATTTAAGTCTTCAATATTAATGTCTCACGTTCCACCTTTACCGGTGATAACGGTAATTAGATTTTGGTTACTCAGACAACCCACTGTGACCTTTTCACAGTACATATCATAATCACGTGCCAATGTATGCTTGTTGAGGTTGTAGAGTGTAATTTATTGAGGAATGGTTCTAATTTGGTCAACGGATAAAATGTTGTGAAACGATGGAACGTGATTTTGTCGTTGATATTTAATTCTCAAGACTGGTTTTACGCATTAAAGGCAATACAATATCTAATGAAATTAACGGTATCTTTTCTCAAAAGATTTCTCTTTAAGTAATTTAGGTTCTCAAGTAATTTTAATTCCATTAGTAAAGAAACAAAATAGAAAATAGAACGAATTTAATAGGTATTTATAATCTTATTCCAAGTGCGGCAGACAATTTAAGAGCAGAACATAATCATTTAAATTAAAGGGATGGTGACACCACCAATCAACTAACGTACTTTTTATGAGCTGTGATAGCACGAGTCTCCCATGGATTTTGTATGGTGATTTGCTAGTTACGATGTAATTTCTATGCCAACTCAATCGACTAACTATTTATTAGTTTTAAAGTAGCTAAAAATCAAATTATGCTGTTAAACGAAAATTAATCTGGGTATCAAAGCTAAAATAAAGTGTTTTTTCTCAAACATGCTATGAAATATTGACGTTATGTTCTTTATAATAGGCCGCGAAGTGTCACGTTGCAGGTGCGGCTAGACAAGAGGTTAATAATGGAATGTCATACAATATTGCCGGCCTAAGGCCAGCAAAGTGATCTTTTTTAATTTCCATTACACACGGAGTGACACAGCATATGGCTTTCAGCCATTAAAAAAAACTATAAGCAATATTTGCTTTTTCGTTTACTATGACATTCTGCCACTACGCTTATTTAAAATAAATATTTATGAATTATCTCTGTTTTCTCCGAATTAGAAATAAAATGGAATAAGTAAATACTTAATAATAAATGTGTTAATTATATTTATTATCTAGTGTACCTACTTATAATTTCTCTAGAAATAAACCTTTGATTTTTTTGGTGTTTATATTTATTTATTTCATTGCATGTTTGAGAAAGCTCTATACATACAAGCCTTTGCCGCGAACAGGGATTGTCGGCCTCGTCTATATATCTAGATGGCCTCGTTAATACTCGACCATCTATAACTACTCGACCGGCAATCCGCTATTTCGCGGCCTCTGCAGTAATGTACTATTAATAGAGTCGTGTCTTGGAATTATTGTTTAATGGTACTTATCACCATCCTTAAACTTAGGTAATTGAAAAAGAGCAGGCCTAGACCTGTAATTTTGTATGAAATTCCATTAACGACCTTACCTCTAGCCGCACCTGAAACGTAATACTTCGCGGCCTATTATAAGAAACATAGCTTCAATATTTCATTGCATGTTTGAGAAAAGCGCTCTCCATAAGTACCTACCTACTAAATAATTTGCCAGATTTTTTTTTTTATGAAAACTTCTTTTCTTCAATCTTCTTCAAGATCAGCTAACATTTGGAAGTAATTAAGTACTGTTTAAAGTTAGCAGCCATTATTTGCCTCTGACAGGTAGGTGGGCGCCCGAAGCTTCAGCAGTCAGCGAAATCGGGAACACTTCCAATAGACCTGTTTAAGCTAATCCCGTATAGGTTTCAATAGATTTGCTGACTGCAGAGTTGCTCCGTTAATTAGGTAACGTTTGAACAGTAGTTAAGTTCTCGACTATCTTCATATTAATATATTGGGTACTATAGGTAACACCACGAGAATTGAGGTCACGCACACAACAACATGTCGTGTAATGACAGCGGGATTTTGACATTTATTCGCACCGATAGCAAGTTCAATAGACTCAGCAGGGAATTACAAGACTGACTTAAATTTTCTTCAACAAACAACCTATTTTTTACGAATTCAAATAAAATAGAAAATAAAATATTTTCATCTATTTATTTTTAAAGTACTTAAAGATATACCTAACTAAATATTCTGTGAATATTTCAAGCGTCTACCTGTTGCCGTTATCAATTTATTTCATCTATTTTATTTAAATCAGATATGCATATTTTTCGCTATTTATAAAATACCTAATAAATGAATTATTATTATTAAATTATTACCGATTTTTTTTGTTGCGAATACTTCTGTTCAATATAAATTGTTTCATTTCAAAAATGGGTTATGAAAAATTATAATATGTATTGTATTGCGTAGGTATTTCATCTTAAGATCGTATAAGTCACATTTTCATTCACTCACTCATTTCATTTATTCACTACTTTTATTGCAATCAGTACTTTATGTAGGATATATAGCTGTGTGTGTAATCATTCGCGTCAACTCTCGTGGCGTTACCTATATATACCATTTAAATATACTCTATTAAGTACTTTATCCTTAGAAGACATCGCTTTAAGCGATAGGTTCGCCTATGTATATCTGTTTCTCTTGTTAACTGTTAATTTCTTGTTTTATGTACAATAAAGCGTCTTACATACATATATACTTATCCTAATCCTAGTGAAAAATACGGATAACTCACGTCTAAGAACGAGTTTAACTCGACATATTTTGGGCTAATCCGTAGTCACGCTCATCACGGAGTCACGGCGGCTTCTTAACCTAATCCTACTAAAAAGTGCGTGTGTGCTTGCGTGCATGCTTCATGCTAAAACGGCTAGACGGGTTTGGATGACATTTGGTATGTACTTAGATATCTGGACATCTGGGAAAACACATAATTAATTATACTACATTTTACCCCGATATTTTCACAGGGTCCCTGTAAAATCCTAGAATATTACCCATTACCATTAATATTATTCATAGGTTAGATGATATGAATTATGGTTTCTTGTTTGTTATTATTATTTTTTTACTTTTTTTTATTTGTAATCTAAAATTGATGCGTTCGGTTTCAGTTTGTGTTTGTTGTTTTTCAATAGATGGATGACGCGATGGTCCCAAAGGAAGATCAGCGCCGTTCGCAAGACCGGCACTCTGCTGATTTGGGACCATTTCGTGATATGCGCATTTTTATTTATTTGTCCTTCGTTATTTTTGAAGTTTTGATATCGCGAATAAATGTTTTCTTTCTTTCTTTCTTTCTTTCTATTAAGTCTAGAGGTATTCAATTTTGCATGGCTGATGAGGAGACTGGAGATGGGTTGGAAGAGAAAGCAGAGAGTATGCAGGATACGTAATATTGTGTGTACTAGTTCTAAAAGTCTAGTTTAGTTATAATTAATTTTAAGTATCTACTGTAACAATATGGTCTTAACTGTCGTGTTACATGTAAACAGATAAATAAATGATGATGATGGCTGTTTGGTATACAACGTTAATGAAAAATTTAGTAAATTCCCAGAATTTCAATTTGTCGACCAGATCTACAAAATAATTAGATAGCTTATCAAATTGAAATATGTTTTGTCGAATAAACAAATTGCCGTTAAACTAATTAAGTAAGTAGCTTTAATAACCATTCAAAGTAACTTAACTAAAATAGGACCCAGGACGTCCCGTGTCTTAGCCGATCAAGACACTTCATTTATCTCTTGTCTTTCTTATTTTGTATCAAATTATATTTGTTAAGGAAACCGTTCCTAAATAAACTAAATGGCTAAATTGCCGTGAAAGTGTTGACCCAAATTACACTAAAGTCGAGCGTTAAATCTTACTTCTTTGTAAAAAATGCTCTTTCATTCTCGAAGGTAAAAGATTGCCCCAAGCCATGGGTCAAGTCCAAGTAAGCTTTTGTTTCTCTTTTATGTGGACAAACGGCACCATCAAAGGTAAAAAATGGAAATGTAAAGGTCCACAAAGATACGTTTACAATTGGTACGGGACAGCCTCCGGGAAGTGAACACGACGATAAAGAGGTCTGTATTTAACACGTTTGCAACCAAACAAGGGTAATTTGCCGCTTTGTTTTTATATACTATCACTGGTTCACGGCTTAGCTCGCTAGTGTACTAAAATAGGCAGTCGAATTGAAATTCCACTATTTTACTACAAGAAAATAAAAAAGTAAACAAAAAAATTACAAGTTACAAATTTTTGTTTAAATTTATATTTTTAATACAAGCTTTTTTCTTACTGTACTTTTTGGCCTTGGTTACCAAAATACTCGTCAAGACGAATCAAACGAGCCCAAACTCGATGCGGTCGTGTCGTTTTATAGGTACCAGCACCCTCCAGCTCCATCATCAGATCAGCTCCATGTCATAATAATATTGGCATGCAAAATTGCAGCTCAATCGGTTGAAGATATCTACTTCAAAATTGAGTTGAAAGATTCCACCCGTACAAACACACATTTTAAGTGAATAAAAAGCTTGTAAAATAATAGATTGTTCAACAAGGGACTAAAACAAGCAATAATGACAACTCGAACTATAGCCACCCTCGCTCTGCTCGGGTGGCTAAACATCTCATGTCGTTATGGCTTGTTTTAGTCCCCTATTGAACAATCTACTATTATAATGCCTGACGGCATTGTTTCCAGGAGGCAGGCAAAAATTTATATTGGTATAAAAACCAGTATACATTTAATCCAATTTTTGAACTCCACCCAAAAAGTTTGAAAACTGAAATCTCAAATCACTTTTCCCTAATAGGTACGATCTCAATCCGACAATGAAAAAGCACGAATGAACTTGCGAGCAAAAGATATGTTTCTATCAAGTACGAAAGTGCAGTTATTTGTTTTATCCTTCAATATCGTATTCAAAACAATAACCCGAGAACGTCGCATCTGAAATACTATTGAAAGCCATAACCTCAACTCAAATAACGCACTTAACTCCGCAACAGCAAAATATGCTCCACGCAGCACGGATAAAACTCAATGTTCTTCACGAAGAGCTTTAGCATTTTTACGTAGAAGGAAGCATTTCATATGATGTATTGTTCGGAGTCGCAAGGGTTGTTAAATGAAAGTTAAGTAAAATGACAAATATTATTAGTTCTGGTACTGTCACGGACGAGCCGGCCCATTCGTGATGCAGCGGCTAGCTTAGCTACAACATGGCTTTACCACTACAAAACATGACATGTGTTTTATGTTTTACCAATTGGCACTCGGTTTTAATCAGATCTTGTATTTTAGTAGCTATACCTTATCACTTAGCCTTGTGGAAATCTAAAATAAACAACTAGCTTCCTATCTTGTTGTAATTTCGAAAAATCTTTTCCATAATTGTGAAAGAGTAACAAACATCCACACATCCATCCATCAATCCATACAAACTTTCACGTTTATAAAAATAGTGAGTTGATTATCTTTTGACAACCCTTCGAAAAATAAAGGCAGATCCCACAAACACTACATCTAACCTAAGACATAACCCACTTTGTTTACCATCTGCGCATGTATCTGAATCCAATTGAAATCGAATCGAGCAATACTCAATATCAGGGCTAGGATATTTTATTTATTTATTTTGTAGGTTTTTACAAAATATTATTTTTGCTATTTCTAAATTTGTTTAATTTTTTATTGTTTATGTCTTTTGTTTAATCTTTCTTTTGTTTAATCTTTATTTTAGTCTAATATATAAAAATCTCGTGTCACGGTGTTTGTTATCGAATTCCTCCGAAACGGCTTGACTGATTGTTATGAATATATTCGGCAGGTCTGAGAATAGGTTGTAGGCTATTTTTTATAACCCTATTGTTCGGTATTGTTTGTAACCTCATCTGTTCATATGTCACCTACCCTCAAATCCTTTACTTCTTATCCCCGGAAAACGCGGGTAGACACAAAATAGCGAACATTAAACGTCAAGAGCTGACACTCGTCCAGTTCAGCCAACGACAGGGTTCGAGTCAGTCGATGTCGAGAGCGTTTTCTCCATCCTGCCATTCGCCCACGGCTTCGAGCAAATCTTTTTACTTCGGTAACGCGTTCGCTGACGCGTATCAGCGCAGAAGAGCAGAAGAGGAGAGCGTAAGACCGGCAGCCATAACATCTCGCAGCAACGCGTACGCCGAACCAGGTACGCGTTTTTCCCACTTCCCTTTTCTCGCCCCTTCATAATTTTGGTCCTTCACCCCGAATATTCCTTTTTACGGTCCCTCATCCTTATATTTCAATCCAGGGTGACATCATCTTCCAAATATTACTTTCGTAATAATTAATATTTGTGACTTGCTACTTTCCCATTTGTAGGTAGATTTTCGTTCATTCCAATACCATAGACGAAACCGGTAATTGTAACCTCTAGTTAACTTGCAGGTTGACATATCGGTCCAACTTGTCAATCATCAAATTGGACAGTGTATAGGAGGTTTTATTTTAATCAACACTAGCAACACTGACGTTTCGATACGTCAGTTCAAGTCAGTTGTCATTTAAGTCATAATAATATCATAACCTATTTTTTAGTTTGTCGTGTTTAATAATTTGTTTACGTGCGATTAATTAACACAACAATGGGAGGAAATCAAGGCGATAAGCATGATTCCTATGTTCCTACAGGTTCTTTGGATGATTCGCAACAGAAAGCTAACATGATTTCAATGAATGTTCAGGGCAATTTCATGAATTCTTTGTATAACTTAGCGACAGAACTTAGCGGCATATCTGAAAGGGATCCGATGCGCGTAGCGAGTTTTAAGGCTAGATATAATGATATTAACATTATTCGTGATCGTTTTCAGGACGCTTACAATGGGTTTACGTCGAAATGTGACGATATAAATACGCGTACAAATGTTGATGGATTGTTCAATAAGTTCTATGAAATGTATTATTCGGTTCAAGTGTTGCAAGAATCTATTTTAACACAGCCATGTCTTTCAAGGTCGAATCTAGTCTGTTTACCTAAAATTACATTATCTCATTTTTCCGGTGTGTACACAGAGTGGCCAAACTTTATTGCTATGTATGATAGTCTTATTCATAACAATGTTGATTTATCATCTATTCAAAAAATGCATTACTTGCTTACTGTTTTGGAGAAGGAGCCCTTGACTTTAATTAGGCACTTAGAACTTTCTCATGATAATTACAATATTGCTTACAAATTATTGAGAGATAGATACCAAAACAAAAGGCTGATAGCGGACAAGCACTTAGAGGCAATCCTATCATTAAGTACTCAACAAAGTCAGAGTAACCTACGTAAATTTGTCAACACACTAAAGGAAAACTCTCAGGCATTGGAAGCGCTACAGTTTGACGTTAAGGCATGGAGTTTTATATTATTGCATATTGTTTTGCGCAAGCTGCCTTTAGAGCTTAGAGGTAAATTCGAAACAAAATACAGTAGCACTCCTGATACCATTCCGACATTTGAAAACCTATTAAATTTTTTGGACACTCATCTTCGTGTGTTGGAAACCGTCAGCGGTACAAGGGTAGCGACAGCGGTGGCTCAAGGCAATACATCCAAGGTATCATTTGCTGTCAATGCTTCAAAGTGTATATGCTGCAACGGTGATCATGTTTTGTATGTTTGCAACGAGTTCAATAATATGTCTACAATTCAACGTAGGGAGTTTGTGACTCAGCGGCACCTATGTTTCAATTGCTTACGGACACATTCAGTAAATAAATGTATGTCTAAAAGTAGGTGTCAAATATGCAATGGTCGTCACCATTCAAAACTTCATATGGATAAGGTTGATAATCAATTCAGAAATATTCCCACGCATGAAATTAAATCACCGGAGCCTGGTCCGTCACCAAAGCCTAATCATCCAGGGGCTGCTTTCACAACTTTAAGTTCTTCAGTTCAACCTCTTCACATTCATGGTATTTGCAATGAATCTACTATGATGTTAGGCACTGCTTTGGTCGGGCTCCAGGATATCAACGGGCATTTGCATACTGCAAGAGCTCTATTGGATTGTGGGTCTCAGGTATCTATCATAACTGAGAATTTAGCTCAGAAGTTGCGTCTTCGACGTTCTACCTCTGCCCTTCTTATCGGACTGGGAGGTTCAAATCCTCAACACACCAGCGGTAGCGTAGAGTGTTCGATCAGCTCTCTACTGGATACAGCTCAGCCCGCCCTGGTGACAACTGCAGTTGTTCTCAAGCGCATCACGGGGAATCTCCCTAGCATTCAGGTTTCTCCCCACGTAATGGACGCGTGTAGGGATATCTCACTTGCAGATTCAAAATGTTTAATTCCAGGGCCCATTGACCTGCTCATTGGTGTGGATCTCTATGACAAAATCTTTGATGGTAGAAAGTTAAGGCTAGGCGAAGAACTACCAACGGCTTATGCTTCAATTTTCGGTTGGGTACTGATGGGCGCAGCCCCTATTGTCTCTGTCTCTACCAATCATGTTGTGGCTCTACATTGCTCTACCAACTTGGATGCGACACTTACTAAATTTTGGGAGACAGAAGAAACTCCTTCAAAATTAATTCAAGATCCAGAGGATCTAAAGTGCGAGAAACACTTTGTAGAGACACACACACGTGACGAGACGGGGAGATTCGTTGTGCGGCTACCCTTTCAAACAGAGTGCAAGCCTCTGGGTGAAACACGCAACAACACTCTCAAAAGGTTCCACAACCTAGAGCGCAAGCTGATCAAGGAGCCGAGGCTTAAAGAGATGTACGTCGCGTTTATGGCTGACTATCTTCAGACGGGTCACATGCGGCCTGCATCGGGTTTATCGTCAAACGATAGGTACTTCATTCCGCATCACGGGGTACTCAAGGAGAGCAGCAGTACCACAAAGCTACGCGCGGTATTTGACGCGTCAGCGGCTAGCAGTTCAGGTGTGTCACTGAATCAGGTTCTGATGTCAGGTCCCAAGCTTCAGCAGAATATTGAGGATATAATTCTACGATTCAGGACACACGCCGTGGTTTTTACTTGCGATATCAAGCAGATGTACCGGCAGGTGAGAATGCACGATGAGGACTGCAAATACCAAACTATATACTGGCGTGAATCCCCGGACAAACCATTACAACAATTTGAGCTAACGACGGTCACTTACGGCGTATCTAGCGCAGCCTATCTGGCCATGCGCGTCATACATGAGCTCGCAACCCTTAATAAGGAGGCGCATCCGGAGGCTGCACGCGTACTGCGCGAAGACACCTTCGTCGATGACATCATCAGCGGTAGCGGTAATGTGGAAAGCGCGAGAGCGCTACAACAGCAAATAGTGACGGTGCTAGCTCAAGGAGGCTTTCAACTACGGAAGTGGGCTAGCAACAGCCAGGAGCTACTGAATAGTTATCCTGCGGATCACCTCGAAACACCGTTTCGGTTCGAAAACGAGGATAACATTTTCAAAATATTAGGCGTCGAGTGGAGCTCTGGCACGGATAGCTTCGTGTACCGCGTATCAAATCTCGGGAAGTGTTGCACGAAACGCGACATCCTTTCCAACATAGCCCGGCTTTACGATCCTTGTGGTTATCTAGCGCCTATCACATTTTACGCCAAGGTCATCATGCAGCGTCTATGGGCGTTCGATCTTTCATGGGATGATCCACTTCCTGCAGAAGCAATCCAATCGTGGGATGCCTTCCTGGATGGATTCCATCTCCTAAGTATTCCAAGGATACCTAGATTCATTCTAGGTAATCAACCTGCACGCTATGAGCTCGTAGGCTTTAGCGATGCTTCGGAAAACGGCTATGCTGCCGTCGTTTATCTCAGGGTGGTCGACTCTAACGGAGATATAGGGCTACATTTACTTTTGGCGAAATCTAGAGTCGCACCAATCAAGCAGAAACTCACCATCCCGAGGCTCGAACTATCGGGAGCCGTGCTTCTCGCTCGCCTAATTGAACATGTCACGCACGTTTTGGAGCGCAGGATTACCATAGCGGACACGATTGCTTGGTGCGACTCTAGCATTGTGTTAGCATGGCTGCGGACACCACCTCACAAGCTGCAAACGTTTGAGGCGAATAGAGTCTCTCAGGTGCAAGGCCTCCTGCCATCCATCGTTTGGCGCTATGTGCCTTCCGGACTCAATCCCGCGGATTGCGCGAGCAGGGGGTTGTTACCACAGGACCTAGTGACCCACACCTTATGGTGGTCACCGTCATGGTTGAAGGAAGATTCCGCAGCCTGGCCATCCTCGTGTCAACCGGCATGTGATAACTTGCCTGGACTTAAACCTGCAACGTCATCATTCCAGGTCATCAAAGCAGTAGACAATGAGCCAACCTCTTGTCTCATCGATCGTTACAGCTCCTTGTCCAGACTCCAGCGCATATTAGCGTGGTCGATGCGCTTCTTTTATAATTCCCGCCATCCCACCAACAAGAAATCAGGTCCTCTAAACACTGAGGAGTTGAACGCTGCGTTGCACAGAGCTATCAGGTTGACGCAAGAGGAATCATTCGCCGATGAATCGAGGTCTATTCGTGAACAGCGTGCCCTGCGAGCCCCCTTAGCTCGTCTACATCCCTTCATAGATTCTTCAGGCTTACTGCGCGTCGGTGGTAGACTTAGGCACTCCAATCTTTCCTACGATGCTAAGCATCCGCTTCTTCTTCCGAAACGACATCACTTGACGAATCTCATCATCGACCACTTTCATCAGCTCTATCTTCATGTAGGAGCTAATGAGCTTATCAGTATTCTTCATCAACGTTATTGGATACTTTCAGCGCGTCGTGTCGTCCGACACCGCGTCTTCATGTGTCAACGTTGTCAGCGCTTAAAGGCCAAACCTCTGGAGCCCTTCATGGGAAATCTTCCGCCAAATCGTGTACGCGAGGCACGCCCATTCATCCGAGTTGGCATTGATTTCGCGGGTCCTTTTAGCATAAGGTCTTCCAACCAGCGTAAATCTAAAGTGATTAAGGCTTACCTCTGCGTTTTTGTGTGCCTGGCTGTTAAGGCGGTCCACCTAGAAGTGACGTCTGACTTGACCACGAATGCTTTTATGGCCGCCTTTGACCGATTCGTTTCTAGGCGAGGCATGGTGTCTGACGTTTATACGGATTGCGGGAAGAATTTTCAAGGGGCTAAGCGCCACCTCAGCGAGGTAGACGCTTTTCTTCGTCAACATAAGCATGATTTGACAGAAGCACTGGCAAATATCAGCGTCAAATGGCACATGAACCCACCATATGCGCCTCATATGGGCGGCCTCTGGGAGGCTTCTGTCAAGTCATCCAAGCTTCTTTTGAAGCGTACTCTCGGGGAACAGGTACTCACCTTCGAAGAATTGACCACAATCTTCGTCAAGGTCGAGGCAGTACTCAATTCCAGGCCTCTGTGTCCAACGTCGAACGACCCGAACGATCTTGAAACACTGACGCCTGGCCATTTTATTATCGGACACCCATTAGTGAGTTTGCCTGAATACGATTTTGACCATACTCCAATCTCACGGCTCAACCGTTGGCAGCTCGTTCAACAGATATCGCAACATTTCTGGCGTCGCTGGCAGCTTGAATACTTGCACAACTTGCAGCAGCGCTCAAAGTGGTGCAAAAATGTGCCAAACCTTAAGACAGGAGACCTTGTCCTCGTAAAAGAGGACAATTTGCCACCTCTTCAATGGCGTAAAGCGCGAGTATTCAAGCTCCATCCAGGCGCAGACGGCGTAGTTCGCGTAGTAGAGCTCAAGACTAGCACCGGTACATGCCTGCGATCTGTCGCTAAGGTCTGTCCCTTGCCTAGCTTAGATAATTAAAGGGAAACCGAATAGGAAAACAACTTAGTTTTAATTATAAATATGTAGCTTTAGGATTTAGTTTTCATTTCAACTCATCTTTTTTTTTAATTCATCTATTGCGTAATCATCTAAAGAGCTCGGTAGCTCTTTGGGGGGCGGTTATGTTCGGTATTGTTTGTAACCTCATCTGTTCATATGTCACCTACCCTCAAATCCTTTACTTCTTATCCCCGGAAAACGCGGGTAGACACAAAATAGCGAACATTAAACGTCAAGAGCTGACACTCGTCCAGTTCAGCCAACGACAGGGTTCGAGTCAGTCGATGTCGAGAGCGTTTTCTCCATCCTGCCATTCGCCCACGGCTTCGAGCAAATCTTTTTACTTCGGTAACGCGTTCGCTGACGCGTATCAGCGCAGAAGAGCAGAAGAGGAGAGCGTAAGACCGGCAGCCATAACATCTCGCAGCAACGCGTACGCCGAACCAGGTACGCGTTTTTCCCACTTCCCTTTTCTCGCCCCTTCACCTATTCTTCGCAGACGGAGTCGCGGGCAACAGCTAGTTGTTTATACGAGAATTTGTTGAATTTTGTGAATAAATAATATAATTATGTTTTCACCACAGGACTGATAAAAAGAGGAATAAAAAAAATATTTTTCTCCTAGGTAATAAATGATATCAATATTTTTTATTTATTTATTTATTTACAGAGCGAATTATCAGGAAAATAAGGCTCATGAATCCCAAGCTCAACGATTGAATTACCGCTCGCAAACCGTGTTGGGCTGTTCCTGAATTTAGCCCCATTTCTTTAATACAAAACCGAAAGCGCGTACGCGACTCAATTCATGCAACTTCACGATTAAAAATAATACGTACGTTGAGGAAATCCTTTATTCTTAAGCCGAGTTTAGACCTACAAGAAAAAACGTGCAAGTTGCAATACATTGCTAGCTAGTAAAGCGAACGAAGCTGAAGAGGTGAACCGAGCGCCGCTATGTAATGCAACTTGGACGTTTTTGTAGGCTTTATACTAAAATTGAAGAACTCTTTGGACTACTTACCATTGTAGTTGGAAAAATACTAAAGTGTTTACGTTAATTATCTACATTTCGTACTAAATACAAACTGAAATATAGATGCACAGAAAAAACCCCAGAAAAAAGACCAATGCTGGGAATCGAACCCAGGTCCTCAGCATTCCGTGCCGCGTGCCATACCCCTACACCACCACTGGTCTAGAGATTAGACACGAATCTTTCCTATACATCATACATTTCAATCTGCTAAATCATCACCTTATGCAGTGACAAACGCACATCTATGTTACACCCTCATCGAGAGATTTTAACACTCCTTCGGAACTAACCGCTCACCTGGACAAGAGATGGCGCTACTGTGCAACTTTAAACAAGTTAGCTATGAAGTATCTTTTTTTTGTACTTATTTTTCCAACTTCATTTTTTTATTACTTTTACGGTCATCCCGTGAAATCATACATTTCGTACTAAATACAAACTGAAATATATTCAGTTTGTATTTAGTACGAAATGTATGATTTCACGGGATGACCGTAAAAGTAATAAAAAAAATGAAGTTGAAAAAATAAGTACAAAAAAAGATACTTCATAGCTAACTTGTTAATTATCTAATTAGGAAAAAAATACAAACTTTTTCGCTGACCTTGCTTACATCGTACCTGGTCTTGGCTGTTCCATATCTATCCTATCCAGCTTTGCTTACTTTAGAATTTGTGTCAATTTGTTCCATGATATTGAAGTATATTCATTTGATAATGTAATCCTAACTACCTACATAGCCATACCAAATTATAAATAAGCTAGAATCGTGGGGATTAGACAACGGATAAACGCACTTGTATAGATAAATTCACGCATAATAACCCTCATTCGACAGTCGGGTAAAAAGTAATATTAAAGATCCTAAGGCTCAAGCACAAACATTAATTTAGTTTCTTTATCCAACGAAGTTTCTCCTTGGGACCTTAGCCTACAATTCGTTGGAAGTGCTGAGACGTAACTTTAGTTTATTGACGTTTGCGTGTCGAGCTCTGCGTGGTGAATCGGATTGTCCGGAACTGGTGAGTCGACTTGTGCGATTCCGTGTACCGGATGTCCCCAGGATAGCCCTCAGACCGCGGCGACGTGATCTGTTGGCATTGCCCGCGAGCCGCACCGTGTCACGCCTGAACTCTCCGCTGGTTCGTGCTCTTGCACAGTTGAATGCGCTCTTGGCATCAGCACCAGTACCTCTACCATGAGTTTACACTAGTTTACGTGACCGTACTCGCTAGCGACGGCGTAAATTATTTGTATGGAGAATTGTACAGCGCCTCTAGCGAGTACGGTCACTGTAAACTAGTGTAAACTCATGGTAGAGGTACAGAGTGTGACCTGTTTGCGTGGCGATGGACGGCTGTGAGAAGTGAGTGCCTGAGATTCTGTGAGATGATGGATGCCAGGCCTACATCTGTGAGAGTTTAATTTTATTTTATTTATAATCTTGCACTTTATTTTATTTGCACTTTGTTTAATTATTTCATGATTCATTGTTATTTTATTTTTATTTTTCATTTTTCTTTTATGTACGTAATAATTTCATTGTTTTGTTAAGCTCATTGTTTTCTTTAAGTTTAGGTTTCGTGGCGCATTGGATGTTCTGTAAGGTCATATAACCATTATATTTTCAAATAAATTAATAAATAATAAATAAATAAATAAATTAGTATTTTTATACAAACATGTGTCAATCCGGAGATCGACCCCGTGACCTCGAGCTTCGTAGTCAGGTTATCTAATCACTAGGCCATCCGGTCACCAATAAAAGCTTATTATAAAAAGCTACACAATTTCACTATAACATCCCAAGTGAAAATAAATCTTTATCATCCGAGGAAAGTGAGGTGAAAATAATTGGATAGTGCGTCACGTACGAATTAGGGGAGCAAACACTTCATATTTGCCGAGGCCAGCGGTTAATAGAAACGAGATCGTCAGGTGTGCTGATTCACGATCTATAAATAGGCAGCACAGAGACAAAGAATCGCACTAACGATAGACAGGGTTGTTCCGTCTATCCCAACTGGCTTTGGCTTGGCTTTTCAATATCTCATAAGCTGAACTTTTGGTAGACGGTGACTCGCCGTTCACTAAATGTGTAACTGTGTGTGTGTGTGTGTGTACAAGTAAATGTGTGTATGTGTATCTCTGGAGGTCTCAGGTTCGTGGTGTCGCTACCAAAAGCTCGCTACAAGCCGCCCTGCGATGAGATGACTGACTGCACTGGTGACACGACAACACCAACGGGCGATGAGATCGTCACATCCTTACTATTATTATTATTATTATTATTAAGTACTAGCGACCCGCCCCGGCTTCGCACGGGTGCAATTATCCATGTGTTATACATATAAACCTTCCTCTTGAATCACTCTATCTATTAAAAAAAAGCGTCGAAATCCGTTGCATAGTTTTAAAGATCTAAGCATTACATAAGGACAGACAGACAGCGGGAAGCGACTTTGTTTTATACTATGTAGTGATAGTCGACCAAGAAATTCCTTTTACCAGCCTAAGGCGGCCAAAACGAGATGACGGGATTATTTGGACCGTTCTGACCTATTTAGGCAATATAATTATTTTTCGAAGGATAGAGACGAGTGGAAAGAAGAAGGAATTTACCCAGCAGTGGGAAGTCTAATTGGCTAATAAAATGGTCTATCATAGTTCCCTAAGCTGCAATTACCTGTGTATATTTGTGTAATAACTTTAATTTCAATACTAGATAAAAAAACCCGCCTGTATAATTCCCTTTCTCATGGGAATTCCGGGAAAATATATATCCTATTTCACTCGCGGAACTGGGACGAATCTAATGACACCTCACACTTCGAAGTCCATTGAGCCGTTTAGGCTGCAGGGCGTGCCAAAGAATGATACATACATACATAGTCGCTCCTTCGACAGTCGGGTAAAAACTGATCGATTGATAGGAATTTTAAGACTCTGCTCCAAATTTTAGCGTGATTGTACATGTGATTTGTGAGGAATGACATCTGCCTTGAGAAATATTTCTGTTTTGTGGCTTAAAGCTTTGTCTCTGTGGTGTATTTACCACTACTATAATCTTTGCCACCTACACTATTTTGTCGTTCAGTCACAATCGTCTATGAAATTAATAACGTTTAAGGGTTTTGCCAAAGTCAGGGTGTGAAGAAAATGTAGGGTCCGAGTAATGGATACTCACATCAGGAATAAGATTCGAGTTACAATCGATCGAATTACGGGGTTTGTGTTTGGTAGAATGACTAAAACATTTCTTATTCCTCACTGAGAAGCTGTTACCTCAACTTGGTTTGTACGCTTAAAATATTACATTATATATACAAGACTATTAATTTTTGACCCCCGACACAAAAAAGAGGGGTGTTATAAGTTTGATCGCTGTGTTTAAATTTTTGAGAAAGCTGATTTCTTGGCGATGGTCTTAGACGTGTTTCATCAAAATTGTTTCAGCTGTTTTAAAGTTATCAGCTCTTTTGTTAGCTGTGGAAGGTATCTTAGATTATGTACTTATGTGACCTAATTATTGTGTGGGAATTTTTAAAAACACCCAAGACTTGAGCACAAACATTCGTATTTTTCACACAAATGTCTGCACCGACCGGGAATCGAACCCAGGACATCGAGCTTCGTAGTCAGGTTCTCTAACAACTAGGCTATCCGGTCGTGATGAAAGAAATTAGCTACAGTTTGCAAGTAATTTTAATAAATTTATATTTTACCGCAAGCACACTGTACCGTTTTACAAAAACCTTCCGTCCAGTGCGACTCATTTCTTCAATATATGCGACAAAAATCTGATAGCGGTTGAAACACTCGGACGAGTTATTAATTTTTAAAATTCTTCGGTAGCAATGTATGTGGTCACATATTTATACAGTTTGGAACATGCACTTAGAACCAAAAGCAAGTAGAGATGTAGCTTCACTGTGCGTCTTCTATCGCATGTAACATACAACGGTGAGTGCTCCGAGGAGTTATTCGGGTTGATCCCTGCCGCATCCTTCCGCCACCGCCCTACGCGACAACACTTCCATCCTCACCATCTGGATGGTTGGTTGTCTTCTACTGTGCGTTTTTCCAGAAATTTCCTGCCTCGCACAGCAAAGCTCTGGAATGAGGTTCCTGCTGCGGTATTCCCGGACCGATATGACCTTCAAGCTTTCAAAAAAAGAGCGTACTCCTACCTAAAAGGCCGGCAACGCACTTGTGACTCTTCTGGTGTCGCAGGTGTCCATGGGCGACGGTAATCGTTTACCATCAGGCGATCCGTCTGCTCGTTTGCCCCCTATACCATAAAAAAAAATGGCATTGCGCAGGATGATGGCAAAAGGCCGGACGGTATGTCTCTGATTCCCTGAAGGAAGGGTCGGGTTTTAGTTTGGGACGCAACCTGTGTTGATACCTTAGCCCCTTCACACCTTCAGGGTACAACAAAAAAAGCGGCGCAGCGGCTGAAGCGGCCGAGAGTAGGAAATTATTAAAATACCAGGGTCTTGGTTCAGCTTACAATTTTGTTGCTGTATGTTTTGAGACCTGTAGGTTTTGAGACCTGTAGGTTTTGAGACCTGTAGGTTTTGACACCTGTAGGTTTTGAGACCTGTAGGTTTTGATACCTGTAGGTTTTGAGACCTGTAGGTTTTGGTCCAGGCGCACACAACTTGACTAAACAAGTGGAAAAGCGTCTAGTCGACACCACTGGAGACCGAAGGGCTGGCAGCTATCTCTCTCAACGAATCGCTATCGCCATTCAACGAGGGAATGCTGCCAGCCTTTTCTTCGGTACGATGTCACGGGGCCATTTAAATAAATAAATATAAATATTAGGGGACAATCTTACACAAATCGAGCTAGTCCCAAACTAAGCAAAGCTTGTACTATGGGTACTAGACGACGATAAACATACTTATATAGATAAATAAATACTTAAATACATAGAAAACATCCATAACTCAGGAACAAATATTCGTGCTCATCACACAAATAAATACCCTTACCGGCATTTGAACCCAGGACCTCTTGCTTCGTAGGCAGGCCAACCAACCAACCAACTAGGCTAAAGCGGTCGTTTTTAGACTTACCCCCTGTTTCACCATCCATTGATCAAATTTACTTGACGGAGAAATGTGATGCCGTCTCTTTTTGTTTTGTTCTAATAGACGGAGACGCCATCACATTTATCCGTCAGTTAAAATTAATCAATGGGTGGTGAAACAGCCCCTTAATCTAGTAGTTTTTAAGTTAGATATTTAGTTTATAGTTAAGTTTTAATTATTGTTTCTTAATATTTGTATTCCAAGTACATATTTAATACAATTAATTTTTTTAACAAGCACTTGGCTGGTTTTGTTATTTACTCGTTTTAACTTATGGTATGGTAAATAAGTACCCTAGTAAACTCAATAATCAGTTAATGAATTACCCATTTAGCATCGTTACCATTAATTAATAATAGTTAATCACCTTTTGGAATATTAAAATATCATTATTTAATTGAGAACAACAAAATGAAGAAATAATTTTGCTATAAATCTGGAACCCGGCCGGTACCGGCTCACAATAAGCTTGCGTTTGGTCAACGCATTTATAAGTTTTTTTTCAACTGACGAAAAAAACGGTATATATTTTTTTTCAAGTCCACGCGTATATATTTTTTTTATTCGTGTTCTTTTCAATAGTCAGAATGCGGTGCAAGAAGTGTACTGGTGAAACCGAGGGCCCTCGATGTATATTCCCGGCCAGCGAAAAGACGCCCATGGAAATGGCGGTGTATACGAGATCGTCAGGGACCCTGCAAGACGACGACCCGGCTCCGGTGACTCTGCCCCCATCGCCACAACTTGCATCTCCCGGGGCACCTCCTGCAACCCCCGGGCCAGCCCCTGCGAGCCCTCGGTTACCATCGACCCCTCTGCCAACCACGTCGACCCCCTTGATACCTCGCAGCGTGAAGTTCGTTAGAATCGAAGTCAAACCAAAGAAAAGAGTAATGAATCGGAGGGGTAACTGTATAATTTATTAATTTCTAAGAAATTGGTTGTCTGGAAGAGATTGCTTTTTAGCGATAAGATCGCCTATTGTCTACTTGATTTTTTTTTGTAATGTTCACTGTACGGTTTTTGGTGATCAATTAAGAATATTTGTATTGTATTGTATTGTAATTTTAAGGAAATTAGGTTTCACTGTACTAGCTATAACGTCTTGGATTTTGCTATAAAGTTATATGTTAAGTTGTGATAAAATAAATAAATAATCTTAATAAGTATATAAAAATAAATGTTTGTCTGTATGTCCTTTATAGAATCGTAAACTATGCAGTTGATCATGAGATGATCTTTAGCAAAGTTGTTGTGCATGAGCCAAAGAAGGTTTCTGAGTTGGTACGACCAATTTTCAACAGATGGCGCCACACAACGGGGGTGAAGCCGCGGGCATCAGCTAGTTTTATAAGTATGTACCTATAACGCAAGCCGAGCAGTTTAGTATTACTGTGATAAGACTGTGATGTACTTAAGAAAAACCGGCCAGTGTTAACAGAGCCCTGCTTCCGAGTAAAATTTACGCAGTGTGAGATCATTTATTTATATTGGTCAGTCGGTACTTCTTTAATATTGATACATAATCGGGCACAGTAATACATACGGTGAAAATTAGTTAAAAAAAAATTATAGCTACTACGGTTCATGAGATAAAGCCCAGTGACAGACGGACGGACGTACCGGCAAAAAGACAGCGGAGCCTCAGTAATAGGGTCCCGTTGGCACCCTTAGGGCATGGCACCCTATAAATCAGCGATGACTTAATGGATATAACTAGATGATATAATTATAACATTAAGTTATAATTTATATGTTATTTTCTTTTATTATACAATTTACTTAATAATGCCATAAATTAAGTGTATTAATTGTAAATTTATATTCCATTATTAAAAGCGTCCAAAATGTTGCATGATTGTTAATGTAACGGGCATATTTTTTGTATTTAATTGTAATTAAAGTTTCAATGTACATATTTTAATCGTTTTAATTTAGTAATTAGGTTTACGTAATAGTTTTATTCGCTCGCTCACTTCTATTCCCACCTTGTCTCCTTCTTCGATAATTTCGTTGCGTCAAATTATTTTGTACAGAGAAAAATTTTGAAAATTAATTATTGAAACTATTTTGGCTGATGACGTCAGACTTTAATAAAGAACTCCCACACAGCTACATATTTCATACATTTATTTAAATGCGTTCGGCAAGGCACCCCCTTTAATTATTTTTTTTACCTGTGGTGAAGTGGTAAACCATGGTAAACTATCACTAGTGTCGTTTACCGGCTCTGTCAAAGTGCTAGATGTCAGACTGCAGTCCAAACCAAACTCCGTAGTATAAATAAATCCTCTCGTAAATTGTGAAGAATTCTAAGTAATGCTATTCCACACAGAATGAAGCACAACTTGGACCGTCTACAACATAGATTTCAATGTCAAATGAAAGTCATTGCTTATTTGATATGTACTTCATTAATTAATAAATGCATGACATTATATTAAAATTAAATAACAATAGAAAATTATTTAAAAAGCATTTATTTCGAAATTATTTAGGTAGATTGCAAAAAATAACTAATGCATTCCTCGATCACGTTACGGCAAAATTAGCGAGCTTAAGTTAAGTGGAGTATTTCCACCGGCCACAATTATACATATTAGGTACTTTTTATTGCATTTACAAGATTGAAAGAACACAAATAAAGATTTAAACTTGAAAACGATTAAAATAGAAATTTAAAACTTCATTACTATTTAGTACAATACAAAATGTCTGTTACATTAAAATGATGTAACATTTTGAGCGTCTTTACACACGCTACTTACAGTATTAACAATTATATTATTATAAAATAAAACAAGTATGACTTAAACTATTTTATTTTACTTAACTAAAAAACCTTCACTATCACTGATTTTTTAAAGACATGACAGTAATTTGGCAAATTTATTCCATCAAGTCGCAGCGTAATTTTCGATGGCACGACGGGTGTAAGCATTTTTGCGTCTCCACTAGGTTCGCTCTTCTGTCGACGCCAATTTAGTAGTAGTAATTATATCTTTGCCACCGAAATCTGGTAAAGCTTCCACTGTGGCGCTGCCCATAAAAGGGTATATGTATATCCTCGTCCTGCCCACCATACAAGTAAAAATTCCAATAAAATATGAATCAACTGTAAATAGTAGCAGTGGTAGAGCCATGTTCTAGCTAGCCGCTGCATCACGAATGGGCCTGCTCGTCCGGGGCAGTACCACCCTCTCACAGAACACCGGCGTGAAGTAGCAGTAATCCTGCTTGCGTTTCGTACGGTCAGTGAGAGTGCCGGGGGCCCAATACCTCACCCCTTCCCTCTCCCCCTCCCTCACCCCCTTCCCCTATTCCCTTTCTTTTAGGGCCGACAACGCACTGGCAACGCGTAAAGCGCTGCGGGTGTCTATGGACAGTGGTGATCATTTAACATCAGGTGACCCACTAGTTCGTTTGTCTGGCCTTACTAACATAAAAAAAAAATAGGAAAAAGATTCTAATTTGTTTTCTTTTCAAATAAAACGAAACAAAACAAATGCAACTGGTTCTAATTTAGAAAGATACGACGTATCAGTAATATGATAAATCAGGAAGAAATCCAAATTCCTTTAAAATGGGCATTTCCTTAATAAAACACGAGGATAGTGGTACAAAGTGTGCATCTTCGACGCGTTTGGCTTGTACCAAGAGCTCGTTGAGGGTAGAAACTGACTCACGAGCCACTAGTCTTGTGATTCGGCGGTCCAATAGGCTATATACTACATTTAATTTTGTTTGTTCATCAATCTCGTATGGTATAGTATATTTAATGAAATCTATTACGCGTTTAATAAATGTTTCGGCTTCTTCGTCGCCCTGCTTAGTTTTAAATTTTCTGTATTTTCGCTGGGTCTGACGAGGATCCGAATATTTTTCTCTCAGTCTGATCAGCGCGGATTGCCATGAAACAATTGATGTATATTTGTTTTCTTGGGTACTTAGCCACCAGGCGGCTGCTGCTCCCTCCAGCACCATGCCGAATTCACTCAACGCTTTATCATCTGTCATGCCTGACCATTCTTTGTGAGCACTTACGTGGGCTATAAATGCCTCTATTCTTATCGGTTTACGTGTGAAACCATTGAACCGCGCGCAGCAGTTCCTGAAGGTTCCGGTGCGAGCAGGCGCGGGAGTCTTCGGTAGTGTTATGGGGGTCGGAGATGGTGTCGCGGGAATCAGTGGAGTTGACACATAGTTCGGAGAAAATGACGTGGTGTTCGTAGATGTTGTTGTGGATGTCGGTGGAGTTGACGCGGGGGTCTGAAAACGTGGCGTTGGGGTCAGAGATGGTGTCACAGGGGTCGATAGAGTTGACGCGGGGGTCTGAGAACGTGGCGTGGGGGTCCGAGATGGTGTCACAGGGGTCGGTAGAGTTGACGCGGGGGTCTGAGAACATGGCGTGGTGGTCGGAGACACCCACACTTTCGCTGGAACAGCAATGGCGCGTTTGGGGCTCACCGTCGACTCTGTATACGCCGCCATTAACCCGGCCAACCTCTCCGTGACTGAGACTGAAGATCGTAATCCTTCAAAAGCACCACACTTCCCACAGTACATTATGACACAGAAAAATACTTGTGGACGCGTTACAAGTCGCAAGTAAACTATGAGTAGGAAGGAACAAGTCCTACTTTGAAACCATTTGTTATTATATTGTTTCTAATTACCTACTTACTTACTTAATGAGATATTAATACCTATTCCATTAACTAATTATTATCGTGAATTAATGGTAACGATGCTAAATGGGTGATTATTAATCACCTTTTGTGTTACCTACGTTATTTATTTACTTTCCTATGAGATTTCATATCAAATAACGAGCAAATAACAAACGGGGCAAATACGTGTCGGCGAAATTCGATTTTTGAATTTCGTATCGTGCCGTTCCGTTCACGCATATAGTATTAAGGAGAAAAGTAAAAGGGACGGCATAATACCAATTTGTATTTCAAATTTCGTAGTAGGGCAAATGCCCCGGTTCTGGCCACTGGGCCGGTTTTGGCCATTTTCAAGTTTAAGTTGAGTTTACTAAGGTACAGGCATTTGAATAGACAATCAGTCTTAAAGTGGCCAGAACTGGGGCATCTGTCCTAGTCCCCCTAGCATAGTGTAGGGTTCCGAACTTCATCCCAGCCTATATACTTCCCACTCCAGGGCACAGGCCTCCTTTCAGAATGAGAGGGCTTAGGCCGTAGTTCCCACGCGGGCCCAGTGCGGATTGGGAACTTCACACACACTATTGAATTACTTCGCAGGTGTATGCAGGTTTCCTCACGATGTTTTCCGTCACGGTAAAGCTCATGGTAAATTTCAAATGTAATTTCGCATATAAATGGGTGAATCAACTTTTTTAGTGCCACCCGTTGCTATGGTTACACAAATTTTGTCCCTTGGACAACCTAAGCATTTTTCTATGAAACAGTATGGAATGTCACTTAGACAAGCGTTGAAAAGAGAAGCGGAAAAAATACAGGCCCACCAGTCTCTGCCTGTTCACCAGCCTTTCTGTCACCCTCCACCCCAACGGCTTAAATCTCGGCACCCTGCTTGTGTAACAGCCCAAAACCTAGGGGATTTTGACATCGGACAGAGGTGGAAGGACGAGTGGAATACACGAACTACTGGAACTGCCCTGCCAACTATAGACCCCTCGGTTAAACCAGATGGTTTCAGTCTACCACGCAAGCTCTGGTGTCGCTTAAACAGACTGAGAACAGGGCACGGACGCTGTAACTACTTCCGACACAAGTGGGGTTGGCGGGACTCGGCCCTCTGCGAATGCGGCGAGGAGGCTCAAACTATGGAGCACATTGTGCAGCGCTGCCCTCTACACTCATACTCGGGCTCCCCTGGAGATCTGTACAATCTGACACCTGACGTAATCTCGTGGCTAGGGACCCTGAATGTGGATTTATAGCTACTATGTAGTTTCTTTCTTTAGTGTAATTGTATAATGTTTTACGCCATACGATTAAATAAATAACCGGGGACAGAATAAACAACACAAAAAAGTTGATTCACCCAAATATCGAAAAACTCAGAGAAGGCCTCTCTGCTTGAGAAGCCATTGGCCATAACACTAGGCCATCACGGCTATATAACTTATACCTACATAATACCTATGTGGCAAATAGTCAGTATTAATAAGGTTTCGACTGTTATTCACTGTGATAGCCTAGTGGTTTGAGCTATGGCCTCTCAAGCCAAGGGTCGTGGGTTCGAGCCCGGGCTCAGTTTTTCAGAACTTATGTGCAAAATTACATTTCAAATTTATCATGAGCTTTGATTCTAGCCGCTCTCACGCACACATACAATACATACACGAGTGCGTAAAATCGATTAGCGCAAAAAGCTCGGTAGGGCCTTAAGGTTAATTAAGGTAAACGTCCCTCTTATGTCATAGTGTCATATACTGTGGCGTTGAGGTGTCGAGCATTGGTACGTTTACCTTATTTATTACATAGGTACCATTTATTTTCAGTATTTTATACAGAAAATAATTAAGTAGGTATTTTTTAACGAAAAACATGAATTTATTTCTAATTAGCCTTCCGTCCGCAGCTTCGCAAGCGATAAATTAATTTTCCCGCGGTAATAAGTAGCCTATGTCACTCAGTGATAATGTAGCTTTCTAAAGGAATAAGAATTTTTGAAATCGTTGCAGTAGTTTCTGAGCCTATTCAATGCAAACAAACAAACAATCAAATCTTTCCTCTTTATAATATTATTATAAGTATAAGTATAGATTTAATTTAATAAAATTGTTATTTTATTACATGCGTTTTGTTTTCTTTCTCTTATTATAAATAAATAAGTTATAAATTAAAAAAGATTTACTAAGTTTACAACTCTAATACAAAATAATAAGACACAATTGGTGTGCTTCAATAAATGAATAACTTTAATCTATTTACATAGAAAGAGCTTTTTTTTATCTTCTTAAAAACGATTATAATATAATGTATACGAGTATACATCGAAAACTTAATAACTATTCAGGACAAAAAGTGACTACTTATTACATTAAAATCATGTATTTTTCATTTTTAATGGTCTTTAAACTAATCAAGTATAAACTTACAATTTACACACGCTAGTTACAGTACTCGTATTTATTTGTTCACTAAATAGATTGTGAAAATTTGTTGGAATTAGTTTTTAATTAGATTAAATAAAATAAGAATAAGTTTGTTTATTAACAAGATAGTTAATTGTAAGTTTTCAGCTCAAGCTATTAATTGTACAATACAGGGAGTAACTGTTATTGGCCTTATGTATCAATTTAAAATTAGAATAAGTTTGATTGTAACGCTGTTGTGCTCCTTAATAAATAAATAAATAAATAAATAAAGAAAATATAACATAAACTAATTTATTCTAAACTAAGAAACATATCACTATCACTGATTATTTAAGAACGTGTCAGTAACTTGGCAAATTTATTCCATCAAGTCATAGTCTAATTTTCGGCGGCAAGACGGGTGGAAGTGCCTTTTAGGTCTCCGCTGCATTCGTTCTTCTATCGAAGGCCCATCTACTGCAAAAGTAGTAGTAAGTGTTTCTCCGCAACCAAAATCTCGTGTAGCTTCCATTTTGGCGCTGTCCATAAAATGGTATATTGGTACAAAGAGCTCAGTCTCAAATCTTCGGACTCTTCGGTATAATTGCTGAGGATGACGAGAATTTTGCTCGCTTTCGGTTCAACGCGGACTGAGACGGATGCGATGAGATGCGCGGATGGGATGGTGTCACAAAAGTCGGTGGAGTTGACACGGGGGTCGGAGAAGATGTCGGCGTAGGGGTTGGAGATGGTGTCACGGAGATCGGTGGAGTTGAAGTGGGGGTCTGAGAAAATGGCGTGCGGGTTGGATATGGTGTCACGGAGATCGGTGGAATTGACACGGGGGTCTGAGAAAGTGGCGTGGAGGTCGAAGATGGTGTTAAAGGTGTCGATGGAGTTGAAGTGGGGATCTGAGAAAATGGCGTGCGGGTTGGATATGGCGTCACGGAGATCGGTGGAGTTGACACGGGGGTCTGAGAAAGTGGCGTGGAGGTCTGAGATGGTGTCAAAGGTGTCGATGGAGTTGACGCGGGGGCCTGAGAAAGTGGCGTGGAGGTCGGACATGACCACGCGGTCGCTGTAACAGCAATGACGCTTTTGAGGGTCACTATCGACGCTGCATACGCCTTTATTAACTCGGCCAACTTCTGACCGATTGAGACTAAAGATCGGAAACTAAGATTGGCGCCACACTTCTTGCAGTACATTGTGATTATCGCCACACAAAAATACTTGTGCACGCGTTAAAAGTGGTGGGTAAACTGTGTGTCGGGACCAGTAAGTCCCTGCTTTTATACAATTATATTACATTGTTTACAATACAATACAGTACAATGCAATTACTTAATGAGAAATTATTATTTATTCCATTAACCAATTATCGTGAATTAATGTTAACGATACTAAATGGGTAGTTATTGATCACCTTTAGTGTTTAATACGTTATTTATTTACCTACAACTATAAGATTTCATAACAGACTAGCTTTTACCCGCGACTTCGTACGCGTAGACAGTAACGTTAGTTTGGATGACCTTATGTCAATCAGGGATACTGTAGCTTATTATTGGTGCAACCATTTTCAAAATCAGCACCGAAGTTAAATTCAGTTTTTTATGCCGTGGGAATTGTGCAATTATCCAAAGAATGACTAGCCTGTGTCAGTTGGGGATAGACATATTATCATACTAGCTTTTGCCCGCGACTACGTCCGCGTGGAATTAGTAATTTGGGCAGCTTATTTTTTTTTTATCCAATTTGCTTTTTCATCAATTATGGCTCTCCTTAGTTCCTCGATATAAAAAAATTACCCGCCCCCGCACCCCCCCGCACACCCGCGTTCACATTCAACACCGTACTCCCAAGTCAAGCGTTGCCTATAGAAGTTTTACTTCAAAAACCCCCGATTTTTAAACATTCTTCCGCTCCGCTCCGCTCCTATTGGTGTTAGCGTGATGATATATAGCCTATAGCCTTCCTCGATAAATGTGCTATCTAACACTGAAAGAATTTTTCAAATCGGAGCAGTAGTTCCTGAGATTAGCGCGTTCAAACAAAAAAAACCTGTTCGATAAATTCTTAAAATAGACGTATCTTTCTTATTTGTGAACCGATTCAAATGAAACAAACACTAAATGTTAATCCAAGTAAATACCAACATATCAGTGAAAACCTCATCCTTCTAGGTTAAGCCGTTTCTGAGATTAGCGTGCACAAACGCACAGACAAACAGACAAACAGACAATAATTCTAAAAATCATTGTTTTGGGTTCTATTGTGCTAATAAATAGCCCTAGTGACAGTTTTTCTCAAATATCTTCAATGTACAGAAACCGACTTGTTACAGATTTATTATATGTATAGATCATATATGAAATAATTTTTAAAATCAGTGCCGAAGTTGAGTTTACTTATTTCTATCCCGTGGGAATTTTGCATTTTCCCAGAAATAAGTACCCTTTGTCAATCACGGATACTGTAGCTTACTATTGGTGAATAATTTTAAAAATCAGTCCCGAACACAGAAATAATAAGCGTTTTCTGCTTCAACGCCTGGTACTGCACAGCCAATTTTGATGTACTATGACCTACTTTACGACATAAATTATTTATCCTCAGTTTCTGGTCAGAGTTCAGTTTTCCTTCCGAGGATATGGCACACACTTCATTTAAGCACTGCTCGATTGAGGACATCCAGTTCTGGATCTCGGACGTCGACATAATTTCAGGGGGATCTTCAGGTCTGGCGGGCGAGCGGGGGGGCGGGTGCGGGCGCGGATGTGGGCGCGGGCGCAGGCGAAGATGGCGGGCTGCGACGCGTTAACCCACTTCGATTAAAGGGACTATTTTCCAGAAATGACGTAAAGGGGCTCTAACTTAAGTATGTACGGCCATTTAAAACCACTTTAAAATTTCCGTCATAGACTTGTCTCAATATTGATTGGCTGGTGGGTTACAGCGTTCTTCTGGGATAAAACAATACATAAATGGTGTAACGGGTGTAACCCGTAAAAGCTACACTTAAATAAATATCACGGGACAATTCACACCAATTGACCTAGTTCCAAAGTAATCTAGGCAAAGCTTGTGCTATGGGTACTACGCAACGGATAAACATACTTCTATAGATAGATACATACTTAAATATATAATAAACACCCAAGACCTGAGAACAAACACTCGTATTCTTTATACAAATATCTGCCCCGACACGGGAATCGAACCCGGGACCTCAAGCTTCGTAGTACGGTTCTCTAACCCTAGGCCAACTGGTCGTCAAAACACTTAAATATAGTTTGCATCGAAATCATTGACTGCTGGTTGAAAGGCAACGTTTATTATAGTGTAATTTCTAAAGGGGGTTAAAAACCCATGTACCTACCGTTTGGTAGTTACGAATATTTAATTTTTTTGCTTCAGTATTTTGACTCTAGTGTAAAGTTCCAATTTGATTGGTTACAGCATTCCTGCTTTCCAGCGACGATTTGTCAGTTCTCTTTACTTTCCTGCTGTCTTGTCAATCGTTCAAATGTTAACTGAAAGAGATCCCTTAAACTTTGTATATACGACACGTTATATACGTTCTTGTTACTATCTGATAATTTCATGTGTTTTATGTACCTACAATGACGAGTTTTATATACATACATACATGTGCTAAAAGTATCGGTAGTAATTATAATAACACCAAGTCTTATTTAATATTTTTCGTTTAATAAAACGTGTTGTTTTTATGATCATTAGTAGCCTGGTATTTTCAAATGATGGTACTGCTAATTATTTACCAATTACTGGCACAATACGTACTTAGTTTAATATTTACACTTCCGTTGAATAATTGCAAAAAAAATAACAGAACTATTAGTAGTATTATATTTAAATTCTGGATTTACGACCACCCCACATAAGCTGGTCATTCGTCGCCGTGAGCGCAAGTCTGTTTGTATTTTTAAAATTCTGTTTCATCGTGTTAGAAAATTGAACTTGTTTAAATTAAAATAAAACTCAAAAGTTTTAAAACCACAATCACGAGCTTTAAGTTCACATCGTGACTGAAAGGTGATTTAGGAGCTTATTTCGTAGTGTCAGGATGCCTCCATGCAACTTTGAAGAAGAGAAGCTGTCTACGCTGTTGCCAGCGGACGCAATCTACATTGAAACCAACGATGCTCCAGCGACCCCATCGCCGCCTATTGGGACCACAGCGCTGCCTATTGGGACCACATCGCCACCTAGTGCGACCACATTGCCACCTAATGCGATCACATCGCCACCGAATGCGACCATATCGCCACCTTACACGACCACATATCCACCATATGCCCCATTACGATCACCTATTGCAATCTCCGCGTCTATTAGCGAAACCGTCGAAGATGGGTTAGCGGCAGTTACAAATTTGTTCAATCGTGTGAATGTGGAAGCCCTAAGAGCATTCCGTCAGAGAAGCGGTGGAGAGACACCTCGACTGCCGTGGATGACGCGTCGGGAAATGCGCATAGTCGAGCGTCCTGCTGCCGCGACGGAAGCCTCCAAATAAGTTTTTTTTAATAAACATACTTATTTAGTACTACCTAAGTACCTAAGTGCAATACGGCAAATTCAGTGAAAAGTGTAGCCTCTTATTTATTTTTCTAATCAGGAAATTTTAAGGTTTGTGATAAAATCAGCAGTGACTTAAGGACTAGGTGAAAAATGTAAATATAGGTTTAAAGTTTAGAATAAGTTAGTTTAAGTAATAATTTCTCTAATAACAATTTAACTGTTAATACTGTCAGTAACGTGTGTAAATGTAAAGTTTATATGCCTTTATTAGAAAATAGTTCAAAATTTTGCATAATTTTTAATGTAACGGGCATATTTTTTGTACATAATATATAATATAATATAATCTTAATCCTGATTAATATAATCTTTTTTTATCTTATGTTTTCATATACAATAAAGATTTTTACATACATACATACACAATCAAGTTTGTCAATGTGCATATTGTAATCCATTTTAATCATGGCGTATATTTTTATACATTTTGGAATGTGTGTAAGACTTTTTCTATTGTGAACTTTGTATTTTAATAGTAATTTAATTGACCACATGAAATCTCACCTAGATATATATATTTGTAAGATAAGAATAAGAATAAATAAATTACTTTGCTCTTATTTGCTTTTTTTTCTTTTCTTCTAATACAATGACTACCAAGAATGCCTTGAGACCTTGATCCTTTAAAAAAAATAGTCATTTTTTTTATCATGACTGCTCTTTAAATTGTGTTCAGTTCAAAGACTAAATTTATTACGATCATCAAACTGATTGATGGTTTTTTATTTTACTGAAATAAACGGATTTTTTTTACAACAAATTAACCGAGTAAATACTAGTACAGTTTTAGATCAGACACTTATAATCTGCTTACACCATGTCTTTTTTAGGATTCCGTACCGAAAGGGTAAAACGGGGCCCTATTACTAAGACTCCGATGTCCGTCTGTCTGTCCGTCCGTATGCCTGTCTGTCGCCAGGCTGTATCTTATGAACCGTGATACCTAGACAATTGAAAGTTTCACATTAATTTATGTTGCCGTTGTAACAACATTATACTAAATATAAAATAAAATTAAAAATTAAAGGGGTCGTCGAAACGTGTTTTTTCAGCGTCCTAACTATACCTATTTTAACGACATTAACTAAGTAGTTAAAATTCTCACCAATTATGTATTGCTGTAACCACTACAACAAAAAATAATACAAATATAATTAAATTAAACGTTAAGGGGCTCCCGATTAACCAACATAAAATGATCCCCTATGGCCAAAATAATCATTTAACCAACATAAAATGATCCCCTATGGCCAAAATAATCATTTAACTTCGAAGAAAGGAACTTGATGCTAACGAAAATTTGCACTTTATAAGCTTAATATTTCGAAACCGGATGGATACCTGAATCAAAACATGATTTCCGTAAACCTACATCAAGGTAAACGTCCCTGTGTCCCTGGCACTTTCAATCTTGTGTCTTATAAGAGAGGTGACAAAGGGGTGTCATCTACTGGGCATTAAGGTGTCGAGCATTTTACTTATTTTTATACCTAGAATAAATAATATCAAAGCTATGTAGCCTTTGCAAATTTACGAGTACTTAATAGTCGATCAAAATTGAATGCTGATACTTACAGTGTGCATGTAACATGCACTTGACCGGTTTTATTATTTACCTTACCTACTCGTTTTCTGATATAAGTAATCAAGTAAACACAATAGATACTTAATTAAAAATTAATCATTTAGTATCGTTAACATTGATTCATAATAGTTAATTAGTCAACCTATTAGAGTATAAAAATTTAAATAACATAATGTTATTAAGAACTAACTAACTAATAGATCGGTTTAATTAGAAAATGCAACACAAAACGCAGGTATCAAAATCGGCGTCATGACATGAAATACTTATGCATTTTCTAATTAAACCGATCTATTAGTTAGTTAGTTCTTAATAACATTATGTTATTTAAATTTAGGCTAATTATTTAGCCCACAGGCTACAGGTATAAAGTGACGTACAGTACGCTCTAAATAGTGTTATTTTTACTGAAGCAGTGCATCGTCTGAACCTATGAGCTATCATGTTAGCCCTAATCGCCAGCGCCCTACGTTCCCGTTCAATATCAGCATCATCACGCTGATTTTCCGTGACTAAGTGTCCTAAGTATTTTACACTGGACACCCTCTTAAGGACGGTTCCATTTAGGTAAAGGGGAGGCACATTACATATGACGGGTACCTAGCACCAGCCTTGAAGACCATAAGTTCGCTTTTGAGCGCATTATATCTAAGTCCATGTTCACACGCGTACATTTCACAAATTTGCAGCAGAATCTCAATTCCACCAGGCGAAGGACTCAGCAGCACCATGTCGTCCGCGTAGCTGATGTTATTTAGGCAGACTCCTCCTATATGACAGCTGACATGCATGCTGCTAAGCTCCTCGGCAAGCGCATTTATGTACAGATTGAAGAGCCTTGGTGAGATTCTCCCCCCTTGTCTCACCCCGCACTCCAATCTGTACTCGTCAAAGTCAAAATGCTTTCAAATGCAATTTAATAAAATCTGTAATTTTTTTATACATTTCGTTTTCTTTTTCTTGTTGTACACCTAAGTACTTTTAGGTTTAGGATAGTTGTATATAAAAATTGTATAAGTATTATTATATTATTAAACTAATGAGTTCCGTCCGACCGCATGACGAAGATGTGTGAACATTGAAAACGAATCATTGTCATGGAATAGACTATCAAATTATCGCGATCTGTTGGCAATTAAGTATAAGTTGGTGGATTTTGAAACATCCGGAAATTCACTTAATAATTTTTTACGATGCTGCAATACGTGTCAATAATTTTGTGATACGAATCGTGATATGCGTACTTATATCACGTGATAATATTGATAGTCTAATCCGTGCCATTTAAGTATGGTTCCAGGTCGAGGTGCTCAGTCCGTGGGCATTTCAGCATCTCTCAGTCCAGCGGTTGCCGGCACGGTCTTCGGCTGGGCGTCTCGCAGCTGTGCGTCTCTCGGCTTCGCGTCTCTCGGCAGCGCGTCTCTCGTGGCGCTTCATCCATGGAACTAGTTTATTAATTGGTATGCCGCTCTTCTCACTCGAAGCCTGTAATTCATCCATATCAACACATGAGAATGACCGCGCATGTTCAATGCTTCTAGCTTTCTCTATGAGATCATCGACGTCCACCACGTTCTTACGATTCATTCGTCTTCTGATTCGGGTATCAAGTGACCTGTACAGTATATCAACCTGATTATCTTCGTCGACCTTGTACGGGAGGCTATTGAATAACGCTCGCAGGCGTGTCATAAACGAAACAACACGTTCGTCACCTTGCTTAGACTCAAGTATGTGTCTGGCTATTTCACTGGGCGCGTCAGCTACATCATACACTTCTCGCAGCCAAATTATAAAATCTTGCCACGTGTTAACTAGGCACTTTGTACCTCTCCACAAGACGCCAGCCTCTCCCTCCAGTAGCAAGTCGAGTCCGCGTATAGCTTCCTCATCGCTAATCATATGCATTTCCTTGTATGTTGTAATGCGGCTTAAGAATGCTTCAGTCGTTCCAGGAGGGGCGCGTGAGGAACCGTTGAACCGCGCGCTGCATTTTAAAAAGGATCCGCTGCGCGGTGACGCCGAAGTCGCAGGAGATGGTGCGGGGTTCGTTGGCGGCAACGGGGTCGTTGGTACGACGCTGGCATCTTCCTGGTTCACTATCGACGCGACAGATGATTTTTGAGCACACTGTTCATGCACCGCCATTAACTGTGAAAGTCTATACCTAACCGAGACTTTCACGGAACCACATTGATATTGAGACATTGAGACAAGTTCGTGAGTGGAATTATACTTTTAAATTTTATTTTAGATAGTTAAATTAACACAGAAAGACTTATTGACGCCGTGACAAGTGGCGGGCAAATGTGAAGTGCTACCGTGAGTCTGTTCTTTAAGTATTGTGCTAATAGCTTTTTAATGGAGTAAGCGAAGTAACCATTAAATAATTAAAAATTTAGATATAACAAAAAAATATATAATCAATAGGTTATTCCTCGGGCATAACTCGGAGAGTCGCCAGACTTAAGTGGAAGTATGCAGGAGTGGCAGTGGGCCGGCAGGGCACATCGCTCGTAGAATTGACAACATTTAATATTTTTTAGACTATAATTTGATTCGTTTTTAGAAATTCTGTTTGGAAAGAGAAAGACACTGATAGTTCAATTTTCACTAGGATTATTAATTAATTTATTACAGTTTTTTTTAAGATGTGCTTATTCTAAATGGCGTAACTCCAAAACTACCATACAATAGATCCATTACTTTTGTCTAGTCTCTATTAAAAAAAGTGATGACGTAAACCTGACGTTGAGGTTGTTCAAATTTAAAATAGTTATAGGTAGCTCTTTTTTCTGGTGAAAAAGACAAAGGAAAAATATCTATTCTATGGTAGTATTGGTAAATTCAGATATATTTTTTAATTTCTTGCATTTTTTTAAATATGAAGATAAAATTATAATAAATATCGTCAATTGATGGCCAATGGGGTCGAAAGGTCCTCGAGTGGCGTCGGCAGACCGGAAGACGCAATTTAGGTAGGCCTTTAACAAGATGAATCGCCAGACTTAAGTGGAAGTAGGCAGGGTACATTGCTCGTAAAACCGATGGTCAAAGGGGCAGTAAGGTTCTAGAGTGGCGACCGCGAACCGGAAGACGTATCGTACAACTTGTCCCCAACAAGATGGACCGACGATCTGGTAAAGAACGCAGGAACCATCTTGAATGTGGGCAGCTCAGAACCGATTGTTGTAGAATTCATAATTACTATACTAAACGGGACTTATCACGGAATGAATATTTACCTCGACGTTTCGGCCACATTGCAGCAGCCGTGGTCACGACTTAACTACGAGCCCTACGAGTCTTTCGAACTACCCGAACATGATCCCGATTAGAATCAGCACCCGTATCTCGAACTACCCGCACTTGATCCAGATTTTTAACGGCACCCCATCAAACCGACACACAACACTCACAACATCCGACGATCTCTCCGAACATTCATCCCGAAGTGTCTCTCGCGCAAACTATTCAGTTTAGAAAAAAATGATTATTACAAACCTCAATTTTGAAGACCTATCCCTAAGATACCCCACACGTATGGGTTTGATGAAAAAAAAATTTTTGAGTTTCAGTTCTAAGTATGGGGAACCCCAAAATTTATTGTTTTTTTTTCTATTTTTGTGTGAAAATCTTAATGCGGTTCACAGAATACATCTACTTACCAAGTTTCATCAGCATGGTTCTTATAGTTTCGGAAAAAAGTGGCTGTGACATACGGACGGACAGACAGACAGACAGACAGACATGACGAATCCATAAGCGTTCCGTTTTTTGCCATTTGGCTACGGAACCCTAAATATTGCATACTTAAAATTACGCCATCTCTCGGCGATAAAGAGACACTGTGCTCTACACTAGTTAGGTTGGTCATTTTGCAAAATATTGCTTGCTCTTACATGGCCAGCTTTAAACGCAGGTATAGCAACGTGAGAGCAACGTCAACAAGATGAAAAAATGCCTTTGAATGTTGTCTATGATACAAGTACTGTGTTCCCATTGGCTAAAATTAGTCAATGGAATGAGCGCGGCTTTTGTCATATCCTGTTCTGTAGTGTTGGTGGTTGAGTGAGTGCTGCATGGCCTCGACTCGATGTAGCGTAGATCCCGTTTCAAGATTTGTCTACAAGACTACTATTCATGTGTAATAATAACCACAGTATAATTCGTAATGGTGCTCTCTAATAGGCCATGGATTTGATGAAAACGGTAAGCAAATTGATCATACTACATGTACTTTTTAATTTGTTTGGCTTTTGTTTCTTGTTTTGGTGATTTTGAAACTGGCCATTACATTAGAAAAAATATCTCTTTCCAGAAATTGTGGGCACGTGGAAGGTAAGTGGTGATAGATTTCATTAAAAGACTGTGCCCAGTTTCGAGTGTTGAGATAAAGAATCTTCAGTGTGTTGATTTGTCAATACATAATTGACACCCGGCCCGGCAACTCGGCCCGAGCGTTGTTACGCCATCTTATAGTCCTCCAAATGTTCCGCATATTTTACAGCTTTGCGTTATTACGAGGCACGATTAGTGGCTGAAAATCACGCTTAATTCGAAAAGGATTGCAATGGAAGTCAGTTCAGTAAACATTGGTTTTAGGTATGTCATTTTCACTATTGCATCTCATTTCAAGAGCTCAAACCACATGTGCGTAGATTTGTTGTTGTTGTTATTTGGTACAGAATTGCGTAATATACCTCTACTTTGCACGTTGGGACACTGCAAAGTGTATTTTCCAGTTATCGGTTATGTTTAAGTGCTTTTAAATTGGTGTTTTATCAATAGGTAGAATGTATAACCTATAAATTTGACAGACATCGACATCACAGTGAGTAAAACAGTCCAATGTTCATCTTGGGGAGAAGTGTCACTGTATTTGATAAATTAGCAGGTAACTTCAAGGTTAATGTGCTGTGGAATATGTTATTGGTCTTCTAATCTGAGGCAATGTCAAATTACTACTATAATATGCGTTTCTTGGATATTAGGTTCTTGTTTCTCAGACTTGTCCTAAAAATATTTCACCTGTCACTTTCATTGCTAACAACATTCTATAACTATGTACAGGCACCCAGGAACTAGTCGAAAATAACCTCAAATAGTGTTATTATTGCAGACAGACTTGAAAATATCTCAAAATTCATACTAGGTACTTTATAAACATACCTGCTTCACATTCAGCACTAAACTTATTAGCATCAATTGTGTCCTAATGTGCTGATTTAACAATAAGTTTCATGCAATCTGATACTGTCATAACAAAGCATTTAGAAATATTCAAAAATCATAATTAGATGCATTGTTAAAGATTGTTATGCAATGCAATAAAATAATAATGTGAACTTCATAATAATATAAATAAAATAACTTGATAGAACAAAAATACAAACTATCTTATTAGATTGGAAAAAGATGAGATACCACCATAGGAAAGACACTAATGGCTTAGGGATAGAATGATAAATATGAAAAATGAGATTTTATTTACACTCGCAATTAGAGCCTGCACAGACAGAATGTTCTGGAGTTCCGAGTTCTGCATTTTGACCGCTCAAGAGTTCCAATGCACACAAGAGGAGTTAAAATGCTTTTGTTTCATTTTCGTCCATGTGTTTGTATGGTTGACCAAGAAAGTGGTCTACCAATTTTAACAAAAGTTTCATTGAGATTTAATATAACTTGCACTATTCCTGATTATTTTTTGCAAGGTTGACGTTTCTAACTGAGTCAAGTCATTAGTCACTGTCATCATATTATTGCAGAGGAAAATCAACCTTGTTGTATCATTACATGCAAGTGAACTTCAACCATAGGGAGGAAGACCATATTTTTGGCCAACTGTATGTGCAAAATGTCACTAGAAAGTTTGTCTTCCGAAGAAGAAGCTTTGCTTTTGTGGAACCTAGAAACTTCTAAAATAAAGAAGAATATATTGGGTGCACCCAATTAACAAAACATGAGAAAAACAAGGTGGATTCAGTTTCAGTACTAATTTGCATGAATTACTTAGCGAAGAAAAGCGATTCTATATTTATTTTCGAATGTCGCTAGCTAAATTACAAAGTGACATTAAAAAGCAAAATAAAATACTAACTGCACAAAATCTATTTCATTACAAGCCAAGCTTCTGATTTTTGACTTGATTTCTATAGTGTATGTGATAGTCTCCTTTTTCTAATCAATTCAATCAGTTTTTCTGTATTTGTAATGGTGAATGCGGCAGTCTGTGTCTCGGCGGCACAAGAACCCTAGAACGCGGCATTCCGCTTTGACCACTGTGGTTTGACCGCCTGATGTGTGTGTTATTGTATGGGACTTAGCACATTCAAAAGAATGCAGAGCTCTGAATGGAGAACTCTTCCGAGTTCCAGACCTCTCTCTGCCTGCGTGGGCTCTAAAATGTTACAAACAGGAATAGTGCAACTTTTTATTGATGAAAGAATTGTTACAATCATGTAAAAATTGGTGGACAACAAGTATTTTACTTGATCGGTCGATCTTGTTGGTAAACAACCATGCAATCTTCTGCCTTTGGTGTTCCCAACCACAATCAGTTTCTCTAGAGTTTCATTGCCTCTACGCGCTGTGTGCCAATTTCTACATGGTTGTAAGAGACATGCTGGACAGGAATCAAATGCAACCCTGATACTGACCACAATCCTCAAACATGAGGGATTGACCTGGAAGGAAGGGTTACAATTGTTTCTGTAGTTTCATATAATATCCCTTCACACAAATAGACAGCTCTTTATTCCATTAAATGATAATGTTGTGTTGTATGTCTTGTGTTAATGTTGTGTTGTAATTTGATCATAGTTACTTCATAGGTTCCTTTCAGTTATTGAAAAAAAAGACTAGATTTCTAATTGAAACTGAAGTTTTAGTATGAGAGAAGATTATAACTAAACTATCATTAGAATAGGTGCGGTTAAATAAAACACAACCTGTAACTATAGACCCGGAATGAATGACAATATCTAATGTATGACCTGATAATAACCTACCAACAGTCATTGACCATGTGTCATGTTTTAATCCATAGGTTCCCAAATTTTAATGGACTACCCCCCTTTTACAAGAAAAAAAATAATTTCCCTTAAAATAGTAGTTATTAATTTTATATGTCTGATTATCTAATAATGATCATAAACCATTTGGACCAACTACTTGCCGTGGTAGCGCAAAGGCGGTATCTCAGTGAAAGCTAGTTTCGACGAGAAAACAAAGCTTTGTAAAAGCAGCTTTCTTTTTACATTACAAGTTTTTTTTTAAATTATTTATTGCAATGTTTAAAAGTTTTGGAGGTACAAAATGAACGGCTATTTGCCTATGTATTAATGTATTATTGATATACCTACCTCTACTTCTCTTAGTAATTTCAGGTAGAACTGAGATTAGGGCAAACAATTTTAAATGTTTTTCACACATTTTAAATAAGATACCACTATTTTGCTTACAATTAGTTCATTGGATGCATATTTTTTAAGCTATCTGGTGACGTAAAAATAAATCAACTTAATGATTTTTGAGATACTGCTTTTGCGCTTAGCACGGCAGAAACTGCCCCCAGGAAATCCTCCAGCGCCTACTAGGTGTTAGTTCTGCCCCCATTGGGAACCTATGGTTTAGTTTAGTCAGTCTTTCTTCTATAGACGAATGCGCGAGCAACAGTTAGTACTTAATGCCAAACCGCTGCTTAAAATACGGCGAAGGTACGGAATCGCAATGTCGTGCCGTAAACAACAGACTTCACCGCATGCTTTCCATAGTAAAGTCGTGACGTTTACGGCACGTCACTGCGATTCCGCACCGTCAGCGCATTTGGAGCAGCGGTGTGGTGAATGAAGGGCATGCAATAACGTGTCGGACTCGCGCATGAAGCTTTCCTATTATCTATAAGAACGGCAAAAAAAATCACGTTTGTTGTATGAGAGCCTCCCTTAAATATTTTGTTTTATTTTAATTTATTTAATTTTTAAAGTGAATATATATTTAAATATTCTGTTAATATTTTAAGCGTCTACCTGTTGCCGTTATTAATATCGAGCAAAAACGAGCAATAAATTCACGTTTGTTGTATGGGAGCCCCCTTAAATATTTTTTTTATTCTGTTTTTTAGTATTTGTTGTTATAGCGGCAACCGAAATACATCATCTGTGAAAATTTCAACTGTCTAGCTATCACGGTTCATGAGATACAGCCTACGGACAGACGGACAGCGAAGTCTCAGTAATAGGGTCCCGTTTTTACCTTTTGGGTACGGAACCCTAAAAACGGTACGGATACGATGCGTCACTGCGATTCCGTAACGTCTCCGTATTTTAATTAGGCGGCTTAAATCGCGATCTTTCGTTTTAACTGCTGTGAAAGAGTGTTTTTCTCCTATTGAATTGTTCATTTAAATAAATAATAAATAATAAATGTATTTTCTTTCTTTCTTTCTTTCTTTCTTTCTTTCTTTCTTTCTTTCTTTCTTTCATTTCTGTGAGTAGGTTTCATTATACCTTGGTTTCGTTATACCCAATTAGCATTACACCTAAACGCCAAAAAGTGTCATAATGCCTTAAAGCTGGAATGACCATTCATTTTGTTTCAAGAAACCTGAATTTTAAAATACCTTGGTATCAAAATTCCTAAACTTCACAATACCTTCATCTCAAAATGACATAATGTTCGAAATAACCAAGTAGCAAAATACCTAAATTTTTCCATTCAAAGATAATCATCATGTACCTAGGTATGAGAGGAAGATATTCCTTAGTGCTGGCCACTTGAAATTATTAATAATTATAAAATAAGTTTTTGTTTAAAATTTAATTTTCAATGCAAGCTTTTTCGCTGACTGTACTTGCATTGTCATCCAACGTACATAAGTACACCAAATTTCAAGTAAATCCGACCACTGGAAGTGGGTCAAATTCAACTTCCATGATTTGACCCGTACATACATACATATATACATAACATACACTGCAAGTTAATAAAAAGCTCCATGCAAATGTCAGACAAACATCATCAGGAGAGTATAAAAAAATTAGGCATTTTGAGACTGAGACATTTTGCCATTAGGATATTTTGGGTTTAAGTTATTCACATAAGTATTTTGCCATATCTGTCATTCGGTGTTTGAACGAATTGTGCATTTCAATATTCAGGCGTTTCGGTAATGAGACAATTTGATATTTACTATTTAGGTATTAAGAGACCAGGGTAATTTGAAAATTGGTGATATTAGTTAATATAATAAGGCATTAACATTAACAATCAAAAAAACTATTTTTCTAATTCATTAATTAGTCCCAATTTGGAATGATTATTGTTTAAGCTGTTTTTTTTTTAAGAATTCCCTTGCATGAAAAACGCGATAATTGGTTCTATTTTATTATCTTATCATATTTATTTATACACTATTTGCATCCTTCATGGATGGTTGTGCATGACTGGAAACTGGCTGTCAGCATGTTAGGTCATTATGGTCATGCTCCCCTGCTCAATCTTATTAAAATATCAAAACTAAACTGAAATAGGAAACTTGACTTAAACTTCATTTTCCCGTCTCCTAAGCTAAGATATTGAAACAGGAAATGGGTTACTCATTGGTTATATTATAATATAAATATTATAAATCCAAAATGTATCAGTGTTATAGGGGTACCTAAATTGATCGCCTGGGGCGTGCCTACCTTGAGCTATTCCAGGGGCCACCAAAATGGCAGGCCTGTTTTGTACAGGCCTTAGGTAAACAGTAACTGACTGAACTTAAATTTAAATGCAGGTTTCCTGGCGTTGGTTCTAGACTGTTTCGTCAAAATTGGTTCAGCCGTTTCAAAGTTATCAGCTCTTTTGTTAGCTCCAGAAGGGATCTTAGACGCAGAATGGGCATTTACTTTATTTTCTGACATATGTGTGACCTAATTGAGTTGGAAGTCTTTAAAAAACTCAAAAGTATAACCGGACCCCTAAAGAAACTAAATCGTGATCCCTGAGGTATACGCAGTCATCATCTTCCCACGATTATTACCACAACGGAAACGCAAGACGCTAGATCTTTGTGCAAACTTTTTTTTTTTTTTATGTTAGAGAGGCCAGACAAACGAACTAGTGGGTCACCCGATGTTAAATGAACACCACTGTCCATAGACACTCGCAGCGCCTTACTAACTAAACTAGATTTAGAATCGCCACTGTTTGTAGTTTTCATAAAAAGTTGATTAAAAACTTTTGTAAGCCTCATTCTATTTTAAAAATATTTGCTGAATCGGTAGTAGCAGAGTCTCCGCTGAGCGAGCCGCCTCGCGAGGCATCCATTTTCGGTGCGATTTTGAGCTTTGTGTAGAACAAAATCATGCCTCATGTGCGCTTGCATCGCGAGGCGGCTCGCTCAGTGGAGACCCGGCTAATGACGACAATAAAACGCCTTAATAACGCTGAATATTGACCCAATTACATTTCTTGCAAGTCACGAAGGCGAGCGGGCTTTACTTGTGGTAAACAAGTACCTGTATACGTGTCAAAGTGCGTGAGAGCGAAATCGGGTAGGGTACATGTTTTAAAAATAAGAAGTTTTTGTTAAAAAATCTATTTTTTATATATGCTTTTTTTTGCCGACTGTACTTTTTGCAACTGGTTACCAAAGTACTCGTCAAGACGAATCAAACGAGCCCAAACTCGATGCTGTTTGTTACAGAGTTCCTATTAGGCACCCTCCAGTTTCAACATCAAATCAGCTCCGTGTCTTGATAATATTGCATTGTCATCGGATTTATACATGCATGCAACAATCGGTTTAAGATAGATATCTTAAATTTTAAATTTAATTTTAATTTTAAATTTCGTATTTGTGTTGAAACATTCCACCCGAACAAACATAGTTACATTGCAACAAAAAATCGCCGAAATGTGGGCACTTGTGCAAGTACTTTGAATAAAGAACAATTTTAAATGGCTAATGGCGCTAAACCTTGTCTAGCAACTGGGCATTTCTATTTTTCGTTGTACCCAATTAAAGAATTGTTAACAGGGAGTTAAAATTGTCCGTTTGGTTACGCACTTTTTCAAGCCTTTACAATAAAAAAAAGTAACAAATCGGACAAGTTTAACAATGTGTAACAAGAAGTGAAGAATGGTGCGGTTTGATAAGTTTTTTTTTATTGTAAAGACTTGAAAAAGTGCGTAACCAAACGGATTAATTTTAACTCCCTGTTAACAATTTCTTAATTGGGTACGACGAAATTTTATTTTTCGTAATTTTGCTGTTTGCCACAGTAATCTGTGAAAATTTCAAGTATCTTTAGAGATAAAGCTTTGTGTCAAACGGACGGACAGACTGTCCAGCGGTGTCTCAGTAATAGGATCCCGCTGGCATCCTATGGGTACAGAACTAAAAAAAATTCAAAAATTCAAAAACCCCCAACACAATTTGGTCACACATGTTTAAAAATAAAGTAAATGTCCATTATGCGTCTAAGATCCCTTCCGTAGCTAACAAAAGAGCTGATAACTTTGAAACGGCTGAACCAAATTTGATGGAATATGTCTAATAACCAACGCCAAGAAACATGCTTTCAAATAAAAAAAACCGCGTCCAAATTGGTTCATGCGTTTAAGAGCTATGATGCCACATACAGACACACACGCATTCAGAGTTGCCACCCGTCCCGATTTTGTCGGGACCGTCCCGATTTCGAAGACATTGTCCCGGCTACCTATCGATTTTGTCCCGATTTTTGCAATAAAAAATAATAAAAAAAGTAATAAAAACACAAAATAAAGTTTCATTTTCCTTAGACTCCGAACGTCTCTGGTGGATGCTCGATTTGTCCCGATTTTTTTTCCCCTAAAGGTGGCAACCCTGCACGCATTGCTTTAACATGAACTACGAGAAAAATTACAATATTTATTTGCAATAGTAAACACCAATTCAATTTGAAGTTTGTCCACTGATTAGGAAATTTTAATGGAATAATGTTTTAACAATGTCATTAGCAAAGAAGGTAATGATAAATTAAGTTGTTTTCACAATGAATATAATAATGTAATGACGTCAGCAACATTTCCATGCATTAAAGTACCTTACTCGTTGCACCCTATATAAGCTGGTGCAGAAGAAGATAATTGCAGTCTATTTTTGACCACCAACAAAATCGGCCAAACATCAGCACATCAAACTTCTTACCTGGCTATATGCTTTGTGAGAAATTTCCTTGCCTCTACATCGATCAGGTTAATATTTGCCATTATTTATCTTTTGCCAAAGTACTGTTATATATGAGTGCGGTTAAAACACGACCCTAAATGAACGAGTTACGATAATTCAAGGTCTTATGGAATTAATAAATAACATGAGGGTTTGAAATATCTGGTCGTTTATTTATTTCGGTGGACAATTACAGATCGCGTTTTAACCGCATCCTTGTATATTATAGTAGGAATCATTTGAAGTGTTTCAATCTTAGAGCCCACACTGGCGATTTTTTTTTTTTTTACTTTTATTTTCTTTGAAAACGAACAAATTATTACCTACGGTTTTAAAAGAAAATAAAAGTCTTATCACGAATTATTATTGCAGTAGACACATTAACTTATATATTAGAACAATTTGTATACAAAACATTTTTAATTTTCATTAAATTTTTATGGAATAGTCGAGAAAAACTAACAAAAATGCAACGTTGCCAGCTCAGCCGGTATAGACCCTCTTAATACGTTTGTAAATCGCCAGTATATGGCTCTTAATTTCTTGTAAGTGAAACGTAAAAAGAAACGGCATTCAAATTGTGTTTGTTTAACAAAGAGATAGCCTTAAATTTTGCATGGATCCAAGTCTTCAGCTTACAGGGGTTCATAGATTCTATCACTTCAAACAGATCCTATGTATGAAAGCCTCATTGTAACCTGGATTTTGCAATGGGTGCCCTAAACTTTGGCTACAATCCCTTCCCCTGTATTTACTCCACACTTCTGTCCAATGTTGGTATAACAGTTCCATGACACGACAAGTTTTCTATAAGTCCACTAAAAACATCTTGACGAATTACTTTCTCACCCTCATATTTACATTATTCATGTACAAATGAGGTTGAAAAAGTAAAAAGTAGTAAAAGTTTTAAAAGTGCCCTGCAACCTCAAAGCTTAAGTCTTCTGGTAGTTAAGGGAATGTGTGTTCATAAGGCCTTCTTTCTTACGTGGAGTACTTGGTGTGGACTTGATTGTGGTGGTAGACAGTTACATTGACGTGACGTGTTTCAGGAATATGAGTTCCTTGATCTGTCAGATGTGAAAGAAGCGGAACTGTGCAGTTTGCAGAGCGCTCTCTTCCAGCGGAAATCTGAGGTCGCGACACAGTACGGCTGGACTGAGCCTGCCATAGGTAAGATATTTTATAAGAACGCTTTTACTATGTTTTAAACTCGCGATTCTCACTCATACCTAATATTTTTCGGCACTTATCTTGATCATTAACTACTTAGCCTAAAATTACCTCGACGTTTCAACCACATTGTAGCGGCGATGATGGTGACGTGGGTGTGGGTGGGTCGTGATGGCCCTTTGGCCGTGTTCACGTGGTCTTGTGTCGGTCGTGGTGACGTCTAGGTAATTTTAGCTTTAAGAAGGTGATTAAGTCCTGAAAAATATTAGTATTGGGATTTTACTGTTTACTCAAGTTATTTCGATTTTACCTACCTATTATATCATCCATTAGCTGTTTAAATGCTTCCATAAAATGAAGATTAACGAAGATGAAGATATTGAATGAAAAACTTCCTGTTGAAAATTTATAATAGAGTATTGTCTTTATCCCTTTTTCAAAATTTAAATGAACATAGGCCACTGGATTCAAAGAAATGTACAACCATTTTTAACCAGAGAGCTTATTGTCTCTACATTATCTCTTGTTTCACAATCTTTTTCACCATTTGTTTCTGTCAAACGGTATCGAATCACGATAGAAAGAGACGGTGAATGCAATCGCGAGCGTCCACGCGTTAGAAAACACGGTCTCTAATCATGCAAACATTGTCACTATCAGTAAACCAAATATAATGGAAATGGAAACTGTATTGACCTCCTAGGCCCTAATTGAGATTCACTTAGTAATCTAAAGTTCTAAACCTTTCTTTTTATTCTCACGGAAAAATAGTAAACAAACCGTTGACCAAAAACAATTTGAACTTTCGAGTAGTTTTCATATAAATATGAAAAAAATTGTACATGTAAATCAAGTTACAATTATTAAATTTCTTGATACTAAAGTTTATTTTGACATGAGTACGGTTTCCTCTCACATAATTTATTTATTGCACTTGGTACATTGCGTAGAGGTACAGGTGACTAATCTGCGGGCCGCTTGCCGCGAGACGTCACTCGGACACCCACTTCGTAGACGTTCGAGATTGAATTGTTCCCGTAATCGCTTTCCAGTGCCTTTGTTCAGTTAAAAATCATAGTTCTTTATCGGAAACGGAAAAAAACATGGTGTCAAACGCATAAATATTATTCCTTGCCATATTTTGAGATCCCCTGAAATGTCACTTTGACAGTGACATATCTAACTCTATTTACTATTTTGTTTTTGTGTTGCCATATCAGATTTGTCATCGTGTTCATCGAGCACAGCCGACCAGTTAACAGTGTCCAGCAGCCTGGATAGTCTGTCGGGCGGCGAGGGCGAGATGGCGCCCCACTCGCCGCAACGGGGCGCGGCCGGCCCGCCACCGCACGCGCCACCGCCTTACCCGCAACCTCCGCCGGCGTACCCCCAACCCCCACCCCCTCAGTGGCCCGTCGCACCCCCAAACGTGTACGTCAGCCAAGTGACCGCGAACGTCAACGTTCACGGATACATGGGCCAGTACTACCAACCGCCCCAACCGCAGTACGCACCGCCGCCACAAGTCGATCGTCCGCCGCGGAACCATCGCCGCGACCGCCGCGGCAAGCGCGCCCCGTCCCCCCCTCCCCAACCACCCCCTTACTATCTTCAATATCCTCAGTATTATCCAGCTGCTCAAGCCCAAGGCGCACCGCTTTACCATATGCCGGTATACCAACCGCTTATGTACGGACCCTACGCGTATCCTCCATATTATCAAGAATATCCGATAACGGTCGAAGGAGAAGGTGATAAGGGACCCGATGAGTATCAACAGGAAGTAATGGAACAAGAAGCTGTTGACGCGTATTACGCTGGAGCGCATTACGCAGGACCCCCCTATGGCCCGCCGGTTGACGGAGCGGTCGAGTACATGCCGCCAATGTATCTACCGCCGCCTCCGCACCCACCGCCCATTCCCATACAGCCGCAGCCCGTTCACCAAAGCGCCCCGCACCAATTCAACGTGCACGCTAAAAATTTCGTTTTACCATCACATAATCAGAACAAATCTTACACACCTCCAGAAAAAAATCAGGAACAGAGAACTCCACCGGCTACCGCTTCTACGTCAGCGAGTTCTGTCGATTCAGTGGCTATAAAAGATTTGAAAATCAACAAGGGGCCAGGCAGCCCTAAACAGGTTGATCAGCGACCTGTAGATAATCAGGTGAAACCGGCTGTTAGCTCCAATGATAAAATTTCACCCCCACCTAAAATTGATAATGCCAAACCGGCATGGGTGCCAAATGACAACAAAGTAGCCGACGCCGTAAACAACTTCCCGCAAGCAAAGGCTTTTCCTCCGATGGCACCTACAAACCAGGTAGTCGCTACGAGCAAACTCCCTCCTGCGGTCAGTAAAACGACAAAAGGCCCAGCAGCGCCGTTCTCTGGAGGAAAACAACCGGCTAAACCTTTAGTGCCGCAAACAGCCGTTCCCGTTCAACAGTCCGCTTCAACTCCAAAAGCGCCTTTCGGGAATAGGCAGAAAAGAGATAACGCCGCGAATCGCTCCCCGACGAGTGAGCACACTGAAAGCACAAGCAGCCCTGCGCCTGCTGAGCATTCGAAACGGGACCCACCGCTGCCGCCGAGCAAGGCTCCTATGCCAATTTCCATCACGCTCCACTCGCAAGGTCCTCCACTAATAGTGACTAACAAGTCGCCATTCGGACACTCTAGGAAATCCACAGCGGCGCCCGAGCCTCCGCCGGTTCCACAGCCCCCGCCGCCCGCCCCCACGGCCTCGGACTTCCCTCCGCCGCCTACTCCTAGGAATCGTGGAGACTTGCCACCGCCAGTGGTGCAGCCGCAACCACAGCCCGCGCCGGGCAAATCTTGGGCTAGTCTCTTCTCGAATAAGACTTCAGCGGCCGCCCCTGTAGCCGCACCGCCGCCCGCTCCCGTCCAAGCAGTGGAAGAGCCTCCTAGCCCAACAACTGTCACTCCGCCGGCGACCGCCAGCGTCCAGAAACCCGTTGCGAAAGTGCCTCCCTTTGACGCGTCTCCGTCGCAAATAACCGCGTCGGATAAGAGCTCTCCCGTTTCACGACCTGCAAATGCCACTCCTGCGATTTCATACTCTGAAAAAACATCCGTTAACGCAGTCAGCACTACGCCGGTGGCCGTTAAGCCGGCCTCTCCAAGCCAAGCCGCCCCTGAGGTGCGAGAAGTGCCAATAATAAAAGAAGCCCCACCGGCGTTGCCTGTACAACCCTCGCCGTTCGCTGACGACCCCAACTCTTATAGGATGGGAGGTAAATATAATTTTCCCTATTTATTTACTATGATGTATTAACATCAAATAAAACCTAAAGTTACTTTACACCAATATTTCCAGGCACTTTAACCTCCTGAGGTCCAACGTCCTATTTTCAGGACTGTAAAATGGGTGTGTAATGATAGATATAACAACATTTGATATAACTGTAACATTTGGTATAATGCTACATTTGACATAATTCGATTTACTCGAGAAGTAAACATTCTACGATTCTTTTATAAAATAAACTAATCTAACCTAACTTAATGCATATCAAATAGAATTAATATCAATCCTCCGAAGTTTACTTTTTGAGTAAATCGCATTATATCAAATGTAGCATTATACCAAATGTTACAGTTATATCAAATGTTGTTATATCTATCGAGGCGCACCCCTGTAAAATGTAATCCTTTCAGCCCAAGTAAATGTTAAAATTCATCAAATAGCGTCCCAATGTCCCAAAATAAGGACACGCACTAATTAGCAATTACAATATTGTCTAAATATATTAAAGTATATAATGATTTTGTAATAATTGAAGTCCTGGGCTACCAGTATTAGTGCCTATAAATAGGACACTGGGTCGTTATTACAAACGTCCTAAAAAATGTAAAGATAATGCAATAATAATGTTTTCGCATTAAATCCACTTTCATTGTCGCTAGGCATTCCAAGCAATAGCGATCATCTAGGTACAGAGGCGCTACTACGAAATTCGAAAATCGAAGTTCGTATCGTTTTATCCCTCTCACTCTCGTGTCAAATCATATTAGCGTGAGCGGGACGGCACGGAACGAAGTTCGAATTATGCACTTCGTGGTAGGGCCTCAGAGTTAAGCTGCTTCATCTTATCACCAGCGATTCGGGTGGAACCCTAACAACGTTAAACTTTGATGATTGAAATGGCAACCGAGTCAAAACAAAAAGTTTTTTTATTCAACGCATTATTACAACTGATCATCCTTGTATTCCAGAATTCCTGTCAAAGTATCAGCTCGACAACCGTCCGGTGACGCTGTTACCGCGCGGGCTCACGAACCGCTCCAATTACTGTTACGTTAACTCGATCCTGCAAGCTCTGATCGCTTGCCCGCCGTTTTATAACATGCTGAAGGCTCTGCCGTACCAGACACGCCGCGGAAAGTCTAGCACGCCTGTGATCGACTCTATGTAAGTTTTTTTTTAATATAGGTTTGCCAACAGATAGAACACCATAAAACTAACAATACAATCTTAAGAGATAATATAATAACAGAGTGTTTAATTTATTGAATCAAGCGTTACTTTGCGGAGGTCCATATTAATGAACTGAAACAATTAATGAACTAAAACAATTACTTTGCTCACCCGCGACCTTACAATAGTTACGTTTATGCAAGAAATGTGCGTTCATGCAGTTCCTCCACCTCCACACTGTACGAACGCACACAAATCACAAACCCAACCATCACCACCACCAAGCTACACTGACGCGTTTCGAACTCAACCAGAGCTCATCTTCAGAGTTACCACAACCGTATGCTATGCTACCAAATGTTAAACTAACAAACCAAAACAAATGTTTTAACTTGTCACTGTAACTTCTCAAGTACCCACTTTATTTTTCTTATTCTCAAACTACCCCACAAAAATTAACTTTTATTGACATATTATAAAACTACCTTGAATTTTTGTTTATTTATAAGTAAGGCATATTTTATTAATACTAACTGTTCAAATTCGACCCAAGCCGCAGTAAAGGAGAAGATACTAAATTTTTCACGACACTGCTCGAAAATGTGGCCATAGATAACCTAAATCCAGTACTCAAAACTGCCTATATATGTACATTTAACAGCTGACTCATTTATGGCGCACAAACACGACAACAAAGTTACACTAATCGAAAACAGGACGTATCAGTATATGTATTTCATTATACGATACGACTTTTTGAAAGATAATTTCTGAATTTCATTCCTGGCGTGCTGAAACGACATTATTGGACCAATCAACAGTAATCGTCTGCTGCATGCGATGGATGGATGGATGAATGGATGGACGGACGGACGGACGGACGGACAGACGGACTGGATGGACGGATGGACGGGATGGACGGGATGGACAGAATGGACGGATGGACAGATGGACGGGATGGTCAGGATGGACGGATGGACGGATGGACGGGATGGACGGAATGGACGGATGGATGGACGGAATGGACGGGTTGGACGGGATGGACGGGATGGACGGGATGGACGGGATGGACGGGACGGACGGGACGGATGGACGGAATGGACGGGATGGCCGGAATGGACGGGATGGACGGGTTGGACGGGATAGACAGAATGGACGGATGGGCAGGATGGACTGGATGGACGGGATGGACGGAATGGACGGATGGACGGAATGGACGGGATGGACAGGATGGACGGGATGGACAGAATGGACGGATGGGCAGATGGACGGGATGGACGGGATGGTCAGGATGGACGGATGGACGGATGGACGGGATGGACGGAATGGACGGATGGATGGACGGATGGACGGATGGACGGAATGGACGGGATGGACGGGATAGACGGGATGGACGGGTTGGACGGGATGGACAGGATGGACGGGACGGACGGGACGGATGGACGGAATGGACGGAATGGACGGGATGGCCGGAATGGACAGGATGGATGGAATGGACGGATGGACGGAATGGACGGGATGGACGGGATGGACAGAATGGACGGATGGGCAGATGGACGGGATGGACAGGATGGACGGGATGGACGGGATGGACGGGACGGATGGACGGATGGACGGGATGGACGGGATGGACGGGATGGATGGATGGATGATTATGATGATGATGATGATAATGATTTCCTCGCATTAGTCGTGAAAAGCACAATGTTTAGTCTCGGCCAAAAGTGCAATAGATGGACTCGTACTTTCGAGGGCCTCCGCTACGCGTCGGCCCTCAAACAAACTCGTCCATCTATTGCTTACTTTCCAGCCTCTACAACAATGTACTATACCTGATCATTAATAATAGACCCCATAGTGTTGTACCTAATTATTTCCATGCATTCCAGAGCATCCAGACGCAACCCCTTGCCGCAATAATGTAACACTTCATAAGAATCTGAATCTAACAATGAATTCGATCTATCTGGATGCTCATTCCTATATGCCGAAACATGCTCTTTAAATCAAGTATTAAAACTTTGGCCTGTCTGTCCTACGTATATCCCATTGCAGTCATTACAAGTAAGCTTGTATACCCCCGATCTAGTTCCCTTATCTACCTGTTCTTTGTGGTTACATAGCCTAGAGTACAAAGAGTTGTTAGTCTTAAAGTTAGTAATTGTTTTAGTTCATTGTTTTAGTTTAACAACCGCTTTAGCCTAGTTGGTAGTGACCCTGCCTACGAAGCAAGAGGTCCTGGGTTCAAATCCCGGTAAGGGCATTTATTTGTGTGATGAGCACGAATATTTGTTCCTGAGTTATGGATGTTTTCTATGTATTTAAGTATTTATTTATCTATATAAGTATGTTTATCGTCGTCTAGTACCCATAGTACAAGCTTTGCTTAGTTTGGGACTAGGTCGATTTGTGTAAGATTGTCCCCTAATATTTATTTATTTATTTATTTATTAGTATGGACCTCCGCAAAGTAACGCCTGATTCAATAAATTATTTGAAACAATTACTTTGCTCACCCGCGACCTTACGATAGTTACGTTTATGTAAGAAATGCGTGTTCATGCAGTTCCTCCACCTCCACACTGTACGAACACACACAAATCACACAAACCCAACCATCACCACCACCAAACTAACTGACACGTTTCGAACTCAACCAGAGCTCATCTTCAGAGTTGGTAGAATCGAATTGTGTGTGTGAAGTTCCCAATCCGCACTGGGCCCGCGTGGGAACTACGGCCCAACCCCTCATTCTGAAAGGAGGCCTGTGCCCTACAGTGGGACGTATATAGGCTGGGATGATGATGATGATATTTTTGCACTTACCTGCAGGTAATAATAATAAGGGTGGATCAACTATTTCTTGTTGTTATTCTGTCCCGTCAGCGAGGGGACAAAAGTAGTACAGTTTGATTAGAAGAAATGTTGTGTCATATTATCTAACATGCTTATTAGATGACCAATTGTAGAAGGGGTTTAAAACTACCACAAAAATGCATGTTTGGCAAAGTTTAATCAGATAAACTTACGGTTTAAAGAGTTACTCAGGAGACCGTCACTATAGCAACAAGTGACAAAGAAAAGTTGATTGACTACACTAATTGAATATCTGTCCCTTTTTCCAGGGTGGAGTTATGCTATGAATTTAGTCCGTTAGCGTCGGCTTCCCGCGTGGGTCGCGGGGCGCGCGGCGAGGGCGGCACCGGCCCGGCCGTGCCCGCCGGCCCGCCCCTGGAAGGCGGCGCAGGGCTCCGGGTATTGCGGGCCCTGCGGCCCTTCCCCGGCTCGCAGGAGGGAAGGCAGGAGGACGCTGAGGAGTTCCTCGGGTGCCTTCTGAACTCGCTCAATGATGAGATGCTTGAGGTGAGAATTGTTGTACATTTGAATATACATACTAGCTACGTGTTTGCGGCGTTTGGCGTTGAAACCTTGGGGCCATGGGGGCCAAGTGCGCGTCGGCTATACAAAGATTTGTCGACGCGCCTAATAGGGGCCTCGGGCGACCAGAGGGCTGGCTACTATTTCGCACAGCGAATAAGTATCGCTATACAGCGAGGAAATACGGCCAGCCTTCTGGGCACCTTGCCCATTGACGGCGATTTAGGCCAAATTTTCTATTTATAGTTTAAGTTTTTATTATGTTTGTTATTGTTTTTTAACCTGTTGCACTTAAGGAATAAACAATATACAAGGAAGATCTTTTCAAATTGATCTTGAATGTTTAAGTAGGTGGTCGGGTTATGAAGTAGTTTCACTGAGACACCCCTCAAAATTTTATTCAGGAATTTTAATATGGTTGACAAATGTTTCCATCAATTTCCAAAAGCCTGACTGTTTTTTGACAGACTTCAAAAAAAAGAGGCTATCAATTCGTCGTTTCTTTTAGGGTTCCGTACCCAAAGGGTAAAAACGGAAACCCTATTACTGAGGCTCCGCTGTCCGTCCGTCCGTCCGTCTGTCACCAGGCTGTATCTCGGGAACCGTGATAGCTAGAGAGTTGAAATTTTCACAGATGATGTATTTCGGTTGCCGCTATAACAACAAATATTAAAAAACGGAATAAAATGAATATTTAAGGGGGCTCCCATACAACAAACTTGATTTTTTTGCTCGATATTGATAATGGCAACAGGTAGAAGCTTGAAGTATTCACAGAATATTTAATTATGTATTGACTTTAAAAATAAATCATTAAATTAAAATAAAAACAATATTTATGTGGGGCTCCCATACAACAAACGTGATTTTTATAAATAATTGTACGGAACCCTTCGTGCGCGAGTCCGACTCGCACCTGGTCGGTATTTTTTTCAATCAAAACTTTTGATTAATAACCTTCACGAGGGTGGCCAGTCAAACTAACCCAACCGTCTTCTGATACAATATCAAATTAATTTTGAAACGCCTTGTCTTTGTTATGTTTTTACCAGACAAAGGCAAAAGGATATGTTAGGATTTTAGGATGTTGTATTTACGTATTTTCCTCTGTACCAACTAAAGAAATGTCATTTCCAATTTTAATTAATGATTTGTTATTCGTATTGATGCGTTTTATCTTGACAACATTTTATATGAACAAAATTTTTATGACTATATGAAAGATTAAACAGAAAAGAACGGTTTGTAAATCTACTTAAAGTAATTATGTTTTTTTTTCCATTAGCTGTGAATGTGGAAACTAACTCAATCAGAAACAATTTTACCGGTACATCTTATTATTATTTATTTAAAATATGGCTTCTGTCCCATTACAGGACAATTTCGCCACTGTCAAAGTAAGCTCTCTTTGGGAGCGACGTTGTACGGTGATTGTAGTTTTTGCAACTTGATAGTAAAATTCCAGAAACCACGTGGAGACAACTTGCGCATTAAAAAATGTCACACACGAGAGCAATATAGAATTTTGTGATCACTGTTAATTAAGGTTAATCGCCGCATAAAATACTATCAAAATTATGATTAAACTAGCCAAAGGAACAGAAATACCAAAATTAGATACTGTCTATGTAGACAGTATCTAATTTTGGCGATGATTGGATTGGATTGGATTGGATGTCCGCCATGTTCGAATGCCACAAATCGAATCCTACCGGTACATCGTTACTTAATTGCATCGTAATTAAGTGTGTTAATATTGTAAATGTCACTTGCAGCTGATGAAGCTCGTCGAACCAGAAGAACCGAAAGACGCGCAAGTGAACGGAATCATCACCCAGGACCAAAGCCCAGAGGAAGAGGAAGATGATGACGATGAGTGGAAGGTGAGCTGAGCTTATTATCAAACTTATAAAGTAACTGGTGTTCTGACTAATGACTATTGTCAATCAAGGGAATTGAACACAAGAAATATATTTATTGACACTGATACAAGCAGCAAAAAATCTAATTACACTTGGACAAAAACAACTAGGAACTCTCGAGCATATCAATACAATATCAAACCCGGGACCTCAAGCTTTGTAGTCAAACAAACAAACAAAACGTTTATTCTGCAAATAGGCCGCAAAGGGCTCTTTTACATGTCACTTTTTTTTTAAACTTACCAGCGTTTTCGTAAGGACCATCATCGCCAAGAAGAATGCGCCGCAAGAAACTTGGCAGGAAGTCATCTTTTCAAATTAAAATATAATAAATTACAAAATAAAAAAACCATACAAATATACAATTAAATAATAAAAAAATAATAATAATTATGTATAAAAAAAATACAGGGATGTATTGGGTCCCTTAGTTGAAAAAAAAACTAAAACTATACCTACATCTATACTATATCTATGTTCAGTGGAAGTGTAGAATGATTACACCGTCAAAAAATAAAAAAATAAAAAATGATAATATTGGAGATAGTCTTCGAATGTCACAATAATCAAAAATGAATTTGTTAAAACACATTTCAGGTCAAGTAACCATTAAACTTTTGGATTCCAAAGGCAAGCTTAGGCCTGCCGCCCCCAAAGTGCAGTCAGGTTCTCTAACCACTAGGCTATCCGGTCGTCTATGCGGGACGTCTATAATATTGTTCGGCTCGCATGTTAACCACGTCTCGTGTTCCAGGTGATGGGCCCGCGCAACAAGGGCGCCGTGGAGCGGCGGTGGGCAGCGCGCCGCACGCCGGTCGCCGACATATTCCGCGGCCGCACGCGCGTCCGCCTCACTCGCGCGGCGCATCACGACGTCACCGACGCCGTGCAGCCTTTCTTCACGCTACAACTCGACATCGAGGTGACTATCCAACGCACAATGTTGTAAGGTTTTAGTATAGGTGGAGTAAAATGCAGTGATAAGTTTAGTGCAGTGTTACGCGAAGTCTATCGACGTCCGGGGTCCACGTACGCAAAAACATACATTTGAAGTAAATTACTTCCGATTTGCTTTGCCATAAAGATCAATCAGTGTTAAATAAGCAGGGGGTGTGCCTGAAATTTAAAAATATTTCTAGGGACCTACGAGACACCAAAGTTTGGGGATCTCTTGTGTAGTGGTTCAGACTATGGCCTCTAAAGAAGCGGATCGTGGGTTTGAGCTCGGGTTCGCAGTTCAGGCCGGTTTTTCCGAACTTATGTTAAAAATTTCACTTTGGGTTTTTTGGTGAACCATCAAATTGTGATGATTTATCTAGCACAAACAACTTGTGATTAGTGTTTGACATAATAATAACATCGATTTGGTTTGGTATTATTGTTTTATATTTTCAAACGTGTCACATCTCATTGATATAATGCCACTTATAAGACATCGATAAACTGAGTATTAGAAGAAAAATTTTCGTTTGTGCTAGGAAAATCTCTAGGTATAGTGATGAGGAAACCTAGCTGGTGTAAACCTGCGTTTAAAATGCACTGGGGGCCCTCATTCTATTCACATATAAGCCGAAATAATGATAATAAACAACAAAAATGGTAACTAAACAACAACTCACGATGGCATTCACCGTCTCTTTCTACTCTCCTTCTATACCATGTGACAGAAAGAAGTGAAAACTATTGTGATTCCGAGTTCATGTTAGACAATAGGGCCTCTGGTCTACTATGATGGTACTATTTTTCGTCTCTGAACTTGATTTCAAAACAAATCAATGTCTTGTTGACAACACTTGCTGAGTAAACCATTGACCATTCTCAAACACCAATTTTTTAAATTCAATTGTTTCATAATTATATTCTCTTACAGCGTGCTACGAGCGTGAAGGATGCTTTAGAGCTTCTTGCCAACAAGGATACATTGGAAGGTGTGTCTGACGCGTGGCAGCAACTCTCTTTGGAACAACTACCCGTTGTACTGCTGTTGCACCTCAAATGCTTCCAGCTAGATTCGGAGGGACATACCGCCAAAATCGTGAAGAGCATAGACTTCCCCGTTGACCTTAAGATTGATCAGAGTAAGTTAATTATCAAATTATTAAGAAAAGATCCGTGCTAACCAGTTGACATAGTTGAAACTCGCAGTCGTTAATTAATATTGTATCATCCTTTAGTCGCGAATATCACCATTTTCCATTCAAACATAGAGTCAAAGATTAAAATTTAACGAATTTAGACTGCATTAAGGAATACATTAACTTTAAAATACTTATATTTAATGAATTAGAAATCAATGTTTAGATTTACAATGATGTTATATTATTTTTCGTCTCTGAAAGTGATAAAATCACAACTTGATGCCAAAAACGACTGAGTTTAAAAAATACAGCCCAATCCCTCGCAAATGAAAATACCATTGTCTAATGATTTTACAATTTTCAGAAATCATGTCTTCTAAGATCAAGTATTCGGGCAAACAGCGGGTGTACAAGTTGTTTGCTGTCGTGTATCACGAAGGAGTGGAGGCAGTGAAAGGGCATTATGTCACTGATACGTACCACGGGCAGGCGGGTTGGATAAGGTAAGAGAGAGCTTTAACATACTCAAGTGAGGTAGAATTGGGGATGTCTAATTTTTTGCAATGTATAGTAAATCGAAAACCATTTCGAGATAAATGTTTTTTAACTCGTTTTCTGTAGTTATTTAATTTTAATATTATGTAATTAATTTATTATATAACAAATAAGCAATGACCTTCATTTGACATTGGTGTAAATTGCGTGACCGGTTCAAGTCGTACTTTATTATGTGTGGTTAGAAATTCTTCACAATTTACGCGTGGGATTATACTACGGAGTTTGATTTGGACCCGCTGTCTGACATCTAGCACTTTGACAGTGCCAGTAAAGTGACACAGTGTATAGTGTACCACTACGCAAAAAATAATTAAAGGGGTTGCCTTATCGTACGCATTTAGATAGATTTAGAAATTTGGCATTGTGGGAGCCCTCAATTATAATCTGACGTCATCAACTAAAATAGTTTCAATAATTAATTTTGAAAAAAGTAGAGAACTAAATGACAAAATATGGAAATTAGTTTCTTATAGTTGACTTTTCTATACAAAAAAAATATAAAAACCACTGGTAATTTTTTTTAGACATTCCCAATTGGTAGGAATATTAAAGACTATAATGAACATGTTTTTGTTAAGTTATCATTTTGTACTGGCAATACTTTTACCAAATTTCATGTCAATATAGCCACTGGAAGTGAGTCAAACTTACAGAATTTTAAGCAAGCCAAGAATTGAAGTTAATAAAAAAAGCAAAAACTAAATTAAATCCGTTAACGGTACTATTAGGAATATGGGACCAGTAAAATAGTACTGAATTGGTTTACAATGATGTCTCATTATTTTTCGTCTCTGAAAGTGACAGTAATCACTCTAATGTGGACAAAAACAAACTGAGTAAACATCCAAACTTATCTGCATAGTTGATAAAGTCTAGGCTCGTAAGTAAATATAATTTGTTTTTACAGATACGATGATTCTACGGTGACGCAAGTCACTGACGCCCAAGTATTAAAGCCCAAGCCGCCGCGGATGCCCTATCTACTGATGTACCGTAGACACGACACCCTGCCGCCACACCGCGCCCCCGGAAAACCCGAGTGAGCCCCGCACTAGAGAAAATTCCATGTGACATGTCTATCGGCTGTGATGTACTGCAGAACGGACTGAACGAACAGTGACGTAGTTTTAAGTGTTGTGTAAATACTGTGAAAGACTCAAATTGTGCCTGTTGAACACTTACAGTGCAACGAAGTCTCGTGTACGTAATGTAAGTAAAATTCTAATGTTAACAAAGAAACTAGTTGAGGCCGTATTATAAAAGAATACCAGAAGTTAGCACTTGTGAATGATTTGTTTACATAATGGTCTTTTCTTATAAGTCTGGCGAGATAGTGCTGACGAACTGGACCTGTAGTTTTATATCTGTATCATATTTTGTAAATTAGGCTCAATTTGTTTGAGGTGTAGGATTAATTTATATGTAAATTTGAATACTTTTTAGAATAAAGTACAAAATGGTATTTGTTTGCTACTTGGATAATAACTGATTCTCTTGGACGTAGCTATGACTTTAAATTGAACTACGAATTATAATTAAATGCATTGGACCTAATTAATTGTTTGGGTTACAAAATGAATCTGCAAAACAGGATGTAAATATTGTTTGAGAATGTAATATAACTAAGTAACTATTTTTAGGAGTCAAGTTCTCTACTGGACAATATTGAATTGTGGTGTTATAATTTAAAAAATGTAAAAAAAATACTTGTAAAAAAATTAAATTCATGATACATATTTCTATATTGTTCATCTTAATATAGCAATGGTTGAATACTTTCAGCATGAACTTTCATTGAGGAATATTAAAGTACTGGGTACTGGCTTGAAGCACAAAGTATCTCTGCAGATTTAACGACTATCCAGGATGCATTTTGAGTATACAATAATGTATACCTGTTAGGAACACGTGAAAAATGGTAGAATTATGTAATGTGAATTACTGATTTTCGTCCTAGTAGAGATTGATATTAGGGCTTGTTGATTGGTTGGTCAGTGGCGAGTTGTGGAACGAGGATCGTGCCCTTGTAATGTGATATGGGATGCCTGAGATCGACTAAAGAATGTTTAACTGTAGTCACTTTATTGTATAAAATTGTTATAACGATGTAAGTGTTACATATAAATAAACAGATATATATTATCTCGCCGTTGGTATGTTGTATGGAAGGGTCTGTTTTTAATATTATTCAAATTCAAATTGAGGTTTATATTTCCTTTTTTTACACACTTAAATATTCGCGAATCATTACATGATCATACATAATTATATCATATTGACGAAGATCATTATGGTCAAATGCTATGGTTTGGTTTTAATACAAATTAATACATTTGATACATTAGAAGAGAAGTATCTGGAAATTCTTTTCTCAAGTATATTTTCTTTTGTGTGGGAACTGAGCTATGATATCTGACCTCTTTTATTAGTAGCATTTTGCTGATATTAAACTTTTTGATCTCACATTTGTTGTTGTTTGGAGAAAAATTGTGTAGATGTAAACGGAAATTTCTCTTCTCTAGTGATATAGGCAATAAATACATCAATGCCTTATTATTTGAAAGCCAATATTTTATTAGTATGAAAATGACCAAAAAATATAATAAAAAAAGTGTTTGAAATCGCTACTAAAGTAGAGCTTTTCTAAATTGTTCTTAATGAAAAATGCAAACACCCCTTAGAGATAACAAATATAATACTATAAGTATCTATAATTAAATTACTTTGGTTCAGTGTCCAAAAGTTTAAAAAAATAGTCTTATAAATTAGTCAATTTAATATTATATTAATGAATCGAAATAGGTTTAGATTGTATGGTTTCTGAAAGAGGTTATATATGGCTAACTGGCTAAGCTTTTTATAGTATACTTGTTTTTTTTTTGTTTAATTTGGATCATGGGTAGGTCATAATACTTAGTGATACTGGCAATAATTGTAACTTGTAATAATCTCAACAATGTTAAATGGCACCTACACTTAACACCAATGCTGACTCATCAGCTCTTAACGTGAGTGGGGCCTTTACCAGTAGACTGTACTTGATTACTCCTATGTTGAAGTAGAGTCTTTACTTAACAGATTATACTCAACAGAATCAGTTTAGTCTACTAATACTGGCCTTGGGCTACACAACGTAATGGCTTGCACAATAATATCCCGACTTGTAGTTGCAAATCGTAGCAGAACATTATAAATATATCGGTATCTCTTAATCTTTCTCTGCCTCACAAATTGATGGTATTTGTTGTGAATGCCGACGCTGCAAAGATATCAAAAATGTGTGGTACACTTATTGTTGGTTTATGATACACCATATTCATTCAAAGACTGGTATTCTTATGTTTACTTACATTATTATTTGATTGCAATTATTGTAAGCCTGGTGCTAATCTACTTTCGCCAATTGTGTTGGGATTTGTTTGGAGCGCGTAGCCGGCTGGTCGCGAAGGCAGCTGTTTACTAACACCTTTCCGCACAAATCACTTTTTGTATTTGGACATTGGTCGCTATCTCGTCTCCATGCGGGTGTTTCGATTTTGCACGAGTTTCTATGCGTAAGACTGAGCGCAGGGTCCCGAATGTCTGCTTTTATTTATGTACAAGCTCACGTTTTAGTTGTAAGATTTTATTATAACAATTGCTGCCTTTTAGTTAAGCGTCTGTGTTTCATATTTATTGAGATATTTTTCGTTTAGGATCAGTAACGAAACGCGTAGATATAATTTCCTGTTTATAAGCTTGCTCTGGCATTTATAACGGGGTGCTGAGATCGTTCTGCAGTTTGGCTGTGACATAGCACCTAGGACTTGATGTTATAAATACCAGTTGGCACATGATATTTGATAATTACGACGTTTATTGATTTAAATGGTATTATCGTAGTCCTTTTACATATTTTTGTCGCTAACTCGTGAATCACACGGATCATTTGTTCTCATCACTCCATTTCAGCAAGTATAATAGTAGATTTTTAAATGTTAAAACGTACGGGATGGATTCTAGACTAAACCCAATACCAATAAGACTTACAGTTGATAAAGTTAACACTACAGACACTAATTTCACACTTGTTGAGAATAATGAGAGAGATTGTGCAATCTTTCGAACGTTTAGCGAAGGAGCGCAAAGGCGCATTTCTTTCACTGCTTAGAAGTAAAAGAAGTGCAGTAGAAGTGTGTGAACTTTGTATTTACCTCAATTTATGTTTACACTGCCAAAATTTAATATTACCGTTTTACATCTGTTTACGAGAGGTCCACGATTTTGTGGAAAAGTGTGCAAGCATATTTATTTAACTAATTTAAACCGTAAAATGAAAAGTTATATTATTTACTGTGTGTGTTTGAATTCAGGGTTGATTGGTATTTCTTTAACATGGTTGTTCCTAGTTCAGTTCCATCCATCCCGTAATAATTGAAAGTTTAATCCTATAAATGTTCCTGATCATAGTTTTAATCTGATCAAAATAGTTGTGAGCTTGACGAACTTATTTAATATTGAATGAATATTTTTACTTTTAATGCATTATGCATCCTTGCTAGAGTATGACAGGAAAAAAACATTAGATTATATAGGTGCAGATAAAATGCTAAAAAAATAGCGCACTCAATAATAATATGCATAACAAGCGCAACAACATACGAGTATGTTTGTATGCTACTAGCATCTGCGTCTACTTACGATGAAGTATAATGTATCTGCACCTTTAGCTAATTAACTAGCGGTAATTCAGATGTAATATCTGTTCAGGAATTGCCTTCACATTTTTTAACTGACACTACTACGCCCAGTATTTAATCTGCATGTCATGTTTTTATTCTAGTGTTGCTAATATTTATTTTAAAACACAACAACTGACGTTCAGGTTATTTTAATCGGTTTCCCTAGCGTACTGACCTGTTGCGGACATGAAGCTTCCCACACCTTTCACACAATGCTGTTGCACACAATTTCACAAACTGCCTAATTTTTTTTTCTTTCTTTCTAATGACGCAAAGATAAAAGTCCGCAGTAGAAGCTAGGCAGTTGAGATGTTTTAGTTATTCCCCCTTACAATTATTTATGTTGACAATATCTAGTCTGAAGAATCGCAACTGACTTTGGTGCAATTATTACTATACAAATGTTCGTTAAAGCAACAGTTTGATGCGTAAAATTGTACTACATACTTCACATACACATTTCTTGTAATATTAAGCCTTGAATTGGAAATCAAAGTGTCAAAAAAGTGCAATAGCCTAATAAACCAGTAAAGTAATCAACAAACAAGGAACACGCTGGCGGTCTATCTACTTAGGTATTAACGATGTATGTAGAATGTCTAATAATAATTATCCTTATTTTTATATGAGAGGTTTATCGTTTAAGTTATGTTTAATTTTTAGTGATAAGATCCAAGGCTGTATTAATAAAAGGAGTGTTTTTACACCAATGAGCTGTAGCTGTTAAATGTATTTTGTTTTCCCCATTGCGTTGTTTGGAATTATTGTGTAAAAAATGCTCCGATTGACCATAATAGATAATGGTCACAATCAATATGAAACCAACCGAATGCCAGCCATTGTCTATTGTGGCCAGCTTTCTAAGTTGTTACGTGGATGCGTGTGTATGACTAATTATAAAATAATCCTTATTTTGGTAACAAATTGGTGTTATGAAAATTTTGTGAATAAAATATGGTGTCATTCTAGCGCATTTATTTTTCTTTGATACCGTCAGATGTGGCAACTCTACGTTCCCAGGTCAACTCTGCCTTGGTCTGCCTTGACTCGCGATATAGTTTTGCATTGTAACTAACACGACATCCATACTAACATTAAAAAATAAACTGGTGTGACCACGAGTGAGAAGGGTAACAGCTACCCTTGTTCGGGTTAACAGATCTGACAGTACCCGTCCCTTTTGAAAAATTATAAATATTACATCTATTAGTAAGGAATCACGTCCCAGTCTCCGCTTCAAGGATTGCGCAAAGCGCGACATGGTCGCCTTCAACATCGATCACGGCGTGTGGGAGGATCTTGCTTCCGACCGCAATGAGTGGAGAAAGACTCTTGCGGAGGGTTGTGAAACCCACGACAGCTCCTGGTTTCAGAGTCTAGCACAGAAACGGGCGAGACGGCACGGCTACGATGCAGCTTCTGCTTTGTCGCCGGGCCCTCAGTTCGTGTGCCAAAAATGCGGGCGAACGTGCCGCTCTCGGATCGGACTTTACAGTCACGAACGGCGTTGCCTCTCTCAAATAGACGCTGCTTAAATCATCTGTCAAGATGTAAGAGGCCTTGTGAGTAGTAAGGAATGAACATAAGTCGTATCTGATTTTGATTTCTGAAACGTGAGACATGGTAAGTACGCGTAAAATGTGCGGTATGATGCTGCTAATGTTGGGCTGATGGAACACCTGACAATCCCGAGAATTCCCGAGATGCTGCTGCCAAGAGGGTTAAATCAATGTGACTATCAGCTCTATTGTATTTTTTTATGCAGGAACCGTCTTAAAAAACGCTAAAGCACTTGGTCGACTACAGTGTAGTCACTAGGTACACTTTACCACCACGACCTTAACCAGGTCTTCGCTCCATCTTTTTGGAGGCCTACCTACACTATTAGGTACGGCACATTTTTTTTAATTGTAATATTAACCACCTACCGAATAAGTTTTTCGCACTAAATACTGTTCCAAGGAGGTCCCTAGCTATTTCATAGTTTGTAAGTAGCCAGGTAACAAAAAACTTGAATTATTTTTGATTTTAATTAATTAAGCATCCTTTTTCACAAAGTCATCTTCAATTCTTATTTTTCATTCCTTACAATGTTCTGAAAAAAAAATAGAAAAGTTTAAAAAATTGCTAATTCTTTATCCCATGGGAGCTTGGATGATCCCATGTTAGGGCACTTCTATGATCTTATAAGACAGTGGCGTACAATACGTTTACTTTTAGTTTACCACTGACAGATTGCTTGCCTTCATTTCATTTCCAACTTTAACTCCATACAAATAAAGTAGTTATTACAAAATCTGCAAACGTGGGTAACAGTATTCTAAAATTGGCTTTATTTGTAGGTCATTAAAGTTGAATATGAAATGAAGGCAAACCATCTGTCAGTGGTAAACTTTATGTAATTTTACTGTAGCTACGTGTAAGCGAAACTGCCCTTCGCCTACGCGGTCAGAGGCCTCGAAAAGGTCTCGTCTATTTGCCCAATTAAAAATCCGTCATTAAGGCTGCGTTCAAACCAAACCGACTGTCGGCCGCCGAATGTGAGCGCGCGTTACGCAGTTTATTATATTTTCATACATATTCACTTTTTCGTTCACACCAAACCGACAACACGCCATTACGCTATGCGTAGTCGCCGACATAAAAGACCGTACAAAATAACATTCACACTGGGGCTCTGCTTACATTCGGCGGCCGGCAGTCGGTTTGGTTTGAACGCAGCCTTAATGTGTGGTGCGCTATCACAGGGCCTCACAAAATAAATCTTGCCCACACAAAATGAAGGTCCAGCACCGCCACTGCACAATGTGTCTGCCAAATTTTGAGCATCCAACTCCAGTGATATAGAGCCTTATCATATTTATCACATTGGCGATTTGCGAAGTGTAATGAGGGGTTTACAGTTTACACGGATCGATTTTCGCCGTGCGGCTAGTCGCACGGCCAAAGTCGGATGCTACCCAACTTTAAAGTCTAGCCGAATTGCCATTTAGACGGTCGATTTTAGCCGCGCGGCAAAAATCGTGCGGCTTTCGTCACCCGTGTAAACCCCGCATAAGCGAGGCCAGCTTGACGTGACTAAGTACAATCAAGGAAACTGAATCGCATACCAAGGTGCAATCTTTTCACAGCCAATTTCACGATAATTCCTTTGGCAGATGTATGGAATGACAACATGACATATTTCTATTTGCAATGAGAAGGGTTCACCCTGGTACAGTCAAGGGCAAAAATATGTATACACTTTAGTACCTTGTCAATTTAACCACTGTGACAGTTCATATATGGCAGTTAAAATATGACGAAAATAGACAAGGTACTAAAGTGTATACATATTTTTGCCCTTGACTGTACGTGATTCAGTTTCCTTGACTATAAATCGTGGCGTCCCAGCCCTAATGCCTTGATCACACGTACCGAGTAAACGGGCGAGACAGTGCTCTCGGCCGGGGTATGTATTACAATACCAAAGTACGAAACACCGAATGTATTAAAACATCGAATGGGTCAAAAGACCGACACGATTTTTTTCTGAAACCGTTAACTTTTTAAGATTGTTATAAAACAAACCTAACCTAACCTAATGGGTTCTGTATGATGCCGTTTTAGGGCCTACGCTAGCTGACGCGGACGTCGGCCGCGTGCGCCCGCTCGCGGGTCTAAAATGTACCGAAAATCCGTCGCACGCGCACGCGCCATATTTTTTTTTTTTTTTACATGTTAAAAAATATTTTCGCCAAACTGCTAAGCAGTTTGTTGGTGAGTAAGCTTACTTAGCGCTGTTCATACAATTTCTTATTAGACGCGCGCACGACGGGCGTCCGTTCCGGGTAATCCGCGTCAGCTAGCGTAGGCCCTTAATAAATTCTGAAAAACTTACGGTTTCAGAAAAAAATCGTGTCGGTCTTTTGACCCATTCGATGTTTTAATATACATTCGGTCTTTCGTACTTCGGTATTGTAATACATACCCCTCGGCCGAGTACCTACTCGGTGCGTATAAACAAGGCAGCGCTTGTTTGTACGCACCGAGTACTCAGCCGAGAGCACTGTCTCGCCCGTTTACTCGGTACGTGTGATCAATCAAGGCATATAAGCGCGACGAACTCGCCGCCGCGCTTTTTAATACTTTTGAAAAACGCCAGTGTAGGTAGTGGCTCCTAGTCTAGCCTGTGCGTTGTTTTTTAATCACTTGCATTACTATAATAAAGGTAAAAAGATGTATTTCATAAGGACATACCCTGACGCGGCATTTAAACACTAGATATGCAGCGATGACCGCGACGATAGGCAACAACATGACTCCGACCACCGACCAACCCGCCGTCGCAGCCGACTGGGTTTGATCAGTCAGCCCCGATAAGAAAGCAGCCTTGAAAAAACATAATTAAGTAAGTACTTATGAAATAGTTTCGTAACCAGTCAACCCCCGCATGCATTGCGCTACGAAAATTTGACGTGTACTAGGGGCGTTCAATAAAAAGTGAGAATGAGTATGTTATAAACAACTTTTACTAAATGTCATTTTATTTTTCGACATAGTCACCTTTTAGCATAATACACTTAGTATATCTTTTTTCTAAACTTAAAATTCCATTTTTAAAAAAGGTCTCATCTTGAGTACTTAAAAAATCTTGTACTGCAGCGACTACCGCGTCGTCGTCTTCAAATTTCTGGCCTCTCAGGTATTGTTTCAATCTCGGAAATAGGTAGAAATCACTGGGAGCAAGATCTGGTGAATACGGAGGATGCTTAAGGATATCGAACCCAGCATCACGAATTGCAGCCATTGCAACGGCGGACTTGTGTGCCGGGGTATTGTCCTGGTGGAACAGCACAACTTTCGAGAGTTTACCTCGCCGTTTTTCGCGGATCTCATTGCGCAATGTTGCTATTTGTTTGGCGTATAAAGTGCCCGTAATAGTGGCTCCATGCTCGAGATACTCAATCATTAATACCCCTTTACCATCCCAAAAAACAGAGCCCATGACCTTACCGGCAGATGGGCTCACCTTGAATTTCTTCGGAGTTGGAGATGATGGCCTTTTCCATGTCATAGACTGCAGTTTCGTTTCTGGGTCGTAATGATGGAGCCATGTTTCGTCCATTGTTATAAATCGCGCCAATAAAAGTTCCCGGTCTTGCTGCATCAGGTTCAAAGCTTCTTGACAAATCTCTAGTTTAGTTTGTTTTTGCGTGTCAGTAAGCATTCTTGGTACCCAACGCGCAGATACCTTTTTCATACCCAAGCGTTCATGTAAAATATTATGCACGCTCCCCGTTAAAATCTTTACATTTTCAGCAATAAAACGAACCGTGACACGACGATCCGCCAAAACTGAGTTTTCGACTTTTTTCACAATTTCTTCAGTTACTGCTGTAGTAGGGCGTCCGGAGCGGGGGTCGTCCATTGTCGATGTTCTTCCACGTCTAAATTCTGCGCACCAACGTGCGACTGTCGAATACGGAGGAGCATTAGACCCTAAAGTGTCCCGCAAATCCAAATTGACTTGGTCCGTAGAAAATTTTTTGAAATACAAGTATTTGATAACGGCGCGCAGTTAAATTTTCTCCATTTTCGCTAACGTACTCAATAGCATTGCAAAGAAATTACCGTATATTTTTTTAAACAAAAGACAGTTAGTTTTTTTTTTCATAGCAATCAGCTAGATAGATTAGCTTTACCGGCCAGTATTTAATTTCGTAATATTAAAAGAGTTTGCATCTCATTCTCACTTTATATTGAACGCCCCTCGTAAGTAGGTAATAAATAATAATTAACATCAGACATGATTAGGCCACGGTACCCTAGTGGTTTGATCTGTAGCATCTCGTAGCTTCAAATCCGGACTCGCACCTCCGAGTTTTTCAAAATAAATTTAAAATATTAAATCTAAATTTGAAATAAACCACGAGTAGGGTTAACGATTTAATTTTTTAACCCTAGACTTTGCAAGGGGCCTAAAGTACCTACACTTTAATACTTACGTACTTAACTAGTTACCAAACCGGAACCCATTATTCCAAGTCTGTTAACCAGTTACGAAATCGCATCTGACTACAACGTAAGCAGCTTATTTATACCCACCATCAGCAAAAAAGGCGCAATGGCCCAGCAGATCCTCATGAAAACGCAAGGGTATTCTCCCACGGCGAAGAAAATGTCTTCGCAGAAGGTGGTCTGGCCGTAAGCGAACGTGACGATGAAGCCCATGATGGCTGCGATGGCTGTCCGCGGTCGGCTCACCGGCCAGTCCATCAGGAAGGTTAGGATGTACAGGCCGCTCTGGGAAATTAAGAGTCAAGGTGTTCTTTTGAGGGGTTCAGATGAAATGAAAAGCAAAATGGAGTTCTGCGAACAGCAAAGTGAGGCCGGTAGACTACACCTCCTCGTGTAAACACACGTGAAAACGCGATGTCCACTAGGATCACCTATTTGGATACCCCAGGTACAATAATTGTATATTAGATGATACTAGTGGACATCGCGGTGAAAACTGTGTTGGGGTGCGGGGAAGAAGACTATTTCTTTAATTAATTAAACAAGGGAGAAATTAAACAAAAATAAACTAGGTAGGTACAGTCAGCATCAAATGTAGCTGGTCACTTTTGTACCTTATCGCTCTACAAGGTGAAGGTTAGGTGAAAAATTTAATACTTGATTGACAATTGTGTTATTACGACAAAATACAAAAGTGACCAGCTACTTTTGATGCTGACCGTACGCTAAATAAACTAGTAATTGAGCAACACATTTGCGCACGAGCCGCGAGGCGAGGCGAAGAATTAGGTAGTTAAGTACTTTAACTTGCATGCTGATGAATGCCAGTCAAGTTATTTTTAAGATCATTGCTAAAATTTAAACCATCGCACAATGATTAGCATTTTTCATCATTCAAGTATCAGGTTGTAGTAAAAGATGAACAGAATACTCCTCACTTGTGTGCACAGAGTGATGACGCCGATTGTGCAGAATAGTGAACAGATCACTACCAAGAAGGCCCACGTTATCTTCCGTATGGAGCGCCCTGTGAACGTCGACATGATCGTCTGGACTGTCAGGGACTGCAAGCAAAACTTGTTTTAATAGGTAAATAGACGTACTTACTACCTACTTAAGCGAGCACATGTCATGAGCACAAAAAACTAATAGCCGAGATGTAGTAGTTGCCATGCCCGAAATAAATAAATAAATATCATGGGACAATTCACACCAATTGACCTAGTCCCAAACTAAGCAAAGCTTGTACTATGGGTACTAGACAACGGATAAACATACTTATTATATATATTAAACACCCAAGACCCGAGAACAAACATTCGTATTTTTCATACAAATATCTGACCCGACACGGGAATCGAACCCGGGACCTTAAGCTTCGTAGTCAGGTTCTCTAACCACTCGGCCATCTGGGCCCAATTGCATAACAAAGTACAACTTATATTACAAGCGGAACTCCCTTTCTAGTTAACGTTAAGTTAACTTAACTTAACTTAGTTAAGTTAACTGAAGCGAGAGTTCCGCTTGTATAATAAGTATTAGTTGTAATTTGTTATGCAATTGGGCCCAGGTCGTCTAATCGGCTGAGAGTTCATCATTAACTACTTATATCGAACTTAAGAATAAAATGTAACATCTCTGTATTTATGCAGCCATCACATCCACCTACTTATGTTTCACAAATAAAACACTTTTTGACTTTTGACTTTTTTTGTGAAGGAAAATTAAGATGAAGATTTTTTTTTATTAAGACTTTTTTGTAAAAGGCTCTTTTGTAATTATGCAATTTAGAGCCTACCAGCGCTTTTGCTTAACTAAAATCTAACCAGAGGCCGTATTGTCCAACGTGCTGGCGCTTTGCTTGGCTGGAGATGGTGAAAGCAATGGTGCTTTCACCTTCTCTTTCTGTCACAATTTTATACTGTTTGACAGAAAGAAATATGAATGCGGCCTTAGACAATAAGTGTAGGTAGGTACACGAATAAACAGGGCCTAAAAATGTGGTATTAGAGTAGGTAAGTATTTATGGTGGCTGATACTTCAACCAGTTACTAAATAATTAGATACTTAACTAAGTAGTTACATATTTTTTTTTCTATTCCCTACCAGCCTACCACTATACTATACTGTGACTGTGACTGATACCGACACAGTTACGACCAATTGGTAGGTAAATATACTTAGTGGTTGTCAAACACGAGTTACGAATCGGCTACGTAGTTAGTAGGTAACTTTTATGCACACTCTGCTTCAACTAACTAGGTACTTATACTTAATAAGTGTAGCTTCTGCATGCCTTTTAAATAAACAAATAAACATACCACAAAGGAAATAGAGAGAACGAACAGAGTGAAGAAGACCAGACCGGACCAGAACTGGCTGCCGGGAACGCGGGCTACGTAGTCCGCCCACAGTATTACAGACGCCGGAGGACCTTAGAAATACAGAAATTACATTTCACTAAGTATTAATATTATCTAACACATGGTAGCCTAGTCGATTGACCTGTAGCCTAGCCTCTCAAGCAGGAATTCACGTGCGAAACTAACTAAGTACATTTGTAATATTATCATGAGCTTAGGTGAAGGAAAAACATGGGCACAAAGCTTGCATACGGGTCATTACCTATACAGCGTAAGAAACAAAAGCTGTATCTCCTGTGGACATAAAATTAGCGACTCCGAGTCAGCAAACTTACCTAACACTTTGAAGGAAACTACCCCTATAGGCGTCCAAGTATAAATAGGTAGTAAAAATATCACGGGGCAATTCACACCAATTGACCTAGTCCCAAAGTAAGCTAAGCAAAGCTTGTGTTATATGGGTACTAGGCAACGGATAAACAAACCTACTTATACATAGATAGATACATACACATACTAAACACAAGACCCGAGAGCAAAAATTCGTATTTTTCATACAAATATCTGCCTCGACACGGGAATCGAACCCGGGACCTCAAGCTTCGTAGTCAGGTTCTCTAACCACTAGGCTATCTGGTCGTCTAAAGTATATACTTAGCCTAACAACGCTTAATTGAAAGTACTGTCCATCAATGTGATAAGATTTCCTTTTGACCGCCAGCGTCGGTTATAGACGACAGTACGGTAATACAAAATTAAACCTACCCGCATCCGCATAAGAATCAATTTTGTTCCAAACAAAAACGATGCGTGGCGGTCAAAAGGTTAATGCCGGCTCCACATGCTTGGCAAACAACGGCAAACAGCGAACACCAAACAACAAACACGAACGTGTGGATAAGTTTGCAGGTGTTTGCCTGTTTTTGTTTGTGTTTGCCAGTGATCGGCGTTGGTGTCGGTTTTTCAACCGACGAAAACAAAAGGAGGAGGTTCTATATATATTTTTTTTTTTTATGTATGATCACGCATAACTTTTTACAGAGTAGTCCGATTTTGATGATTCTTTTTTTATTGGAAAGCGTATACCCCGAGGGTGGTCCCATTTAAATTTGGAAACAATATTCCTACCCTAAGGGTAGAAAAACAGGGGATGATTGATTGTTCAGTTACTGATTGTACTACATGACCATGCATAACTTATTACAGAGTAGTCGGATTTTGATGATTCTTTTTTTATTGGAAAGCGTATACCCCAAGGGTGGTCCCATTGTAATTTGGAAATAATATTCCTACCCTAAGGGTAGGAAAACAGGGGATGATTGACTAACTTTTTACAGAGTAGTCTGATTTTCATAATTCTTTTTTATTGGATAGATAGGGTATGTTGCTACCTTGAAGTTGGTATTATAAATTTGGAAAAAAAATTACTCCAAGGATGGAAAAAAGTATAAAATAAAAACTTTTTAACAAAAAATTAAACCGCCGTAAAAACTGAAAAGCAAAAAATAATACCTTTTTTGTTTGACCTTAATCTAGGTACCAGTTTGAAGTCGGTGCCTCAGCACGAGCCAGGAGGAGTGATAGAAGCCAATCAGGTAGACGATTATAGGTCCACTCCTCCTGGCTAAGTGCTGAGGCACCGACTTCAAACTGGTACCTAGATTAAGGTCAAACAAAAAAGGTATTATTTTTTGCTTTTCAGTTTTTTAGGCGGTTTAATTTTTTAAATGAACTAAAACAATTACTTTGCTCACCCGCGACCTTACAATAGTTACGTTTATGCAAGAAATGTGCGTTCATGCAGTTCCTCCACCTCCACACTGTACGAACACACACAAATCACATAAACCCAACCATCACCACCACCAAGCTACACTGACGCGTTTCGAACTCAACCAGAGCTCATCTTCAGAGTTACCACAACCGTATGCTATGCTACCAAATGTTAAACTAACAAACCAAAACAAATGTTTTAACTTGTCACTGTAACTTCTCAAATACCCACTTTATTTTTCTTATTCTCAAACTACCCCACAAAAATTAACTTTTATTGACATATTTAAAACTACCTTGAATTTTTTGTTTATTTATTTATAAGGCATATTTAATTAATACTAACTGTTCAAATTCGACCCAAGCCGCAGTAAAGGAGAAGATACTAAATTTACCTGTTCATTAATAATAGACCCCATAGTGTTGTACCTAATTATTTCCATGCATTCCAGAGCATCCAGACGCAATCCCTTGCCGCAATAATGTAACACTTCATAAGAATCTGAATCTGACAATGAATGATTTGATTCCAACAAATGTTTTGCAAAATTCGATCTATCTGGATGCTCATTCCTATATGCCGAAACATGCTCTTTAAATCTAGTATTAAAACTTCGGCCTGTCTGTCCTACGTATATCCCATTGCAGTCATTACAAGTAAGCTTGTATACCCCCGATCTAGTTCCCTTATCTACCTGTTCTTTGTGGTTACATAGCCTAGAGTACAAAGAGTTGTTAGTCTTAAAGGCAACATTAATATTGTTTGATTTTAAAATGCCATAAATCTTATCAGACAAACCCCCGACGTAAGAGATGCTAGATCTATATTTGTTAGTAGACTGAGAAGGTAACGCAGCGTAAAGCATGCTATTTACTAACCGTGCCTGCTTCTTTTGAACTAAACTATCTACCATTGATTTTGTATAACCATTTGAGATCGCTATCTGATAAATAGTACTCAACTCTAAATCAAAATGTTCCTTAGAAAGAGGCACAGTCAACAATCTATTAACATAACAATGGAAAGCAGCCAGTTTATGCTGCCACGGATGATTAGAAGATGCTGGTATAACAGCATCTGTGTACGTGGGCTTACGGTCTATTTTAAATTGATGTTTACCATTTAATTTTGAAATCGTTAAATCCAAAAAGTTCAACGAACAATTTTCCCCCAATTCTTTTTTGAACCTTATCTTTACGTGCTTGTTATTCAAACCATTAATAAACACGTCAAGCTGTCTCATACTCCCTCTCCAGCATAGGATCAAATCATCAACATACCTAAAATAGTACACAATATTACTATTACCCACAATATACTGATTCTCAAAATGATCCATAAATATATCTGCCATTAAAGGACTCAGAGGTGAACCCATAGCTAAACCATCACTCTGTAAGTAATAAAGACCATTGAACCGGAAATAATTTTGTTTCATGCATAAAGTTACCAAATCTATTAATTCACAAACTTCACCCGGATGCAACCGCTTCCTTTCTAAGTGGTCTTTTAGAATTTCTAGTGTCTCACTATATGGTACGTTAGTAAATAAACTGTCTACATCCAAAGAAAGCAACGTTGCATTCGGCGGTATGCTGCTGTCCTTAATTTTACTAACCAAATCTAAACCATTTTTTAAACTATAAGAAGGTTTAAAGGAAGCCTTCACACGAATAATACTATTTAATTTCTTCGCCAATTTATATACTGGAGCACTCACGTATGAGACAACTGGACGAACAGGCACATCATCTTTATGAATTTTAGGTAATCCATATAGAATTGGCGCCTGCGGATTCATGGGAATTACAAAATTCTTTTGTTGTTCGGTTTCAAAGGCAAACAAAGAACCCTTTATTAGTCTCTTTAGATCTTTGTGAAATGTAATTGTAGGGTCCTTACGTAAAACTGTAAAACCGTCCCCTTGAACGATATCTAAAACTTTCCGATTATATTGATACCTATCCAATAAAAATTAACTTTTAAAAATAAATTTAATTTTTTAATTAATTTATTTTTTTGTTAAAAAGTTTTTATTGCACAAATCAAAGGGTGTTCGACAAACGTGTTTGTGATGTTTCAGAATGTATCAGTAGTGGTCATCCCCACACTTGGCGAACGTGCAAGAATAGTGTGTTTGCCAAGCGTGGGGATGCCATGTTTGTGTTGAGTGATTTCTGACGATGTTTGGTGATTTTTGGTATTTGTGGCAAACATCGAGCATGTGGAGCCGGCATAAAAAGTATGCCCAAAGTTGGCCAGTCGTCCAACACGCCGCTGTAGACTTGACTATATTAAATATTATATTGGCATATGCCAGATTATATAATCTTTAACTTTTGTCATTATGTCCACAGGAGAGACGCAAACAAAAAAGGGCCCGAGTGGAAACTACAGCCCATGCCCTCTCATTCTGAGAGGAGACCGAGCTCAGCAGTAGGGTGTTAGGCCAAAGTTGGGCTGTGTACCCACCTAGCGTAATGGGCGAATACTCCCAGTGGGACCTTTCAACGTGGTTCCTATTGCCGGGACACGCTGACCACAATATGCCAGGGCGGTTGTCACGCATGCCTGCAAACAGAGATGGGCGTTACGTTTATCTAGAATATTCTAGATAACTTTGACGCTGGGGACACCGAAAAGATAAGGCAAGCTTAAACACGTTCACTGTCCCCTATAGGATCACTTGACCTAAAAAACTTAATAACATTAATTCGCTTTAGTTTTAATATAGGTAATTGGTAATTATTTTTTAATCTTCTAATCTAATAAAATAAGTATAGAAAAATCACGAGTCAATGTGTTTGTTATCGAACTCCTCCGAAACGGCTTGACCGATTTTTATCAAATATTTTCTCCATATTCTGTAGATCTGAGAATAGGTCGTAGGCTATTGTTATACCCCTATTCTTCGCAGACGGAGTCGCGGGCAACAGCTAGTAATTTGTAAGATGGGCCCACTCAGCCACGTGGTGGGTGCCGCGCGATGGCCACCGATGGCAAGGCAAGCCGAGGCGAGGCGGAGATGGCGAGACAACCTAGACGCGGAACTGCGGGAGTGGCCAAGTATCGCTCTGGATAGGGAGATGTGGAAGTCAAGAGGAGATGTCTTTGCCCAGCAGTGGGACACAAATAAAGACTAATTTTTTTTTATTATTTTGTATAGAAAAATTTAGAATAGGATAATGTTCGAATGCTGATGCTATTTATAAAAACGGATTGTTAAAATAAATTATTTAATTTCATACAAAATGATTTGATAAGTGTCCACTTTCAAGTTTGAACCCGTAGTGGAAGCACGGACGGCTTCTAAAAGCTTCATGACCCCACATATGGGGGGCACTCGGACAGGGAAGGTGTTAAAGCACGATTAGTACTACACTTCGCGTGGCTATCAATTGCGTACTAAATCTAAGCTACGATTACAACCGTACCCAAGACTCTCAGCAAAGAAATGGAATACTTATCCGAAGTTTTTCGAGGTAAGTAATTCCAACAAATGATTTGTCATTAGTATTCGAAAATCCTTTAATACTTAGCCCATCTCTACTTGCAAACAAATTCAAGAAACTCAAAATAATCTTTCTCTCACTCTCATTGTGAGAGGACGCCTGTGCCCTGCAGTGGGATGTACTGTGTAGACTAGGATGATGATGATGGCCTCTGAAACAGAGGGTCGTGGGTTCGAGTCCGGGCTCGCACCTCTGTTTTTCGAAATTTTTTTACGTGCGAAATTACATTTTAAATTTACCGTGAGCTTTACGGTGAAGGAAAACATATCGGAGGAAACCTGTTGGTACACGCCTGCGAAATTTAATGACGTGCGTGATGTTTAAAATCCGCACTGGGCCCGCGTGAGAACGGCCCACGCCCTCTTGAGAGATTAGGCCTGTGCCCTGTAGTGGGACGAAAGTATATGATGATGATGACGTAGGTACAGTAAAATTACATAAAGTTTACCACTGACGGATGGTTTGCCTTCATTTCATATTCAACTCTAACGACCTACAAATAAAGCCAATTTTAGAATACTTGTTACCCACGTTTGCAGATTTTGCAATAGCTACTTTATTTGTATGGTGTTAAAGTTGGAAATGAAATTAAGGCAAGCCATCTGTCAGTGGTAAACTAAAAGTAAACGTATTGTACCGCTCCAAATATTAGTGCCGTTGCTATCATAATCCGTCATCAGGGCGCCATGCGTGGCTCCCAGGGTCAGCGCGCTGAGCATGCAGCATGACTTCGAAGCCAAGAAGGACAACAGCGCGGTCTGCGACATCTTGACCTTCTGCTGGGGGCAGTAGGAGCCCAGCATCACCAGGGTCCCTTGGGAGACCGTCATCTCCAGTAATGCGTACTCTACAGCTTCGCGCCAAATCTGAAGAAATGGAGCATACCTATAATATATACACTGATACACTACACCGCGGGCGTGTATCACCTACTTTATTTATAATAAATTTACTATTTATCAATAAAAAAAAATACAGTTTAACACCAATGCGCTGTAAAATTCAAAAATACATGTAAAAAAACACACAAGAAAACTTAATAGGTATTCGTCGGTGATGCTTCAATACCGCGTAGGTAACTAGCTTTACCCATAAGGTCTATTTTATCTAATTTTCCCTGGTATTTCATTTCAAGTTGAGCCTTATGTAAAAAGCTAGTTTACGCGATATTGCAGTATCACTGACGTATTTATTTTATTAATCAATACAAAATTACAGCATTACAGTGTAACACCGATGCGGTGTAAAATTCAACGTATAAAAACACAGAAGAAAACTTCATCATATCAGCCGAAACACGTCCACTGCTGAACATAGGCCTCCCCCAAGGCTCGCCAAACAGATCGGTCTCGCGCCATCCGCATACAACGCGATCTCGCAACCTTAACCAGGTCGTCGCTCCATCTTGTTGGAGGCCTACACTGCGTCTTCCGGTCCGTGGACGCCACTCGAGAACCTTTTTGCCCCATCGGCCATCAATTCCACGAGCAATGTGCCCTGCCCACTGGCACTTCAGTCTGGCGATTCGTAGAGCTATATCCGTGACTTTAATTCTTGCGAGGATTTCATCATTTCTAATACGATCCCAACAAAAAAAAACTTAATATGAACTTAATATTGTGAACTGACCTGGAATCCGTCAAACAGCACGCTCCAGTCGCATTCCCGGAACATCCGTCCCGCGCCCTCCAGCCGGGTGCAGCCGATAGCGCAGCATATCAGCACGAAAAAAGCGAGCACATCTTTGAATAACACCAGCTGGGAAAATATGAGGAAAAAATCCTTCATTACTCATGTCTGCGCTACTCACTCGACGAGTGGCTTCTGAAGTGGCAAGGAAAGGAGGCAGAGGCGTAGGCCCTATGTCCCTTCGCTGATTCAGAGGCTTCTACACAACTTATGGTATTCATTATGCCCAGTGCTCTTCTCTCTGTCTCTGTCATCGTGACCGCCAAGAAGGACAGGGTAGAGTTGCATGAGAGGGTTGTGTGACTGCTACATCGGACATCGCGGCATCTCGATGAGCCGAGCAAAGAGCAGTGCTAGGAGCATAGTGTGGTCCAGGGGTTAGAAAAAAAAACCAGTCAAGTGCGAGTTGCACTCGCGTAATTTCATATCCTACGGTTTATTTATGAAAACACACATTAATAAGGTTGTATCACGTACGATTTACAATTAGAAACTTGATTTTTTCACAGCTACAAAGAATTGCAGATTTGAGGACTTAAATATTTGATATTAATTTCTACTTAATGCCTCCAAGCGAAGCGTTCCTAAGAGAAAGGGTTCTGACTGACAGACAGCAAAATGAACGAATGTTTCCGTTTGAGGTGCAGAACCATTAAAACAGCTACCCTAAAGTTACTTGACGTCACGACTAGAATAGATAAGTATGTAGGTAAACCTCCTCAATACTTTTTGGGCGATTTTCATCATTTCAACTGTAGGACGTCCATGCCACGGTTGTACATAGGCCTACCTCATTGATACCCAATCATTACGGTTGGAAGCGGCTTGCATCTACATTCACTGTGAACCTATGGCCTTTATTAGGAACCAAACGGATTACTTATATCTCGTCGAAATGGCAACGGGCAGGCCATAAATACTTAGCACGCAGAACAGATGGCCGCTGGGGCCGAAAAGTTTTCGAATGGAGACCACGGACTGGCAAGCGCAGCGCGGGCGTCCACCAACGAGATGAACGGATGATTTGCCTATAGGTGCTAGGTATAAGTACCTACATTATATGGCCTGCCAGTTGCCATTGCGACGCGCTAATCCGTTTAGCTATGTCCGTTTAAGCGATCGCCTTGTTCCAAATAACTACTAATGTCTAGGATCCATCACGGATTTAAGGATACCTTGGAATAGCTGTAAATCTTCTTGATCGCAATGAAGTAGATGAGAAGCCAGCAGATGACGTAGTAGGCGTAGAGCTCCCAAACGGTATTCCCCATGCCGCCTTCTAGATTGTCGCGTTTCAGGTTTAATACGAAATTACTGAAAAATTAACATTACAATTGTTTTAAATTGGTTATAACCAATGTCACAAACTATTTCCACACTATTTCCAAAAATCACTAACCTTTTGTACGCGACACATCGTTTTTGTTACGAACAAAATTGATTCTTACGCGGATGCGGGTAGGTTAATTATTGTATTAAGTACCGTATTGTCGTCTATAGCCGACGCTGGCGTTCAGAAGGTCCAGGGCATGCTCCATTCAACACGTACGGTTATTGTCTAACGTACTGACGCTTGCTTTCGCATTCACTATTTGTTTCTGTCAAACGGTAGGTATAAGATGGTGACTGAAAGAGATGGTGAAAGCGAAGGCAAGCGCCCGCGCGTTAGGCAATATGGCCTCTGGTCTATGGGTATAGGAACATTTGGCAAGCAATGCGTCCTGAGTTGAGCATCTCCTTGTCAAATAAAAGGAATACACTAACAAGAAGAATGAATTCGCAGGCGTCTCGCTGTCGTTAGTGAGCGGGCGATGTCGCGCGGCGCAGGGCGGCTGGGCCGAGGCCGCGCAGTGCAGCCACGGCAGGAACGAGTGCGCCGAATGCACCGCCAGCGCCAGCCACCACGCGGCGACCACGCCCAGTGCGAGCGCAGACGCCGCGCACGTCAGCAGCATCGCGCAGCCCACCCCTGTGACAGACCGCTACAACTGCAGTAACACAGTGTGTTATGATAGAGTGACCAGAGTGTAGTGACAGCCACCACCCGGCGATCACGCCTAGCGCTAATGCAGATGCGACGCACATCAGTCCACCCCTGTTACAGATCGCTACCGCTGCAGCAACACAGTGTATCGCGAACGAGCCGAGTGTAGCGCCAGCCACCACCCGGCGATCACGCCTAGCGCTGTGCACATGCGTCGCACATAAGTCCACCCATGTTACAGATCACTACAGCTGCAGTAACACAGTGTGTCGAGAACATGGTCGATAGTACGTCCATGCAAGTCACATTCACATCTCTGTCAGCAGCATCGCGCAGCCTACACCTTAGGTCGCTATAACTACTGTAACACAGTGTGTCTTGCGTGAACGAGTGAGTCGAATGCAAAGCTAACGACACAGTGACCGCGAGTCCACGGCAAGAGTCAGGGCGTCACTATCCTAAACAATGCCTACCTAGCTAATCAGCTTAGATAGAACAGATGAATAAAAAAAACCTTCCTCCACAGCGCCTAGCATAAGGAAGCCTGGTTGGCTCGCCGTCGGCTTCTAAGACTAAAAGGCTGGAGCGAAGGGCGCTATACTATCAAGTTTCTGCCCCAGTTCGAAAAAGTTGTAAGTATGTTGATAATATCGTACCTATATATCATATTAGTGCTCTTACCTCACAGACCATTGGAATTGATACTTAATACTTCAACATATACTTACCTCTAGCAACCGGCGCTAAGTCCCAAGATGACAGCACGCCCTTCTTCGTTACGACTCCAATGACCAGCTCCAAGTAGAACATGGGGTAGCCAACGAAGACGCTGAACACGTTGTAGAGGAAGATGAACGGCAGCAGCTTGCGAAGGTCGTGCAAGTACGGGTGCCACCACAGCTGGAAGACGCCAATGCATGACGATATCACGAGCTGGCGGTACGATATGTTGTTCGTCCAACGGTCTACTGCCTGTGTAGGATAAAGAGAAGATGGAAATTACTCATTCGAATTATCTGTGTCCATAGACAAGACGCCAAGCGTAGCGTAGTTATTAGGTAACCCTCCAACAGTCATTGTCATTGTATGTCTCCGCCTCCATCACAAGTTCATAAGCCAGGAATTAATTCACTTAGGGACAAATGTCTCACGATAAGTGTCACCGACGTAGTGGCAGAACGTTGCCGAACTTCGCTCGACATACCTGGCGATATTATTTACATGGGCACAATATGTCGATCATTGCGCCACTTCAACCTGCATCGCTGGCTACACGTGTCGCGGGACATTTGTCCCCTAGTGAATCACTGGCTTAACACTATGCCGCCGTGATCGAAATTCTACCCCACGCTTGAGCATACTCGTCAAAGGTCTCGGACCGGACACAACCATGTAAAATATAACTAAGTAATTAATTTAGGAACATTACAGTATCTACTGCACCTAATTACCTAATGTTTTTTTTCCAAATTTTGTAGGGAGAAGCGTTACCAATAAATGACTCTGTTTCATAAAATAATTACCTACCTAAACAAGGTACTCAAAGACTTAACCAAGTATATATTTGACTGCTCTTACCACGGGGACATCCGTGGAATCCGAAGAAGTTGAATTGGTTCCAGTTTTTGTAGGTGTGTGAGTACTCTGAAAACAAGACGTAGTTTACTGGGGAGGCGCGGCGTCTGCTTTGTGGGATAATAGGGCACCACATCATAACTCCAATCAAACGCCACGCCGCGCCCGCAGTTCGGCAAAACGTTTAAAAATCCGCTTTACTTCATGTTGGCCAAACACCTGCCAACCTGAGAAAGGTACCGGTAGAGGAAAGGTAAGGTAAAACAATAATAATATTATAACACCTTGTTTCTATATGTACATGACTTAATAAACAAATAAATAAATAAATAAATAAATAAGGTAGGTAGATTTTAAAGAGAGCACGATAGATTTCCATCTGACTAACTCACGTTGGCCCAAGAAGTACCTACCTACAACAGACTTAACGACACTGATTACTTAAGAGTTTAGAGAAATTCAAAGCTTCAGGAAATACCGCTGAACACTTAAGGCCGGCGCCCACTGACGGCATGGCACGGCGTGGCATTTTATTACTATCAAGTTATTTTGAATCTTATTTCAATGAGTTTAGAATTCATGTTACTTTATTTCGATATCACGATGCCGCGACGCCCTGAGGGCCGACGCCACGCATAACCAATAAAGTAACATGAATTCTAAACTCATTGAAATAAGATTCAAAATAACTTGATAGTAATAAAATGCCATGCCGTGCCATGCCGTCAGTGGGCGCCGGCCCTTAGCAGGTTTTCATCACCTCCAGTTCCTCTCTTCCTTCCACAGGTGGGTACATACTTTACCTCTTCTTCAAATGAGAAGGTATGGAGGTTAGTTGCCAAGCAGGAACAGAGTGGATTGCTAATTCTACACCTCTTATGGTGACTTACGCCTATCCACATTTTAATTCTGATTTAATGAAATACGTAACGCATCAACATAAAAATACAGAATAAGTATACTTACCACGCTGCCACTCATTATTTAAATAAATATCTATAAATATGCATTCATAAAATATTTATTGTTCTTATAAATATGTCAAAAGTGACTTTTTTAGAAGTAGTGGACATGACATTAACAGAAAATGAGTTCTGGCTGTCACTCTTAAAATAGTCTTCATGTCGTTTTTATCGTAAATTTTAACGAGATAGGCTAGGTGTTAGAATAATGCTGATTATACAGGTGATTCAGGAGTCATGAGCAGGAGTGAAAAGCGTGATGGGGAGATTCACACTGAGCAACTTTTACTGTAGAACCAGGCTCGAAAGCGCGAAAAAAAAACAGTACTTAATCAAGAGTTAATTGATCGCTACCTATCCGAAATGTACGGAACAGCAGATTTTTTTGCGATTTCTCATCACCCCTTTCACTCCTGCTCACGACTCCTGAATCAGCCTGTATAACGTAACTAGGCAATGATTATGCTCTCTTTGAATGGAATATTTTTCTCAAGTTTTTAGTGCCTTGTAATAATACATTGTGGGGTCTGCGCGATCCACTCAACTACAGTACTAGTCACTCGTTTTGACGTAAAATTCATAATTGTAAAACTTTAGTACCTACTTTATCCGTTTTCTTGTTTTACGTGTCGTTCTCTGTGAACTAATTGGACCCCAGTACGTATCCAGTACAACAAGTACTTATTTTATGTAGGTACGTTTAGTTCGAAGTTCAAAACATGCAAGTGCACTCGCCTTCGGTAGCGGGATTGGTTTTAAATTTAAATATAGTCGACAAAAAACATATTTTGCAGATTAAATTTATAACAAATTATTAGTCTCTAACCCGAACTTCGTGTTTTACCGGCTGTTCTTCTACCATAACATCCTAGTTCGCTTTGCTGGCACTTCGTAATAACGCTTGAGTATAACATCAAAATCGATTGCACTTTTCAATTTGATAATTAACAGTGATCGGCACGACCCGTGCCACATGGTGTCAATGACCTCAAACATTATGTTAATATGGATATTCCCTGGGATTCCAGCATTCGAATCGGTAAAGGAAAATAATATATTCTCATTTCAGTAAGTATGTAACGGGAATAAGATTAATGTATCACAAGAGTCCGTAAAACAAGCCAAAGTCGTTGAAATAAACAATGAGTAAATAACTTTAAATCACCACGTCCGAATTATTAATTAAACATGAATGAAACAACAGTCTTTAATATAACAAATCTTATAATAAGGCTAGTTCTTTACATCGTGTCGTGGGTTCACAGTTGGCAATGCCAGTCGATACTGGCTGGCATCAAGTAACTCGTACGCTAGTATTTGGTTTACAAATGCTGACAAAAAGTTTACATTTCGAATAAATCCCATACGTACAGTGGATAGGCACTAAAGCGCACAAAATGGATGAAAACTTTCCTGTTAAATTGTATAAATAAACATACGCAAATAATTGTTAACCGAACTACTCCTATAACGGTTCTGCCGGTCTGTATACCAATTTTTGATTCAAGGGAAACACTCAAAACATCCTAAAACGAATTTATAAGGGAGCCCAATTACACAAATAAAGTAGATGGTTGGCTGCTGAAATAATAATCCGGATGGCGGTCGGGAGGGGGGGGGGGGGCTTTCCCGGGAAGAACGAGTTTAAGTGACATTGTGGATAACATTTAATTAATTTTTGCTTACACGCGTCAGGGGCCTCTGTAGCCCGGGGTAGAATGGCAGGGAATCTCAAGCTAGAGAATAAAAATAATAAGTATGGATAGATCGTCCCTCCATTCAGGCGTGTTAATGTAGGCGTGTCTCTCCTAATACCTACAGGGCGATTCTGGAGCGTGATCAGCAACAACTCTAACCACCTCAGTTAGTTTTTCGTAGCGGTAATTAAGGCTTGTTTACACTTCTTGTTCTGTATTGTGAATATTTCACGTAAGTAAGGTGGTAAATGTCTTGTCTATAATTACTGAGCAGCTGAGTTGTGAAGAGTTGATCTCAACCACATCTCCAAAATCACCTGTCCTGTATAATTGGCTAAGTAAAGTTTTTTGAAGAGATGCTAATTATATTTTTTTTCGACAGTGGTCGACTTCAACTCCATGAAACTGCAGCTTTTTTTATTTTTATCTTCTTTTATTTATTGGAAATATTGTATTAAGTGTTCGAGATGACATTTGTGAGATTTTATGGCTGACAAGCGGTTCGTGCTCAGTACTAAGAAATAGAAAAAAAAACGAATTCAACTGTCGCTTTTGTCAATGTCAAATGAAATCTAACCGTTTGCGTTTCGTTTGCTTTGCGTTGTCCAAGAAGCAGTTCCAAAATAGTGATCGAAAGTATTCAATCGTGATCCAATTATTGTGCATAGGTCGTGGAGAAATGCGGTAAAATTGAAAGTCCGGATTTTATGCGGAAGTCGATAAAAATAGTCAAAAAATCACACTGAGCACACCAAAACGCAAAGCAAACGAAACGCAAACGATTTGACATTGACAGCAGTGACAGTTCACTTCGGTTTTTTTTCTGTTTCTACTAAGTTCTGAGCACAAACGGCTTGTCAACCATAAAATCTCACAAATGTCATCTCAAACACTCAAAAAAATATTTCCAGTAAACAATAGGAGATAAAAATAAAACAGCTGCAGTTTGTCGATCTCCAGAACGCCGACTGTCGAAAAAAAATATAATTAGCACCTCTTCAAAAAACTTTACTTAGCCAATTATAATTTATTATTCTCATACCTAAAATAATTTATGATTGATCAGATTTGACATTGACTCGACCAACCATTTAAATTTTACAAATAGCGTGTCCTATCTATTTTATCAAAATCAACAAACGTGTCACATTAATTTTCGATTCAACTAAAAGTGCGGAAAAACAATCAGCTAAACAAAAATAATAAAAATACACAAACAATACAAATAAAATTATCTACAGCACTCATGATTTTGTTTTAAATACATATGACTAAGTTTCATAAGATCAAGTCAAGCAAATTCGTAGAACAAAAATTACACGGCTCTAAAATATCTAGGTACCTAGGCATCATACGTATACCTACAGGTATACATTTATTCTCTTTACAGTACTGATTAGTGTAGGTTTTCGAAACGAATTTAGAGTCGTAACGAAACAAATTTCTCATGTTGATAGAGCGTTCTAACTTTTTGAACGCCACACATCGTTTTTGTTACGAACAAAATTGATTCTTATGCGGATGTGGGTAGGTTAATTTTTGTATTACCGTATTGTCTTCTATAGTATAGCTGACTCTGGCGTTCAAAAGGTTAATAACAACTTTGGGAGAACTGATATTATTGGAACGTTGTACATTCAATGCTAGACATAGATTGAAAAAAAATGGCATAGACAACGTGTCTCTAGCCTATGAACCAAAATAATTAATATATAAATAAATAATATATATTATAATTGTAGCACTTAAGGCCACCACAAACCGCAGCACGGGGCGTGCGCGCGACGCCGACGGAGCGTGCCCAGCGCGGTCTATAACACTGAATCATATATACGGTGAGACACACCGGCCGTGCGGCACAGCATATATGATTCAGTGTTATGCAGCGCGCGCTGCGGTCTGTGGAGAGCTTTACCGTATTAGCACAAAAAATTTAACACCCCTTCACCAGGTGTTTGACACATGCGAGTTCGTAGAAAACTAATTTTAGGTGGGTAGCTATCATTATATCAAAATTCATTACGCCGATTTTCATTTCATCGAAAACTATTCCACGAATTTCATTAAGTTTTTTTTCTAATCACATAATCTTCAATTCATTACTTTTTATATAATCGATTAACTTTTCATCGTAAATCGGTTCTATTTTGTCACAAATCGTAGCGTAATGATTCCTCGAAATTACCTTTCATAGAATAATCAGTTATCAATAGTAGCAAATTATCAAAACATGATTCCCAGACGGTACGTCTTATTATATTAGTCGACGGTTCCGCGAAGTGAAGGTGCTTCGCGCCTTGATGCAATTTTACCCTATCCTAACCTATTAATCTCGCCTACCTACCTAAGCTCTAGCCCTAAGACCTAAGCTTCTTAAATGATTCTGTTATGGCGGGGGGCTCCGCCACCCGTAACCCTCGTTCCCAGCCGACAACCTGTCAAATAACAGAGTCTCAATGAAATGTGCTGTCATAGAAACATATATATATCAAGTATAGTATAGTAACACTGGTGAACGATTTTCTGTTTTAGAACAATTTTAGGAACTGAAACATACGATGAACCAAAATTATAGTAAAGGCGATTCGATGAACGGCTAAGTCCATATACAAATAAAATGATGAAGTAAAATTCGTCGAGTTGATTCTTGTGTAAAAGGTAATTCGAGCGAGAGTAATGAGTAAATGTATGAGCGATGTACCGAACGAAGTCCGATGAATGATTCCTACGTGTTAACAAAATTCTACGAACAGTGTTATGGGAAACGAAAATCGATGTACCTAACTATTTTCGGTAAAATGATGGTTTACACAGTCTAGTAATTTACGGTTTATGACTTTTATCACTTTGAAACAGACAGTATACAAGGTGCTTTAAAATTAATCCAGAATATTTCAACAGATGGTTGGGCCAGTTTGAATGAGCGCCCCCTGTAATGGTTTTTTTTTTAAATGTAGTCACGGCTTTTACACAATTAACTTTGAACCACCAACAATATTAGAGGTGTTCAGTCAGACTGATGCAACAATCTGCAGAAAAATTCCAATATAATTTTTAAACACCTTGTATATACAAGGTAATTGGCATTTTATTTCTAATTTAATAAAACAATTTTATAAGCATTTTAGAGAAGTAATTATTTATCTATAGTCTATAGGCCGGAGACTATGTATTGCTCTCTTTTAATTTTACATTACAATTATTTTAAGGCATCAACAAAGCCACAAAGATGGCATCAACAGCGATGCTTATGCGCATATCCACACAAACGCTATCCTACAGTCGAGGAAAAGCAGCAAAAATACAAATCTATAAGTCACTTTACACTAGTATATATAATAGTAGATTGTACAACGAGAGCATAAAACGAACCATTTTACCCGAGCCGGTATGGCGAGGGTGGATAGACACGTCGAGGGAAAAATGGGTTTAATTGCTTTTACACTCTGCTTTTCACTTCGATTGCAAGGAAACAGCAACATTAAAAATAAATATTCATTTACGAGGTTTTATTTTTCATGCATTGCAATTTTTATAACAATGTAAGTAGGTACTGATTTGCCTAGTTTCATTAATTTCGTAATATAAAACACCGGTTACAAAAAAAACAAGAAACTTATATTTTATAAATTGATATTGTTTGTTGCTGTTTGCCTTAGCCTTAGACGAAGATTTTACTTTATGCACTAGAGCATAAAAAGTAATTGTATGCAGCTCACATCCAGCATAAATAGGAACTTTATGAGCATGAGAACTCAAACAGCGCATACGTGCTCAACAAAAAAAAAAAGTCTCGCGAGTATGATCGCAAGCTCTAGTGTTACATTTCCCCGCTGACTGAGCTTTAAGGAGGGAAGAGTATCGTTAGAGCCGGTGCACTTGGGCAACAACTTATAATAGTTAGACGTTGGCTTATTTATAGAGGGGGAGGGGTAATGAATAATCTATTCTACCGAACGGGTAAATAATAACGTATGTCTTCTTTAACCTCGATATTAGAGGAATCAACAGTACCGAATCTATATGTATAAAAGTTGTACCTATTGAACATAAAACTCATCAATCGTTACTTAAAAATCGAACTGAATGTCATCTTAAAATTAATCTCTCGTCTGTAATGTGTTGTCTTTTAAGCGGTAACTTAACATATACGTTGAAAGGCAATTGGATACAATAAATGTATACATGAGGTTGTTTTCAAATGCTGAACAGGTCACCGGCGGAGGGTAGAGGCGCCAGGCCTCCCGTGACGTCTGGGAGTTGGGAGACGTCAGGTAGATTCTCTATGTGGGACTTCACTTCGGTCTTCACCGCGTATATCTTTTGCAGCTTTATGTTGTATTCCTGTGAAGTCGTATTTGTGGATTAGATTTATGACCTAAATACCAGAATCTATAATATAAATGCGATATGCTCAGATTGTATTCTTGGGCACGCGTTGTTATCTCCAGCCATAAATACTTTAAGGCATCTAACAACGTAAAGGTCTCGACCTTCAAGCATAATTTATCGAGAGACTCAAATTATCAGGTCGACAAAATACACGAGCGTACATTAACCGCGCCCCGATTCATCAAAACTACAAGTTAAGTATGAAGTATCTTTTTCTATTTATTTTTTTTATTTTCTTCAACTTCATTTTTTTTTATATTACTTTTACGGTCATCCCGTGAAACCATATATTTCAAACTAAATACAAACTGAAATATAGATGCACAGAAAAAACCCCAGAAAAAAGACCAATGCTGGGAATCGAACCCAGGTCCTCAGCATTCCATGCTCCGTGCTTGGGTTCGATTCCCAGCATTGGTCTTTTTTCTGGGGTTTTTTTCTGTGCATCTATATTTCAGTTTGTATTTAGTTTGAAATATATGGTTTCACGGGATGACCGTAAAAGTAATATAAAAAAAAATGAAGTTGAAGAAAATAAAAAAATAAAAAAATAAATAGAAAAAGATACTTCATACTTAACTTGTAAAAGTTGGCCTAGTAACGCCATCTCTTGGTCCAGGTGAGCGGGTAGCTCCGAAGGAGTGTTGAAGTCTCTCGGTAGAAGGCATAACATAGATGCGCTTTATCACTGCCTAAATGTGATTATAACAGACTGAAGTGTACGATGTATGGGAAAGATTCGTCGCTAACTTCTAGACCAGTGATGGTGTAGGGGTAAGCACGCAGCATGGAACGCTGAGGACCTGGGTTCGATTCCCAGCATTGGTCTTTTTTCTGGGGTTTTTTCTGTGCATCTATATTTCAGTTTGTATTTAGTTTGAAATATCATCAAAACTAATCGATATCTAGCTTAGTATAACTCGTGACCACGGCCGAAACGTCGAGGTAAATAATAAATATTAATTGAAAGAAAGAAAAAAAGAAAAACATTTATTTATAACAACAATAACACGTACACAGGCAAAAATAAGAATACAATAGACATAGACAGATAGATAGATAGAGTTATGTACATATTAATGCTGTCACAAAAGGGACCCGACTCGGCATGTCGCTAGTTAAAACCAGCGCTGGTCTAATAATAATACTGGTAATTGCGTGATAAGTCCCGTTTAGTATAGTAATTATGAGTGAAAATCGCGAAAGTTTAAAACTGTAATTTCATTACTATACATTACAGAATACATTTCATGCATAATACAGTATTTTACTATCTCGCTCTCTACTATGCTCGCCCAGGTCATACAGACGAAGCGTTTTACTCGCGAGTGCACTCCAGATGCAGTCCGTGGCAGGTGGACGTATTTTGTTCGAAATGAAGGCTGATAACTTCGATACGTAATTTTCGATTGACGCCTGGGAGCGCGCGCAAGACGCGCCACCTGGCGTTATATACTCCGAAGTGCTATTTCGCTCATGCTAATAGTATTTAATACGAGAGCGAGCGAGACGGTAAGATGCGAACTTCGAATTTCAAATTTCGGAGTAGCCCTCCTGGACTTGATATAAATTGAAACGCGCGAGTACCCCTCGCGCCCAAATCCCTTTGGGGCGTTTTCAATTTAAAATGTACCTGGTACTTTTTTCAGAATTAAGTAACTTTGGGATTTACTTACAATCAAGAGTACTATTAATTTAGATGATAAAAAAATTACCTAATTTTTCATACAAATTGTTTATGTCAGTTTTGCGACGAGCCATATGAACAGGTATGAAAAAAAAAACAAACCTGACTCAAAAAATAAGGAAAAGTTTTTCCTTTATGAAAAGGATTTTCATAAAGGAAACACTTGGATGCCTCCTTGCATTTAGGAATGACTTGGACCGCAGTAAAAAGCGAAGCTCAAGACCTTTCGAGATGGCGACGTACTGTGGACGCCCGCCCTCTGCCCCATCCAGGGGACATAGGACATTAAGTCAAGTAAATCACTTGACAATGTTTTTCTTACAGTGGTCAACCACTGGTGCATAGGCAATAACTGGGTAGTTTACCCTACATGTTACACTTTAATTTCAAAATGCCCTTGGACAAACAACAATGCGATCTTAGCAAAATCGTCAATCATACCTCCAACCGCGCTTCAGCCTGCTTCGCCAAGTCCCTCTGCGCCTGCGCGAAGTCCCGCAACATGGCCGCCACTTTTCTTCTCTTCTCCAACTCCTCGGTGAGTCTCAAGTTGTACTCAGCCAGGAGGTCGACGGCCGAGTTCACTATAGCGCTTAGACTGACCGCCGACTCTTTATCTGCAAAAGGAATAGGGACCATTTATTTATTAAAACGATTTACTTTTTTTGGCATACGCTTAGATCTTTGCACATCTTTAAACTAATTTGTTTTAGAAACAATCAGTTACATACAGTTACAAAAAGTTCCTCATTATTAAATTATAATAATTTTAGCGTAAAACAGTTCAAAAAAGGAGGAGGTTCACAATTTGTCGGAATCTTTTTTTTATAGATGAAAAAAAACCTGTTTGTACAGAAATTAGACATAAGAAGGTAAACATAATATAGCGATGCCCTTGCAGGGCCTTACTAGCTGGGTCCCCACTGAGCGAACTGCCTCGCGAGGCCAGCGCATGAGGCATAATTTTGTTCAACACAAGGTTCAAAATCGCGCCGAATATGGGTGCTTCGCGAGTCAGTTTGCTGAGTGGAGACCCGGCTATTTGTGCTGTGCAAATTCAAAACCAGTGTGTGGCTGCAAAGTGAGATGAAGCGAATAAAAATAAGTAACGTTTACTTGTGATTTTTATAAGTATATAAAAACTAAAAACATTCATGAACAAGCAAACAATTCAGTATTTTTCTCTTCACCCACTAATTAATCGTGATTTGAAAATAATAAGGTCCCAACTGCATTGATGGTCTAGGAGTATACACTCTATGCTAATTCATTTAAGACTCAAATTTAAACTGGCCGAAAGCGTTAGAGCTGGACCAGGTTATTTTCATCAGGTCACGAATTAGGGGCCTTAATTGAAAGGACAAATGAAATAGATATCTCAACCCAAACAGCTATGAAATCCCCATCCACGCCTGTATTACTTCGGTGTACCGAATCATGATCTAAAATTTGCACGTACAATTGTTCAATGAATAAAGCTTGATACGACAGGGACATTGAAGTAGTTAACGAAGAAACACCTAAAATAATTAAGACTTGCAATTTGCGCATTGAAAACTAAATAAACTTGAGATCTTTCAGTGCATTTCTACTATTCCTATCAATTGGTAGGTTTTACTATATGAAGAAGCAGAAAACTGGAAATACGCCGATGTTTTCAATAACTATAAGTTATAAAAAATATTAGGAATGTCCTGGACAGAGTAAGGGCATTTGGTGAATCATTAGAGATACCTATAGCGATTGATGTTTAGTTTTAATTGTTCAACAAATGCTCCAATCCAGTATGCCACTTTACAAGGAGCTTGACTTTTACAAAATGTAAGTCATCTGACTTGCATCTGCCTATACTTCATTTTATTTAGAATTAGAAACCACAATAACATTATATTGCGTCTGGTCAACTATTTCTTACCTAGCAAATAGTACAGTACAATAGTCTGGGACCCGCAAAATAAAATTGTTTTAATGTCACTTTATTTGCGTGTCGCCAATTGTTACTCTAGTACAAATTGTAAAGAGATTACAGTTCACGAGCCGCAATATAATGTTGTTGTGGTTTCTAATTCTAAATTAAATGAAGTATAGGTATTGGCACTCTGGAAACTTTAGCTCACTCCAAGACTAGGTTATCTTAAAATAACATTAAAATGAAACCTCAGTTTTTTGTAAGAAAGTTTATTTTAAGCTTATTATTATGGTGTATCTACTGGTTACAAAATATTGTTTCAGATGACAATGTATTTTGATCAGTGTCGAAAGTTCTATCTTAATTTTATTCTACACTTAAAATACAATAAATATATCACCAAGTTATAGGAAGACGCCAAATGTCACTAGAGTTATCTGAATACAAAATAGAACACAACGCACAATATTATTGCTACGTAAATACTGATTTATGAAACAACATCAGTTTTCTATTTTTATGGAAACTGATATCCAAACACTTCAAGTCTGACAAAGGGTATGTTATCACAAGAAATGAAACAATAATTTGTAACCAGACGTTTTTTTATTATCTGTAGAGGTAGTTGAATCTTTGTATTAAAAATAACATCAGCCTTAAAACAGCCCTTGTCAGTATGATTTCTCTCGAGTTACCTTCTAACTTAGACAATAATTGCACTTCGGAGACTTCTGGGGGGAGGGAGGCAATCCTTTCGCGGACGGCCTCGTCGCTGGAAGCACTTGATTCTAGTTCTAGTAGTGCCTGGAATGGGACATACATTGTTGGTTACTAAAACATAAATATACTCAAGCTACAAAGATTTCATGAATGGATAGGCTGCTTTAACACAAGGGTAACAGGTAATTTCAGTAAAATGTCTAAATATACTATGGTACAAAATGTACAATGGTCAAAAAGTATATAAATGTAAACATGTTATAATGAACAAAAGACAAAAGAATTAGATGCCACAAAAACCCTAAGAGCCAAATTGTATGATAGAAAAAAATAAAAGAAGATAAAATGTTCAAGATCCGAAAATGCTCAATGGGTTCAAAATCCCTTTGTCAAATTTTACAAAAGTTAAAAAGTATATTAATGTCAATGAGCACATTCAGTCAATTGTATATTGTACATTTTTGTTTGACCACAGATTATTCAGATTATTCTGTCGAAAAAACTTCCAGACTTGTTGTGGACATTTAGATCACAGTGAATGCTGCCTTGGAAACATTCTGACTTATAGAACATGTTGGCCAAAGCATGTTCTGCCCCTAAAATATTCAGACAAAATGACTTGGTGGCACAATATTTTTGCACTTTTTGACAATGTTACATCTAAACATTTTGTGCATTTTGGCATTTGTACTAAAGTGAGCTGTTACCAACACAAGGGCTATTAAGACCTGTCATACTGCTAGCACCCTAATGAGCCAGATACAGAGTCCTTCAATTTTGATCATTGAATACTGGGAACTGATAGCAGTTGAAACACTACCCAAATACTACAAAGATTTCTTCTAAAATTACTATTGGTATGTATGGGTATCTATTTTGCATTATTTGTACTAATGTTTTATTTTATCAGTGTGGCTTCCATAAATCACTTGACATTTTTAGGGCACAGGTGACCTGGTCATTCATGATCATGACCTACAGATTATTTACGATTTTCTATGGGTTCTAAAAAAACCATGGGGTTCATTTTGCAGTCACAAATTTTCTGTGAAATTCCTTTTCTAAGAACATGCATGAATGACGGGGCATGAATGAGGTGTACCCAGGACTTAAAATCAGTACTGTAAATGCCATTACATAAATACCGCTACAGTTCATTACCATTATTTTTGGGTAAGTGATTGAAACTACACCAAATATACCAGTATTTTCAGTACGGGTTTCAAGCTGGCATGTTGTTTGTTATATGAATAGGTAAAGTCAACAATGGTAAATTAGTTTTTTTTTCATTTTTATTTACTCAAGAGTCTACCTCAGCTACAGTCTGTACCTTAAAAAAGGTTTATGAGCTCAGCTTAGTAGATTAAAGCTAGTTCTGTTGGTTTTCAAAAAATAGTAATCTTTCTATTGTTGGATAAAAATGAGTTTTGTAGCGAATCTACTAGGTATTTTAGGTCAGGGGTGTCCAACCAGTTGACTGCAGCTATTGGTCAGTAGCCCTTTCATTCTGAGGGGAGGCCTGTGCCCTGCAGCGGGACGTATATAGACTGGGATGATGATGATTGGTCAGTTGATGCAGCAAGTCAGAAAAAAGAACTTAGTTACATTGGGTGCAGTTAATTTCTCAGAATGATCACACCCTGATAATTGGTGTACTGTGTATAATTTATCAGGGAGTGTATTATTAGGTTATACAATCTGGGGCAACACATACTTGGATTTACATTAAATTAAATGCACCCATGAAATTGGTAGATTGCACAGAATCCGTTCTGTAAACAGTAGATCTTGGGAATAATGAACTTGTATGACCATGTCCACAATGGAATACAATAAACCAGATTTAAATTACAATAAGGCCAGACTATTTAAAACAAAAATATTTAGTAGTGTCCTCACTAGAGAGCGGATTTGAAGTAGCAATCTCAATATTTATATGGATATGACAAAAATAATGTAACTTATTGGAACAAAAAAGTAAAAACCTTTTTGGAAGCTTTTTACTGTGCATTGTGCAGAAGAAATATTAAAGAACTTAAAAATAAACTATTTCAAAAGTTAACAAATAATGTTTTTATTTATTATCATCCTAATTTTTGCCCCATATTTACAAAAGCATCCAAAAAGGTTTTTACTTTTTTGTTCCGATAAGTTACATTATTTTTGTGTGTAGAAAAAATAATAAATTATACCAGTCATATCCATATAAATATTGAGATTGCTACTTCAAATCCGCTCTCTAGTCCTCACATATGGTGTTGGATTAACAATTAGGCAGAGTAGGTCACTGCCTATGAGCCCCACATCGCGCGCGCGCGCAACAAAGATATTGAAAAGCTTTTGGAGTGAAAATTTAATTGGAATTTATATCTTTGATGACAACAAGTATTCTTGCTAGTTTTTGATGCATGCTATCAGTCGATTTGATTTGACTTCTTGAAAAGTGAGGTTGATATTTGGCTGAAAGGAGGCCCCGAAAATTGGATTGTCTGGGGACCCAACAATGAACCACCCCCGAGTGTTCTACCACCAGCAGTCAATCTTGATAAATTTTGTAATCAGCCATGTAAATTTTAATGTAACAAAAACAATAAAATTAAAAGTGCATTTAATGTACGCCTGAATAATTGCAGGAAACAGAATAATTTGTATACTGCTTGAAAATTACATAAGCGGGTCGATTTCAGAGCGTTTTGACCGCCGCGTTTTTTTTCATTACCATCAACGTAAATATTGCAGAGGGGGATGATGATCAGAGTTAACTTTTTATATAAATGTGTGGCGGTACCGAGGCTTAGTCTGATTTTATCCCAAGTTGTTGCGATTTATCATTATTTTATAGCAATAATCGAGTGACACTAATGAAATTTAAAAAACGCTGACAAAATGCTCTGAAATCGACCCAAGCGCACAATTTATTAGAGCATACATCATTGTTGCACATTTTTATCATTATTCAGACATACATTAACTTCTCTTAAAATTCAAGTACTATAAAACTCACCCTAATTAACTCATCAGGCTCGGGAGGGTCTCCTGGCGGAGTCTTTGGGCTGAGCGTGGTGTGCGTTTCAATTTGTCCATCCACTTCTACTTTAGTTTCACTACGTCGCCTTTCTCGTTTCTCTTCTTTCTCTCTCTTTTCACCTCTTTCCCTCTTTTCCTCCCTTTTAGAGTCTGTTTTAGGTTTCTTTTCAGGTTCCTTTGGTTCGGTGTCCGCAGATTTACGTTTGCTTGGTTTTTTAGGTTCAGCATCATTTGGATCAACTGTAATTAATTTAGAAACCTTTAATGAGTTTAGCCGCTAACAATGATTGATTGATTAGATGAAACTTTGGACAATTGTTATTAGACATATAACAGAGCATTGTCTTTTGAACTGTTTAGGTGCAAGACATAGTCTTAAGGTCAGTTTGTGAACAGAAAATCAACTGAATAAAAGCCAATAAGAACAACTAGGTTTTACTTACCAGCTACTTTTAATTCCTGTATTTTTTGAGCATCATAAACTCCTCTCTCTTGCCAAATATTTAGTATTCTATGCAGCGAGTGCTTAGTCTTTGTGTTAATGCCAGTCTTTGCCATGTGCTTTAGAGCACCTTCTAGAACTTCACCAAACTCTTTGCCATATTCTGGGCCCTTCTTTTTACTGTTCTGAATCACATCATTCGCTAGATACATATATGTGAGCTGCTTCGAATCCTTAACTGAAATACAATACTCTTTATCAATGGGATAGATATTTTTTTGTGAATATTTGCCAGTTTTGCCACATATTTTAAATGGCTAGGTTATGTCATTGGTGCGAATATGCAAGACTTTGCATAGTCAATGTAAAACTGATTACTAAAGTAATTAGTATACGACAATAGTTTGGAAATTTGATTAACAAAAGAATTCGGCATCACATTCAATGTTTTGATTTGACCATGTTCAATGACTATACCTAGTCCCAAAGTAAAGTTACTATTAATAGTTCTTAAACATGCATAGTTGATATTATATAAGAATTAATGTTTATAAGCAGAATATCTAAAATAAAATGAACACACTGCCTCTCACCTTTTAATAGTTCCTTATACCAAGTTTTAACCACAGCGGCATGATGTTTTCTATGGTGAATTAACCACAAAGATAAAGTCTGTATACTCTGCTGACTCGAATTTAACTCTTGTAGTTTACGGATCAACGCGTTCTCGGTAAATCCTGCCATTTTTGTATTTATTTAGTAACGGAACCAGACAAATCTATTCACGGAGATCACAAACGCTGGCAAACCGACGCCATTATTATTTTTTATTCATTCATTCATCCTAGGCCAACTTAGTCTAGTGTTGCCAACTAACTTATGCAGAGATTCTACAAAATGTATAAAAACTGCAAAGTTTTTGGCTGGCTTCAAAATGTCGCTAATGTAAGGAAATTCACTATAACGATTTTTAGCCGATATCTTTGCGCTAAGATCTATTTTGTTTTAAATTATATTTTTGTTTTGATGATCACCAGGTCAAATTTAAATGAATTTCTTAATTTACTTATATTGAATGCTTAATTAACTAAACTTAATTGATTCAGGCGTTAACTTGCAAAGGTTTATATTATCAACAAGCTATGATATTAATAAGCGTTTTATTGACTTCCAATATTTATGTAGGTAACTATGTGTATACGGTACGGGTCAAATCTTGCAAGTTAAATTTCTCCCACTTTCCGATTTCCGATTGAGTTGAAATTTTGCATTCGTGGGCAAATCGGATGACAATGCGACACCCGATAACAAAAACATTGTAAGTAATTTTACAGTGTAATTTAATATTCAAAGGTTGAAATAAGCAAAAGCTGACCTATCTGCGTATCTATTTGCTTTTTGCCTAAGATGAAAATTTAAAAAGTTAGTAAGTGTGATTACATTGTAAGTAATTATTTTTATCTCATTGGTCTTATTTTTTTAGTGTAACATTATTGCAAATTTAGTTACAATGTGAAAAAATCTCGATTGGTAAACAGTATACCAGCAAAAACATTGTAAATAATATTGCTATTATTTTATTTCTCGTGCGATCTAGGTATCGGGGAGTATAATGATCAACAATATGGTAAGAAGACTTACATGAATAATAATAATAATAATAACCATTTGATTCAGATAATTGCATCCATAGAAATGTTAGTATCGTTACTTACAGCTACGTTAGTCCTTAAAAAATAAAATTCACTTTAATAGATAGCAGTAGGTAATACTAATAGTATAGAATAATGTGCTTTTCAATTAATGAAATTTAATCAACTGAATGATTCTAAAGTAATTGTATTATTCAATTCAATTGAATTTAATTTAATTAACTAACCCGATCCAAAATTTGAGGATGGAACTATTGATCCTATTCGCAAATGCCATCAGAATATTGTTGCGGCTACCCCGCTCCCAGCTCAGCAGGGATGGGATTCTCTTTTAACTGCATAAAAATTGTCTGTGTGTTTCTCGGCAAACATCCCCGAGGCGCTGCAGTAGCGAGGTAGCCTCAACAGCATCCTGAAGTCATTATTATATTGGAGACGGAGGGCATTGTACGCTTTCTGCGTGTAATTAATCCATAGGCTGCTCGTGTAAAAAACTTGACAGAACGCCTTAAAAAGGGTAATTTTGACTTGTTTTGAACAATGAGCGAACCTACGAGCCAGCATGTTACTTCGCACTTCTAGCGCCCAGACAGACCATCCATCAGACAGGATGTGTCCCAGATATTTAAACTGAGTTACTCGATTGAATGGCTCACCATTTAAATAATGATATACCATAGTAAACACTGGGATTCATCCTATGCGACTTGAAGACCATGTACTTGCTTTTGTTACAATTGTATATTTAACCATGCTTCTCTGCATATGACTCACACTCACACACGCTCAACATTTGTCTGAGAGCACAGACCGAGGGGCACATCAGCACCATATCGTCGGCGTAGCTTAAATTGTTAACGCTGACACCATCCACATAGCATCCGACATGCATGCTGCTGAGCTCCCTGATCAGACTGTTGACGTACTACAGGTTGAAGAGCTTGGGTGAGGTTAAACCCCCTTATCCCACCCGCATTCCAACCTATAGGCCTCCGACAGTGAACTGTATGAGCTACAATGAGCTGATTGCTGTACCAAAACTTAAAAACATTGGCGAGCTCACGTGGTGTACTTGTACTAGCTAGCTTATCCCATATGATACCGTAGAACACCAAATCAAAAGCCTTTGTTTTGGTTTTCTGGCTATTAATAATTCTTTTGAGCAATGAAGTTGTAACATTGGTAATCATCAGTAAAATTGACTCTGTCTTTTTATACATTGATGGTGGCTGAACAGCAAATTTGACCATAAATACGTGTAAACAGATGCAAACTAACCCGTTCACAGACACAATAATAATTACACAAATTTGAGTATATTATAATTACCTTGTCAATGACACTTAATAATTGTAAATACTAAGACATTGTATCGCTATAGTAGTTTGGTGTTGATATACATAACTCATTAAAATATAATTTCTGGTTCATATCAAGTTTTATTCTATGATAGTACCCAGTGTTGCTTTTAATAAGGTTTTTTGTCATTAAAACTACTTAAATTGATTGAAATATTGTAAAATATTATAAAAATAGGTAAAAGTATATTAGATATACAATGAAGTTACACAAAATTCATCTATGCATCAATATAAATTCGATAATAGACCATGGTAAGTAGTACTTACAATCTTTTTATGCGGTTTTATTTTTATTTTTTTGCATTGTAACTGTATGTATATCAGAAACTTTAATAGTTAGAATAATTCAAGATTTATGTATATAAAGGAGGCCATAAAAAGTTACATAAAGCCACATTGTCAAATTAGAAAAAAATAAGAAAAATAAAAAATTTCACCACTCCAAAGTATTGAAATTAGTAAAAACATCATACTGTAAACCTATTAAAAATAATTAGAATGTTTTTGCTATCGGGTGTCGAATGCAATAATGTTATTATAACTTGGAGATGGAAGGTGGTCATGAACTCTGTAAAACGACACGACCGTATCGAGTTTGGGCTCGTTTGATTCGTCTTGACGACTACTTTAGTAATCAGGGGCAAAAAGTACAGTCAGAAAAAAAGCTTCTACATATTCAAAAATATAATTTCTACTAATTTTAACTATTTTTAAAAAGTTTTTGTTACAAATTATAATAAAGATATTGTAATATTGTACAAAAAATAAAGAGAAGCAACAGGTATTAGTACGGGATGAAAATATCTACAAAGATGAAATTATACCTCAAGAGTAAGAAGTCTTTTGTAAAATCGCCAAAATGAATTACACGATTGAAAAAAGTCGCTAATATACAAGTTAAGTATGAAGTATCTTTTTCTATTTATTTTTTTATTTTCTTCAACTTCATTTTTTTATTACTTTTACGGTCATCCCGTGAAACCATATATTTCAAACTAAATACAAACTGAAACATAGATGCACAGAAAAAACCCAAGAAAAAAGACCAATGCTGGGAATCGAACCCAGGTCCTCAGCGTTCCGTGCTGCGTGCTTACCCCTACACCATCACTGGTCTAGAAGTTAGCGACGAATCTTTCCCATACACCGTACACTTCAGTCTGTTATAATCACATTTAGGCAGTGATAAAGCGCATCTATGTTATGCCCTCTACCGAGAGACTTCAACACTCCTTCGGAGCTACCCGCTCACCTGGACCAAGAGATGGCGCTACTAGGCCAACTTTTACAAGTTAAGTAAAAACTATCTTTTTCTATTTATTTTTTTATTTTCTTCAACTTCATTTTTTTATTACTTTTACGGTGATCCCGTGAAACCATATATTTCAAACTAAATACAAACTGAAACATAGATACACAGAAAAAACCCCAGAAAAAAGACCAATGCTGGGAATCGAACCCAGGTCCTCAGCGTTCCGTGCTGCGTGCTTACCACTACACCATCACTGGTCTAGAAGTTAGCGACGAATCTTTCCCATACATCGTACACTTCAGTCTGTTATAATCACATTTAGGCAGTGATAAAGCGCATCTATGTTATGCCCTCTACCGAGAGACTTCAACACTCCTTCGGAGCTACCCGCTCATCCGGACCAAGAGATGGCGCTACTAGGCCAACTTTTACAAGTTAAGTATGAAGTATCTTTTTCTATTTATTTTTTTATTTTCTTCAACTTCATTTTTTTTTTACTTTTACGGTCATCCCGTGAAACCATATATTTCAAACTAAATACAAACTGAAACATAGATGCACAAATATAGTCTCAAAATTTTGAATATTACGCTTTAATTGTTTAATTGGCAACACCAGTGGGCTACTGCCATTTACCACGCTGAAGTGAGCCACAAACCATTCAAAGTTTCAAAGATGTTTTTCAATGCGTGAAATAAAATTCAAAATGGTTAGCCAAACTGTCAACTTCAGTACTAGTTATAAAGCGTCTCCTTCATTGCTGCTCTAATTTGTCTACAGAGTTCATCTTGTTAAATCGGAGTAAACAAAACAAATTTATGCAGAGCTCAGAAGCACCTTAAAAAGCTCCAAATAGAACCTGATAACTTCTAAGGTAACGTAGTTACTTTTGTGTGGCGAACACTTTATTATTTGAATTTTACCGACTCGCTAAACGGTCAACCTGTGCAGCAAGAAGAAGTGATTTATGATAAAGGTAAATAGACCCGGTTAACGTAACGTTGCAGTTTGCGTTGTTACCTCACCCCAGCGCTCCTTGCAGATTCATTTTACCATGCGTGTGATTTGATGGCTGTTTCGGGCCCTACTGCGGAATGCCCTACCCTCTTCAGCATTCTTAAATAGTTGTCCCTCACTTAGTTACTTACTTAATGGCTACGAGAGATTCCTGTCAACTATAAAGGCTAGTGTGTTAGATCTTGTGGGCAAGCCACCATTGCATTACTCCATTATTCGTACATTTTGTGAGCTACTCTTCGTAGTTCGGTCTCAAAACCAGAAGAGAGATCCTATAACTAAATAGGTACAGTACCCGGCCATAAAGATTGCACATCGGTCTTTGCAACAAGACTCGGCAAAAAATGTCGGCTTCGTAGAGCGTTGTCGCACATTACTTGTAACTAGCGTGCGACAACGCTCTATGAAGCCGACATTTGCCGAGTCTTTTTCCAAAGACCGATGTGCAATCTTTATGGCCGGGTACTGTAATTATGGCCCTAGTTACCCCGTAACAACTAGTATTATTCTATCATAATTATAAATAATACACACAAAGGTATAATATAATTCTTTATCTTAATATATAAAAGAAGAAACTGACTGACTGACTGACATATCAACGCACAGCCCAAACCACTGGGCCTAGAGATTCCAAATTTGGCATGTAGGTTCCTTATAAGGTCTAGGGGTGCACTAAGAAAGGATTTTTCAAAATTCACTCCCTAAGGGGGTGAAACGGGGGTCCAAAGTTTGTATGGGGAAACAAGATTAGTTTGACTATTTTATTCGAAACTTCACAGAAGTACTCCGAATAATAAATGAGTAAACACGTGTTTCATGTTTTTTGAGAATTCAACCCCTAAAAGGGGGGAAAGGGGTAACAAAGTCTGAAAATCCACATGGGTGTTGTTTCTATGGTTTATCGGGTCGCTGGTTATGAAAACAACAACGGTTTTAAAATCCGATGTGGCATACGTAAAATACCATCTCCCTGGATGGGGTGCGATGGGGTTGAAATGTCTAAATATCAATATTGGTGTCGTTTTTAATGTATAGCCCAAACCACTGGACCTAGAAACTTGAAATTTTGCACATAGATACCTTATACAATGTAGGTATCCACTAAGGAAGGATTTTTGGGAATTCCCACGGGACTGGGAAAAAACGGGATTTATATATTGGATTCCGAGTGACCCTATCTCAGTAACTATAATAACTAGACTCTTCAAATTTGATACACAAGTAGGTATTACATTAGTTAAAACATTAATTTCAGGATTTTTCAAAATTCTCACGGGATAAGGAAAAAACGGGACTTATATATTCAGTTCAACGGAATCCTATGAACTATAATTACTAGACTCTTCAAATTTGGCATAGAAGTAGGTAATTATAATAGTAAAAAACAGTTTTAAGGATTTTCGGAAATTCCCACGGGATAAGGAAAAAACGGGATTTTTCGTTTTACTGGTCGTAGAAAGCTGAAATTCGGCATGTAGGTTGCTTGGGGAGTGCAAAGGAGCATTGAGAGAGAACTTTCTGAAATTCCCACGGGAACTAGAAAAAACGGGATTTTTCATTTTACTGGTCGTAGAAAGCTGAAATTAGGCAAGTGGGTTCCTTGGGGAGTGTAGGGGAGCATTAATAAAGCATTTCCCGAAATTCTTACGGGAACGAGAAAAAACGGGATTTTGCGTTTTACTGGTTGTAGAAAGATAAAATTTCAAAATTCTAAAGTTTATACTGTAAATAGGCCACAAAGGGCTCTTTAACCGACTTCAAAAAAGGAGGAGGTTATGCATTCCACTGTATGTATTTTTTTTATGTAGGTATGTTCACCGATTTTTCGGTCAATTGTGGACCGATTTTAAAAATTCTTTTTTTATACGAAAGACTTACTTTATACACTTACATATACTCCTGAGATGGTCCCATTGTCACCAAATCAGGATCTGATGACGGGATCTCAGGGAAATCGAGGGCAACCTTCTAATTTTGTAGGCACGCATACGTTTTTCATATATTTTCTCAAGCTATTTAAGTGATTGCGTCTGGTAGACATCATCTCTCATGTTTATGAGCTGATGATGGAAGGTAAAACTCCTTAACGGTTAGGAGTTGAGGATATTTTTTCAAATATTATAGGTACGTATAGACCGATAGTTGTATTTTTGCAGGTTATCCAGGTGAGCTGATGATGGAAGGTTAAACTCCTTAACGGTAAGGAGTTATAGGAAGTTTCTTTAAATATCATATGCATGTATAGACCTTTAGTTGTATTCTTTCTGGTTATACAGATTTTTAGTGCTCGCTTCCGAATTAGTGAAAAACATTGTAGGTATACAAAGAAATACTGTAAAGGATCGTATCTACCTGAAGTTTAGTCGTGCTTGCTTGCACGCTTGCTTGCACGCTTACTTGCGCGCTTTCCTGCACGCTTGCTTGCTTGCGTGCATGCATGCTTGCTTGCATATTTATTGCTTGCATGCTTTCTTGCATACTTGCATGCTTTCTTGCTTGCCTGTATGCTTGCTTGCTTGATATCTTGGTTCTTTGGAATACTCATGGTACACGCGAGCGAAGCCGCGGGCAAAAGCTAGTATCAACATAAATTAAAACGAGGCACGCAAAGATAGTTCTTTTATTCATTGTCTTGAAGATCACTAAGTTCAGCGTCTCTTAAAACTTTTGCTAGTTCAAATTTAGTATTAATTTGCGTTCTATGTGATAGTTCCTTGAAAGAATGAGCTAATCCTAGAAAAAATAAGTCCACACGGTCACAATTCACTTGGATATCACCAGAATCGTCGTTGCTTCGTATATGTTTAGTATTATTACTATTCGTTCTGTCAATTGGTCTCGATTTTTTCCTTTTTAGACTTAAATATTTATCATTGCTGTTTTGAAACACTGCTACTTCGAAACTTTTAAGAATATCTTCACTCTGTCCGTTTTCTGTTTCTGGGGACTGCAAATCATCGTCAGATTCGTCGTTATCTGATATTTTTTCTTGTTTGATGGTCGGAGACGTTGTAGTATCAATCGGAGATGTTAGAGTCTCATTCGGAGACTGTGGAGTTAGTTTTCCTGTATCAAGGAAACTCATCTCTTCGGCCCATATCCAATTTGCAAGGTTCGAACCGCTGATTCCTATTCCATTTCTTGCATTCTTGCATCTTCGGTACGTGTCTTTCAAATTTTTCCATCTATTCTTCATGACTTCAACTGCAAAGGAAGGAAAAAATTAATGAATATACAAAACAAAGATGTCTTCAAAAGGGACTACAAATAGATGGTGTCACTCATTCATTATTACATACCTCTGCGTTTACCTATTATTGAACCAACTGAAATGTAATCCACTATGGAACCCTTTCACAGAAAATTTGATTACATTGTTTGACAAAGAAAATTATTGTGATGGGATTTGATGTGGAAACGTTTTGCGGTGGGTCTGGAATTACAAAATCAAATCTATCATCCGGGCACCCCTTTACACGTTTCTGAAACAGCGCAGTGTAGAGTTTGTCAAGCGAGTCGTGTCCCTTTGTAAACAGGCGGCATTTTCAAAAATCTTTTATATAACCCCGACGCCACACATAGCACAAATGTTTCAACACATATTTGAACACATATTTGATCACATGTGAAGCACCGGTATTTGCTTATTTGTTCAATAGAACAACCATACAATCAACCATAGATCAAATATGTGTTCAAATACAGGGTTATTTGTAATTCACTAGCATCCTTTTAACCCTAAACTCCTACCACTTAAACAAATGTTTTTTGTTTTACGGCTTTTGTCATAACTTAATATTTTTGGTGTAATAACGTTTTGAAAATTTGAGATTACCTTTGTTTTTACGATACTCTGTGTATTTATATGACAAAAAAAGTGCTTCATTTTAAAAAGTCGTAAAACAAAAAACATTTGTTTGAGTGATAGGCATTCAGGGTTAAGAGGATGTCAGTGAATTACAAATAACCCTGTATGTGTTGAAACATTTTTGTGCTATGTGTGGCGACTAAGACTTTGAAAACTATGATTTATACTTGTACTTACTTATGTAGCTGCATTTTTGACTACTTACTGCTACATAAATTCGAGTATCAATCATAGTTTTCTGTATTATTAGTGTTGAAATATAAAATATTTTTGAAAATGCCGCCTCTTTTCAAGGTCCACGACTAGCTTGAGAAACTCTAGCAGTTATGACTTTTTACGACCCATTAAAAAAAATAACATTGTAAATAAAAAATATTTACGTTTAATGAATGGGATCCAAGTTAGCCATAATTATTTTGTTTACGGAATATTTTACAAGTGGTCCCTTGCATGCTTACAAGGACTCGTGTTTAAAAACCTGCTCAGGCATTGTAGCTATAACTATAAATTAAAAATTTAAAACACCCCCAACGCGATTATGTCATACGTACTTAATGTTTGAACATAAAGTAAATCCCCATTATGCGTCTAAGATCCCTTCCGCAGCTAACAAAGAGCTGATAACTTTGGAACGGCTGAACCGATTTTGATGAAATATATCTAAGAACCATTGCCAAGAAACCTGCTTTCTATTATCAAAAACCGCATCGAAATCGGTTCACCCGTTTAAGAGCTATGATGCCACAGACAGACACACACACATAGCGGTCAAACTTATAACACCCCTCTTTTTGTGTCGGGGGTTAAAAATGTAGATACCTACTTGCAGCTAGCTCATTCATTATCGCCATACAATTTTACTCTCTATTTAATTTCTTACTTACCATCTTCATTTAGTTCTTCTTGAACCTCCTTCCAGGCTTGTATTATGCATGTTTTCCTTTTAACATCGGGGTGACTGTACAAATAAATCACTGGCCGTTGTTTTATAGCTTGTATTAGTTTTGATGTTAAACTATTATCCATTTGAAATGTAAGATTATAGAATACCGTGGCCGAAACACGACTGGCTTGGGTCGTGACGAGGGGATTACTGGCCGGAGTGAGAGAGGTAGAAAATAGCGTAAATCTAGTGTGTTAGAGCAGGCTGTTTCGCTTCGCGCAGCTCCGTCGGTTTCGCAGACGATTAGAGCAATTCGCAGCGGAAGCGTCATGTGAGAAATCGGTTTTCGTTCTATGCGTTCAGTGTGATAATGACTATAAGGTGCCAGACGCTGCCCCAACGCCCTGACTTTAAATCATGTTTCATAGCAACAAAGGCGACAAGCAGAGTGTCACTTATTGCCTATATATTGGAATTAAAGCGTCGAACTCTGGGGTATTTACGTTAAATCCCTGTTCATCATCATCCCAGCCTATATACGTCCCACTGCAGGGCACAGGCCTTCTCTCAGAATGAGAGGGCTTGAGCTGTGTTCCCACGCGGGCCCAGTGCGGATTGGGAACTTCACACACACCATTGAATTTCTTCGCAGGTGTATGCTGGTTTCCTCACGATGCTTTTTTTTTTTTGAATGAGTGGCCAGAGGGGCCAAAGACGCGAAGTCTTTGCTGTTTTTTACTTTAAGGATTGGAAGGGTGACTTGTGCTCGGGAAAAATCCCTTCGGACGAACTGGGAATGGGGGGCCCAGACAGTGTCCGACTTGCACGGACTAAAAAACCCGGTCACAAGTCTCCTTCTCTATTGGTTATCAAAACAAAAACGTGTGCTTTAAATTTTGAGGAGGGGAGGGTAGGGAGGGGACTTAATCTACCCACAGTGTCCTGCCTCAGCCATTTGCTGGAAGGCCGGGAGAGGAGCATGCATTCTCCCGCTGGGCACTGGGGGTGCTTGGGTCGGTCTTTTATGTTTTTACCCGTTGGTTACTTCCTTGACCGACCCTCGCCCGTTTCTGTACAATTACTTAGTCTTATTGGTTGGGTTGGTGGGATCTCCTGTCATATGCATTTATCTATAACTACGGGCTTCCTTTCTTTTGCCCTGCGATGGAAGGGTGGGTCGGAGATCTTTTGGACCCATTGTGTGGCTTTGGATGCCATCTTTTGGGTGGGGCTACCCTTTATGCCTGGTGGTTTTTTGGCATGCTGTGTGCTTTTTTGCGCTTGTCTCCTAGCGCTACCCTCTTTTCGTTTCCGCTTCCATCGATAGTTTTTCTGCTATAATAATACGGAGGGACGAGGAGTGCCCCCCGGACGGCTGGACGCCCCAGTGTCTTAAAGGGATCATGCGGAGCTCGGCAGACCCTTACCCCAGCCAATGCTGAAGGGCCAGAGAAGAAACTTTTAGTCTCGATTCTCTGTTTAGGCTTCCGCCGTTGCTCCCACGAGGTCCCCGCTGGGACTACCGGGTGCGTCCCCCGTCCGGAGCTCACCTGTCGTATGGGCGGGAGATGCATATGTCAGGAATTCTTAGATCTAATTTTTTTTTTTTTTTTTTTTTTTTATTTGAGCCACAATTTACAAAAATAACAGGTTAAAAATATTTTCGCCAAACTGCTAAGCAGTTTGTTGGCGAATACAGCACTCTTTTTTACAAACTAGTTATTAAAATAGGCTATAAAGCTTATACCTAAAACAAGATAAACATAAACACACAAACATACAATATTTGCGGACCCTAACTTTCACTTTCTTTAATGAAGGTATCCATCAAACACGCCTTTACTTTAGATTTAAATATATTTTTCGTTTCACACTCATTCTCCACTATATACTAATAATATTATACAGAAACCAATATACAATTTAATAATTAAAAAGGTTTGACAATTTTTATATATACTGAAAACAGTGTCCAAGTCCAAGGAAAGCAAAAGAGAATCGACATTTCCTGCATAGGTGACAAAATGTTCTATATTTAATGAGAAGGATTGAAAGAAAATTTGGATTGAATGTGTGTGTATGTGTGTGTATGCTATTTATTTCTAAGACATGCCACGCGAACCACTCTTTCCAGGAACTCTTTAGTGTGGTCTCTATTCTTGGCCGATCCAAGCAAATCACTCCAGGTCGAGCTATCTTGAGTTACCTTGACTCCGGTTTTTTGCTCTAGCTCGAACCTTTGTGCGTCAAAGCAGGGGCATTCACAGACAATGTGCCAGACGTCCTCGTCTTTAGCCGGGTCACATATACACGAGGGTGTATCTTTGATTTTGAAACGATGTAGATAGGCTGCGAATCCTCCGTGCCCGGTAAAGGCTTGAACCAAGAGGTTTGTGAGTTTGAGTTTCTTTATGATGCTGTTTGCATCTCTCACTTGTGGGAAGAACTTCTTGGTTGTTGCACCGGTCTCGGAGGCTCCGTAACGGATCTGCCATTTTTCGATCGTTTCTAATCTTATCGACCTTTTGACGTAAGATATCGGCACCCTGTCGTAATTCGGAGCGGTCTTTTTTCTCACGATGCTTTCCTTCACCGTAAAGCTCATGGTAAATTACAAATGTAATTTTGCACATGAATTCCGAAAAACTCAGAAGTGCGAGCCGGGATTTGAACCCACGACCCTCTGCTTGAAAGGCCATAGGTCAAACAACTAGGCCACCACGGCTCTCTGAGAATCCCTCTTGCGTGTTAGTAATGTGTTCGTATTAGACAGGTTGATGTTCAAAATTAGAATAGGAGTCATCTATACTATCTATACTAATATTATAAAGAGAAGGGAGTACCCAGAATCGAGCTAGCAGACAGAGAAGTGGAGCGAATGGCTCCCAAGATAAAAGCCCCGCATCCTGCCGAACAACCAGGACTGGAGTTTGCATGCCTGGTAGACGAGGAACAACATGCGTGCCACAGCGACTACGCTGTGCGCATCTACACCGACGGCAGTAAGATTGAGGGCAAGGTCGGTGCGGCGCTATCCTTATGGAGAGGTGCCGCAGAGACCAAAGCCCTCAAGCTTACCTAATCGTCATACTGCACCGTCTATCAGGCAGACCTGCTAGCTATTTGCAGAGCAACGGAAGTCGCGTTAAAACATGAGCAAAATAGCTTCGGAATCTACAGCGACTCCAGAGCAGCGCTGCAAACCCTAACAAGCCGCGGTTCCCCTCGTCCCCTGGCAGTCGAAGCCAGGAGTAACATCAGGCGCTGCAGACTCCAAAACAAGGAAATATCCTTGTTTTGGATCAAAGCGCATGCTGGACTGGCAGGGAATGAGAGGGCCGACGAGCTTGCCAAGGAGGCGGCTCTTAAGAGTGAAAAGAAACCAGACTACGATCAATGCCCCGTTTCATTCGTCAAACGTTGCATTCGTGCGGAGACGGCTGACGAATGGAACAGGAGGTATAAGACCGAGGATACGGCACCGGTCACGAAAATGTTCTTCCCCGACGCATTAATAGCTCAAAACATAGTAAAGAAAATGAAATTTGACGGACCAACAACACAATTACTCACGGGGCACGGCGGGTTCTCCTCGTACTTGAGTAGATTCAAGTGCAAGGACAGCCCATCGTGCCTCTGTGAACCAGATGCTGAAGAATCCGTACCGCACCTAATTTTCGACTGCCCCATTTTTGCCATCGATAGGTATAATCTCGAGCAATTACTCGACATCGAACTAAATGTAGAGAACCTGCCAGTATTAATAAACAGCACAAATAGGGAAATATTTTTAAGTTATTGTATAAAAATTGTGAAGAGAACCATAAATAGAAACAAAAAGTAGTTTTAAACATGATAAGTAACTTACACTGTATTATATAGACAGGCTACCATGCATCACTCCAATTGTAGACGATTATGTAATAACTGGTCTGTTTAACATAAAATGCTATAACTTCATACCATAATATGATAAAAACTTAGATGACAGGTGAAGAAATGAAATGAATGATGAAGAATGAATGAGTGTGAGCTTGAACCCATAAGGGTAAATTAGAAAATACGCTAAAAGATGTAAAATGTTCTTAAATAAAGATAAAAAATGGCCTTGTTTCTGACAGGGAAAATTTTGTAATGGGTGTGTACTAGGTTTTTAGCCAGTAAAAGTCTTGGCAGTGCCTGGGTCCTCCCTTCCCAGGCGTCCAATGAGGATTTTCCTAGTACACGCCCAAATTTAATAAAAAAAAAATATATTATAAAGAGAAAGATTTCATTGTTTACTTTGTTTGATTGCATTAAATAGGCTCCGAAACTACTGGACCGATTTCAAAAATTCTTTTGCCGTTAGAAAGCTACATTATCACTGAGTGACATAGGCTACTTTAACCGCGGGAAAATACCTTTTCCTACGGTAAAATTAATTTATCGCGGGCGAAGCTGCGGACGGAAGGCTAGTATTTTGATATACTTAGTATTAGTAGGTTATTTAATTAGTAAAATAATAAATAAAAAGCCTTAATTTTTTTCCTTTTAAAAATGCTTAATTTTGTGTAAAAATAAGTTTTTGTTAAACATTTTCTTTTAAAAACAAGCTTTTTCGTTTTGTTGACTGTACTTGCATTGTCATCCGACTTACACTAGTATACCAAATTTTAAGTGAATCCGACCACTAGAAGTGGGTCAAATTCGACTTCCAAGATTTGACCGTACATACATACATACATTGCAAGTTAAATAAAAGCTTGTAAAATATTAGGAGTAAAGTAAAGTAAAGTAAAGTAAATTTTTATTAACCATATGAGAACAAAACATACAAAAAGAAATACCAATGACTCCACACTAGGCAGGCCTGTATCGTGGCAGCCAAAAGACCATAATAATAATTACACACAGTGATGCGGACTGAATCTTAATTACAAAATATTGACAAAAAAAAAAAGAAGGAGAAATTCAAACCTTAAACAAACTAAAAATACATTTTTAAAAGATAAACAGAAAGCTACAGGTGTGAGTTTGTGCGTGTGTGCGTGTGTGAGTGTGTGTGTGTGTGTGGTATGTGGGAGAGTGTATGTGTTTGTGTGTGTGTGTGTGTGTATATATGTGTATGTATATGTGCGTGTGTCAGCACACAGCATGAACCAAGAGGCGCGGACGCTGGGTGCAGCTCGTGGGCCAAGAGTCATTGCTTTAAAATTATTTTAGTTTTGTTTGAATATAAAATAGACTAATCGTGCGCTTTTTAATTCGTAGGCTTATTTCCCACTTATGTCAGGGTGAAGACCTCCTTCTTGTCTAAGCTTCGTACTAGAGGCGACCATCACCCATCTGTTTCATCATCATGACCCAGCCTATACACGTCCCACTGCAGGGCACAGGCCTCCTTTCAGAATGAAAGGGCTTGGGCCGTAGTTCCCACTCGGGTCCAGTGCGGATTGGGAACTTATTACCTAACCCTAGTTTACTGTTTTTGGTCTAGATTTTGATACAGTCATCGCCAGGGCGGCATTAAACCATTAGGCAGAGTAGGCAACTGTCTAGGGGCCCCGCATCGCCATAGGCCCCGCGCGCGCAACAAAGAAATACTTAAAAAGATTTCAGAGTGAAAATTGTTGCATTCTTCGATGACATTAAGTATTTTTGCTATTTTTCTATGTATGCTACCAGTTGATTTCATTTGACTTCTTGAAAAGTGCGGTTGATATTTGGCTCAAAGGGGCCCGAAAATTTGCTTTGCCGGAGGGGGGAGGGGGGGGGGGCAACATTGTTAATCCGGACCGTCATCGCATCAAATATAATATTAGTTAATAGCTGTTGGAGTCTTCTTTTATCGCTATCCCGCGGGAACTGTGCAATTTTCTGGGATAAAATCTATTCTTTGTCCTTCCCGGGGGGGTGGCAAACTATCTCCATACCAAATTTCATTTAAATCGTTTCAGTGGTTTAACCTTGCGTATGCTTAGTAGCAGATCTGCACCAGATTTAAGGCTATCTTTTTGTATTTTTTTTTAAATCTGTATCATTGGATTTATAGGAAACAGTTGAGACTAGAATGCACAATTTTTTTCACTTCCCGCATACTAAAGGTTAAGTGTGAAGAGGTATAAACAGACAGAGTTACCTACTTTTGAATTTGTAATATTAGTATGGATATGTACCTAAAGATGTATACTTTAACGACCAAATGGCTTTGTGATTAAGAGAACCTGACTACGAAGCTTGAGGTCTCGGGTTCGATTCCCGCGACGGGGCACATATTTGTACCTAAGTATGAAAAATACGAATGTTTGTTCTAGAGTCTTGGGTGTTTCGTAATTCATAATCTTCTTCTAATATATAAAAATCTCGTGTCACGGTGTTTTTTATCGAACTCCCCCGAAACGGCTCGACCGATTCTTATGAAATTTTTTCTCTATATTCGGTAGCTCTGAGAATAGGTCGTAGGCTACTATTCCACGCGTACGGGGTCGCGGGCAACAGCTCGGTTAGGGATAACTTTAAGTACTTCATGAGAATCTTCAGATTAAAATGTCTACGTAGTTTTATTTTATACGACTACAGCGAATTTAAAAGGGGACTTATTATATTGTTGACAACCGCTCGAAAGCAATCTTCGATAGTATTTTGCATAAATTTGCCATTTTCAAAAGGCATTGAACTAAATTAACAGTTTTACCCAGGAATAAAATTAAAATGATGCCAATGACCCCTTTCTGATAGAAGCGAAGGCTAATCGCGGGCAAGAATTCGGTGGCAACTTGTTACACCGAAGATGGCACGCGGTGGCATCGACCGGTCTCGGCTTTTTGCTCGCCACCTGCGCCATCGCAACTTCCCAACCTCAGTCATACAGCCAAATGCAACGAATGAGCATCGATCGCGCCTCGAGAACCGCGCGGGAATGAAATCGAACGTCTGAAATTTTAAAATTCGTTTTTCGAACTTTAACTTTTTTTCACAGTTCAAATTTAGTGTTTTGTTTTTATTTTTTAACTGTGGTAATATGAAGTTCTTTGGCAGCATCCCTAGTGTCGTGATGATGTCGCTGGTCTTATTGGCCAGTGCGCAAAGGTCGTCGAATAACCTGCATAGAGACCTCGGTAAGTAGAAAAAAAAATTGCTTAAGCATAAGAAATTATATTTCAGGTCAGAATATTAAAGCGTTTTACTTTCTATTTATAGATAAAAAAACAGGACTCAATGTAAACAAAATTTTCAAGATAGTTACTTTACCTACGTAAAGAAGAACACTAAATTATTCGAAACTTTATTCAACACTACCTACTCGTACTTACATACCTTACGCGCTCTATTTAAATTTAAACACAGTGTTACAGTTTCACTCAAAGTCTAAAAAATGCAACAACTTTGCAATGTTCACGTTATCATATATTTTTGAGACTTTACGATAGACACTTGATATGAATATTGCTTCACCCATAAATTTGACTCTACTACTACTAACTAATAGCTACTATAATTTAAATAAAGCGTGACAACAATCACATTGATTACATTAACACTCTGCACATAAATAGTAAATATAATTGAGCAGCGGATACGTCGGTTCAGTAAGACAATAGTTAATAGAAGGCTATAATGTAAATCATAGTGCCCTAGATACTTGATACCTACATTAGGTACTAACGTATATCCTAGAGCTGCTAATATTGCTTACTGTAAAAGGCACTTGTTAATAATTTATATATTTTTTATTTATTCGAGTACTTGTTTTGAATAGACCAATGATAAACATTTTGGAAACATAACAGTTTTTTTTAAATATTAGCAAGTCAAATTATCTTTGCTTCATAAATTCATAATTATTACAACTAAACACATTAGTCGTTACATTACTTAATGGTGTTACAGAAAATTCAATAACAGCGATGGGAAAAATATAGTACCTAAATCAAAACCCAAGCTGGAAACATGTAAGAGTGTACATATTACTAGCCGAAAAACAATGAATTAGCCCATAAAATAATAATTCCAAGACGCGACTCTATTAAAACACACTTTATTTCGGCCCTGAAAACCAAATTATTATTCAATTAAAAGCAAAATTAGTTTTTTAGCTGATTTAAAACAAGTAAATAGTTAGTCGATTGATTTGGCATAGAGGTGGTTAGTTACGAAGTATTGCCATGCAAAATCACAGAGAATCTTTTTTCGACAGTTAAGTTTCTTTTTTTTAAGGTTTTACGGCCTGGAAACTTTGTCCTTTAAGCCAGTTTAGTTTTAATTCGGTTTTAGTGTTGTCATCATCTTTATTTATTCGTATTTATTCATAAAATTATGTAAAAAGAAAAAATAATCACATGGCCAGTAAGTATTTACTCATATTGCAAGTAATTCCAATTATAAAGTGAAATTAATGCTAAACGGTGTTTTTTTACAATGTGATAATAAAATGTTGATCGTTTACCGGTTAACCTCTTAAGTAATACACATTTTCAATCGTCGAGCATCTGCGATACGACTTTTACTTTTTTCTGACACTGACAAGCTGTGGGTGCGATTTCTCTCGGAGCTATTTAACTAATCGATTATTTAAAAAAAACGAAATTATGTTTTCTGGAATGAAAATACCAAGAAATCGGGTAATATTTTTTTATAAAATTTATGATAAATATTTTGATGATGAAATATTTTATTTTGCAAATATTACCTACTTACCTACTTTTTAGGGTTCCGTGGTCAAAATGGCAAAAGCGAAACCGTCTGTCTATTTGTCTGTCCAAATGTCTGGTTAGCTCAGAGACTCATACTACCTACTAGAAAGCTGTGATTTGGCATAGGTCTACTAATAGTGTACCTACATAATAATCACCCAAACAGGTATAATAAAATTTGGAAAAAAACTATTTAGAACTACTGTTCTCCTATACCTACACAAAGAGAGTAATTTTTTTTTCTCGTCTTGCCTATGATGTAGAGTGTCGAGAATCTTAAAGTAACGCTGGTTTAGATAAAACATTTTTCGATTTGTGGATTTGTTTGCGAATTATTGAGCTTCTAAGTATATTTTTTTTGTTTAGTGCCAATTGTCTCCCCCCCCTTCTCAGCTTAAGAGTTTTTGTGAATACATGGAAAAATTCACAGCTAATATTATAGGTAAGTATAGAACTAATTCAAAAGGAGGATAATAGTCGATCAAATCGTAATATTGAATGCTTGTTGCATTTTAGTATAGAACTTTTTGCCACGAACGGTGAAACTTTGGAACCAGCTATTTCCGGACCGGTACAACTTGGGATCGTCAAATAACGAGCCTACTCTTTTCTCAAAGGGCCAGTAACGCATCCGTAACTCAACTTGTGTTGTGAGTGTGTTATGACCACAGTTTGCACAGCGTAAAAAACAAAAGCTGTCTCGCTTGACATAAAATTAGCGACTTCAAGTCAGCAAACTTAAGATTTATTTAAATGGGCCGAAAGTTTGCCAGGCGTCCCACACGCCAATGTAGTACAGACTTGGCTAAAAATGATTGGCCTTAGACCCTTAACTTTAGCCGTGTCCACAGATTAGAAGAGGTGTGAACAAAAAAAGCGTGTAAAAAGTGTAGATATGAACCCTCTGCACAATACAAGCTGCTAAAAAGTATCTTTGGTGTATAATTACTACGGAAATTATTAACACCTCAATGGTGCTCACGGTTATTTAATTGGTGAATTTTGGCTATTAGGTATACTAAGTGTTATAAACTCTATTATGTAAAATAAGAAAATCTGCCAAATAAACATTCTGCAAAAAAGTGCAATTGGAAAGTTTTTGACAAATTAGTTGTGCAAATTTGAATAAATTCAAAATTTGTTACATCAAGATGCAGAAGGCTTGTTTTAATAATTATCGGTATCTCTGTTTTTTAAAGAATATCTGAATACTTTTACGCCAGTAATTCACTAATAATTTATTTAAGCATTTGACGTTTAATTTTACTAAGCATTAAAATAGTCAAATTAACGTACCTAGGTAGTAAAAAAAACTGAAGTCCTTTTCTCAAACATTCCGTCGACATTTACTTTTTTTAAATCATAAGCTCACTCGCTTTCCGCCAATTCAGAAGTTGCCATTGCCTAAAGTAATTATAACATTTTATATCATTTTTTCTATCAAGCATACAGAGGATGTTTAACAGCTTTACAATTACAATAGAACACAATACAAAAAACATATTCTTTATTGAACACCAAAAGCTGAACTGTACAGTGAAATCACAAAAATAAAATAAAATTCAGTTAGAAAATAGGCGATAAGACTATCGTTAAAAAGCGATCTCTTCCTGACAGCCAATTACCTGGTAGAGAGGAGTAAATCGGCAATTCGGCTAAATGATTAATTTGGCAACTGTTTATTTTTTCTGAAACTGTATACTTTTCAGGATTGTTATAAAACAAACCTAACCTAACCCACAAGATAGTCCTGAAATATATCCTGAATAATTTACGGTTTCAGAAAAAAAATTGCCAAATTAAACATTTGCCAAATGAATCATTTTGCGAAATAATTTTCGCCGAAACGGCAGTTTAGGTACCCGCGGCAATTCATAAGGCTAGAGGCATTGTGCAAATATTGTAGTGTTTTGTTGCGTTCCCAAAATTAGATAACTTATATATCTGATTATCAAACAAAGCAAAAATAATTGGATTACTTTAGCAATAATAGGAAATAGCTTACATGGGATAATATCTATACGTGCGAAAGTACAGGGTTATTTGTAATTCACTAGCATCCTTTTAACCCTATACTCCTACCACTTAAACGAATGTTTTTGTTTTACGGCTTTTGTCATAACTTAATATTTTTGGTGTAACAGCGTTTTGAAAATTTGAGATTACCTCTTATTTTTACAATACTCTGTGTATTTGTATGGGGAAAAAAGTGCTTCATTTTAAAAAGGTCGTAAAACAAAAAACATTTGTTTGAGTGATAGGAATTCAGGGTTAAGAGGATGTCAGTGAATTACAAATAACCCTGTATGGTGATCGTTTTCCATCAGGTGACCCGTCTGCTCGTTTGCCACCTCTTATATAAAAAAAAAATATGTAGTATTATTATCTAAGCAACGTGCGAAGTGCCGTAACTTTAGAGAAAGAGTTCATTAAACACTGAATAATTTTAACTATAACGTGCTACCACTATATTTTGGAAAAAAGAAATATAAAAATTATGCAATATTTGCTTGCACTTATAAATTAATCCTACCTACTTAATAGGTCATGATCATGATTCATGATTGTTCGCATCTCTCCCCTGTGGAAGAAAAAAGTTAAGTGTCCATTATCATCATCATCATCCCAGCCTATATACGTCCTGCTGCAGGGCACAGGCCTCCTCTCAGAATGAGAAGGCTTGGGCCGTAGTCCCCACTCCGGCCCAGTGCGGATTGGGAACTTCACATACACCATTGAATTTCTTCTCAGGTGTATTTTTTTTTTTTTTTTTTTTTTTTTATGATATAGGGGGCAAACGAGCAGACGGATCACCTGATGGTAAACGATTACCGTCGCCCATGGACACCTGCGACACCAAAAGAGTCACAAGTGCGTTGCCGGCCTTTTAGGTGTATGCAGGTTTCCTCACGATGTTTTCCTTCACCGTAAAACTCATGGTAAATTACAAATGTAATTTCGCACATAGATTCCGAAAAACTGAGAGGTCTTTAAAATAACTCAGTATTTTTCGTTATACTTAATATTAATCACTTGTTTTTGTTTTTCATAGTAACTCGACCAATTATTGGATGAATTATTATGAACAACCCAAATTTCAAAATTAAAAAAAAAATCTTGAACGGATAATCGTGATCTATCAACGATACTGAATCACGTATCAAAAATTGTGCACTGATTAAAAAATTATCCTATATATTAGATTAGATTTTATTACGTGCTTCCCTTAATTATATAAATACGCAAGTAGACCAGATTCATGCAGTGTTGTTATAACATGTAACTAATTATGATGATTATGACATCATTTTTCGGCTCGTAAGCAAAGAGGTGCTAGGTTCCGTCCTCTCGAAAGCGACGCATGGAGAAAGTTGTCTCACCTCTACTTAGCTGTAATTATTATACAAATATATAATTTGACGTTCCGCCTCGAGGAATTTAAGATTCGACGAACACGCTGTCCCGTTCGTTAGCGGTAAGAGCGAAAGTGTCAATCGATGTTGACTATTATGATATAAGGATATTGCGACATATGGCAGTAGCTTAATTTAGGCTATTTGCTATTGTTTCTGTCTAAGATAGCCTTATTAGCCGAATACTTAGAGTTCAAGTAAGTAGGTAATGTCGGATTGTCAATATTGACAATGTATTATAGCTTTCGTAAAACGTGCGATATAAAGCTATGTCTAAATTGCTGTAACGCTGCGTGTTATCGCCGAAGTCCGGCCGAAACTAGTATTCTGCATTTGAAACCGTAACCCAATTTCGGTTTCGGTAAAGTTTCAGTCTAAATCGAAACCTTTACTTGATTTGAGGGAGATCCTTGTGTAACTATATTTTTTAAACTTAAGTAGGTACCTTCTTTTTTAACTTTTGTAAACTACTGACTACTTTAACATTTTGTAGCAGTAAAATACTGTATAGTCGGGGTAAGAACATTTTCGTCACTTTTCGACCGTAACTCGTTGATACAGAGTCGAAAGTGACGAACCTTGTCTTACCCCGACTATGCAATACATCACATACACATAGTTACATAGCACATGCACCTTAAAACGCATATCGCACTGCAACGCAAAATGAATTGAGTTACAAGTTAAGTATGAAGTATCTTTTTCTATTTATTTTTTTATTTTCTTCAACTTCATTTTTTTTATTACTTTTACGGTCATCCCGTGAAACCATATATTTCAAACTAAATACAAACTGAAATATAGATGCACAGAAAAAACCCCAGAAAAAAGACCAATGCTGGGAATCGAACCCAGGTCCTCAGCGTTCCGTGCTGCGTGCTTACCCCTACACCATCACTGGTCTAGAAGTTAGCGACGAATCTTTCCCATACATCGTACACTTCAGTCTGTTATAATCACATTTAGGCAGTGATAAAGCGCATCTATGTTATGCCCTCTACCGAGAGACTTCAACACTCCTTCGGAGCTACCCGCTCACCTGGACCAAGAGATGGCGCTACTAGGCCAACTTTTACAAGAAAAGTAAAAGTCTTGTATGTAAATGAAGTTGAAGAAAATAAAAAAATAAATAGAAAAAGATACTTCATACTTAACTTGTAAAAGTTGGCCTAGTAGCGCCATCTCTTGGTCCAGGTGAGCGGGTAGCTCCGAAGGAGTGTTGAAGTCTCTCGGTAGAGGGCATAACATAGATGCGCTTTATCACTGCCTAAATGTGATTATAACAGACTGAAGTGTACGATGTATGGGAAAGATTCGTCGCTAACTTCTAGACCAGTGATGGTGTAGGGGTAAGCACGCAGCACGGAACGCTGAGGACCTGGGTTCGATTCCCAGCATTGGTCTTTTTTCTGGGGTTTTTTCTGTGCATCTATATTTCAGTTTGTATTTAGTTTGAAATATATGAATTAAGTTGTTACGAGACATTAATATCGACTGTCGGCATCGGCGAGAGTGGTGGACCCATGCACGACGCGGATTGCTATTGAACGCCGCACGAAAATCTATGAACCAAAACCGAAATTGAAGGTTCGACCGGACACTAGTTACCGCCCTAAGATTTACCGGCTTTTCTGTAGTAAAATTTGGCTATTCTTGTCGAAACTCTGCGGAATGCTCAATGTGGGTTTTGATCTGTGATTGCTTTTTCTTTTCTGCCTTTTCCCTTTTGTAACAGTGAAGATAAAATCAAGATAATTATTTTTTAAATTATCAATAACGCCATTGAGGGTGCATTTTCTTAATAACGTTGTGAAAATACCTTAAATACCATTTGAAAGTGGGCAAAAACTTTGTTAAATGTGAATTTTATTTTCAAAACTTCGCAAAATTTTTAGTCAAACGGTACGGTAGTTTTGTAGCAATACACTTTACACTACTTCGGAATGGTATGTACATTATGTGATAATAATCGACTCCCTCTACTGAACGAAATCAAGGAATGAAATTATCGTCTTGCGCAATAATTAATAGTACCTGGTCAACCGAGCTCTGCTCGGGCTGAAACTCGGTACCAAGCGTTTTCCCAAATCGTTGGAGCCGTTTCCAAGATCCTGATTGTATATACAATAATTGTTCGTTTAAAGGTACTAGATTAGATAGATTAATTTGTGTAGAAATAGAAATAGAGGTGATGAGGAATAAAAGTTAAAAGGTCCAATTTAGCCCTACCATACATGAACGAAGTGTTCATATTGAAAACAACCTAAGTAATGCCTTTTAATTTTCTCATACATGTGTAACAAAAATCTGACAAGATTCCACCGAACTTTAGTACACACAAAAGGCTTGTTTCACCATTTACATTGACGAGCAGAAATAACGAGTCACTTTCACGTTCAACTTGTACAAAAAAGTAACTCGATGCTATTGCTTGACAGCATACTTGATAGGCATAAGATAACCCCATTGTTATCTCAACATACACATTTAAATTTGGTTCTCATAATTTTAATGAGCATTTAAATGTTTGAGCTTTAAATAAGAATGACAAGGAGTTGTCGACAAGTCCCGATACAATCAGTATCAGTTAATAGTGGCTACTAAATCGTACGAAGGTTTTCTACGTGATTTTATCGTGAGATGTGATGCCGAAAGTAGATATCAGATCATAAAAGGCACTTCAAATGTTTTCTAAAGTGTTGTAGAGTAAATTAATTTTCTCTCTTAATTACCTAAGGGGCTATTAAACAATACAAATAAGTGTTATAAAATACACACTACAACTTACACATTATAACATCTGGGGTCACAACTTTTACTTTTTACTCTTTTTAGGGTTCCGTAGTTAACTAGGAACCCTTATAGTTTCGCCATGTCTGTCCGTCTGTCTGACTGATACTGTTAGTACTAGAAAGCTGTAATTTGGCATGAATATATATACCAGTCACGCCGACAAAGTGATTAAATAAAAAAAACTAAAAAAAAATTTTTTAGGGTACCTCCCATAGACGTAAAGTGGGGGTGATTTTTTTCTTCTCGACTAACCCTATAGTCTGGGGTATCATTGGATAGCTATTTGAAAATAAATAGGGGTTTGCTAAAACTATTTTTACATAAAGTGAATATTTTCGGAGATATTCACTCCGAAAGTTCAAAATAATGTGTCCCCCTCTAACTTTTGAACCGCACGTCTAAAAAATATGAAAAAAATCACGTAAGTTAAACTTAATAAAAGCTTTCTAGGAAAATTATTTTCAACTTAATCAGTTCAGCAGTTTTTAAGTTTTTGTAAAAAAATATTTCTAAACTATGATTGTAATTTAACCGCCATTGCAAGCATTTTTTTTTCTTTAAGTACATAATAATATAAGATCACGCTAACAGTATCTTTCAAATAAAAAAATATATTACATCTGAAAAACAATCAACATACATACTAGTTCTAGTAGACTGCAGATTAGTTACCCAATTCGCCGATAAATGGCGCTGTACCGCCGACGTTGGGTGGGATCAAATCAAACACATTAATAAAGTAAGTATGCAAAGATTTTTTCGTACCTGCTACGGAACCCTATCTTGGGCGTGTCCCACACGCACTTGGCCGGTTTTTTTTTTTAACAGATGCAGTGCGTTAGACCTACGCGAAGCATCTTAATGAGCTATTTTATTGCCAGTGTCAACGAACAACCAAGTGGTATAGTAAATTCTAGATCATACGTACATTCTTATAAGTATTAATTATAAACGCTATTATACAATACGTATTTACTAGAAATACAGACATTAGTGGCAATCATTATTGTAAATGTTTAAGTGTTTGCAATATTTTGCAAGATCCCGTTGCAATCTTGTAGTTTGTGAAATTACAATTACACATTAAATTGTACAAACACAGGGTAATTAAATAAATCTAGAGCATTCATAATCATGGAGCTTGAAACTCTAAATTTTGTAACGTAGGTATGGAAAATTCTAATTAAAAGAAAAGAGCTGGGCATAAAAAAATACTTCGACTAAAGTATCACACGTCTTAAAAAGAAAAAAAAATTGAACCCGCATTTCATAGTTTGCCGCGTCTCCTTACTACTTTCTTCTTCTTTGTCGGTATAACTCTTGACAGAGTGGTCGTGGTCATCACTTCAGGTGTTGGTGGCAAGCTTCACAACACGCCGCCACTCAGGGTGACCGTTTGTGGCAGATTTCTGCCATTTTGGCAGATTTAGCCCTTAAATTTTTACTCTGGCAGAATAAGCTGACGATTTGAAAACGTGGCAGAATTTGGCAGATTCCAAAGAAACCCTTCTTGTATTTGAAGTACAAATAGAAAACTTAGAAATTTCTGTCTTATCAGTTAGTTTTGTTTTTTTTTTTACTTATTTAATATGATATTATTTTATTTAAGTACTGAAATAAAACGAAAATAGTGAAAAAAATTGCAAAATTAAGGGTGCGCGGGTGCGTTGTCGGCCCTTAATAGTGTTGCAAGTGAAAAAATATTGTGAAATATTTTGAATTAAATAAAAAAAAACCTTTTTATTTATATAAACTCATTTCCTTTCACTTGGAGACTGTAAAAAGATGGCATATTTATTGGTATTTTCTGGAGTCAAGTAAATTGACAGATTTTGGCAGATTTTTGGGCCCGCCTTGGGCAGATTCGCTGTTTTTGAACCGGATAAAGCTTAGTTTACAAACTAACGCATTTCATATTACCGCTTTATTCGGCTGGGAGTGCGATTTATTTGTGTGATGAGCACGAATATTTGTTCCTGGGTTATGGATGTTTTCTATGTATTTAAGTATTTATTTATCTATATAAGTATGTTTATCGTCGTCTAGTACCCATAGTACAAGCTTAGCTTAGTTTGGGACTAGATCGATTTGTGTAAGATTGTCCCCTAATATTTATTTATTTATTTAAATGAGCTTTAAGATGAAGGAAAATATGGCGAGGAAACCTGCACACACCAGCGAAAAAATAATGTTGTGTGTAAAGTTCCCAATCCGTACTGAGCCCGCGTGGAAACTACAGCTCAAGCTCTCACTGTGAGGATTTAATGCGTAAACTACCAATATGGTAGTTCCACGACTACTTCCGACCGGATCGGATTTATTCCGAAACCAACCCTTACTATACAACGTGTCTCTACTCTCTGGGCAAAGACCGAAATCCTGAGTAGAGTTCCTTCCTCAGGAATGTTCTACTTTTGTAAAATTCTTAGATTATAAAAAAAAATGACTTTTTACCCGACTGCGAAGAAGGAAGGGACATGAAGTGACATTAAATCCCATGCAGCCACTGACTCCCATGCCTCCGACTGCATTTTATCGTTGCGTTAAATTTTGAAAGACTGCCATCGACGTGTTTTAAATTCGTTTCAAATGTTTAGTTTTTTTTTAGATTTCTTTCATTGAGTTCAGTTAGCTTTTTATTGTTATTGAACTTTTTTATTTTGTTTCCACCTTTTCAGTATTTCTGCAGGAGGGTTTTTGATTTTTTTAATTTATTATTTTATTTACACCGCAGTCGGGTTTTTAGATTTTTTTAATTACTTTTTTATTTCTTCAAAATACAATTACCTAATACCCACAAAGAAATCAAGAATAAGTAGGAACATACTGTATCAGTTGTTCGCAAAGAGTTTTGCGGTTCAGAGGTTGATCCCAGTTGAAATACAACTATGTATCTATAGGTAGATACATACAGATTATTCCAAAGTATTAAATCTTAAAATCAGACATTTTTCCGTTAATACGGTGGCACTTGGTGCGAGGCTTTGTACTTTACAGAGCTTAGAAATAAATACCCTAATCAACACGTCCTATTCGTCTACGTCCAGAGGGTAGAGATACGTTATATAATAGGTACTAGATAATAATACCAAAGGTATGTCCCTATTTGTGTCACCTTGAAAGCCTCTCGTACATTTAGCAAGTTCATCGATAAGCAAAGGTCATACACATACGCTGGAAGACAAAAGTGACTTACCATTACCTGACCTTCTCTTTCGACCTTCCATAGACAAATGAAGATCGCCCGATACCGAACACCACGTAGGAAAGAATCGCTATATTAATAGAGATTAGATCACCTTGTGGCAGCTTTTGTTAATGACCAGTGCCTTAGGCTTTGGAATGACAAATGAATAATGAATAATTATACCATTTTGATTGTGTTAGCGTATCAGTTACGCCTTTTTGCACCTTTAATTGTAGCTCTGGGATAGCTTATGTATTTCAACCATCAATAGTTAAATATTTTGCTCCTGTACGGTTACGGACTTAAATTGATGACCCAATTGCCACTGTACGTATTTTGGCCGTGTAATGCAAATCGGGTTTAGCCCCTTATACTCGTATATCCTGATTTGCATTATACGGCTAAAATACGAACAGTAGCAAGCATTAAAGTCCGTGACCGTACCATAAAAATTACAAGTGCTGCAAATCGATATAATTATTAAATAACTCATACAAAAAAGCGACAATTATGTAGAATTGTAGCATTTGTAACGTTTGTGGCACAGGAGCCTGGTTACAGTATTTCTATCTATTTGTTTTTCTAGATAACTTGTAGGTACCTACTTTACTTAGCTTGACATTATAACCCACTTCAACTGCACTTTTCATCACGTATATAAGATAGGGATCAGTTTTATGTAAAAAAATAGCGCCGAAACAACAGGACAGATTTGGATGAAATTTGCTATGTAGGTACCTAATTGGATCTCTGGAACAACACATAGGCTACTTTTTATTCCAATTTTTCCAAGGGAAAGGAAGACATGCATATAAAATCCCGAAATTTCAACCGTTGAATCTAGAGACATGCAATGTGCACGGGTATTTACAGCGGAAAATCAGACAAACTGCTAGACTGTGGAATCGATTACCCACCTCCATTAGGCAATCTCCTTCCGTGGTGTCGTTCAGGGAAGCTTTGAAGAAGATGTGGCTCACACCATCACTTTAATATATTGAGAACACTGCTTATTTATTATATGTATTTTGCATATATATGTTGTATATGGTAGTATATTTTTATTAGGTTTCTTTATATTATGAGTTTATGTATTGTATTTACTAAAAGTTGTATTGTAGCCTTTGCTTTGTCCGACTGTATTATTTTGACTTACTCTTTGTCGGTCCCTTACTAAATGCTCCTTTCATCCACTCAAGGGTTGACTGGTAGAGATCCCTTGAAGGGATAAGTTCGCCTTTGTACATACATTTCAACGGTTGTCAATAATGTATTTCTTTTTTTCCTTATTTTTGTACAATAAAGAGTTTACATACATACATACATACAATGATGTAACTTTTGGGAACTGCAAATGGAGTAAGGCTAAAATACTTAGGCAGTGTATTTTTATAAAAGAACTTGCCCTTACCATTATTCCATTCTAAACATGCGAACATCTAATTCTTAGTATTTAGTGTCAAAAATAAAGTTTAACATCGCGTGACTTATTCAATCTAGATTGCTTAAGTTTTAAATTTTAGCCTTGAGTTATGCTTCTTTTAACAGTGAGATGCCGTCAGGTGTGATTTTCGCAATGTAGGTCGCAAATCTAAAAACCAAAGCTTAATAAGTATTGATAACCCGAACATATCGTAACGAACACGTTCCTTATGTCGACAGGAATTTCAATATTGACCTTTGGCTTAGTGTATACAAAGCTGTTTCTGAATAGTTCTGTATAAAAGAAGCCAGAGTGCTAGAGTACTCTGCCAGATTACTGCCAGAGTAGAGAGTAGAGTAGGTAGAGTAGAGAGCTGGCTATCCTAGCTTGACAAATTAGCCTCGTGTATCGCGAACTTGCGTATTTACTCAGATTCGACTTTCTTCTGCCACAGATTTCATACTTATTTAAGTTATTTGAACAGAACAATTAACGCAAAGACAACCTCGTGCGTCCAAGAGCTGCCACTTGCTTCTGGATCCATCCGGGATGAAAAGCAGCATTTGGGCTTGTGTACCTATCCTGGCGTTACTAGTGTTTTAGTTAGTAAGGAATTTTGCCTTTCCGAAATTGTTTTAGCGTATTTTTTTTAGTGCATTAATTCAAATACAAATAATACAAATACAAATATTTTATTTAGCCAAAAAAATGCTTATTTCTACCACAGTTTCTACTTACATATTACACTGACTGCAATATACTGACATTGGCACACACAATTTAGGCCAATTGACCTAGCTAGTCACAAAGTAAGGAAAGCTAGTGTTATGGATACTATGCAACGGATATACATACATACATGTAAAACATATGAAACGTTCAAGACTCGAGAATAAACTTTCGTATTTTTCATACATAATATCTGCCCGACACTTTTCCTCAGTATTAACACTTTGAAGGACACTGCGCCTATAGGCGTCCAAATATATAACTTAACAACGCTCAATTGAAAGTAATGACCGTCGATCAATGTGTTAAGGTATAGTTGATCGTTCTAGCTTCTAGATTTTCGAGAAAGGCACTTTCTCCTTGCCCTAGTAAATGTTGTAGAGCAACAATAACAGAACCATAGACAATAATATATTACAGATAATTCAAATATCACGCGTACAGTCAAAGGTATGTTTTATTTTCATAGAGCACGCAAAGCCCACGGTCAACATTTTTAAGAATTACCGTTCCAAACGCTAAGGGCAAGATTTAATAAATTCGGTCATTAGGCTGTATCATTGTATTGTATTGTATTGTATTTAAGAATTACCGTTCCAAACGCTAAGGGCAAGATTTAATAAATTCGGTCATTAGGCTGTATCATTGTATTGTATTGTATTGTATTTAAGAATTACCGTTCCAAACGCTAAGGGCAAGATTTAATAAATTCGGTCATTAGGCTGTATCATTGTATTGTATTGTATTGTATTTAAGAATTACCGTTCCAAACGCTAAGGGCAAGATTTAATAAATTCGGTCATTAGGCTGTATCATTGTATTGTATTGTATTGTATTTAAGAATTACCGTTCCAAACGCTAAGGGCAAGATTTAATAAATTCGGTCATTAGGCTGTATCATTGTATTGTATTGTATTGTATTTAAGAATTACCGTTCCAAACGCTAAGGGCAAGATTTAATAAATTCGGTCATTAGGCTGTATCATTGTATTGTATTGTATTGTATTTAAGAATTACCGTTCCAAACGCTAAGGGCAAGATTTAATAAATTCGGTCATTAGGCTGTATCATTGTATTGTATTGTATTGTATTTAAGAATTACCGTTCCAAACGCTAAGGGCAAGATTTAATAAATTCGGTCATTAGGCTGTATCATTGTATTGTATTGTATTGTATTTAAGAATTACCGTTCCAAACGCTAAGGGCAAGATTTAATAAATTCGGTCATTAGGCTGTATCATTGTATTGTATTGTATTGTATTTAAGAATTACCGTTCCAAACGCTAAGGGCAAGATTTAATAAATTCGGTCATTAGGCTGTATCATTGTATTGTATTGTATTGTATTTAAGAATTACCGTTCCAAACGCTAAGGGCAAGATTTAATAAATTCGGTCATTAGGCTGTATCATTGTAATGTATTGTATTGTATTTAAGAATTACCGTTCCAAACGCTAAGGGCAAGATTTAATAAATTCGGTCATTAGGCTGTATCATTGTATTGTATTGTATTGTATTTAAGAATAACCGTTCCAAACACTAAGGGCAAGATTTAATAAATTCGGTCATTAGGCTGTATCATTGTATTGTATTGTATTGTATTTAAGAATTACCGTTCCAAACGCTAAGGGCAAGATTTAATAAATTCGGTCATTAGGCTGTATCATTGTATTGTATTGTATTGTATTTAAGAATTACCGTTCCAAACGCTAAGGGCAAGATTTAATAAATTCGGTCATTAGGCTGTATCATTGTATTGTATTTAAGAATTACCGTTCCAAACGCTAAGGGCAAGATTTAATAAATTCGGTCATTAGGCTGTATCATTGTATTGTATTGTATTATATTTAAGAATTACCGTTCCAAACGCTAAGGGCAAGATTTAATAAATTCGGTCATTAGGCTGTATCATTGTATTGTATTGTATTGTATTTAAGAATTACCGTTCCAAACGCTAAGGGCAAGATTTAATAAATTCGGTCATTAGGCTGTATCATTGTAATGTATTGTATTGTATTTAAGAATTACCGTTCCAAACGCTAAGGGCAAGATTTAATAAATTCGGTCATTAGGCTGTATCATTGTATTGTATTGTATTGTATTTAAGAATAACCGTTCCAAACACTAAGGGCAAGATTTAATAAATTCGGTCATTAGGCTGTATCATTGTATTGTATTGTATTGTATTTAAGAATTACCGTTCCAAACGCTAAGGGCAAGATTTAATAAATTCGGTCATTAGGCTGTATCATTGTATTGTATTGTATTGTATTTAAGAATTACCGTTCCAAACGCTAAGGGCAAGATTTAATAAATTCGGTCATTAGGCTGTATCATTGTATTGTATTTAAGAATTACCGTTCCAAACGCTAAGGGCAAGATTTAATAAATTCGGTCATTAGGCTGTATCATTGTATTGTATTGTATTATATTTAAGAATTACCGTTCCAAACGCTAAGGGCAAGATTTAATAAATTCGGTCATTAGGCTGTATCATTGTATTGTATTGTATTGTATTTAAGAATTACCGTTCCAAACGCTAAGGGCAAGATTTAATAAATTCGGTCATTAGGCTGTATTTTTTTTTTTTTTTTTTTTTTTATGATATAGGGGGCAAACGAGCAGACGGATCGCCTGATGGTAAACGATTACCGTCGCCCATGGACACCTGCGACACCAAAAGAGTCACAAGTGCGTTGCCGGCCTTTTAGGTAGGAGTACGCTCTTTTTTTGAAAGCTTGAAGGTCATATCGGTCCGGGAATACCGCAGCAGGAACCTCATTCCAGAGCTTTGCTATGCGAGGCAGGAAATTTCTGGAAAAACGCACAGTAGAAGACAACCAACCATCCAGATGGTGAGGATGGAAGTGTTGTCGCGTAGGGCGGTGGCGGAAGGATGCGGCAGGGATCAACCCGAATAACTCCTCGGAGCACTCTCCGTTGTACATGCGATAGAAGATGCACAGTGAAGCTACATCTCTACGCAGCGCCAAGGAATCAAGCCCATCAGAAGTTCGTTGGCAGCCGACTATTCGAGTCGCTCTCCGTTGTATGCGATCCAGAGGGAGAAGCTGGTACCGGGGAGCCCCCGCCCACAGATGAGAGCAGTATTCCATATGTGGGCGAACCTGCGCCTTATAAAGCTGAAGGCGGTGGGCTGGAGTGAAATACCGTCTCGATCTGTTGAGCACGCCGAGCTTCTTCGAGGCTAATTTAGCCTTACTCTCCAAGTGGTCGCGGAACTGGACTTCACTCGAGATGTCAATACCAAGGATTCCGATACTGGCTGTGGTAGCAAGGGGAGTGCCTTCGAAAAGAGGTGACGCGACAAACGCAGACTTTTTTGCGGTAAACGCGCAAACCTGTGTCTTAGTGGGGTTAAAACGGACTAAATTAAGTCGACCCCATTCTGAAACTTCTTTTAGGGAAGTCTCAATTTCAGACACAAGTTTGTTTCGGCACTCTTTAACGTTTACCCGAGAAATACCGGCGCGGCCGGTGTAAGAGGCATCAACCGTACTATCATCCGCATAACAGTGAATGCCGCCGGATGGCAGCATATCATTGACATGCAGAAGGAAGAGTGTAGGCGATAGCACACAGCCTTGAGGGACACCAGCATTCACAGACATGGAATCAGAGCATGAAATCATCAAAATCATCTGAATCTGTATCATTGTATTGTATTGTATTGTATTTAAGAATTACCGTTCCAAACGCTAAGGGCAAGATTTAATAAATTCGGTCATTAGGCTGTATCATTGTATTGTATTGTATTGTATTTAAGAATTACCGTTCCAAACGCTAAGGGCAAGATTTAATAAATTCGGTCAGTAGGCTGTATCATTGTATTGTATTGTATTGTATTTAAGAATTACCGTTCCAAACGCTAAGGGCAAGATTTAATAAATTCGGTCATTAGGCTGTATCATTGTATTGTATTGTATTGTATTTAAGAATTACCGTTCCAAACGCTAAGGGCAAGATTTAATAAATTCGGTCATTAGGCTGTATCATTGTATTGTATTGTATTGTATTTAAGAATTACCGTTCCAAACGCTAAGGGCAAGATTTAATAAATTCGGTCATTAGGCTGTATCATTGTATTGTATTGTATTGTATTTAAGAATTACCGTTCCAAACGCTAAGGGCAAGATTTAATAAATTCGGTCAGTAGGCTGTATCATTGTATTGTATTGTATTGTATTTAAGAATTACCGTTCCAAACGCTAAGGGCAAGATTTAATAAATTCGGTCATTAGGCTGTATCATTGTATTGTATTGTATTGTATTTAAGAATTACCGTTCCAAACGCTAAGGGCAAGATTTAATAAATTCGGTCATTAGGCTGTATCATTGTATTGTATTGTATTGTATTTAAGAATTACCGTTCCAAACGCTAAGGGCAAGATTTAATAAATTCGGTCATTAGGCTGTATCATTGTATTGTATTGTATTGTATTTAAGAATTACCGTTCCAAACGCTAAGGGCAAGATTTAATAAATTCGGTCATTAGGCTGTATCATTGTATTGTATTGTATTGTATTTAAGAATTACCGTTCCAAACGCTAAGGGCAAGATTTAATAAATTCGGTCATTAGGCTGTATCATTGTATTGTATTGTATTGTATTTAAGAATTACCGTTCCAAACGCTAAGGGCAAGATTTAATAAATTCGGTCATTAGGCTGTATCATTGTATTGTATTGTATTGTATTTAAGAATTACCGTTCCAAACGCTAAGGGCAAGATTTAATAAATTCGGTCATTAGGCTGTATCATTGTATTGTATTGTATTGTATTTAAGAATTACCGTTCCAAACGCTAAGGGCAAGATTTCATAAATTCGGTCATTAGGCTGTATTTTTGTATTGTATTGTATTGTATTTAAGAATTACCGTTCCAAACGCTAAGGGCAAGATTTAATAAATTCGGTCATTAGGCTGTATCATTGTATTGTATTGTATTGTATTTAAGAATTACCGTTCCAAACGCTAAGGGCAAGATTTAATAAATTCGGTCATTAGGCTGTATCATTGTATTGTATTGTATTGTATTTAAGAATTACCGTTCCAAACGCTAAGGGCAAGATTTAATAAATTCGGTCATTAGGCTGTATCATTGTATTGTATTGTATTGTATTTAAGAATTACCGTTCCAAACGCTAAGGGCAAGATTTAATAAATTCGGTCATTAGGCTGTATCATTGTATTGTATTGTATTGTATTGTATTTAAGAATTACCGTTCCAAACGCTAAGGGCAAGATTTAATAAATTCGGTCATTAGGCTGTATCATTGTATTGTATTGTATTGTATTTAAGAATTACCGTTCCAAACGCTAAGGGCAAGATTTAATAAATTCGGTCATTAGGCTGTATCATTGTATTGTATTGTATTGTATTTAAGAATTACCGTTCCAAACGCTAAGGGCAAGATTTAATAAATTCGGTCATTAGGCTGTATCATTGTATTGTATTGTATTGTATTTAAGAATTACCGTTCCAAACGCTAAGGGCAAGATTTAATAAATTCGGTCATTAGGCTGTATCATTGTATTGTATTGTATTGTATTTAAGAATTACCGTTCCAAACGCTAAGGGCAAGATTTAATAAATTCGGTCATTAGGCTGTATCATTGTATTGTATTGTATTGTATTTAAGAATTACCGTTCCAAACGCTAAGGGCAAGATTTAATAAATTCGGTCATTAGGCTGTATCATTGTATTGTATTGTATTGTATTTAAGAATTACCGTTCCAAACGCTAAGGGCAAGATTTAATAAATTCGGTCATTAGGCTGTATCATTGTATTGTATTGTATTGTATTTAAGAATTACCGTTCCAAACGCTAAGGGCAAGATTTCATAAATTCGGTCATTAGGCTGTATTTTTGTATTGTATTGTATTGTATTTAAGAATTACCGTTCCAAACGCTAAGGGCAAGATTTAATAAATTCGGTCATTAGGCTGTATCATTGTATTGTATTGTATTGTATTTAAGAATTACCGTTCCAAACGCTAAGGGCAAGATTTAATAAATTCGGTCATTAGGCTGTATCATTGTATTGTATTGTATTGTATTTAAGAATTACCGTTCCAAACGCTAAGGGCAAGATTTAATAAATTCGGTCATTAGGCTGTATCATTGTATTGTATTGTATTGTATTTAAGAATTACCGTTCCAAACGCTAAGGGCAAGATTTAATAAATTCGGTCATTAGGCTGTATCATTGTATTGTATTGTATTGTATTTAAGAATTACCGTTCCAAACGCTAAGGGCAAGATTTAATAAATTCGGTCATTAGGCTGTATCATTGTATTGTATTGTATTGTATTTAAGAATTACCGTTCCAAACGCTAAGGGCAAGATTTAATAAATTCGGTCATTAGGCTGTATCATTGTATTGTTGATCGAAGGCTGTGGCAGACGAAAAACTCAACTGAGGGAGAAAAATCGAGATTTTAGCAAAAATGTCAATATCTCGAAAAACTAAAAGATTTTCACTAAACCTAAAATGTGATATTCTGGTGGGTAATTAGTAAGTCTATCAGCTCTTAAGGGGTTATCGTAGGTTTCTGGGACACCCTGTATATTCTTTTCCGAAAACAAATTGAACAAATTAATGGAATATCCCATAAAAGAAACAAGGTTTTTTCGGTGCCGTTCGTTCGGTATCTAGTAGGGTACAGAACTGTTTTTTTTACACAGTTAGTTGTGGAACAAACTATCGCGGAAGTTAATGGTTTTCCTAATTAAGTCGAGGATTGACTGTATGTATTGTTGTCTTAACTGCTATAGCTCCATTCTTCGGTTTTCTCACCAACTTTACCACCTACCTAAGCTATTTGTGTTATAGAACAATGAAAAGAAAAAAAAAAAGCTTAAGAAAAATAAATACAAAGGTCTTGGCTCTGAATACAACTTTGTTCCATTCGGGGTTGAGACCTTTGGTCCGTGGGGCTCCAGCGCAAAAAGTCTTTACAAAGATATTTGTAAACGGCTTTGTGACACTACAGGAGACCAAAGAGCTGGCAGCTACCTCGCACAACGTATCAGCATTGCTATACAGCGAGGTAATGCTGCCAGTGTCTTTGTGACACTACAGGAGACCAAAGAGCTGGCAGCTACCTCGCACAACGTATCAGCATTGCTATACAGCGAGGTAATGCTGCCAGTGTCTTTGTGACACTACAGGAGACCAAAGAGCTGGCAGCTACCTCGCACAACGTATCAGCATTGCTATACAGCGAGGTAATGCTGCCAGTGTCTTTGTGACACTACAGGAGACCAAAGAGCTGGCAGCTACCTCGCACAACGTATCAGCATTGCTATACAGCGAGGTAATGCTGCCAGTGTCTTTGGGTCCATGCCGCAGGGGAACCTTTTGTTAATTTTATTTAGTTTTAGTTTAAGTTAGTTTTATTTTATTTTATTTATAGTTATAGTATTAATTTATTATTGTTATTTTTTCTTAATATTTATATGTGTTTAATAACCGCATTAGAACAATGAAAATGTACATTCTGTTTTGAACATAACCATCTAATATCTTTATTTTTATTTTTTATTACTTATTATGTGCTCTGTACGTGCAAGATTTTAGTTCTTGCAAAGTTAGTAGGTATATTAAGGTAAACGTACCAATGCTCGACACCTCAACGCCCAGTAGATGACACCCATCTGTCACCTCTCTTACAATGACATAAGATTGAAGGTGCCATGTATTAGGTCACTGTCGCGCACAGGGACGTTTACCTTATTTTGCAAGTCTTCTAGTAGTTGAATTCACTTGAAATTAAATAATTCTAGAAATGGTGAATCATTTTGTGTGTACCTGTTGTTATGATCCGTTTCCCTTCCCAGCCTCTTTTTTTCTTTTAAAAAACATGAATTAAATATATTTTTTTAACTAAAACTTTTCACCATAGCACTAGCTTCTAACAGGTACGTGTAAAATAACTCCATAAAAAAAGCTGTCTAAAAAAATCGTTGCGTAAGTCAGCTGTATGAAAACACATTCCTAAAATTCTATTGAGCTTTTGAGATTCCCGGGAAAACATTATCTGCACTTTTAAAGCACTACGAGGTCATCAGTATTTCATACAAATACCAAGACCACCAAACACATGAAACGCGACCATATTCAAAAATACGCACCAAATTGCAGAATCAGTCGCAATTAAACGAGCATCTAGTGCAAGCCGGGCTGCACTTTTCAAGGCAAACTTTGTATGTAATATCGAAATTGCAACGTTGCAAGTTACAAGTAATAGCGAATTTGGGATTTTTTTTTATTTTGTTGTCCGTTTAGACTTTTTTTTAATTTGGAAAATTTTATGTGATTTCTGCTCAGAATCACGAGATTTTTCGATCCTATTAGGAGAAAAAAAAAAATGTCCCAAAATCTAATGTAAAAAAATCTCGTGTCACGGTGTTTGCTGACGAACTCCTCCTAAACGGCTTGACCAATTTTTATCAATTTTTTTATGTATATGGGCATTTTCAGAAAAAAGTGTACCCTGTACTTTTTTTAAAAACCTAACAAATTTTGGGTTATTTCTACTCAGAATTACAAGCTCTGTCGATTTAAGCAATAAAAAAAGCGTCCCTCCTTTAATTGTCAGTTTTGTGACGCAGTTAACCATCATACATATTGTATGGACCGTCACAAAACTGACTAATAAATTTGTATGTAAAAATTAAGGATAATTAAGGAAAACGGGTACATTTTTTTCTGAAAACTCCCTTATTTGGTAGGTTTGAGAATAGTTTGTAAGCTGTCTTCGCGGACGGAGTCGCGGGCAACAGCTAGTTTCATTAATTTTGGATTCTTTCATTTAGTTACGGTCATGTAGTCTATGAGAAATATGGTAACATGGTGTGGTAACTCAACAGAAAAAACTTGGTACACTTTTTTTCTCCTAGTAGGATCGGAAAAGCTCGTGATTCCGAGCAGAAATCACATAAAATTTTCCAAATTAAATAGGATAGGTCTTATAAAACCATTTTAGAGTTATGAAGACGATTTTTCGATATAGTGATTCGTTTGCCAAATATTGATCTTTAAAGTGCACCAGATGGCCTAGTGGTTAGAGAACCTGACTATGAAGCTTGAGGTCCCGGGTTCGATTCCCGTGTCGGGGCAGATATTTGTATGAAAAATACGAATGTTTGTTCTCGGGTCTTGGGTGTTTAATATGTATTTAATATTTATTATTATTATTATTATTATTATTTAAGTATGTATCTATCTATATAAGTATGTTTATCCGTTGCCTAGTACCCATAACACAAGCTTTCCTAGCTTACTTTGGGACTAGGTCAATTGGTGTGAATTGTCCCGTGATATTTATTTTATTTTTTATTTAATTTTTTGTTTAAATCGAGCTTCTGCACCCCCCTCTAAAAATCGGGATGGGAGGAAATATGTTAAATTATCAAGGAAAACTATAGCGGCTAAATTTGCTTGTGGATTGTTAGCAGTTTAAGAGTAAATAACAGCCTCATTCATAAAAAATACCTAGGTACTTTGAAATTTCCGTACAAAATACAAAACCCTTAGAAAAATATTACTTGTTTAAAACGAATAGTATAATTAATAGTAAAATGGGCTGCGGGACCCTATCCTGGGCGTGCCCGACACGCTCTTGACTGGTTTTTATTTCTTCAAAAATTTATTGTAAAGCCTGTTAGTAAGTTGACGCCTTAGCTTCATAGTTGTGGCACACAAAGTGTATCACCGGCTCCGAATGCGGTATTTCTACATATGATCGCGACAGACACGTGCTACTTTTCACTTATTTGCCGATTCAAGAGATTATAAAGTGTGGTAATTGATTATTAAACAGGTTGTCCCCTTTAATGGTGATACAGACACTAAGCACCTACCTATGGTGATTTAAGAGCTGAATACTGATTAAACTACGAGAATATGAAGACATGTTCATACATGTGAGTTAATATAGAAAAGTAAAGTAATAGGAACTTGTTTTTTTATTGTTTCATTTCCATCTCTAAACTCTGTAAGCATACTTGCAACTCAAATAAAAATCTATGGTACTATATTTATGTGCGGTTAAACATGGTGCTCGAATAGCTCGTTCCAATGGCATGTTTAGAATTTTAAAAGGCGGCAAATTAACTATTATTTACTTGATTACGAAGTAGTTATTTTAATATTTCCTCACATTGTTTGAGAAAAGCACTATACAATCCTCGGCTGGAACACGGATCGCAGGACTCGTTTTATACCCCAAACTCGTCCAGAAATCCCTTACTTCACGGCCTCTGCAATAATGTACCTACTTACTTACTATTATTTCGAAGTGAATAATCACTTTGTGCATGTGATATACATAAAATAGTTTTAGTTAAATAAAAATAAATAAAATAAATATTAGGGGACAATCTTACACAAATCGACCTAGTCCCAAACTAAGCAAAGCTTGTACTATGGGTACTAGACGACGATAAACATACTTATATAGATAAATAAATACTTAAATACATAGAAAACATCCATAACCCAGGAACAATTATTCGTGCTCATCACACAAATGCCCTTACCGGGATTTGAACCCAGGACCTCTTGCTTCGTAGGCAGGGTCACTACCAACTTGATATTTTGCATGTCTCTATGATAAAACATGTATCTCTATAAATTGATTGTAATTCACCTATCAACTTATCATGTTTGAGCAAATAAATAACTGATTTTCGTTCATGAAAAGTGTTTTGTTTAATTTTGTAGACTTTAAAAAGTGCCTAGGTATGGAAAATCAATTTCTCTTTTAGGTAAATGTAGGTAGATACATCATTTGATTAAATTATACAAAAATTCATGAAAATTTCATCATCTCTACCTTTTGTGGTGAATCATGCTTAATCCATTTCGAATAATTGCCGTACAAGCTTTTAATAAATTGATATACAACGATGAAAAAACAAACAACGTGATATGTATTTTCTCATTGAGAATTCACTGTTTCTGTTTTATATCAAGCTTTACCACTATTTCAATGATCCATGATCACTCTTATGGACCATCAGCGCCTTATACATCGTATTAATTGTGTTTTTTAGTGTTTGTGACTCATTTGGTTGCGAATAATTATTCGTTGGAATATCATTTCTTTCATATAGCAATGCAAAATCTCGGCTCAGCCAATAACAATAATGCGGTATTTTGTTTCAAAAATATTGATTACGAAACTAGCATTTAAGTACATATTTATTATATTTTTACCCGGTATAGTACCCGGGCTCGCACCTCTAAGTTTTTCGGAGTTTATGTGCGAGATTACATTTGACCATGAGCTTTACGGTGAAGAAAACATCGTGAAGAAACCTGCACGACTTGAAAACAAATTCAATGATGTGCAGTGTGTGAAGTTCCGAATCCGCACTGGATCCGCGTGGGAACTACGGCCCAAGCCACATAGGAAATTATACTTTTAACCAGGATTCAATAAAAAAACAAACCATTAGGTACTAATAATAGTTCAGTTTAGCATTAAATCTAGATTAAATATTTGCAGCATAATACTCGTAGCTGGAGTGTTTAACTTTTTATACCTAGTTAAGTATATTTAATAACCATCACAATGTGACGTGGCAGACGACATAGGAGCAAATTATTATCAGCCTACAGTTTTGATTTACAAACTACTTTCACAGGAAATCTACCGGATGAATCAAAACATTATCTATCAAAACAATAAAAGTGAAAAGTAATCACTAGTAATTTTCAAATCTTAATTACTTCCCATAAAGTCTTGGGACATTACTCTTACCCAACCACGTCGTTGCGAAAGTCCTCGGACGCGTAGCGTGGACCAAAGACGTAAGTAATTCTAATTAATTTAGTCAACTAGGGCACCGGATCGCAAGAAGTACACTCAAAGATCCAATCGTTGTTGCTTCGTGACCAAACCGGTGGTATGGTAATGGGACAAAATTTACAACGCTCTACATCATGGGAAAGGAATTACAACGTTCAAATTCTGCAATCACTTTACACCTCGTGTTGCCATTCATCCCGGTTTCGAAATAGCAATGCAACTGTTCATCAAAGTATTTACAATTTTAGTTTGAAATTTTAGGAGCGTTGATATACAATTTGATTTTTATGCCGCTGATTGCATATTCTATCTTTCTAATAATATAAAAATCTCGTGTCACGGTGTTTGTTATCGAACTCTTCCGAAACGGTTTGACCGATTGTCATGTAATTTTTTGTCTATATTTGGTAGGCCTGAGAATCGTAGACTATTTTTTATCCCCTAATATGGTAAAACAACGTTTACTGGGTCAGCTAGTAATAAATAAAAATCAACTGCAGAAAATTTACGTACGCGTATAACTTTAGAACGGCTGCATCGGTTAAATTAAAACTCTAGAAAAAAAGGACAAAGCTTACACTTAGCTGACAGATACTGTTAACTGAACATTGAAAAAACAGTCCTTTAACAAAAAACTTGCAAGGAAAATTAGTAAGGTCGCTATGTAGATAAAATAGATGTGTTGGTTGGTATAAGTCGGCCAGTGCAACTGCTGGCAGTTATGTCACTCAGAAAGCCGGTTTAAACGTAATCTGATGAGTTTTTCATAGTCTATCGCATGTGTAACATCCTCTCGGACTCGGTAGCTACATTCGGGCTAAAACTCAAAAACACGTCTTTTCCCAGAGATAAGACTAAGCTATGTAGATCTATTGTTCGCCCCCGAAAACCTCCACATAGCAAATTTTATTGAAATCGTTTGAGTCGTTTCCGAGGTCTCTAAAATAAATAAATGTACAAAAATTGCTCGTTTGAAGATATTAGATACCTACAGCGCATACTAAACGGTGAATAGTATAATATAATAATGAAACAGAAAAAATATAAAACAACGTAATTTAATTTCGAAAATATTGCCATATCCCTTGAAATCCAGCACCTACTCACGAAACACACAATAATCTTCGAGACGAGAGGTAAAAATATCAAACATCCTATTTGAGCAACCTATACACCATATAGAAACGAGGACGTAAATCGAGCAAAATAGATCTAAGATTAGATTATCGAAACTCAATTGGAATTGAATCTTATTTTACATGCAGAAGGGTTGAGGTCTGGAAAGTTGATTCGACTGGCGTGAAAATTCTCTAAACTGCACGGTTGGTACAAGTGGTTTTGACTTTTGTCGTGACAATATCTCTTTCTAACGCGGCTGGTAAAGAGAGATGCTATGAAATAAGGCTAAGGATGCGCTGCACACGCTGCAAGCACAGAACTCATAAGTCACAAAGTGAAACGCTATGCGCTTTTCACGCCAAGTACGTTCTGTAGGTTGGACATGAAAATTATCTTTATTAAGAAACTAATACAAAAATGGCAACGTACTTTTCATTAACATTGCATAAAAACTACCCGTGCCAATTTTCATGTCTTTAAACCTAAGCGGTTTGTATTCTGGGATTCTATCCCAATCCCGGCAATATGGAGACAAAAAGTAGCCCATATGTCATTCCAGGCGTTCAGCTATCTACATACTAAATTTCATCCAAATCAAATTTTGTCAAAGAGGTTTGCCCTTTGGCTTCTCAAGCAGAGGGTCGTGGTTTCGAGCCCGAGCTCCGCACCTCTTAAGTTTTTCGAAAATGTGCGAAATATATCATTTGAAATTTATACCATGAGCTTTATAGTAAAAAAACCTGCACACACCTGCGAAGAAATGCAATGGTACACACCATTGCGTTTCGTCAATTTCCCAATCCGCACTGGGTTCATTCTGAGAGGAGGCCTGTGCCCTGCATTGGGACGTATAAAGGGTGTGCTGCCAGGTAACCATTGTGCGGCGAGCGGTGGCCGCGCAATTAACAACAGAGGACACGCTCACCGAACCACCGGGCTTCTTCTTCTTCTTTTAGTGCCTCTCCAACTAGTGGAGGTTGGCAGTCAGCTCCGCATATTTCCTCCGATCCTTCGCGAGGTTGAAAAGTTCGGCAGCACTTGTGATTCCGGTTCACTCCCGGATGTTGCGCAACCACGACTTCTTCCTACGGCCGACGGCTCTTTTGCCTGCCACTTTGCCCATCATTATAAGCGTAAAGTTGCCTATCTGGGCCACGTGCTGAGACACGCCAGATATGAACTCCTGTAACCGTCGGGCTAAAAGGGCATAAACACATAGTCAGGAATACAGGCTAAAATAAATATAAATTAATCATTTTTGACGACATCATGCAATTTCGTATCGATCTCCTACGGTTTTATTCATCGTCATGTCTTGCAAATTTGCATGTTTATTACGAGGAAGAGATTTCTACCTATAGAATTCGTGTCACAGTGTCTCACAATGGTTGTGTAAAACATTATGATTGGTCAATTTACTCGTAAATACGTGCGTATTTATTCGAATCACCATATTTACACTTTCTTGTGCGAATGATTGATGTATCAAATTAAACATAAGGACCTTTTATATAAGTATGCTTCTTATGTATTCTGCTCTGGAAGGGGTTTTCCTTCAATAAATGAATATTATTTCGTGTAACCTTAGCCTATCTACAACACTTTCGATACGTACACAAGGAAGAGAGTGCATTGTGAACGCAGCTTGCGAAACCAGCCCAAACTAGAGCACTTTATCTCTTGGCCGGTAAATGGACAATTCCAATGGAAGTTCTCACAATGTTTTCGCTGAAATATAATATGAATTGTGTTAGCTTTTTATAAAGAGAGATAAGATCGGATCATGAAAGGAATAGACATGCTATCATTGTCTGCTTCAACGTTATTACACGGCTTCTTAATACGGTTTGAGTTCGATGATTTAAATTGAAATACACGCCTTGAGTTGTTGTGCATGAAGAAAGAAGCATTGTTAGATCAAATCATGTGGTTCTTCGGTGAATCGTAAGATCTACTCAAATCAAAGTATGATCTAAACCCAAAAGCCGACCTTTGGGGCAATCTAAAAGCACGCGTTGAAGTGCTGTAATACATACATTTTATAAAAATCGTTGGATAATTACCACCAATTATTAGTCCTAAACTGTTTGTATCATGGGTAGCAGATAAACATACCTACATTTTTTAAACAACAAACATTCGTGTTTTTTATAAAAAATTATAGCTCCCTCGACTGGAGATCGAACCTGAGTCCTTTAAGCTTCGTAGTTAAGTTCTCTTAGCCACTAGACTATGCGGTCGCGTCGTCAGCATGCTCAACATTTGTACAGCACTTACGCACTTATACAGGTGTAGTGTTCCTTACTCAGTTAATGCTGGGCGACATAATGCACTAACTCATTTGTTTTAATTAGTCTTATTTAATTTGAGGTGTCCATACATTGAGTTGATGATTTCATGGCAATAAAATATGAACATCCTAAATTTTATCATACTCATTTTAGCAATTGAGTTAATTAATGCATTATGTTGCCCAGCATTAACTGAGTAAGGAACACTACGTTTGGATCACCATTTTGATTACACATACGGACGTATGTGTACTTACCTACACATTTACAAATGAGCGAACGTTGAAGCATACATAGTTTTAAACGTCTTGTCTGAAGCGATGATGTATCCCAGAGCGACAACATTCTAGAGTGGTGCCTGTCCTACTAGTTCAATTTAAAATATGCCGTCAGTATGACTATAAACGTTCAATCCACTGTCCAAAAGCAGCGAAATCGAGCTTGTTCCATGTGAGTATGACAATGGGATATTATGTAACTGATAAACATGAATATCCTTGTGTTACTTTTAGGTACAGTCACTGCCAGATGCATCGGAATGTTTAAAAATGTGTTTCTGAAAACGACATTTTTATCGAAGCATTCTGTTGCATCTTGAATTTTGCTTGAGCACAAGTGGTGCTTTAGTAACATGTAATTTAATTAATTACTGCTTATTTAATTAATTAAATAAAAAAGACCAGACCCTGTATCATAAAAATTACAAGTCTTACAAATCAACATAATTTCATACAAAAAAGTTACAATTATGTAGAATGGTAGCCTTTAACGTTTGTGGTATAGATACCAGGTATGAGAAGGCTACGTTAAAATTAAGTAGAAAATGCGCCTATCACTCGGTAATGAGCACTCAATGCAACGAAGTAACTCGCGACTTGGCTCGAGATTGTAACTTATTTAGAATCTAGAGAATTATATCAAAAGGAAGCCGTTCTAAAATGATATATTAGCCTCTCCACAGTCCACATTCAAAACACGTGGGAAACTTATTTCATTACTCATTCAGTTGTACCAACAGCCTATTCAAATGTCAATGCTTCGGATCACAAGTACAGCACTTAAGCAGCTTCAATACAAGCAAAGCCATACAACAAAACCAGTCCACACTATAAGGTTATATTAGCATATCTAATATCTCTACGCTCCACTTTCCCGCCACAATGGTAGCCGAAAAGCAAATCAACATAAGTCGGCATTGCATAAAGATGAGTTAACTCATATCATAATAGCTCCATGAAATAGTTACATGTGATACGGAAAGTGGTTTAGAAATGTCTTGCTTTCGTAGCTATTTTAGAACATGAGGTCTGCTGAGAACATATAAAAATCGACCAGACAAAAATACCTGCGTGCTTGCATGGGTCATGGGTAGATCTGTTCCAAAAAAATATATATCTTGTTGAGTTTCTTGACGGATTTTCTAAATCGAATAAAGATTCACTTTGACTTTGAGTTCGACATAGGTTTTGTCGCGGTCATAAAGCAAACATGCCTCTAAGCTCTTATTAATAAGTGTGTGCGAAAGAAATGCATGCTATATGTCCACGATAAAATGCTTATTAGTGTGCTACAAGTTCAGAAGTGATTACGTAAATATTTGGAGCTGTAAGAATGTCGTACTAAATTGTCAACACCTCAAACTTAGCTCTAATTAATTTGTATGTTGATTCGATTTGTGGCATTCGAACATGGCGGATGTAGACAGTATATAATTTTGGTATTTCTGTTTCTTTGGCTAGTTGTGGTATAATTCTGATAGTGTTTTATGCGGCGATTAACCTTAACTGTTACAGTGATCTCAAAATTCTATATTGCTCTCGTGTCTGACATTTTTTAATGCGCAAGTTGTCTCCACGTGGTTTTTGGAATTTTACTATCAAGTTGCAAAAACTACAATTACCGTACAACGTGAGTCGCTCTCAGAGCAATTAACTGATATTGGCACAAGCCTAGTGGCCGCCATTAAGGAAGAAAAGAAAGAAAGAATTTGTATGTTATAATCCGTTACTGATCGCAAAACATTTATTAATATTAATAAACCTAGTGTTTTGTCCTTTTAAAATATAAACGCACAAAACGTACTCTCAGGATATTTCCTTTAGAGACTTTTGTGGCGAAATATATTTTGCCGTAACAGATAGAGACATGGCGCGGATTAAATTGTGGCACGTCGAATGCGACTCGTGGAATTTTTACTTTTGTAGTGGGCTCCAAATTGTTGAAATATCTACACCTACAATGTAAGGAGGTCGTTGCTATACTGTATATACCTTGTACAGTCAACGAATTTGATTCCCAGACCACCATAGAACGTTGTCATCATGACATTTAAGCCATTCAATAAGGATTGTTACAGACGAATCACTACCACGGCTGCTGCAATATGGCCGAAACGTCGAGGTAAATATTATTTGCGTGATAAGTCCCGTTTAGTATAATAATTATAATAATATTATATCCTACTGAGAAGGTTCTAAGATGGATCAGGAATGAAATTGGTTGACTGTATAACTACTGATTTTTAGGGTTCCGTACCCAAAGAGTAAAAACGGGACCTATTACTGAGGCTCCGCTGTCCGTCCGTCTGTCACCAGGCTGTATCTCATGAACCGTGATAGCTAGACAGTGGAAATTTTCACAGATGATGTATTTCGGTTGCCGCTATAACAGCAAATACTAAAAACCAGAATAAAATAAATATTTAAAGGGGCTCCCATACAACAAACGTGATTTTTTTGCTCGTTTTGGCTAGATATTGATAACGGCAACAGGTAGACGCTTGAAATGTAGTGTTAATGAAAGTAAGTTGTTAGTATATAATCTTAAAATTTAAAAGATTGTACTAATAATATTAATAATTAATTTTGTATTTCTTATGAAAGTAATAAACAGTTTAATTTTTTTTAAATATTCGCAGACTATTTAGTTATATATTCACTTTAAAAATAAATAATTAAATTAAAATAAAACAATTGTTTAAGGAGGGCTCCCATAGAACAAACGTGTTTTTTGCCGTTTTTATAGATAATGGTACGGAACCCTTCGTGCTAGAGTCCGACTCGCACTTGGCCGGTTTTTAATTTATTTCTTGCTTGTTTTAATGTACGAACTGATTTTGCCTCGTACTTGGCCCTTTTTGCAAGCTTTTGTTTTTTTAATATTATCCCACTTATATGTATTACAAACGTGAAAGTTCGTACGGTTGGATGTGTGGATATTTGTTACCCTTCACGCTAAAACATCATCATCATCATTTCAGCCGAAATACGTCCACTGCTGAACATAGGCCTCCCCCAAGGCTCGCCAAACAGATCGGCCCTGCGCCATCCGCATCCAATGCGTTCCCGCTACCTTCACCAGATCTTCGCTCCATCTTGTTGGAGGCCTACCTACACTGCGTCTTCCGGTCTGCGGACGCCACTCGAGAACCTTTCGGCCCCATCGGCCGTCAGTTCTACGGGCGATGTGCCCTGCCCACTGCCACTTAATTCTAGCGATTCTTCGAGCTATGACCGTGACTTTAGTTCTTGCGCGGATTTCATCACGCTAAAACGGTTAGACGGATTCTGATGATATTTGCCATACAGGCAGTTTATAAGTTTGAACTTTGTTTTCAGTTTGCGCAGCATCTATTACTAAACTCCGTTCAATCAAAAGTATCAAAACTACACATTGAATAGGATTAGTCATTTGTGTATCCTAATCGAGTTGCCAACTGTCATTGTCACGATACATCTATTGATACGAGTTACTGTGCCAAGGACGCGGTCGTAGTAGGCAAATATTTGTAGTAGTGCAATGTGCAAAGGTTGCTCATATTGATGTTTGTAGTTAACGCAATGGAAACGTAATAACCACAGGATGACAATGGCACAGACGTGACCGACGACTTGGTTTTGTTATACAATGTTAGTTTAGAAGCTTACAAAATATTTTATTTTTAGACAGGTGTCGTATTATCCTTGACTTTTCTATTCCGTGGTACGTACGAGTAAAACATAGACAACCAATGAATATGGGTTTACGACACTTCATAGAAAAGTCATTTCATACAGGTTTAAGGCGAATATTATAGTATACTTGCTGTTGCCCGCGACTCCGTCCGCGAAGAATGGGAGGTGGGGGGGATAAAAAATAGCCTACGACCTACCGAGTGTAGAGAAAAAAGTTTCATAAAAATCGGCCAAGCCGTTTCGGAGGAGTTCGGTAACAAACACCGTGACACGAGATTTTTATATATTAGATTTTATAATTGGTATATTTTTTATGACTTTACTAGCTGTTGCCCGCGACTCCGTCTGCGAAGAATTCGCTTATACTGTGTAATTTTTGGGGATAAAATTGTCACAAACTATCCTATTTCCTTTCCAGGGTCTCAAACTGGATATTTTGATATGGAGATAGATGATAGATCTATAGATGAAATTTGATATAGAGATCCATATCAAATTTCATCTAAATCTGCTCAGCGGTTTGAGCGTGAAAAGGTAACAGACAGACAGACTGACATTCGTATTTATAATATTAGTAAGTAAGGATAAGATAAGAATGTATTGTATAATTTACAACATTGTATTGTCACTACTTCTGGTTTTTAAACTTGCTATTTAGCTTGATATTTAACTAAACGCTCCTCTTATCCACTCAAAGGTTGACTCCTAGAGATCCCTTAAAAAGATAAGTTCGCCGTTGTAGTTGTGTCTCATTTTTTGTCAATCGTGTGTTTGTATATTTGATACCTATAATAAAAGGTATGCATACAAATAAACGTGGTACAGGCAGTAAAGTCGAAGAAATACGCATAGAAAGTTTGAGACGAAACCGAAAAACACTCAAAATACTTAGTACGGAAGTTGTATTTAGCTTAGTTTTTACTATTTTTTTTTTCTGAAATTTCTCGAATGGGGCGACGTTTATTATACCTTGCTTATACCGTTTAAATAGCAATGCCTCATAATCAAACACACGTAGGTATAAAATTCTAAATGTATTCATTTATGTGATTCGCCACGCCTACTCGTCTTATTTAAATATTTTAAATATTAATTAGGCTGTATTGCGAATCGCTATGTCCTATTTTTATTACTGGAGGTCAACAAGATTGAGTCTAGTTTTGTAGTAAAGAAAGTTACTAACAACTTGATTTCCTGGAATTGTTAAAACAAACTTTACTGCGATGTTCCCTCATACCTTACGAGAAAAGTTGCATGTAGATGACATGACAATCTTTGAATAGATTTTGCAATTGTGTGTAGATATTTTGCAAAATAGAAGTGGCATAGTTGACCAAGTAAGTTCATATAGGTACCATTTTCTATGACAGTTTCTATATCAGAATAAAGACATTAAGGCTGATTGTCACATTGATTTGTCAGTGTAAAAAGCCTTTGATGGTTTAAATTATACAACTGACTTTGAACCTTAAGGTGGTAACGGAATCCTTGGTCGTCTCTACATCATTTTTTTACGACTTTCTGACCTAATTGGAACGTAGAAGTCCTGACTTATGATTGTTGCGATAGATGGCACCACATTATGTCTCTATTTTCGACATTCAAGCGATTAAAATGAAAAGTAATTAAAGATTATAAGTAATATAAGAAAAAAATTTGTAACACTTTAATTTGCAATAAACAGATTAATATATATATTTTTTTATTTAAAATTTTCGGGTGGGTTGATCGGGGGCGACGTGGTGGAGTTGGTAGCGGTAGCATATTTGGAGCGAATAGCCAGGCAATAAAGGGTCGAATCCGTTCCAGCGCATCCGAAAAACTATTTCATTTAAAAAAAAACGCAATGCTGTTGTTTGAACCTTTACCTTTCTTAAGTAATACCTACCTAATTACGTTCATTTGTAGAGCAGCGGCATGCACTTAAGGTTATGTAAAAGTTGCACTAAATACCTGTATGACGTTAGCCATAATTCAAGGACACCAAGGACAGTAAAAGTAGTCCTCGACAGGTTTAATTTTAACCCAGTTTTTGACTTCACAAAAAACGCGTCTTATGAAAGTCAACCTTTTACGGCTTTTTTGAAGGCGGTTTAAATAAAGATTTTTTCTCAAACATGCTATGAAATATTGACGTTATGTTCCTTAAAATACGCCACGAACTGTCACGTTGCAGGTGCGGCTAGACGAGAGGTCAATAATGGAATTTCATACAACATTGCTGGCCAAGGCCAGCAAAGTGATCGTCTGTTGTTTTATGTGACACAGCACCATGACGTTTAATAGGTCGACGTGGTCGACGTGGATGGATGGATGGACGGACGGATGGACGGACGGACGGACGGACGGACGGACGGAGGGATGGATGGATGTTGATGGATGGATGGATGGATGGATGTTGATGGATGTTGATGGATGTTGATGGATGTTGATGGATGTTGATGGATGTTGGTTGATGGATGTTGATGGATGTTGGTTGATGGATGTTGATGGATGTTGATGGATGTTGGTTGATGGATGTTGATGGATGTTGGTTGATGGATGTTGGTTAATGGATGTTGATGGATGTTGATAGATGTTGATGGATGTTGATGGATGTTGGTTGATGGTTGTTGATGGATGTTGATGGATGTTGATGGATGTTGGTTGATGGATGTTGATGTATGTTGATGGATGTTGATGGATGTTGTTGGATGTTGATGGATGTTGATGGATGTTGATGGTTGTTGATGGATGTTGATGGATGGATGGATGGATGGATGGTGATGGTGATGGTGATGGTGATGATGATGGCGGTGATGATGGTGGTGATGATGATGATGCATGTTTGAGAAAAACTCTATACAAGCCTTGGCCACGAACAGGGATTGCCGGCTTCGTATCTCTAGATGGCCTCGTTAACACTCGGCCATCTATAACTACTCGGCCGGCAATCCCCTATTTCGCGGCCGCTGCAGTAATGTACTATTATCAGGCGTAAATTCAATTGATAATTTGCCTAAGCTATCAATAAAAGTGGCCTCATCAGTTTTATAGCTTATAGTTTAATTTTTATAGTTTTATAATCAAGTTTTCAAGGAAAAAAAGAAATCTACATCTTATTGACTAAAATTATTGCCATCACAAAAGCTATGGTGGTTCCCGTACTCTGGATGTAGGTACCTAAGTGAAAGTCCGACAAAGACTAACCAGCTGCTAGCTTACTTGGCTGGGAAATTGGTTACCGACTTCCATTAGACAATCTCCCTCCGTGGTGTCGTACAGGGAAGGCTTGAGGGAGATGTTTCTCACACCATCTCCTTAACTTATGAGAACACTCCTTTCTTTATTGTATGTATTATGCATAGATATTTACATATAGTAGTATATATTTATGACTAGCTTTTGCCCGCGACTCCGTCCGCGTGGAATTAGTAATTTGGGCAGCTTATTTTTTTTTATCCAATTTGCTTTTTCATCAATTATGGCTCTGCTTAGTTCCTTGATATAAAAAAAAATACCCGCCCCCGCACCCCCCCGCACACCCGCGTTCACATTCAACACCGTGCACCGTACTCCCAAGTCAAGCGTGCCTATAGAAGTTTTACTTCAAAAACCCCCGATTTTGAAACATTCTTCCGCTCCGCTCCCCTCCTATTGGTGTTAGCGTGATGATATATAGCCTATAGCCTTCCTCGATAAATGTGCTATCTAACACTGAAAGAATTTTTCAAATCGGAGCAGTAGTTCCTGAGATTAGCGCGTTCAAACAAAAAAACCTGTTCGATAAATTCTTAAAATAGACGTATCTTTCTTATTTGTGAACCGATTCAAATGAAACAAACACTAAATGTTAATCCAAGAAAATACCAACATATCAGTGAAAACTGCATCCTTCTAGGTTAAGCCGTTTCTGAGATTAGCGCGCACAAACGCACAGACAAACAGACAATAATTCTAAAAATCATTGTTTTGGGTTCTATTGTGCTAATAAATAGCCCTAGTGACAGTTTTTCTCAAATATCTTCAATGTACAGACACCGACTTGTTACAGATTTATTATATGTATAGATAGATAGGTTTATTTTTAAGTGTTTAAGTTTTTTTTTATTATATTTAGTAAGTACTGTATTGTAGCTTTCACAGGTTCCGACTTTAAAACTCACTTTAACAGTCCTGAACTAAATGATCCTGTCATCCACTTAAAGGTTGACTGCTGGAGATCTCTCAAAGGGATAGTGTCTCCTTCTTTTTCTTCTTATACAAAACTCAATGTTGGTCAATTGTGTTCGCTTCTTTATTTTTGTACAATACTCGTAAAGGGTTTACTTACATACTAACTTATACCTCTATATCAAGGGTTAAAAATACATGCGTCACCATAATTAGCGAAAGATTATGACGATTACATCATATTATGAATAAATTATGCGTTTCACACTTCCGTCTTAACTCGACTAAATTACAAACGAATTAGATCATGTTATTACTGTTATAAATTATTAGATAACAGAAGTCACAGAGTTACATTACTGTATGTGAAGGCATTCACCGTGAATAGTTTGTAAGTATTATTGAGGACATGGTATGTAATCTTACAACTATATGGCATAAATATTTTAGAGTTATTCTGTGGTATTTATAGACTACTTTGTTGTAGGAATTGAGCATTCAATTGATTGAGACTGGTAAAAATGTATGAACGTTGGCAAAAATGGATCGAGTTCGATGTTATGATTTTAAGTCGCAACAATTGAATAACAACAGATTTATGATGCATGAGACTGTCCCATCTGCTCATAACTCAGTTTGATAAGAAGAAAAACGAAAAATTAGAAGGATTTTAAAGCCTTCGAGTATATTGATTCTGAGAAAGTAAAGATCAGCCATTTTCTTAAACCTTTGGTAGGTATAATAGGCGAGTAATAGCAAGAGATACTTAATGAAATAAACAGAATTATATTCTGGATTTAAACAGATGGACTGAACATACGCATGCACCGTAGAGTTATTAGTTAAATAATAAAATACTTTTATAATTTTTCAAACTTAATTAAGTTTACCTACCAAATTTGGAACGTAATCAGGGCGATATTTTGCTAAAATTACTTCGACATTTTGACCACATTGCAGCAGCTGTGGTCACGAGTAGACACTCATTATTATTTTATTATTATTTTACATCAAAATTATCCGTGATTGACCACTATCTCCCGTGATGAAAAGTGCAGATGAGCCCAAAGGGTGCTCTGTCAGGGTAGAGCAGGTGATAAGTAACAGCAAAAAGTAAGTGAGCAAGTAACTGCAAAAATTGCTGACTTTGGTTGAGACCCCATTGTTCTAAAGTGCCCAGGGCCCACGATAAGCTAAAGACAGCCCTACGTAGAAATTCATCTCGTCCAATGTTGTTACAATTCTGACCAGCGGTAACATGGAGCGCTACATTTAGGTCACAAACTGACGATCTATCTTGGCGCGCTCGCGCTTTCCAGAAACCTTCCGGCAATACGATCACGATTCTGTTGGAAGACAAAGTGTTATGCCTTATACCTGGTGGGTTTAAAGCGACCAAAATAGACAGACTGATAATCATTGATCATTTTGTATATATCCAAAATTTTTGGTTAAAGATTGAGAAGCAGGTAAAAACATTGTATAAGGACCTCCGCAAAGTACCGCCAGAATTAAATCAATTACTTAAGGATCTTTCCAATTAAATAAATGATTGGCGTAATAAATATAAGCAGGTTCAACGAGTTGTTGTAGTAAGGTATCTTTAGGTTGATAAGGTTTCTTTGAGTATTTACATTGTAGATAATTTCATCAGTAACATTAACAACATCCTTAGATTTCGAAATTGTTTGACTTTACATACCCATTCCATACTGTCCATCCATATCCAAATCCATAATAATATTATAAATGCGAAAATGTGTTATCTGTGTCTGTCTGTTACCTCTCCTCGCTCAAACCGCTCAAACGATGAAATTTGGTATGGAGATAATTTAAAACGCTATGAAGGACGTAGCATAGTTTTTATCTCAGAACGTCGCATAGTTCTCGTGGGATAGCGATAATTAAATAAATACTTCGCAGACGGAGTCGCGGGCAAATTTTGTTATTTATAAATATTTTTAACTTACCTGAAGACGGAAAGACTTGAAAGCACATGCTTTTTTTAACATTTTTAGACAGGCAGGAAAATGTGCGCAACAGGAAAGAGTGGAAAAAGATAAAATTGAAGTTTTACCCAGTACGATTTTGAAATAAGCTTTTTATAAAAAAGAACATTACAGATGATGGTTAAACGAATTTTAAAAGAACACAGCAGAGCTTCGAGTATCTGTTAACCAAATGTTATGTATAGTAAGCACGTAGTAGGGAATTAGATAATGGAATGTGGTTTGAGTTGCGGTGCACAGTTTCTTAGAAAGATTGAAAATTTAAAGCGTCTTACGGTTACATCTCAACTGGGCTCTTACCTATCTAGGATTTATAAAACAGTTTATACGTTTCCAAGAAAGTAACTGGTCATAAACCGGTAGTAATTGATTTAATTAGAAGCTAATTCTGTTAAAAGTAACGTTAACATTCATCATCATTATCATAGCCTACATAATACATATACTTCCCACCGCAGGATGCAAACTCTCAGGGCTTGGGGCGTAATTTCCGCGGTGGCCCAGTGCGGATTGGGAACTACACATACACTTGAATCTCTTCGCCGGTGAGTGCTGGTTTTAGCCACTTGTAGAATCACCTAGTGATAATTTATAGAATCAGGCGTTACTTTGCTGAGGTCCATATTAATGAAATGAAACAATTACTTTGCTCACCCGCAACCTTATGATAGTTACCTTTATGCTAGAAAGTGTGTTCACGCAGTTCCTCCACCTCCACACTGTACGAACACACACAAACCCAACTATCACCACCACCAGACTACATTGACACGTTTCGAACTCAACCAGAGCTCATCCTCGGAGTAGTCTAACATTTGGTAGAATAGTAAACGGTTGCGATCGGATCGGTTGCTCATCATCGGAGTATCGCAACCGTTTACTATTCTACCAAATGTTAGATTACTCCGAGGATGAGCTCTGGTTAAGTTTGGTGTAGTTTGGTGGCGCTGATAGTTCGGTTTGTGTGATTTGTGTGTGTTCGTACAGTGTCGAGGTGGAGGAGCTGCATTAACGCACATTTCTTGCATAAACATAACTATTTTAAGGTCGCAGGTGAGCAAAGTAATTGTTTCAGTTCTACCTAGTGATACCTAAGAAATTTTACAATATTTGCCTACTTCATTAACAGAGAAAGTATTAAGTTTATTTACAAGCCACAACACACAATCCGCGCACCGCAGACGCAACAATGAGCAAAACTATTAATATCTGATCACTCGCAAGTAATACGTGAAGCTATTCCGGTTTCGATTAGTGAAAGTGATGGAGATCAGAAAACTCGATGCATGTGGCCGAACTGAACGGAGAACTTATTTGGGAACGAGATAATCAGGATTCTTTTCATATTCCCACGGATTCAGGATGTAAGTATTTAAAATCCCAAAATGTCAACCGTCAAGTCAACAAATACAAAATTTTGCACGGGTGTTCTTTGTACAATGTAAATAAAGACGATGAAATTACAGGTGATTCTCATATAAAAATCGAACTAAATATATTAAAAGTAAGCTTTTAACATTTCTAATGTTGTCGAAGTCACGGTAGCCTACTGGTTTGACCTATGGTATCTTAAGCAAAGAGTTGTAGTGAAAATAAACGGATCACTCACGTCTTAAAACGAGTTTAACTCGACATGTTTCGGGCTAATCCGTAGCCCTTCCTCTCGGAGTCGCACGTCACGGCGGCTGCCAAACGTGCACTGCGTGCTACCGCCCTGGTCGCGCGGCTACTCGACGCAACTGACAGCGACACAGAACTACCCCCATTTTCATCATCACTTTTATTGTCATTGTCAAATGTAGGGTAGCACACAACACTAACCACATCACTTTGTAAAGGTTCACTCACACTCACCGTTGACGCAGTACGAACATCAACACTGTTTTCCAACTCGGGGGTACTGACCAACCACTATCCCGGTTAAAATTTGGATGACGACCAATCTCGATGGCTTCACGCACCTTCCGCGGAATGAAAAACTTTTCTCTCGCAAGTACGGAAGCCTTATCAAAACGGATGTAGTGCGTCGAGCCCGAGTCCATTGAGTGTTCGGCCACCGCAGACCCCTTGCTGTCTTGCTTTTTCATACTGCGTATGTGCTCCGATAACCTTGTGGAAACATTACGTCCAGTCTCTCCGATATAATCCTTGCCACAGGAACATGGAATTTTATATACACCGGGACCACTAAAGGGCTCCCTATCCTTCGGTGAACGTACCAACCGCCTGAGCTGCATATGAGGACGGTAAATCGACTTGATGCTGTATCTTCGGCGTAACAATTGCCCGATTTTATCTGTTACCCCCTTTATAAACGGCAAGTATACCGGCAGCCTATCAGCCGCCCTTGGCCGTTGACGAGCCGATACGTTCAGGAACCGGTCGAGATTGGTCGTCATCCAAATTTTAACCGGGATAGTGGTTGGTCAGTACCCCCGAGTTGGAAAACAGTGTTGAATGTTCGTACTGCGTCAACGGTGAGTGTGAGCGAACCTTTACAAAGTGATGTGGTTAGTGTTGTGTGCTACCCTACATTTGACAATGACAATAAAAGTGATGATGAAAACGGGGGTAGTTGTGTGTCGCTGTCAGTTGCGTCGAGTAGCCGCGCGACCAGGGCGGTAGCACGCAGTGCACGTTTGGCAGCCGCCGTGACGTGCGACTCCGAGAGGAAGGGCTACGGATTAGCCCGAAACATGTCGAGTTAAACTCGTTTTAAGACGTGAGTGATCCGTTTATTTTCACTATGAGTGAGTCTCACGGTAGTTTCATGTTTAAAGAGTTGTAGGTACGAATCCGGGCTCGCAACTCAGAGTTTTTCGAAATTTATGTGCATTTGAAAACCATGTCTATTCAGTGAAGGACACCATCGCGAGCAAAACTGCATGAACCTGCAAAGCGATTCAATGGTGTGTGTGTGAAGTGTCCGAGTTGCACTTTGTCCACGTGGGAACTGCACCCCAAACTATCTCATTCTGAGAGGAGGTCTATGCTCCAATAGAGAGACGTATATTGGCCGGAGATGATGAGTTGAATTATAATGCGTAGAAAGTTACTTGTAATTAGAGGTTGTACGAAATTATGCGTTAATGGAATGTATTATGTTATGAAGATTGATATCTCATCTTGGACCTGTCACTACGTCACCAGTCACCTGATTTTGTGGTTCAAGTTACAAGCTCATTTCTCTTGCAATGTATATTTTAATTGTTAGTGAAAATGTTCCCAAAACTACATGCTGTATAGAAAACTTATCCTAGGTACTAATATTATAAACGCGAAAGTTTGTAAGTATGTATGGATGGATGGATGGATGTTTGTTACTCTTTCACGCTAAAAAGGTTTGAGGGATTTTGATGAAATTTTGCACACAGATAGTTTACAACCTGGATTAACATATAGGATACTGTTTGTCCCGGAAAATTGCATAGTTCCCGCGGGATAACGATAAAAGGATTCTTTGGAGACGGAGTCGCGGGCAGCAGCTAGTTGATAAATAATATTGGTCGAGGCAAGCTTCGCCATAAATTATAGTGATAAGCAGCGGGTATATAATCATAACTATAAGTAAGTATAAGTTTAAACCTTAATAAGGCCCCATTTAGTGGAGCATACTGCCACATAATCAAAAGCAGCTACCGAATGCATACCTGATAAAGTACATTTTTAAAAATAGTCATATTTTCATTAATTACAATGGATATTGTGACATATTATAAAAGTAATAATATTGAATTTTCAAAGCAATGCATGTGGTCGGTAAATCGCCTCTACCTTTTTATTTAAGGGTTAAAACAATACATACTATAAGTGCAGTACCTATAAACAGGTCTTAATTTTCTCAAAGATGTAGATAACAGTAGTTGTAATAAAAATAGAATAAGAAAGATGGTTCCATGTTTTTTGGATGATGAATTGTTGATTGATGACCATGTACGTTCCCTACGCAAACTTCATACAAGAATAGATACAAGTGTTATTTCATTACGCTCAAATCGCGTAACTTCCATGACAAATAGTATAAATATGGGAATCAATTTAACAGTCGATTGCAGATTGCTCGGCAGCCTCGATGTACCTACCATCACCATTGCGATTATTTGTCGGTCAGTAGGTAATACATACATACATACCCCTTTCCCATAAATTGAACTGATGATAAAAATTAAATGCCATATAATTTATTAAAGTTACTAACTATACTATGATATGATCAATTTAGGGAATAAATTAATAACACGATTAATTTAATGAATCGTTTAGTCTAACTCAAATAATAATTTAATGACTCAATTTACAGAAGCCGATGACTTCATTGACAAAGTGATTAGTTAATAAAAATAAAACAATTAAGAATAAATAACAGTGAATAAAACTTAACTATAAACTAAATATCTAACTATTACAAACTAAATTAAATTAAAAACTAAACTAGATCTAAAAATGCCCCTGCGGCATTGTGCCGAAGATGCTGGCAGCATTTCCTCGTTGAATCGCTAGGCTAATTCTTTGAGCGAGGTAGCTGCCAGCTCTTCGGTCACCGGTAGCATCTATAAGCCTCTTTGAAATCTCTTTGAAGAGGCTTAGTGCTCCTGGGCCCCACGGACCAAGGGTCTCGACACCGAAAGGGATGAAATTATATTCGGCGCCGAGACCACTATATTTGCCAATTTTAGCGGTTTCGGCCGCCTCTGCTGCGGCTGCTGCCCTTGTGGAGGTCCGGTGGATATGAGAAGGGGCTAGTGTGTCTACACACACTCAAATAATTAGGTAGGTACTTGGTCATTTTCAATAAAAAGTGTGCCCTACACTTTTTATAAATCAGGGAATTTTGGAGTTTTCTTACTCAGAATCAAGAGTTTTTTTAGTACGAGAGAGAGGCAAACGAGCAAGCGGGTCATCTGATGGAAAATGATCACCACCGCCTTAAATATCAACAACTCAAAGAGTCACTGATTTATTGCCGGCCTATAAAAAAGGAGAGGGAATAGGGAAGGGGGAGGGGGCGAGGTATTGGGCCCCCGGCGCTCTCACTGACCGTACGAAACGCAGCAGGAGTAGAGTGCTAAATATTGATTGATTAAAAAAAGTCCCTAATTTTCCGTGCATTATTTGTGTCAGTTTTGTGACGACTTCTAAACTATGTGAAAAGTCACCACACTGGTTCAAAAAATAGGACACTTATTTATGAAAATGAGTATCTAGTAACTCGTGATTTTGTCTGAGAAAACCTGAAAATTCCCTCATTTATTAAAAAGTAAAGGGGACAATTTTTATTGAAAATGCTCGCTTACTTAATATGTTGATGAAAAAAATAGTTAAGTACTTTGTTTTAGTATCAATAGCGGTATATTCCCACGTCTATTCAATATCAGAAAGTGATGCCTTAATGCCAACGAGAGACAGGTTTCAAGCAAAAGCTATTTGAAACAAAAAAGCTTCTTATGTAATCTAGGCAAAATGTTAATTTGTCAGGAGTAAATTTGCTCTTTAATACTGCTAGCAAACAGTTTAAATCGATTTTGCAGTTTGGATCAATACATTAAAATGCCTCAGTTAAGTGTTATTATTACTTGCATAAATGATTGACGTTTTTTAGGTCCAAAATTATATTCATTACAAATTTATTACAGACATGACATAAATATGACAAATTGCGATGTGAGAAATAAAAGTTAGTCGTTATTCTCCATATAAGCTTTGACCTGTTCTTGATAATGCCGATGTTTTTCTTCAAGTGATCGTAGTGCTGTGGATGGGCGGACGCCACCAAAGTTGACCAAAAAACTGATTTGGACAGGTGGAACCTCAGGAGTTTCAGGTTTCATAGCGGTATGAATCATACTACTACGGCCACTAGACTTCACGCGCACCTTAACTTCTTCGTTATCAGTCTCTTTCTTATCTCCTTTCCGATTTCTACATCTCATGTCTCGATTTGCAGATCTGTTCCTCTCTACTGCAAGCTCTTTCCCTTTAGCCGATTTAACTTTCGATAAATTATCCTCTTTCCTAGCATGTCTCTCTTTTGATTTATGCGCATTCGCAGACTTTGCCTTAGAATCATAGATTTTGTTAATAAGTTTAGAAGATTTATCTTCTGAACATTTGTTAACTAAATAAGAAGCGTTTTCTTCGCTACGGTCGCGGGCTGATTGTCTTCGAGCAGATTGTCGCTTTGTCAATGCCTCGCGCTCTTGCTTCTTTTGATCGTCATCTTGAATAGATTTTTTGTAAATTCTTAATCGGTTCGCCATTCTTACTTTTTCAGAATATCTCTGTAGGCTTCTAGCTCTCTCTAGTCTAGGTTTTATCAGTTCTACATCGGGGCCTAGGCCTCCTAACTTCACATTTTCGGCAGGCAGTACGGTTGCTCTCCTAGAGCGCCGGCGAGGTGGAGAAACTTCGGAAACACTTCTAAGGTTATCGTAGGGAGATTTATTTCCGTCATCATCATCATTCAATAGTATGCCTTCTTCGGAAGAGTTCTCGAAGTCTTCCATCTGTTGCTGAAGGAGTTTTTCATAGTAAATTTCGTTATAAGACTCTGTATTATAAAACTCTTCACCCGGGTTGGTTTGATCTTCTCCGATACTTTCTCTTTCCGTATCTCCAACCTCAGGCGACAAAGAACGTATATCAGTTTCGGTCTTGACTTTGTCATGATTCTGAACGAACTGTTTTCGGAACATTTCTAGGTAAGTTGTCCGCTTGCTTCTTTGCAAATCCCTATTGACCAAGTAACTGCTAGCGATTTGAATATCTTTCTTTTGTTTCTCTGTAAATTTTGTCTTTCCTTGTTTTGTCTTCCTTATCTGGTCTTTCGGTACTTTAATGAGCACATCTTTCTCATAAAATGGCACGAGTATTGTTTCAACATTATCATCAGATACTGCATCCTTCAGCGAATTTTTTTTGTTGAAAGCCTCCTCCAAACTATCTAACGACATGTTGCTATCGGAAGCTGCTGGTTTTTCCATTTCTCGTGATGAAAAATTGATCTTTCGCTTGCTCATAAATAAGTACGATGACGTCTTCATAATGTCTCATGACTGTCATATAAATTTTTTATTTTTTCATAAATAAGCCACTATTTTAACACGGAACCTAACAAAAAAAGGTTCGAGTACACTGTTTTTTTTTTTACTAAATGGAAACTATAATATCTGAAATTAATAGTATGTAGGTACTCAACTCAAATATCCAAAAATATCCGTAATTTTGTGGTGTGAAACTTTTTTGTCAATTCTCACTTGCTGTCAGGAACAAATTTCATTAAAAATTTTTTAGCTGTACCCAAAACTTCACGTAAAATCAATGCTGTAAATCGCCAGGCACGCTTGTCAGAAGTTAGGACACGTAGAGCTCTGGCACAATGCCAGCAAGGGTAATACTACTTTTCACAGTTTACGTACTAAAAATACCTGTCCTTTTCCAACGGGGCTTGTGTGAAAGGGTGGGTTTCTAGAGATGGGGAATAACTATAAGTATGGGTATTTAATCGTGGATGCGTTACGAAAATCGCGTTACCTCGCTGTCAGGCGCCGAAACTGCAGTCTGGCTTTACAGGCACCAAAACACGTACCACTTTGCAGTACAATTTTCGAAATGCAACTCAATCTAGCTTTACCAAACTACTGCGGCAACCTTCTTGGGTAACGGTTTCGGTTTAATCACAGTCAGTGCTGAGCTAGAAGGTTTTAAAAGAAAGAAAGAAAGAAAGAAAATACATTTATTTACAACATTACAAGACACAATATTTTACAAAACAAAAAAGGCAATACTAAAGCTAAAGATAGAATGTGTCATTGCGGTTGCAAATCGGACACTACGGATACTATATGGAATTTTTACTATATTTTACGGATATTATATGGATTGAAAGTGTATAAATACTATAAATTACTAGTATTTTCATTTTCTACTAGCTATCCGCCCCGGCTTTACTACATGGCCGTACTAATGAAGACCAAATTTTTAGTCTCGCTTTCTCACTTTTTGAGCGTACGAGCGAGTCAAAGAAAAATACAGCCAGCCAAAAAGGTTGTATTATTTCTTTGCAATGACTTTTATTTATTGATATTTGCAGATTAAAAATAATGAGTTTTAATGAATCAGTTTTCAAGCAGTTCTCTCCTACACTATCGGGTTACTTACCACATAAAGTTGTACATTATATGAAAATTTCACCTTATTTTCGCTCCCCAGTATAAAGGTATTTATGCGACTGCTACGTTTCTAGGCTTCATATTCCCACTTTTGGGGTTCCGTAATCTTACAAGAAATCCTTATAGTTTTGTCATGACCATCCGTCCGTCCACAGCTTAGCTTAGAGACTGTTTGAGTTATAGTGCACCGTAATGTTGGATGGGTAGGTATAGTAACAACGCTAAAAAGTGGTAAAATAAAATTTAGATAAATTATGTTTTGAGCATACCTCCCCATGTACATAAGTATGCTGTCTAGTCACCTAAGCAACTTTTTTAATTTATAGCACTTGAAAGTTAGTCATCCATCATGAACAATTACTAATTATGGTAACCATTTCTTTAAAAGTGAAAAAAAAAATATTATTTTCAGATATCCATATTTAATCCAATGGTAAGTTAAAGTATTTTGCCAGCTCTACATTTTGAGATTAAAATTTCAGGTTCGAAAAAGGTGACTAGACATGTTCTTTTCGTGTAAGATTAACGTCCCTGTGCTCGACACTGACTCAATACATGGCACCATCAATATGAATGTCATAGTAAGAGAGGTGACAGATGGATGTCATCTACTGGGCGTTGAGGAGTCGAGCATTGGTACGTTTACCTTACCCTTCATTTGTTTCTACCTCCTATGATCCTGACATTGAATATTTACTGCATTATTAGTACGGAACCTACGCTGCTTGTGCCCTGACACACACTTGGTAGGTTTTTATTCATATTGGTGTAGCGACTTTAGGGAGGGTATGCAAGGTGACGCCGTCTGCGAGACACCCTCAGGCTCAATGCAAAGAGGCTTTTAGAGTTCCGCATGCGTGTAATGGGGTTCGGATAGTGTTGTTCAGGGGTTTCATTGAGCGCAGCCTGCAGCGTGTTTTGTTTTATTTTAGACGACTGAATGACCCAGTGGGTTGAGAACCTGACGACCGAGATTGAGGTCCTTGAGATCGATCCGCGGTCAGGGCAGATAACCTGTATGAAAAATACGAATGTTTGTTCTCGAGTCTTGGTTTATAATAAGTATATATTTAAGTACTAGCTTTTGCCCGCAGCTTCGCTCGCGTGTACCATGAGTATTCCAAAGAACCAAGATATCAAGCAAGCAAGCATACAGGCAAGCAAGAAAGCCTGCAAGCATGCAAGCAAGCATGCAAGCAATATTCAAGCAAGCATGCATGCACGCAAGCAAGCAAGCGTGCAAGAAAGCGTGCAAGTAAGCGTGCAAGCCAGCGTGCAAGCAAGCACGACTAAACTTCAGGTAGATACGATCCTTTACAGTATTTCTTTGTATACAATGTTTTTCACTAATTCGGAAGCGAGCACTAAAAATCTGTATAACCAGAAAGAATACAACTAAAGGTCTATACATGCATATGATATTTAAAGAAACTTCCTATAACTCCTAACCGTTAAGGAGTTTAACCTTCCATCATCAGCTCACCTGGATAACCTGCAAAAATACAACTATCGGTCTATACGTACCTATAATATTTGAAAAAATATGCTCAACTCCTAAGCGTTAAGGAGTTTTACCTTCCATCATCAGCTCATCAACATGAGATGATGTCTACCAGACGCAAACACTTAAATAGCTTGAGAAAATATATGAAAAACGTAATGCGTGCCTACAAAATTTGAAGGTTTCCCTCGATTTCCCTGAGATCTCGTCATCAGATCCTGATTTGGTGACAATGGGACCATCTCAGGAGTATATTATATTCTTTCGTATAAAAAAAACAAATTTTAAAATCGGTCTACAATTGACCGAAAAATCCGTGAACATACCTACATAAAAAAAATACATACAGTGGAATGCATAACCTCCTCCTTTTTTGAAATCGGTTAAAGAGCCCTTTGTGGCCTATTTACAGTATAAACTTTTGAATTTTGAAATTTTACCTTTCTACAACCAGTAAAACGCAAAATCCCGTTTTTTCTCGTTCCCGTAAGAATTTCGGGAAATGCTTTATTAATGCTCCCCTACACTCCCCAAGGAACCCACTTGCCTAATTTCAGCTTTCTACGACTAGTAAAACGAAAAATCCCGTTTTTTCTCGTTCCCGTGGGAATTTCAGAAAGTTCTCTCTCAATGCTCCTCTGCACTCCCCAAGCAACCTACATGCCGAATTTCAGCTTTCTACAACCAGTAAAACGAAAAATCCCGTTTTTTCCTTATCCCGTGGGAATTTCCGAAAATCCTTAAAACTGTTTTTTACTATTATAATTACCTACTTCTATGCCAAATTTGAAGAGTCTAGTAATTATAGTTCATAGGATTCCGTTGAACTGAATATATAAATCCCGTTTTTTCCTTATCCCGTGAGAATTTTGAAAAATCCTGAAGTTAATGTTTTAACTAATGTAATACCTACTTGTGTATGAAATTTGAAGAGTCTAGTTATTATAGTTACTGAGATAGGGTCACTCGGAATCCAATATATAAATCCCGGTTTTTCCCGTTCCCGTGGGAATTCCCAAAAATCCTTCCTTAGTGGATATCCACATTGTATAAGGTATCTATGTGTTCGCGCGCTAAAACCTCTTTTTAGTTCTATACAGTGCAGGGGTGCTCTCAGGCTCCCAGAAGAAAAAATTATACTGTCATGTACTATCAATTTGTCTGTCATCGTCGGATCCACCGCAAAAGGCAATATTAATGATAATTGTGCTTAAAATACACTACCACCGCATCAACCGCCTTCTACAAGATCGGCCGGAGCTTCAACCAGGTGAGTGCTTCTGCACTTGTTCCAAATTACATCTTGGCACCAGCGGGCTCCTGGCCTTCCGCTACCCCTTAAAAATTGGCTATTTACACGCCATAACATATTTCTTGGTCCTATCGAGCAACCGGATTGATTCCCGGAACGAAATTATTCACCCGCATCGCCTGTGACATAGCGTAATTTTTGGCTCTCACAATAGGCATAATTTTCAACCGCCATTTCTGTCATATTTTCTTCTGACATATCATATAATTTTAGAAACGAAATTTTACATTTTCGCGTTACATAATTATGGCGAAATCAGCTTTAGAATCGAAATTATCCATATTAAAAACCAAAGAGGAACGAATTTTACGTCGATTCTCGCATCTCTTTGATTTGTCGAAAAAAATATCTACACTCGATTCTCGCAGCAACGAAAATTTTATGGCGGAATCAGAGACGATCGATGATTTTCGCGTGAATTTTGAAAAAATACTGGACGAAATTAATACAATTTCAATGTCCCTTGATCCTCAACATGAACCCGATTATGAGACTCTGGATACATTTGAGGACTTATACGCCCGCACTCGAGCTAATATTTAGAAAATAACTTCTCCGCAAACGAGTTCGACTTCTACACCCGCGTCGCAAGCTAAAGGTCCAACCATTAAGCTCCCGCCTATCGACCTTCCGCTACCCCTTAAAAATTGGCTATTTACACGCCATAACACTATGTGCAAAATTTCAAGTTTCTAGGTCCAGTGGTTTGGGCAAAACATTAAAAACGACACCCATATTGATATTTAGACATTTCAACCCCATCGCACACCATCCAGGGAGATGGTATTTTACGTTGCCACATCGGATTTTAAAACCGTTGTTGTTTTCATAACCAGCGACCCGATAAACCATAGAAGAAACAACACCCATGTTAATTTTCAGACTTTGTTACCCCTTTCCCCCCTTTTAGGGGTTGAATTCTCAAAAAACCTGAAACACGTGATTACTCATTTATCATTAGGAGTATTTCTGTGAAGTTTCGAATAAAATAGTCGAACTAATCTTGTTTCCCCATACAAACTTTGAACCCCCTTTTTACCCCCTTAGGGAGTGAATTTTGAAAAATCCTTTCTTAGTGTGTTAGTGTGTGTTAGTGTGTGTGTAAGGAACCTACATGCCAAATTTGAAATCTCTAGGCCCAGTGGTTTGGGCTGTGCGTTGATATGTCAGTCAGTCAGTCAGTTTCTTCTTTTGTATATTAAGATGTTTATCCATTGCCTAATAGAGCCATAAAAAAGCCGTGGTGGCTTAGTGGTTTGACCTATGACCTCTCATGGGTTCAAATCCCGGCTCGCACCTTTGAGTTTTTCGGAATTTATGTGCGAAATTACATTTGTAATTTACCATAAGCTTTACGGTGAAGGAAAATATCGTGAGGAAACCTGCATACACCTGAGAAGAAATTCAGTGGTGTATGTGAAGTTCCCAATCCGCACTGGGCCCGCGTGGGAACTACGGCCCAAGCCCTCTCATTCTGAGAGGAGGCCTGTGCCCTGCAGTGGGACGTATATAGGCTAGATGATATGAGATCTGATAACTTTTTGACAGTGCAAGGAATATGGTGTCTCGTCTCGGGAGCATTTTACATGAAAATGTTTTTGCTGGGATAGTTAGTTACAATTTATTTATAGCCGAATATTGTCACTCCATGTCACATCAATAGTGAACGTCGCTTGTTTTCTTCTGTAACCCGAGAGGCCGTATAATAGCTGTTTTGGCGTGTGTCGCGTTACAGGCTCGCGTTACTGCGTCAGCAACAAGAGAATCTTCTCGCTCCAGATATTCCCTAATTACGCTTAAGTGTAGGTGCGGGTAAGGACATGGCTAGGGAAGTGCTGAGGCGCGTAGCGGAGAGTTTACCACTTTTAAACCCCGACACAAAAAGAGGGGTGTTATATAAGTTTGACCACTACGTGTGTGTGTGTGTGTGTGTGTGTGTGTGTGTGTGTGTGTGTGTGTGTGTGTGTGTGTGTGTGTGTGTGTTTGTGTGTGTCTGCTGTGGCATCATAGCTCTTAAACGAATAAACCGATTTGGATGCGGTTTTTTTTTATTTGAAAACAAGATTTCTTGGCGATGGTTCTTAGACATGTTTCATCAAAATCGGTTCAGCCGTTTCAAAGTTATCAGCTCTTTTGTTAGCTGCGGAAGGGATCTTAGTCGCATAATGGCCAATCACTTTATTTTCAAATACATATATGGTGTTACCAAAGAGCATTGCCGGTTTGTAAATTTTTAAACTTATGACGTAAGATTTGCATGAGACATTTGACATGAAATTTGACATTTGACATGAGATTAGCAAAGCTTGTGTTATGGGTACTAAGCAACGGATAAACATACTTATATAGATAAATAAATACTTAAATACATAGAAAACATCCATAACTCAGGAACAAATATTCGTGCTCATCACACAAATGAATGCCCTTACCGGGATTTGAACCCAGGACCTCTTGCTTCGTAGGCAGGGTCACTACCAACTAGGCTAAAGCGGTCGTTTGCTATCGCATTCACTATTTATTTCTATCAAACGGTACTTATAAAATAGTGATAGGAAGAGATGGGAAAACTGATGGCAAGCGTTCGCGCGTTAAACAATACAGTTTCAGATTGTTGCTCTGCCTTGACACTAGGACCTAGTAACTAGGTGATGCGTCGAAATTTGGGGATCTCATTATGAGCAATGGCGGTTTACACCTCGTAGGACATCTGACTAAGTTGTTAGACTTCCGCCAGGCCTCATGCATGCCATGTACTTACGCGCGATATTTACCAACCGCGGGGACGATCTGCTGCGATCGAAATTTCAGTAGGTTGTCACAAGCGCGCGCCGACGTACGTTCATTCGTGTTCCACGGAAAAAATATGCCGCCTGGACTTTTATAAGTGAAAATGGTGAAACAGGGGCAAACTTTAGTATGACTATGCTAGAATTAATAGCTAATATAACAATTTGGAAGTTCGTATCATGCTGTCCCTCTTACTCTTCTGTAAAAAGCTATAAGCGTGAGCGGGATGGCACGATGCGAAGTTCAAAAGTTGACCGTCGTATCTAGTATAACGTTAGGGTACTATGAGCATGGCAATGTGTTCTGCGCATTACAATAAATATCCTTTTTTGTTAGGATTCCAGAGCTAAAATGACAAAAACGGAACCTTTATAGTTTCGCCATGACCGTCTGTCCATGGCTTAGCTTAGGGAATATTAGTGCTAGAAAGTTTGCATGAATATAATATATAGCAATTATCCCGACAAAATGGTAAAACAACATGTAGAGAAAAAAAAATCCAAACTGCCAGCCCTTTTGTCACTGTCGGCACGCACACATTCTTAAGGAGACGGAGTAGTATAATCTGTGGCTACAATTGCGGTGAGTACCAAGATTTTGTACGGGATGCAGTATCTGTTACGAAGTAACTATTAAGTAATCTGTGCTTCCGCCTTTGTTGGTACTAAAGCCTCAGCCTGAGACTGCAGGCTGGACGCGCGCCAATGTCCGACCGAGATAACGGATTGGGAGCATCCACCCGCCGACTTCCGGTTATTGTACCACATTATTTACATCCACACATTTAAAAGCTTTTAGGAAACTCTTCTGGAATTATGGCAAAGTACGGCATTGTTTTCTAATAGAATTTACTGCCGTACTTAAACAGCGGAGTTTCGGCTAAAAAGTGATCAGAAGTCTCAATCGTATTTTTATAATTAACTACAATAAATTACAAATGTAGCAGAGAGATAAAGGGATGGCATTTGAGTTTTTTGAGAGTTTTTTACTCAAATGTCTGGTTCCTTTGTTTTTTTACGAACTCAATGTATGGACCCCCAATTAATACAAATGAGTTAGCGCATTATATTGTCCATCATTAACTGAGTACCTACGAAACACTAATTTTGTATCATCAATTTGAATTCACCCTGTATTGTTTGATCAATTCATCTCATCTCTAGACTACATTCTTAACATGGATATAGGCCTCCTCTCACGCGGGCCCAATGCAAATTGGAAACTTCACAGAACCATTGAATTTCTTCGCAGGTGTGTGCAGGTTTTCTCACGATGTTTTCCTTCAGCATAAAGGTCATAGTAAATTTCAAATGTAATTAAAACTTTTAATAAATTTATATATTGAAACATAATGCCCACAGAAACCTTTTGAACATAAGTTCTCCATAATTATAGGTCAAATCCTAAATTTTGTCGACGTTTTAATACCTACTCACTGTTACTGGCGGATAGACCGACTCCTAAAAACCACATTGCAACAGATTAACAATGACTATTGCCAAGCCAATTTACTATGTATAACTTTTTATGAGACTGGTGAAACAAAAATGTCAAATCAATAAATAACTCTAGGTGGATACCTATTATATACTTACAGAAGCAACAACCTAATGATTCGATCATTAAATGAAATTACTTATCTTCTTTAATCGGATACTAAAATCACATTAACAACCTTTATTAATAAAGTTCAAAAACATAAAAAATCTAAATACTTAAATCATTAGTTGAAAGGCTAATCGATATTTACTTCAAAGATCGCCGAAACATACAAAATAATAATGGAAAAAACCTATTTCAATCAGTGGTTTATGGTCTATAATATTTTATTATATTACGAACATTGTCAATAATGCGGTTAAAAGGAAATAAAACAAAACGTTTTTGCTTTATTGTCGTTCAGTTACAAATTACTAATACGGAAACTAATGTTTATTTCTTATGCTATATTACTTGCTATATATTTATTCATAAACCTCGTTGTTTAATAGATATACCTCCATACAATGTGGATCGGTCTGCAGGTTAATTGACCTAAAATATTATATATAGCTTTTGCCCGCGACTCCGTCCGCGTGGAATTAGTAATTTGGGCAGCTTATTTTTTTTTTATCCAATTTGCTTTTTCATCAATTATGGCTCTCCTTAGTTCCTTGATATAAAAAAAAATACCCGCCCCCGCACCTCCCCGCACACCCGCGTTCACATTCAACACCGTGCACCGTACTCCCAAGTCAAGCGTGCCTATAGAAGTTTTACTTCAAAAACCCCCGATTTTGAAACATTCTTCCGCTCCGCTCTGTTCCTATTGGTGTTAGCGTGATGATATATAGCCTATAGCCTTCCTCGATAAATGTGCTATCTAACACTGAAAGAATTTTTAAAATCGGAGCAGCAGTTCCTGAGATTAGCGCGTTCAAACAAAAAAACCTGTTCGATAAATTCTTAAAATAGACGTATCTTTCTTATTTGTGAACCGATTCAAATGAAACAAACACTAAATGTTAATCCAAAAAAATACCAACATATCAGTGAAAACCGCATCCTTCTAGGTTAAGCCGTTTCTGAGATTAGCGCGCACAAACGCACAGACAAACAGACAAACAGACAATAATTCTAAAAATCATTGTTTTGGGTTCTATTGTGCTAATAAATAGCCCTAGTGACAGTTTTTCTCAAATATCTTCAATGTACAGACACCGACTTGTTACAGATTTATTATATGTATAGATTATAACGTTTTAACACAGCTATTTGCTAACGTAACAGTATTTGTTTATTGCTTTGTTGACGGAGCTCTATTTATTCCTCCATCATTTACAACAGACCGAAAAAATTTAATTCAATGATCCCTTAAACACAGATAGTGAAATGGCAAACCACTCATACGATGGACGGATGACCTGGCTAAAATTGCCGGAGAGGAGCGGATGAGAAAGACAAGACCGAGAGGAATAGCGTGCGCTGTTGGAGGGTCAGCATTGGGTGACAAGGGGCAGAAGAAAAAGAAAATAGAAGAGAAGATCACTTGAATTCCACCAATTCTTGAAGACCACCTTGAGCTTCTTGGACTGAGCGTGCCATCTAATCTCAACTTCGGCGCGGCCATTGAGTCCAGGGCGAAAACTGCTGCTAAGAAACTTGGTATCTTATATAAGGTGGGACGGTATTTCACGCCGGATCAACTTTTTACTTTATACAAAGCACAGGTTAGATCATGTATGGAATACTGCTGCCACCTTTGGGACGGTTCTGCCAAGTATCAGTTGGCAGCGTTGGATTCGGTGGAGCATCGAGCCCGAAGACTCATTGGTGATAGTCCGTCAATCGGTGGTAGGCTACAGAGCCTCGAGCACCGTCGTCGAGTTGCTTGTTTGTCTGTTTTTTATCGGATACATTTTGGAGAGTGTGCGCAGGAATTACATGATTTAATTCCTCCATCTCCATTTCACCAACGGACATCCAGGCGGGGAGAGCGTCTTCATCCTTATGTGGTTAGTATTCCAGTGGCCCGTACGAAGCGCTTCGCGTCATCCTTCCTAATGCGAACTGCTAAAGAATGGAATTCGCTCCCGTCGTCTGTATTTCCTGATAAATACAACCTAGGTCTCTTCAAGGCTAGAGTGAATAGGCTGTTACTGAAGCAGTGAGGTACACCTTTGGCCTCATCTACACTTTTCATCAGGTGAGATAGTGGTCAATCACGGGTCAGTATTATGTAATGTGTAAAAATGTAATGTAATGTAATTATGTAAAAAAAAAAATTCAAGATTAAACTTAAACAAAAGCTTGTAATAAAGTTGTCAACTCAATTACTACGCTTATTTTCGTCTAATAAACACTTTATGTACAAAAGTGCATAAAGTTCGGATGTATTCAAAATTAACACTATGAAAACCAAATTAAGATTCCCTTCTCTGTGGCTGCTTATTCGACTTTCTTGCGAACGACACTGCATAAGACTCACCCGTTGTCGACGTCTTGTGATCTTGTCCATTGATAGCTCATAGATTAATTTAAGTGTTAATGCAATTTAAGCAGTCATGCCAGCATAATGAACATCTAAACAAAATACATATAAGTACATCATCACGGTTATCTCTACAATAATTTTGGGCGTAGTATTTTCTTATCCTTGGACAGGACAAGGTGACACAAATTAGGATGGTGTAGCGAACAAGCTTTGCATGTGGGCCAAGGTCTACTAAAATTAGTGCCAATCTAGTTGACAATGACGTTTTGTTATCTGCCATTCAAAGTCTAACTATCGTCAAGTTTGAGCTGTAACGACTCTGCTATGATTACGCGCGACCGGTATCGGCAACACGGCGAGCGTTTTTCTGTTCATTGAATGCTCTGCTAGGTGTTTACTGTACGGCGAGTGTCTCGGTAGTGCATTGAATAGAGAAAAGCTCGCTGCATAATCAATGAGGCGGAGCTGCAATGCCTAAAGTTCATTTCAATAGAATCTATTATCATACATTATGATCAATCTCTTAAATACCTATAGCTAACTAATATCAACATATTAATCATATCACCAGGCACTTAGACAATTCGGTGTCCATATCATTTGGTTCGAAGTGTCTACGAGATTGGCATATTTATCTCATCCTCTCCTCCCTTAAATTTTTCCCTACTAACTATTAAAAGAAAAAATCTTCCATGCCGAATTAGGTGCCTATTATTTATTCTCATCTCATTTTAATAGTTCTTAACAAGTGCACATCAGATAACGTAATGCTACAACAAAGCTTGCTAATAAAGTCATTAAGGCCATTCTAGACGAGGTTCCACAATGGGACTTGATTCAAATGGTTCTATAACTACATCCTGACTGACCAGAAGGCTTTAGTTAATGCGACTGAAAAGATAAGATCGATCGCCGTGCGCTCTTACAAGTAAAATGTCATTGAAACAGATTTAAATGAGATTTTGAGTCTAATGACGAAATTAAGTCTGTATGTATATCTTAATGTAATTTACATCTTGATTCTATCAATACTTACTGTGATGTTTAAGTTCGTCTAGTTTTTGGTTGTTGCTGCGTCGCAATCTCCCACATACCTATTTTCTTACTTAAATGAACTTCCATGTAGAAACAGTTACGATCAGTCAGGTATTGTCAAATCAACGGATCTATCCCAAAAAATCATAGTAATCCAGTGTTGCCACCTCACTTTTTAGAAGTCGTTATATATTTAACAAAAGTCGCCAGTTTATAGGAAATCGGCTCCAAATGCAGGTTATAATAATTAGCAGACTTTGTCCTAAAAGTCACTAGATTTAGCAATTACATCGCTAATTTGGCAACACTGGTCACTTCGTTTTTACTTGACAAGGGACCTTAATATGAAACATACTTTGAGAATATTATACGGTGGATCGGGAATCAAATTACTCGATAATACGTTTTTCAAGCAGTTAATTTCTGACCAAAAAAAAAGTGAAACAATTTTTTCAATACAGTTGCTCAAAAAGTACCCTTTTTTGGCTGTATTGCGTGCGAAAAGTTCGTTTTTGCGAACTAGTGCGATTTACTTTTCTAGTTTTTTTAAATTTGTAATTGTTCCAATTCATTGAAGTCTGATGGAAGGATGGATGGATGGATGGATGGATGGACGGACGGATGGATGTGGATGTTGATGGATGTTGATGGATGTTATGTTAAATGTTGTTTTTTGTCAAATAAATTATTTTGTATTTTTTTTTTTGTAAATATGTTACTATCAATCCACCTTGAAAGGACTGATTAAACTTCAAGATCCTGTAAAAAATCGTCGCTTACTCAGATGAGCACCGCGCCGTTTCGAAACAAGGTTCAAAAATAATTTTGCATTGCCGATGTTTTCTAAGCTCAAACTCCACAGGACAAGTCCAAACGTTATGGCAGTAAAAATATATAACCATCTTAAAAATGATATTAAGACTCAAACTTACGATAAGCAGTTTAATAAAATGTTAAAAGATTTCCTTATTAAAAAATGTTACTACACCTTAAAAGATTTTTTGCACTATAAAGTTAAAGACACCTTCTAATTTGATCTAATTTGATTCTATTTTGATTTTATTTTGATTTGATTTGATCTAATTTGTTTTAATCTAATTATAGTGGTAGTGGTTTTCATTCGATTTAGTTTTTAATGATTTGATTTAATTTGACTTAATTTGTTTTAATTTGACTTATTTTTGTTTTAATTTAATTTGATTTGATTTATTTAATTGAAACTGGTTTAATTTATTTTGATTTAATTTAGTTTAATTTAATTTGGTTTAATTAAATTGATTGGTTTCATTTGATTAAATTAATTTTAAACTGGCTGTATTTAATTTGATTCTATTTATTTATTTTAACATCATCAGGCTATTTTCATTATATTTGGTTCGATTTTATTTAAATTATATTTCTAATTATCTAACTACCTGACTTTTAAGAATTTTGATAATGATAGTAAACATCGATTAAACAACACAAAAAAATGAAATATTATTTTGTTATAAGTACCTAATAATTTATAGTATTTAGTTAAGTATTTAATCCTTGTTTGTATAATTATGTAGAATTTTTTGAATTAATTAATATTTATTAGAAATGTAAAATGTAAAAAGTTGTATATTATAGTATGCTGTGCCCTACCAGGGTCCATGTGAAACAAACAAATGTATCCTTAAACATCCATAATGTACCATGGTTGCAATAAATGATGATTATGATTATGATTATGATCACCATATTTTTATTACATGGTAGGTAGGGTGCTTCACTTTTGTAGGTGAAAAAAATTTTTGTGATATTTTTTCTGACTTTGCTCAGCTTCCGGTTCTAGCTTATGTTAATAGAATATTTTCCAAATTTCAAGTGGATTGGACCATGTTTAGAGGTTGCACAGAATTAACAGCTATAAATAAGAATCAAAAAAAGAAGTAATTACTTTTATTTAAAAATAGCACAATATGGTAGCCACACATCGTTTTTAAGTGAAAGAAAATTAAATTAAGCATAAAATAGAACATTAAGTACTCAATAAATAATTTACTACTTAGGCTACACAAGTTGCAACCTCATCTTTGGTTCGCTTGACCACACATTTTCTGTTGCATGCTTATTTCTGCTATTCGTCTCTGATCGAATCATTAAATAAAGAATAGTTACTCTGTCTTCTAGAATCTTACAGGATGCGATTGATGGCAACAATTTACTGTTTCAATGTTAGAGTAAAGGTGAATGGTGATAATTTTTTTGAGCCATTTCGCTTCTTTTGGTCATCCGAGCTCGATGAATAGTAGACGGCGGTATAGAAACATCTGAGACATCGTGACCAAGGCTTTTAACAGCTGTAATAAACGAAGTAGATGCTAGCTTGCCGAGTGGAGCGGTCCTATGCAGCTACGAGTGTCCAATCGAGAGATTTTAGTTTACTTATAAATAGGACTTGACATTTTTGCTGGTGGTACAGAGAATAGAATTATTTTCATCATCTTCATGACTTGATGACTACTTAATGAAGGGCATTCTTGGTCCAAGGTCACTGTCATGTTGATTTCTTTAATCGATTTATAATGCTACATTTTATAAGCATCCACTTTGTCTTGTCTCTTATGCTTTCGGATAATTTCTAAGGAAAACGTTAACAAATTATGGTAAGTGTTCCTTATAAAGTTATTAAATGTTAGCTCAAACAGTTACTGTCTTGACATATATATTAGCCTTCTTCCACACCACACTTCTTGCAGTTTAATACTTGTCTACTTAGTGGCGTCCGAAAGAGTTTCAACAGCACTTATTCCTTGGAAGGAAGTCCAGCTCCTAACAAAATATCACAAGGAAACCTCTCGAGTAACCGAATTCGTCGTTGACTATTCATATTATTATTTACGTTAAAATATGCTTCAATCTTTTAAACGACACACTTAAATCACTTTATAACCCTCCACTTCAGATAATAAACTTGAAAATTTTGCTATCCTCTAATACACCGATATCAATTACTTGACATAAAAGTCATCAAACTGTGCAACCTTTAGATGATAATCGATTTTACTGATTTTTGGCGTATGAACTTTACATATGAGTGGAAACAAGAATTCGAGCAAAGTCAAAGAAAAATCAAAAATTTTGAAAATGAAACACCTTAATGGTAGGTACAGACATTTGATTCCAGGTTTGTAGAATTATTATTATGAGTCTTTAAATAGTTATTAGTAAGACAGAAAGAATTCTCAAAAAAAATTAGAAATTTATTTCAGGGTCTTCTTATGTAAAATCAATTACTGTTTTATCGTGTAGGTAACACAGTTTCAGAAGTTTTATGTGGATTCAGTGTTTTGTCATAGTTTCTGTGACCAATACGAATGTGACCTTTCCAACTTGGACATTTTCTTGTGTTATTTGGTTAACCATTATTTTGTAATCTTGTCTTGCTGTCTTCTTTCCTTAATTTGTATAATGATCAATTTTATTTCATATGATATCATCCGAAACCATATTAGTGTACCAATTACCTACAACGTATGCGTCTGTAACAAGAAACGGTGTGTATTTATTACATATTAAACTTCTTCCCATTCTTAGTCGTTAATTTCTAGAAGCGTTTTGATATTAACTAAATTCCTCTAATTATCTTCATAGGCCAACGTGATTAATGTCCAAGGTCCAACGGGTCAAGTGTGGCACTGACGCCACTCACGAGACCTTTACGCAACGCAATTTAGGCTCGGCTAGGAGATCAAATAGTTCTATGCAAAACAGCGTGGTGCGTTAGGCTGCGTATCCACCGGAGCTGTGCGAGGATGCGTTGCGAGGGATGTGTTTGTCATGAACCAATAGAAACACTTTATTTACCTATCCTTGCTCAGCTCAGCTCTGGTGGAAACAGCTCAGCGGAGCGAGGTTTTTGTACATACAAAAGAAGGGAAAGATGTGTGCGAGGAATGTGTGCGAGGAATGTGTTGCGAGGGTTGTGTGTTGCTAGGCGGCGTTGCTCCACTCCCGCCTCACCGCACCCCGCCCGCTTATTTGAAAAGAGCCCGCTACACATCCTCGCGCCGCTCAGCTACCTCGCACATTTTTGGTGGAAACATTCACACCGTTACACATCCTCGTTACACAGCCTCGCACCGCTTAGCTACCTCGCACATCTCTGGTGCAAACGCAGCCATACTCTATTTGTTTGTAAACAAAAGCCAGTAGAAACGAAAGCATCACTTTGATTACTTAAGTATGTATAATAACCGAAGTACGAAAGACCGAATGTATTAAAATATCGAATGGATAAAAAACCGAAAGATTTTTTTTTTCTGAAACCGTCAACTTTTTAAGATTCTTATTAAACTTACCTAACCTAATGGGGTCTATAAGATACTGGTTTAATAAATTCTGAGAACTTTACGCTTTAAGAAAAAAAAACTTGTCGGTCTTTTGACCCATTCGATATTTTAATACTTCGGTATTATAACTTACCTACTCCTGCCACTTAGACACTAGGACCTAAGTCTTCGGTTAACAAGAACAGTGATCTTTTCTAGATTTATTTCTATCATATCATCTGAAGCTCTTCACGTTAGCGGCTGGATTACCGAGCAACACGCGACACGTAGGTAGCGGCGGTTGGTGGTAGCGATACGGATGAATTTTGCTAGCGCCCGCAAAAACGTGAACGCTATCAAGCGGAAATATAGGTATTTAATATTAGTGTCAACAGAGGACGTTACGAAGATCTCTCTCCGTGCAGATGTTGTCTGAGGGCCGCAGTCTGAAGGAAGAGTGTTAGAAAGTGTATATATGCATCCTATTTTAGAAACTTCGATAGCATGATGTAAAACATGAATGCTGACACCAGCTCTAGCCAGTCATGAGTCATAACAGTTTGTGTACTCAATGACTAGGAGGCGATACGATTCAACAATCATTACAACGAAAGAAAATAAAGTCTAATTAATTATGTTTCGTGGGTATAACTAAAAGTGCAAAGCACTTCCGCTACTTTTGAGCTAAAAAGCCTAGCTATAAGTAACCTTAACACAACGTAAACTACACAAATAATAAAACTTCGCTTGGCGTGCTATTGTATTGCGCTATTGATGTACCCGTCACACACGATAGAATACGCCAAGTGAAATACTAACATAAGTTTTCTTAAGGAAACTAGCTGTTGCCCGCGACTCCGTCTGCGAATATAAAATAGCCTACGACCTATTATTAGACCTAACGAGTATAGAGAAAAAAGTTTCATAAAAATCGGTCAAGCCGTTTCGGAGGAGTTCGATAACAAACACCGTGACACGAAACTTTTATATATTAGATAATATTTACTCAACACACAAGTACATACAGACTTTGTTTTGCTACTTTAAGTGAAGCACTGTATAACATTGACCTTACCTTTCAAATTGGCTATTCGTTATGTCATAAAGAATTCGGCCAAAGACACGAACGTGAATGAATGAATTACTGGCAGGTCAAATACAACCTTAATTTTTGAGTGATGACACAGTATTATTAGGCAGTAAGGAATCTACAAACAAGGTGCAGAATTTGCCCCTGCGTAAACTGCACGCATGCTCTGCTCCGATCACGTCTGTTCTCACTGGTGAGAATTTACAAAATTTACTGTCATTATGATGACGACCAAATGGCCTAGTGGTTAGAGACCTGACTATGAAGCTTGAAGTCCCGAGTGCATTTCCCGCGTCCGGGCAGATATTTGTATGAAAAATACGATTGTTTGCTCTCGGGTCTTGGGTGTTTAATATGTATTTAAGTATGGATATATCTATATAAGTATGTTTATTCATTGCCTGGTACCCATAACACAAGCTTTGCTTAGTTTGGGACTAGGTCTATTGGTGTGAATTGTCCCATGATATTTATTTATTATCTCGAGCCCATATACACATCCCAATGAGATAACTTGGGTGGGACGTAGTTCCTACACTACTCGACCCTGTGCGAATTGACAACTTAACAACACACACACCATTAAACTATCATCATAGGCGTGTGCATGATTCCCTTTACAGAAATGCCGGTAGCCAATTCAATCCCGAAAACATCAGATCCAATTTCGAATGTACGATATTCTACCCGAAAGGCCAAAAGTCAAACCATTAGGCTACTATGGCTGTTCCAGCGCTCGCGCTAGTATAGTAATAACAAACGGCCACTCGTGACGGGCACAAGTTCAGTGGCACGTTGTTTGTAGATTACATACTAGTTTTACACTGTGGTGATGGTGTCGAAAATTCTACTAAAGTAACGAAGTGGGTGCGACCCCACCGTTTACTATGGGAAGTCACGAACGCAGTGGTCAATTAATGAGCACTCATACGAGAAACTATTTATGTAGATGATCTTGTAATTAAATCGTTTTCAATGCGAGAATTTCACGGCTAACATGTTGAACTATTTTGATTATCTGATGCTGTATTTATTGATGATTATTCGATAGTCTAGTTTTTTTATTAATTCCAAAACTGACTTAGAATGTGACAACTAGTAATAAAAAAAGCATCGGAATCAAAAAAAATATTTCGCTTCTGGAAAGAAATAAAACTAGCTACCAGTGGCGAACAACCCGATTACCACGGGGTTTTTTTTTTTTTTTTTCCCCTATACCTCCGACAATGCAGGAGTCTATGCTCACAAGTCCGTGCATACTAGTTCTCGCATTTTCTACTGCTCGTACTTGCATTCCGCATACTAGTTCTTTCTACCATGCGTCACTCTTTTACACTTGGGCCCGAGCCCATTTAACTATACTATCTCTTATCTTCTAACTTAATACTACTTAATTCCCCCGGGTTGACTAAACTTTCGAAGTTACCAAACGTACACTACACGTAAACGTACGTTAGTCTCTTCCATTACTGCACTTTCAAGAAGAGGATACCTAAATGAGATCTTAGTTTTTTTTGCTCTGGGTTTACTTACAAAAATTTTCACACCCCGCCACTGCTACCTACTACTACTACTATACAACTACTTGTGTTAATCTTAACTAGGTAGGCTGTTTAATTACCAATTGGGAGACTAATCTAATCTCACTTAACCTTGACTCTCTTAGACGACACACTTAGTTCATGACCTCGTGCTAATGTTTATTTTAATGCTTCGAATAAAAAATCCATTTGGAAACTTGAAGCAAACAAACGAACCATTGTACAGCAGTGCACCTACAGGCCAGGGTAAGTTGGGACAGTGACATTAATGGTGCGTATTCAGACGTAGGTAACTATACGTACGTCTCCGTAATTTTTAATTCAACCTGAATGACGACAAACACTTATGATCGTTTGCTGAAAAAAAATCTAGATCTAGTCGTGGAACCTGGTTTGAGCTACATTTTGACGTATCTGCCAGTAACTATTCCGAAAACATTTCAAGACAATCTTTACACATCAAATAGGGTAAAAAAAATAATAACTAGCCTACACTTGACGCTTCGCCCCATTGCAGAATTTCTTATCCCGTGGCAATTCGCAAAATCTTTCTTCTTCCTGGTCTATATCATAAAGGAAACCTGAGTGAGAAATTTCACTTTTCTAGGTCGAATTTCTTATCAAAATTTCTCCCGCTTGGGCTCCCCTACTAATCTAAGGGTTTGGGTTGATTAGTCAGTCAATCAGTCAAAACTTTTCTCTTGCTATCTACATATATTAGCTGTTGCCAGCGACTCCGTCTGCGAAAAATAGGGGTATAAAATATAGCCTACGACCTATTTTCTCAGACCTACCAAATATGGACAAAAAATTTCATATTAAATCGGTCGAGCCGTTTCGGAGGAGTTCGATAGCAAACACCGTGACACGTGATTTTCATATAAGTACTTATTAGAAGAAGATAATGAAGAGATAAACTGTTAACTTTTTGTATGTAGTAGGGGGTAGTGAGAAAGAACTAAACCGATTCCTTCTTAAAATTCTTGCGCGTAAACAGCTAAGTATATATTTTTTTATTTAAATTAAGATATATTTGCATACATTAAGGTGACCAAACAATGATGAATCTGCAATATAAAAGGTTCAAGGTATTTCCATTAATTGTATGTCTCAATTAAAGTAAGAGATATATATCTTCAAGTAGTAAAGTAAATGTTTTACAATGTCATTCCTTATTCAGACTGTAATATATAAGGATTTATGTAGTTAAAGGGCTTTTCAACGTTGCTGACATGTCACCATAATTTACATGTTCAACCGAAAAAGTACTTCGAAGAAACATTGAATTAAAACGGCATGATTTAAGTAACTTTATAACCTTTTTGGGAAATTATGGCGTGTAACTTAAAATTGCGGGTAAGTACGGAGAAATTGAAATATGTGTTCGATTGGTTTATACTTACACCTCTAGAATGATGATGTATGCTACGCGATTGGCACTGGTGAAATGGGCTAACGCATATTCATTATTAGAGTATCTAAAATCAATTTTACCTACACATTCATCAGTTTTGTATACTCTAGTCCGCACGTCAAACGATTTGGCACTTATGGCTTAAAGGTAGGTAAACTGTGCGAAACAATGTAAAACATGCCCGTGACATATAAATTTCAATAACATTGCTTTTTGTCAAAAAATGTTTGTGCAATATAAATCGAACATTAAATGTATGATTGAAATTGAATATTTGACAAAATATCGATATCGGAAGTCAAACAAAAAGGTATTCAACAGAATTGTGAACATTGCAGTAAAAAGAAAGCGGTCGTGAGCACTGCTTCTTTTATCATTGTTTATTTTATTGCCTTATGCAACCTTTTCGATTTGCAACCACCTAAACGGGCGACTGATATCGTTTTGTGTTGCTACCGAACTTAGTTTTTCATGTTTGTACGTTTAGAATATTTTACCTACGAGCAAACAAAAACTACTATTGTATCTATCTACAAGCGATACGGAAAACTGAGACGCGTGACACTGGATTTTAATAATATTCATAGGTAACTTTGATTATTCCTTGACCGTCGTGAAAAATTTGTAAAATTGACTCGTTTAGGAAGGAAAATGCATTACCGCTTCCTAAAAGTATCGAAAGATTTAATGATGAACTAAAACAATTACTTTGCTCACCCGCGACCTTACAATAGTTACGTTTATGCAAGAAATGTGTGTTCATGCAGTTCCTCCACCTCCACACTGTACGAACACACACAAATCACATAAACCCAACCATCACCACCACCAAGCTACACTGACGCGTTTCGAACTCAACCAGAGCTCATCTTCAGAGTTACCACAACCGTATGCTATGCTACTAAATGTTAAACTAACAAACCAAAACAAATGTTTTAACTTGTCACTGTAACTCCTCAAGTACCCACTTTATTTTTCTTATTCTCAAACTACCATACAAAAATTAACTTTTATTGACATATTTATAAAACTACCTTGAATTTATGTTTATTTATTTATAAGGCATATTTTATTAATACTAACTGTTCAAATTAGACCCAAGCCGCAGTAAAGGAGAAGATACTAAATTTACCTGTTCATTAATAATAGACCCCGTAGTGTTGTACCTAATTATTTCCATGCATTCCAGAGCATCCAGACGCAACCCCTTGCCGCAATAATGTAACACTTCATAAGAATCTGAATCTAACAATGAATGATTTGATTCCAACAATGCCGAAACATGCTCTTTAAATCTAGTATTAAAACTTCGGCCTGTCTGTCCTACGTATATCCCATTGAAGTCATTACAAGTAAGCTTGTATACCCCCGATCTAGTTCCCTTATCATCATCACGAGAGTCATTAATATGGACCTCCGCAAAGTAACGCCTGATTCAATAAAAAATTTAATGATCTAAATATGTTGTTGTATAAAGACTTGAATTTCTGAACGGAAGGCACGCACAATGCAAGTACGAATTTGTTCTTCAAATTAACATATCCTTCGCCCTTTGCTTAATTATTTGGTTGCTTAACTTCCTCACATTCAAGGAATGGTTCGTAACCAATTGGAAGATACTATTGTCTGTGATATGTGCTATTCTGTTAACAATGGGTTTGGTATGTTCCAAGTAGTGGGCTTCTCTTCTGTGTTTATTACGAGTACTGTAGATTGTTGGTTAACAAGGCACCTATATCAATTATGGTTAGAGGAAGTTTTTGCAGAGGTAGTTAGATTGTTTGCTATTCAATTACTCACTCGGAAGTCTGTAAATCTATTGAAGTAGCGATTCTATGTATTCCATTTATTACTCTAGAACATTAAAATTTAACAGTCGATCTTTTATAACTAGGTACCCTGCCCATGACGAGAAAATATACTAACGCATACCTTATCAACCTTACCTTGACCTACCTGACTGAATGGAGAAAGGGAGAAACGATAAAAATGACATCGATTACAAAATTATCTCTATTTAAAATTTCAATCGATCGATAAAGTGACATTACATTTAAATACATTAATGGTGCACTTTTTCGACATGTCACCTTACCGACTGATAGAGCTATCTAAAACCACACGATTCTTCCGCGCAGTCATTTTTATCTATTTTTCTCCTTTCTCCACAGATTTCGAAGAGTTGTCGCGTCAGAACAAGATCACGAAGCAGATTCTCGAAGCCTTCATACAGAAGAAGTTGGGTCTGGCAAAGCATAACATCAGAGCACCATCCATCCGGGATATCTTACCAATCAAGCAGGCAGAGGTCAGACCGATACGAGAACTAGGACAGGAAAAAGATCAACTCCAAGATGGTCAGGAGTTGACTGAAGATGATAACTTGCAGAGTGTCGAGAGTGAACAGATTGACTCCATATATCCGGAAGGCATGTATAATAATAACGATACAATCAATTAATCCAGCTCACATTCACTCCCTGCTGGTAAAGCTTTTCATTTTCGCATCAGTTTCATAATTTATGTTTTTAATACTTGTACGCAACTAGGACTTATCTTCTCATGCATAGTTTACCTAGTTGTGATTGACGATTGAAGTTAAAGAAGTTGGTACCTAATTTAAATTCTCAGAAATAAGCTGCTGTAGTTAGACCACAAGCTTGAACTTCGTGGGCGTCACATTGTAATTATTGACCACATTTTCCTACCAAATTGAAAGATCAAGTACGATCTTCTATTAAATGTTTGCACTGACCACTTCAACAGCGGCGCTTCGTGGTTTAAAGAATTGCTTCACCTGACCCCATACTGGCTCAACAAAGAGTTATTTTCTCGTGCTGTGGTTAAATATTTGTGTTTGATGAAACTACCACGGCGTGTTACAGACAACGTTCTTTTATTACCACAAAGTATACCGCAGATACATGATTTCGTGAGTGTCAATCTTTAACTGGAAATTTCAGATAATGGATACGGTAGAAATTAATGCATAATGTTTATATGAGGTTTAGGAGGTGCGGTTGACATCTAGCCTATCTATGCATTTTGATAGAATAATAAAACAGCAAGATGCTTTCACAGGATCTAACATATCTTTTACAAGTAAGTATGATATTATTGAATAACGTGTCACATATATATATAAAGTTGTTCAATAGTGACTTATATTTGCCGGACAATAACTATAATTTATACCCTGTAATTTGTAGCTGTTGGTTCTCCGAAAATAAAATAAATAAATAAATAAATAAAGACTATACATAAAATTAGGATGTAAGAGTGTGAATATATGTATTTAAATAGTAAAGTCACGGCGTAATTCATTAGTTATTAATATTCGTTACTTACTTTCCTTATTTAAACGTAAAATACTTCGTAAATTGTAGATTGGATTGCGAAGTTTACAATTAAGTGTGCATGCTTACAGAATCAAAATATTTACTGTAATTGAGTTTCCTATATGTATTTTAGTAGGTATCGCAACATTGATAATTTATTTAGAAAAGAAAGATAGCTAGTTGTCATATCATCACCGTCTGCTCGTTTGCCACCTCTTATATAAAAAAAAAAATATATATCAAAACAAATCATTTATTTGCCATAAGTATACAAGACAAGTATACATGCAAATATATGTACAATATTATATCCATATGCCCCTGTATTATTGAACAGGCTGATGATACTGGATCAATGGGATTTTTGTTTGTAGTACAGAAAGACACAGAGCATCCAGTAACAGCTGTTCTGAGTGGCAGACTATTTATCTGTACATCAAAAATATTGCATTTATTACGGCAGTGGTTTTAACCTTTTGACCGCCAGCGTCGGCTATAGACAGTACGGTAATACAAAATTAAACCTACCCGCATCCGCATAAGAATCAACTTTGTTCCAAACAAAAACGATGCGTGGCGGTCAAAAGGTTAAACCTTTTTGGAATTTACCCTTGATAATTGTACAACTCTTCCGTCTCGCTTGTAGTCACCTTCTGATGGCATCTTGGTCTTTATACCTCTCGAAACACACTTTTATTCCTTTACTTCTTCTGTGGTGAAGGCGAAAACAGTCTGTCATTCGTATTGCCATCCTGGGAACCCAAAACCGTGCCTGAAAATGTCGCAAACACGCGTGCCACTTACGAAAAGCAAACCGCCGCGTACCGCCTGCACTAAATTGCGGGATTGACTAACATTTGTCAACGTATCACGTTTACACCTATGTGATATTTGCCGTTTAATTAACGACGTTTGTCTTTGTGAGCTTGGCAATGTTTGAGTGCGGTTTCTTGAATGGAAGTGAATAAATATTGCTATACATACAGCAATAATAGACGTGACGAGTTTTATTGCATGCGATTTTTGTAGATGTTCGTTCCATTAAGATATTCTGACCTTACTCTATTCTAAATACTTTCAATTAAATAACAAAACTATTTCGAAAAAAGATAACCTGGTTGAATTCCTTGATGGAGTCTTATCAACGGGATTTTTCGATTCTTCGACATTCATAAATAAAATAATAAAGGCCTAAATAGAGGGTCTTGAAAAAAAAATCAGTCCGCGCATTAAAGCCCAATAATTCAGTGAAATTCGTACCTCAGGACGAATCTAATAAGTAAAGTATCATTTTTATCAAAGTCATTTGAGCCGTTGAGTAGTTACGAGCGGACGTAGGAGCGAACATACTTACCTATGTTTAAGCTTACAGTACCTCTACCATGAGTTTACACTAGTTTACAGTGACCGTACTCGCTAGCGACGGCGTAAATGATTTGTATGGAGAATTGTACTTCCGTAAGTGACCGCTAGAGGCGCTGTACAATTCTCCATACAAATAATTTACGCCGTAGCTAGCGAGTACGGTCACGTAAACTAGTGTAAACTCATGGTAGAGGTACAGGTCAGGTTAAACACATAACTTTCCTCCTAGGCTTTGTCGCAGTCGGGTAAAATGGAACCTCCCTAAGCTCACATTCATCTATCTATAGATACCTACTAAAATTAGTATTGTAATGTAACCGAGTGTCATTGATTAGGAAGTATTACTTGTCTTGAGTCTTGTTTATTACGCGGTTTGCGACAATTACTGCTGCGTTGTAACTAATTTAAGCTGTTTTTATGCTAATATAGCTAGTACCTAAATACTTAACTAGTAAAGTAGCGGCTTAATTGTAAAATTAATTAGCTATTTTTAACTGACTAAAAACAAGATTTTTTAAACAAAGTCAGGGATAACCTACCTAATTGTGTTGTTATATGTTAAATACTTAAATAAATCCGTTCTCATAGTGAAAATAAACGGATCACTCACGTCTTAAAACGAGTTTAACTCGACATGTTTCGGGCTAATCCGTAGCCCTTCGTAGTTGGCTACAAGAAGAAGGGCTACGGATTAACCCGAAATATGTCGAGTTAAACTCGTTTTAAGACGTGAGTGATCCGTTTATTTTTACCATGAGCGAGTCTCACGGTAGTTTCATGTTTAAATCCGTTCTCTTCTACCTAACAAACCGAAAAACTTAGAACAGATTTAAATCATATTCTTTTAAAATAGCAGCCATGCATGATGACCAAAAACAACACCTTTTTTCGCCCGACTAATGACATCGCCATGGTCTCCCATTCTGAAATTCTCACCTTGAACAGTTTATTAGCTTTAAGGGTTTAAAGACCGGTGTAACATCCTGCCGGTAAAATAATAAGAGAAAAACAGTATCGATCACCACCACTCAACCGGCTATTAATTTGAAAAAACAAGTTATTCAATACGACCTTACCTGCTGTGTTAATAGCTAATAACCACCATTAATTTGATGAACCTCCTCATAAATGCTATTAAGACTATCTATTTAATGTCTCCGCAAATATACAAGTTTTAGTTGCATCAATCAATGGATTAAGAAACTTTACAATTTGCTATCGCCTACATCTCGTTCTGACACGAAAACAATTAGTTAGCATCCATTAAGGTAATAAACTATCCGTAATTTGACTAAATGTTGTTAGTTACGTCATTGCTTCAATTAAACCCCTTTGAAGCGGTAACTTTTGTGCGAGTTAAATGTTTTTAGATTGAAGAATGGGGTTATACTTTTGGTATACTCTATAAAAGTATTATGGTTTAAAGCTCTAAGCCGAGAACTTGTGTTTTCGTCAGCACAGCAGGATAATTAAGGAAGGTCGTTGACCTATTTTCTTGAGGAAAGTTCGCCTTACGAAATACTTAAGTTGTCTCTACCATAATGATTGTCTTACAACTGAAAGTGACTGAGAATAACAAGGTTCTTGATTAGTGGCTTTACGCTTATTTTATTTCAAAAATAAGACTCGAACTAGGGAATAACTGGATATTACATAGACTTATTGACAAATACAAATATTTATTGATAGATTGCGAGTTAGTATACCTACATGCTTAATGCTTGAATTAAATACAAAATAATCATCAGTAATCATAGTCTGATTATGATTTATTTTTATTATAGTACTCAAGTGCGATAAAAGTGAAAAATATCAAGGTGCAAGGGCACTGAAAATATGATCAAATGGTTTCTATATTCGTATGTGTCCGTAATTCCGTATTAGCATGAATCAAGGATGTTGCGGATGCAGATTTTTTCACATCCGCGGATGCGGATGCGGATCTGTACAAAAAGCTTAAGTGTGGGTAGGGTAAAAAAAGACAGTAATATTTATCCTTTCTTTCTCTAAAGTAGGGAGTGAATTACTATTACTAATTAATCATTTTAGTAATTAAATTTGAACATTGGAGCATTATATTTAATGAAAAGTAGAATGGCCGCCTTTTCGGACTCCAGTCTGTTTCGCAAGGGTTCCGCCCCTTTCTTTCTTGTCGCGACCTGCTACACATCCGAATCCGCATCAGCTCCGCATCGATTTATGCGGATGCGGATGTCTAAATCGAAGCGGATGTTCCGCATATGCGGATGCGGATGCGAATAATCGCAACATATCCCTGGCATGAATTATCAGGCCGTGCACTATTGTAGTACCGTCCGGGTCGACAAGTACGCGGTGGGACTTTGACTCCCCCCGTGGTATTTATTATACATCCTAACAGGAAAGTGGAAATTTCAAAGTCCCAGAGCGACTTAAAGACATCTACATATTAGGTAGCTTTAAAACAATCTTAACCCACCAAAAACATATTCATGTAAAAAGTTGCCAAGACGAGACCACATTCCTTGCACTGTCAAAAAGTTATCAGATCTCCATATAGACCCAACTCTACACGCCCTAACTTCACAAACTTTTCACCTTTATCAAAATATCTGGCTCGGCCAGGTCTTAAAAAAAATATCACAGGACAATTAAAAATGCGGTGTCATTAGATTCGTCTCAATTCGAGAGTGACATAGGGTAAGGGTATATATTTTTCCGCAATTCCCATATGAAGGGCAATTATACAGGCAGTTTTTTTTTCATCAAGTTTTGTATTTTTTTTTAATAAAACTGACCCGTGATTGGCCACTATCTCACCTGATGAAAAGTGCAGATGAGACCAAAGGCGTAGGTATCTCACTGGTCCACTATAGCCTTGAAGAGCCCTAGGTTGTATTTATCTACACTAATATTATAAAGAGGAAAGATTTGTATTTTTGTTTGTAACGAATAAACTTAAAAACTACTGGACCGATTTCTAAAATTCTTTTGCTGTTAGAAAGCTACATTATCACTGAGTGACATAGGCTACTTTTTACCGCGGGAAAATACCTTTTCCTACGGGACAATTAATTTATCGCGGGCGAAGCTGCGGACGGAAGGCTAGTCTGGAAATAATGTTATTTATATTAATAATTTTGTTTATTTGTTGCAGGTAGGAGTAAAAAGTACCCCAGCCCTTCTTTCGAAGCGGAGTCGGATGCAAGTCGTAAGCGGGACCAGTTACTACTGCTTTAAATTTGCATTCTGCTCAATACAACAAAATGTGAAATCATAAAAAAACTGAAAGCACAGAGCTAACAGAATTGAAATTTTCGGTGTCGTCACTTTTCATCCGTACTTACTGATTCAGACATGTTTTTTTGTGTTTTCACAGCTTTTGCTAATTTATGTTATGATAGTGTCATTTTGAGTTTGTCTGACTTTGTCTAGAACGTGTTTGAATTCTTCGTGGTAAAACCCACGTTTAGAATTTTATCATTAAGTACGTCTATACAGACAAAACAAACATACTCGCATCAAATTCAACGCTTTTTAAAATCTGCAAGCACATTTCCTTTTTTTGGCTTATTAAAGCCTGTTCAGAAATATATGATCATTGTCAAGAGGGCTCAACCATCGACTGAAACCGGATTAATTTTGAATCATCTTGTCTATACAATTTCTTGTTTTGTCTTGCAGTCAACATATTAACAATATTATTAATAGCAATAAGCTTAACCGTACTTTTGTATACAAAAAAAACGGCCAAGTGCACGAAGGGTTCCGTACCATTTATCTATAAAAACGGCATAAAAATCACGTTTGTCGTATGGGAGCCTCCTGAAATATTTGTTTTATTTTATTTTAATTATTTATTTTTAAAGTGAATATATAACTAAATATTCTGCGAATATTTCAAGCGTCTAGTCTACCTGTTGCCGTTATCAATATCGAGAAAAACGAGCAAAAAAATCACGTTTGTTGTATGAGAGCCCTCCTTAAATATTTGTTTTATTTTAATTTAATTATTTATTTTTAAAGTGAATATATAACTTAATATTCTGTAAATATTTCAAGCGTCTACCTGTGGCCGTTATCAATATCGAGCAAAAATGAGCACAAAAATCACGTTTGTTGTATGGGAGCCCCCTTAAATATTTATTTTATTCTGTTTTTTAGTATTTGTTCTTATAGTGGCAACCGAAATACATCATGTGTGAAAATTTCAACTGTCTAGCTGCCTGGTGACAGACAGACAGACGGACGGACGGCCAGCGAAGTCTCAGTAATATCGCACCTTCGGTACAACAGTGTATCATCTCGAAATAATACACCATTTTAATTTAGACTTTACTTAATTTCCGGAAAGTCTAAATTAAAATGGTATATTATTTCGAGATGATACACTGTTGTATCGAAGGTGCGATATGGTCCCATTTTGACCCTTTGGGTACGGAACCCTAATAAGAATAACAAATAAAATGGTAGAATAAAAACGCGTACCAAAGACAAAGTATAAGATGGACCGATTCTATTTAAGACGAACAAAAAACCTTCATATAAATATATTTGTATAAATGTTAAAAATATTTCGTTATCAAAGATTTTAAGTTTTTACGTGCATTTATAAAAGCGTGTATTTATAGTGTTTTTAAAACTATTAATTTATAATAAATGACAAATAAATTGATTGAAGTAATCACCTTATTTTTGCGTTGAAACTGCGGCCCGATTAATTTTTAACGTTTGACAAACATTTGGCATCTGATTAAACCAGGCCAATGAACCGAAAAGATCACGTCTATTTATGGGAAATCGCAATGTAAAGTCAAGTCTATACCTACTCGATTAACCAGATCGACACTTAAACGTTGGCAAAACTAAAACAAATGTTTGGAATTTGAATTTTAACGATACCATTCGTAAATGAAATTAATTTTAACCACTCACTCACGTGGGCATTTCTATTTTTCCTTGTAACCAATTTTAAGAAATTGTTAATAGGGAGTTAAAATTAGTCCGTTTTGTTAGGTAGGTACTTTTTCAAGAAAGCCTTTACAATAAAAAAAAAACGTAAATCGGACAAGTTTAACAATTTTTAATAAGAAGTGAAGAAATGTCCGGTTTGTTACGTTTTTTTTTTATTGTAAAGGCTTGAAAAAGTACGAAACTAAACGGACTAATTTTAACTCTCTATTAACAATTTCTTAATGTGTTACAAGGATTAATAGAAATATCGCGCCGTAAGTCTGCGTTCCACCGTCACCACCTTGATGAATATCCATCTACAACTGTGCGTTTCCGTCGGCATTTTCTGCCACGCACAGTAAAATTGTGGAATCAACTCCCGTCTACGGTGTTTCCAACTAACTATGACATCGGGTCCTTCAAGAAAAGAGTGTATTGTTCCCTTCAAGGCCGGCAACGGACTAGTGACCCTTCTGGGGTTTCTGGTTCTCATGAGTGGTGGTGATCGTTTACCAACAGGTGACCCACTTGTTCGTTTGCCTCCCTCTATCAATAAAAAAAAATGCACACGTGCTATTTGCATTTACTGTCATTTATTGGCAAGTTATTTCAAACGATTGAAATAAATAAATACTTAAATTGGCAACCATTGGTGCTAAAGCACAAGACATTTTTGTTGATATAGACGTTGAAGCTGTTAAAGCCAGGAACCTTTACTTATAAGAACAGTCGTCAAAGCTACACTAATTAGGATGCATAACCAACCAGATACCTTCGCGTAGCTGAAATACGTTTTTTGGTTTGTACCTACATATAGGCAAATGTTTAGCTATATTAAAAATTTCACAACGCAAGGTAAACAAAATAATTAATTACTATCAATCTACAATAAAACTTGGTCTCTAATATAACCACTATAAAACTTAACAGGCAGTCGTCAAAGTTAATGTTTTTCAGTAAATTTGAGAAATTATTTTGTATTGTGATGCTATAAAAGCTGTATGTATTTATGACTAGATGTTATAGGAGATCGTTCTGGGACGGTCATCGCAATGCGGGCTGACATTTGAAACTGGCCAAGGTCGCTAAGCAGCTAGTGTCGTGAACATCGCTTGGCCCGAATCAGGAGCGAATCATTTGACTCTGCGTAAAAGTAATATGTCATCATCATCATCTTCTTCGCAGCCTATATAGGTACGTCACACTACAGGGCACAGGCCTCTTTTCAGAATGAGAGGGCTTGGGCCGTAGTTCCCACGCGGGCCCAGTGCGGATTGGGAATTTCACACACACCATTGAATTACTTCTCACCGTAAAGCTGATTGTGCGATTTCACTGTGCTCAAAAGTAATTTGTAGACTTATTTAAAGCGCCTTTTAATGGGTTATCCAACCAATAAAGGTACTATATATTTCAAAAGTCCAGTGTTGCTCGTTCTTTACTATGCAGCAGAACAACATGCATAATGATTCTAGTGAAAATCAATTTAAAAGATTTGATTTAAATACATGTAATGTTAAATCCTAGTTAGTAAATTAAAATACCACCTACCTACAGAAAATTATTCCACAACAAACTTGTCATCTGACAAAAAAAGATTGATTGATGAGTGGTGTACTGATTGATAGCCCATATTTTATATATTTTTTTTATATTTATATTGTATAGCCAATTTTATAGTTCGTAAACTTCCTCGTAACGTAACGATACATGATACATGATTTTGAAAGTTGGTTAATAGTTTTGGCACTAAAATATTATTTGTTTTGGCCAATTTCGGCAATGCTACATGTTATACGTTAGCAGTTTCCTTTATATATATTATATATTAACATATACAATAAAATTAAAATAACAGCTTTAACGCATCTACATTCCAGTGTAAGTTCAAATCAGTTAAATTACAAAACGAATCCATAAATAGAATAATAATAGAGATGTGTAATCATCTAATCACACATGTGCTCGGTACGTAATTACTAGTTAGATAAAAGTCAAGGATTCGGCTGTACCATCAAAAATGACCCATGATGCTAGACGGTAAAAACAGTTGCAAAATGTCATTGAAAGAGCAAACGTAAGAAAAACCGGTTGTCTGTAAAGTCGGTTTACGGACGATAGTTTAACTTGACAACGTCATAACAAAATATTCAAAAAACAAAAATGAAACCAGGCGGTCACCCATCCAAGTAATGACCGCGCCCGACGTTGCTTAACCTCGGTGATCGTACGAGAACTGGTGTTTTGTCAAATATCTTGAAAACGGTGCATCCTACGGCAAAATCAATGAAATTTTCATCCCTCAATTATATCCCCCCCCCCCCCCAGCATGTATTTAATGGGAGGGGGCTCCCATTAAATACATGCTGGCGTTCGCTGCTCTCTTGTACATACTGGCCTTCGCTGCTCTTTAGGTACATGTAACGTTACATTGCGTCATCCTTTTTCGTGTATGCAGCCGGCGTTCATCGATTCATTAGACGTTGTCACGTCAAAAAGATTGGATTAAATAATATCGTCATGAAGCAGTATTTTTGCTATCCGAAATGATGACCATTTTTATCATCTTTTCACCCGACTGTCGAAGGAGGGTTAAGTTTTTGTAGCGTATATAGTTATGTGTGTATATTATGTAGGTATATACTTAAGTATATATGTAATGTAAGTGTCATTCTTTGGCACGAACTGTAGCTTAAACGGCTCAGTGGATTTTAAAGTGTGAGGTGTCAATTTGTCTCAGTTCCGAGAGTGACATAGGGTATGTATTTTCCCGGAATTCCCATGGGAACGGGAATCACACAGGCGGGTTTTTTTTGGGAAATTAAAGTTATTATGTTTGAGTATAGATACCAGGTGTTGATTCCGGAGCTACAGTAGAAAGTATAATGAATTCTCTTATCAAACAATGATATATGTCATGTCACTGTGACTCTTTTTGTGAAATTTTTTGATATTTAGTTTGGTAGCTAATACAAGAGCTCATCGTTCTTAGCCATCTGTGTAGAGCTCTCTATTAAATTATGTTAAAGTAAATAGACAAATTACAAATGACAAATCATTCGCCATAAGTGTACCTAGAGGCTTATTTCATGTCAAACAACCATTCTACTTTAAATATATGTATTGTATATTGTCGCCTACCATTGCATAACACCACGTAGGTACGAATAATTTTGATTCTGATTTATTGTGAATTTATAAATTCATTTTTAAAATGTACGCGTACACAATGTTTTAATTCAACCTGTTGACATTTCCACAACAATACCACAATATAATTTTATTTGTCGTTTGTAATAAATGATTCATCCCGCAGCTAGCCACATACTGCAATGATTTCCATTTTATATAAGCAGTTCTAAAAATATCACACTTATTTTAAGATTCATGGCACATTGTACAGCAACCCTTAATCTGGAACCCGATAATGCATCTTAAAGGTGAAAAAAAAGTGTAGGTCTATGGTCTACCTTGTCCTTTATAGGTCGTTTGCCGTAGTTCGCAGCATCATTGGCTGGATATAAAAACTTGTTCTCATTTCAAACTGCATCTTTATATTTGCAGATGCTTGACCATTTTAAATAACCTGAATGCTTCATTAATAATTAAAATGTGCGGTAGAGAATTCGGCAGTCTTTGATTTTAGTGACGGTCACGAACGTTTGGCGACCTAGAGTCGAAACTTTTTGTGTCGTTCCTTTTTAACTCTTTTCATTCTTTGCCTTACACGGGGTGGTCGACTATGGCCAGATAATAGGATAAGTACCCAAAAACGTACGTACGTTTTTCTTTGTTTCGCACAACAGTCATTTTATAATTTTACAAAATTGTAGTAAACAGAGATAACGACAGATAATACTTTCATTGTCGAAAAGGAAAAGCAAACTACGTGTCTCATTAGCTAATTCAAATTTTCAGTGTTCGTATTCCTTGTTGTAAGTTACTTTCTAGCCAAACTATAAGCAACATTATCGCACCTCTGTAACGAACAACAAATATAAAAAATAACTGGTGCTGTAATTATATTTTAACAACCTAACACAAAAGTACACCTTATTTAAGATTATATAATAGGTAGCAAGAGATGCAACTAACTCCTTAATTGATCAAAATCGCGCTTCAGGCGTGTTATCCAATTTACCGAGAGTAGGTATGTATGCACATAAAACTTTTTATTGTAGGTACAATCGTGTACAAAAACACGAAGTTAACAGTTAACAAGAGAAACAGATTTACAAAGGCGAACCTATTCCATGTCATTTTATGTTAATTTATTTTCCTCAATCATTTTATTCAAGTAAGGAATATTTATTACACAAGTAAATAATTAGGAGTATAAGATTATAACATATAAAAAATTTGGTAATTATATAAATTGATTGACATTTAAACCTAATAGAAATAATATATTGTAACTAATTTAATTCTGTATAATTCTTTCAATAATTTAATAGTCATTTTAATCATTATAATTTTGAGTACTTAATAATTTGTTAGATTATCTGATTTACTGTAGATCATAAATATAATAAGAATTTTGCATGCCAATGTATCTGGCTAGACATGTCACGGCACAGTAACACTCCTCTACAACATATTTTGTAAATACCATGTCTAAAGCAGAATAAATAAATTTCATTTCATTTCAAATTTTAGCGATCGCGAATCTACAACTCCATATCAATGGCCGATAGAGTCCCACTCGTCTATACCTATGACACTTATATTACATTCGAAATCCTTGCAAAGGTCACTTGGAGTGGCGTAGAAGATGCGTTTGCACACCAACACGCTTGACCACAAGAATGCGGCTTTCAACCGAAGGTTGCATAAAGCTTCTCAATTCAATCTGAACATTGTCGAACGCAGTAGGAACGCTACAACCGCCGCGCACGCGCGTTCCGTTCGCGCCCATTTCTTACCAAAGATTTCTAACTCTTAACTTTTTTTTCTGTCGTCGTTCGTTTGAAGTGACTAATGAGGTTGACACAGTGTTTGACAAAAAGGTGCATTTTTGCGGATTGTCTTTTTATGTAAGATTACATTAGAAGATCGATATATTCGATAGCTTCCGTGGTTGTATAAATATTACATATTAACGGTTAGTTTATATTAAGGTTTAAAATATAATGTTAGTACCTAATTTAATAACTATATCAAATTCCCTTCCTTTCTCGTAACCTTGGCAATACAAGGCTCGGTTCATAAAACCCTTTACCTTCAAACAATGATAGGATCAAAAATAAGTATAAATTGCTAAGAGTTTGTTTTTGTTTAAAATTATATACATACTTATAATTGCAAAATCATCCCACCCGGAAAGCCGCGTAGCCGTGATAACTTTCACTTGATTTTGTTTCACACGCCTTTTGTTTTTTTGGACTTAATTGTTGAATGAGACATTCACGCAATGACGCACATGCTTGTGATAAAATCAGGATAATTTTCATAATTCTAAATGGATTATTGCTTGGATTAACCATTAGTTAAACAGTGGCCTAATGGTATTTTTTCTGAAATCCATTATAATATTAGTATGGATTGATTTATTACAATTTTAAGTACTAAGCTAAACTGAAATATGAATCAAAATTTCGTATACGCTAATTGCATTAAGATTAATTTTCAACTAACTGCAAAATAAGATTTCTAGTTGCTTTAAAACAAAGTAATAATCAGTCGATTGAGTTGGCAATGACGTGACGTCATAACTAGCTATTGCCATACAAAATCTATGGAACATTCGTGTTTTGACAGCTCTTAAGAAGTACGTCAGCTTGATGGTGTCATCATCTCTATTGCTTATGATACCTGGAGGACGTTTGAAACTTTTCATATAACTATTGTCAGTAGATTAAGCAGTTCAAAACCACTACACTGCTGCAAACAAGGCACATACTTATTTTACTTTAAGTGATTCATTTTTCACAAGTCTTGGTTGGTAGCTAGCCCTAGGGCGCAAGCCACACAGAAGAGACGTGGGACGGAGGCGCGTCACAGTCCGCGTAGTTTGTTTGCAGACCACGTCTCCGTCCCGTCTCTTCTGTCTGCTTTGGATCGCGACGCTTCTATACATTTAGTATGAAAACTGATTCAAGGGGCGCCGCGACAAACAGAGGGTCGTAGATTCACACCCGGGCTTGCATCTCAGAGTTATAATTTACCATGAGTTTTACGGTCAAGGAAAATATCGTGAGAAATCGCAGCGAAGACATTCATAATTCTGACTAAGATGATAATGATGATTTGGAATTCCACTTAGTAACAGATATATATCTCTGAAACTTATTTTAATTCGAATGTCTCAAAACCGGTTTTGAACTAGCTCTAGAAAAACTCCTATTTTATTTGTCATCTTATAAAATAAAGACAGTCATTATTTTGTGAGCTGTAGACGTTGGAATTAATTTTTATTATGTTTTAGTTTATATGCAATTTATAAAATGAATCGTTACGTTAAGAGTAGTAGGCTTTTCATTTCCACCCAGAGCAAAAAGTAAAAAGCAGCATGTGTGACAGCAACTAACATTGTTACTCAGCTATCCTTCTCAACGACAAGGCATGCGTGAAAGAAAGGGATAAAAGCAGTGCTCATTTAAGTACAGTCTGCAGCAGAAGTAGAGCTGTTATAGAGCTCAAAGTGAACTACTAACGTATTCGTTAGTTATATTTAGCCATCAATTTTATTAGGGGTCATGAACATCACCATCATCGTCAGCTGAAGACCGGTTCTGTGCTGCTCGCATCCAACGTACTCCTGCGATTTTAACGAAGTCATCAGTCCATTTTGTAAAGGGCTTACCCATACTGCGTTCTCCAATTACGTAGTATAGGTAACGCCACGAGAGTTGAGGCGAATGATTACACACACACAGCTACATAAATTACTGATTGCAAAAAAGGTAGTGAATAAATGAAATGAGTGAGTGAATGAAAATGTGAGTTATATGATCTTATGATGAAACACATACGCAATACTATGCATATTATAATTTATCTTTTTTAATATAACCTATTTTTTAAATAAAACAATTTGAAACTGATAAGAAATATTCGCAATAAAAAAATCGGTATTTTATAAATATTGAAAAATATGCTTATCTGATTTAAATAAAATATGTAGATCAAAATATTTTATTTTCTGTTTTGTTTGAATTCGATGTATTTTCCTCATTCCTAAATTATTGTTATCGAAATAGGTTGAAGAAATTTTTAGTCAATCTTGTAATTCTATGTCGAGTCTGTTGAACTTGCTATCGGTACGAATAAATGTCAAAATCCCGCTGTCATTACGTGACGTGTTGTTGTGTGCGTGACCTCAACTCTGGTGGCGTTACCTATACTAGGGTTAGAGGGATATGGCCCATTTTGAGCTCGACAACCACTCATCATCATCGTTTCCGGACTGTACCTACGACTAAGCAGTACCCTTCCCTATTAACCTAGTTCGTGTCAACAAATTACAAGAATGACAATAAATAAAATCATGTTTCTTTAATAGCGGAGTTAGATATCCATGAGCTAAATTAAATTACTTTGCTGCACCGTGACCACACGCGCAGGACTTTTAAGTCTATGCGATACGTGTATTTTCATTCAAACACAAATTTACATTCGTTTTAAATGCATTAGCGTCTTTTGTAGTGTTGTTGATAATTCGGTCTGTGCTTTACGACAGCCCGACAGGTGGGTGGGTTTTGCATGAAAGTATGCACGTGTCGCATAGACATAGCTATCTTGCACGTGTGATCTCGGAATAAGGTTTCTTGTGTAAACAATTGTTCGCGATCCAATGTGAAATTTAAGTGACCTTCAACTAATATTCCGCTTTAGATAATTGAAAGCTAGACAGAATCGTGACCAAATAACCTTATTAACACTTAGCCTAGGTCATTCGATAGGTGCATTAAGAATCGTGGACAGTCCGTCAAGATGACTTATAATCATAATCATCTACATATAATTTAATAGAATAACCTCCTCGTGTTACGGTAGGTGTGTTTAGTGACTGACGAGTTGACGGCATCGCGACAGTTGCGGGCAATGGTGGATGCAGATGACGAGTTGCCGATCATTGTGGCATTCTAATGAGGAGGTCAGACAGTGGAAGTATCCAGTTGATGATGATGATGTTATGGTTCTCTGGCAATGAAAGTTCGGGCCGGTGTACCCAGGGTAACAACAATTAATCAATTGATCTATAATTTATCTACTATGTCTGAATTTAGCAGTTTCCCGGGATGTATCCTTTGTTAATGTGGAACATCATAGTGTTCTATTAGTGAAAGGATATTTATGTCAAAGCCCGGACGACGAGAGCAGAAATGCACTTTTCACTAGTAATATTGTGTAACAACCTGACATGTAAGATAATAAGTTTGATCAATAAATTTCTGATTCAAAAATTGTTCGTATGGATGTCGATAGAATAGTCGATATTTAATTAAGCACTAGTGAAAAGTGCATTTTTGCTCCCGTCATCCGGGCTTTGTTTATGATTCTGTCACTCCAGAAATTTTAGTTTCTGTATACTTTTAAATTTTCTCAGTGCGTCAGACAAGTTCGTACTTGGCTGTTTTTTGGTCACGTCTCAGTTACCTACTTCAAAACCAATCTACATACCTAAAACGATAAATATTTTCACCCGACTGTCGAAGGACGGTTATTTGGCGGTTTTGGTTTTGGTTTTGGACGGTTATTTACATTCTTTGGCACGCCCTGCAGCCTAAACGGCTCAATGGATTTTGAAGTGTGGAGGTGTCATTAGATTCCTCTCAGTTCTGAGAGTGACATATGGTATGTATTTTCCCGGAATTCCCATGGGAACGGGAATAATTTTCGGGTTTTCTTTTCATCTAGTATTGAAATTAAAGTTATTAATCTTACACTCTGTCCTAACTGTCACCCCTGGCTCTCTGTCTCTGAGCACATAGCGACAAAGCAAGCCTCAACCATTCATGGTATGTAAACCAGAGTACAGTTGGAGCAGGCATCTCGCAGTATCGGAACTGCAATTTCCTGTAACAGAGCCGGACGGACCGCCGGCCGCTCTAATTAGTTGTCGAAGTATTTATACTTCCTGGGTTACTTCACTAGCCCTTGGTTTGCGTTACTGACTGTTGCAATACAGTTTTTTACGCGATAGAAAATCATTGATAGATCAGTTAATGCTAGACATTCTACTCGCATCGCATGATTGTTTGAATTATACTGATCAATTTTAGGATGGTCATACTTTGTTAAAATCAAGCAAAAAAACTCAAAATATAGACACCCTAAATTCATCATCATGGCACAGGACTCCTCTCATAATAATAAGACTTGATCTGTATTTCCCACGCGGGCTCAGTACGGGTTGGGAACTTCACACACACCATGAAATTGCTTTGCAGGTGTGTCCTATTTTGTTGCGATGTTTTCCTTCACATATGAATTTCGCACATGAATTCTGAAAAACTAAGAGGTGTGACATTTATGTTTATTAAGTATAACTAAGTATTATTCCTTTAGTTATTTATATTGCTAATCCTACTACAGCTAACAGTACAAATCAAACGATTGCGCCATTTTTTTAGTAGCATTTTTAACGTAAATGATAAGTAGCATTTTGTTCGGAATTTTTTAAGTTATGTATAATCGGTTTTCTTCTATTTATGTCTAAACACGAAGGTTAATTTCGTATAGGTTAAAAGAAATCAATGTCAAATTAAGTTCACAGATCTCAATTTTCATCGAAAACACCCATAAAACAGTATAACTGCTATAAAACGATACTAATTTATTAACATAACTCAACGGATTAGTCCATTTGAATGTAAAGGTCACGTCATTTTAGTGTCAAATTTGTCATATAATCATATAGCAAAGAAAAAAAACCCATATTTTTAAAACTGCCTGCCGACTTGACTTTAATCATCTTAGACTGATTTCGCATCAAATTTTATTGACCAGCAGGTAAATCCCAAAAAAATAGTGTCATGTTGGTTAAGTGCATGAATAGTTTTCCGAGATACTTGCCATATTCTATAAAACATGAAGTCGGTTAAAAATAAAATTCTATAAATCAGACATTCATTCATGTCTTATATCTGACCTTAGGAAACCTTTTATAGCATTACCTTACCGACTGCAACAAACTATCAAAGCATTACATAATTTATCAATTCTATTATTCCTTTTTTAATTCCACCCCCAAATAAGACTTCATATAATATCTAAATGCTGGGCTACATTTACGGTCTCTGTCATCACTCTCTGTTTTCACGTCATCTTATGTGACAGATATCTACTAATATGAGGCCATCTCTGTTAATTTTGTTCAATTAAACAGAGACAGCATCGCAGATATCTGTCACACAACTGGAGCTTGACAGAGAATGGTGAAACCGGCCTTATACTTCAAAATCCGATTTTCTAACTTCATGTCGTGTATCCGTTCACGCTAATATTATTAAGGCTGTGCCGAGGAAATAACGACATAATTGCGTTTGTTAGATTCCTTACTAAATCGTTATTTCTAAATCTTAGTCTATGTGGGTCATAAGTTAGACATTTAAGGATTTACTCTATGAGTCGTACGCTTTAAAAACACAATTACTTATACTTTCCTCGAAAGAAATTAAATCCAAAGTTAACTCTAAAAAAGAATGGATTCCCTTAGTACAACGTAAATACTTAACGGAACGTAATGAGTTTTTTTATAATAACAAAACTACTTATTTTCTGTAACGTATACGACTTACATCTTCAAAATATCTATTGTTTTAATAATACGAAGGAAATAACTACATTCGCGCGCGTTCCGCCCATCCTAACCTGAGCCGCCACGATTCCCTCCTGTCCGCGACTCCGCCGAGACACCGAGCACAATAATACCTAAAATCGAGTAGCGCCAAAAGCTCGGCGCCCTCTTAAACAGGAGAGAAAGAGACAGCACGATACGAACTTCGAATTTCTTAGTAGCCTCCCAGGCCCTTAATCTACCAGTGCGAACGTTTATGCTATAATTTATATAGAACTTTGTTTCGTCATCTAACGTTTTGCTTCGATCATTGTTCGATGACACTAATTACGTATTGCGAGATGCGAGTGGGTGATTTATTTGCAACATACGTATAAGTGCATATTAATAGTAGGTCTGTAGACAAATAAGGCCTATCCAAACGAGGCTTAATCATGTTTTAATAATAGTACCGTCAAACGTAGTAACTTCACCTTCTATACTATGTACTTGAGAGAGAGAGAGAGAGAGAGAGATGTTTATTTACACATATACGATACAAACACAGAAAAAAAAATACATTTGACAGGAAATTTACAGTTAAAAAAATATCGATTAGTTTAAAAACTTACTTCAAAGAACATAAAGATTGTACAGTCAACAAATTTGATTCCTAGGCCACTATAGAGCCGATCGTCGAAATTCAGTAAACGTAAAAAGTTTACAAACGTTTTCGCTCTACGACATGAGAAGAAAAAGAAGTTTTGACAGAAATACAGTCACTATTTAAGTTATTAATACACAACCAAACTCCTTTCCTATTCATTACCGTTGACATATGTTCGCAAAAATCGAGATGTCATCATGACTCTACATCATGCAAATAATCACTGTTGTAGTAGATAAACAAATTGATTCATTATGACATGGTTCTATAGTGGCCTAGGAATCAAATTGGTTGACTGTACTTCACTGGCCTCCTGCCTATTTTAGACATGCCACTTGCGTAAATGTATTAATTTCTAAAATAAAAATACGATTATTTCATTTTTTTTTTAACTTACAAACTTAGCAAACTTTTAAACAGACTTAAAAGGTGCTTCTTAATTCGTCGGTATGCTTTTGTTTGCCAATTGACAATTCCGACACAATTTCCAAGCAAAATAATATATATTACTATCTGTTGCCCGCGACTCCGTCCGCGAACATAAAAAATAGCCTACGACCTATTCTCAGACCTACCAAATACGAAAAAAAAGTTTCATAAAGATCGGTCAAGCCGTTTCGGAGGAGTTCGATATCAAACACCGTGACACGAGATTTTTATATATTAGAATAATATCATATCCTTTAAATGACGTTCGTACCATAGATGTTATTGTAACATTCATTAAAATAAATAAATAAAATAAATAAATATTAGGGGACAATCTTACACAAATCGACCTAATCCCAAACTAAGCAAAGCTTGTACTATGGGTACTAGACGACGATACGGACGATAAACATACTTATATAGATAAATAAATACTTAAATACATAGAAAACATCCATAACTTGTGTGATGAGCACGAATATTTGTTCCTGAGTTATGGATGTTTTCTATGTATTTAAGTATTTATTTATCTATATAAGTATGTTTATCGTCGTCTAGTACCCATAGTACAAGCTTTGCTTAGTTTGGGACTAGGTCGATTTGTGTATGATTGTCCCCTAATATTTATTATTAATTATTATTATAACTCAGGAACAAATATTCGTGCTCATCACACAAATAAATGCCCTTACCGGGATTCGAACCCAGGACCTCTTGCTTCGTAGGCAGGGTCACTACCAACTAGGCTAAAGCGGTCGTTTTCATTTCTTTGACACTAGCAACAAGTGACAGCAAATGTAATCCTAATATTATTTAAAAAGGATAGTTAGTAACTTTACCCATAGATCCTTTAATGGCAAAATTTTGTATTACTTTATGAAATTTACTAATATAAAATCAATCAATTTAATTCGTTAAGTAATAATATTATCTTGGTCTTCCTATAATGGCACAAAGGTAAAGCTGTCACTGTTGACGGTACAAATTATAATGAAACTAGTAACTTAATATGTAATGTATTGTAGTATTACCTACAACCTCATTAAGGAAATGAAATAAAACAAAACCCGATCTGTATTTGCGTCGTAAAAAAGTGTCGACAACCCGGAAGTCAGTCGAAGTAATAATTCAATAAAATACTTAAACGCTATTTTAATTTAGGAGTCACTCCGTCACCTCATTAGAAGAAACATATAATAAATAGGAACAGATAATATTCATTTCATCAGTTAGCCGCACATCACTGCACCTTGAAGACGTTACTTGAAAAGTGTAAAATAAAATAAACTAGAAAAATGTGTAATAACAAGCAAATTCTGTGCATCGCCGTAATCTTCATGAGCTTGATTGCGAACACAAAGACAGTGAATTATCAGTCGCCGTTGAACCTTGCAAGCAAATCAGGTAATTATATAAGGAATAACGCTTTTATTATACCTAAGTACTAAACTAGTCGCCTGTTTTCTAAAGTACCGGACATATTGACCTTGTACTTCAGAAATGTTTCGATGTACTCTATCCTTTACTTTCATTTGATGCGCCATAATTTGTCGTTTTCCAAAACTTTGTTCAACGGTATTTTTTTTTAATTGTTGTATACTAACCTAAACTGAACTTACTACATTAAATAAGGTGTAATTAGAAGAAATCCTGAAAATCGCTCGATTTATTTTTTATGGCAAACGAAATTATGGGAAACGATGTTGTACTGATTATGCCTATACACATATCCGCGCCCTTGCACTGTATTGTAATGAATTTGTATAGTCGACTAAGAAAGCCTTCACCACACTTTCAATGTAATTTGTACCTACGACTTAAACATTAAAGATTATTTTCACTTACAATTCAACGTGACTATCAGTGTTGTTGTTCTTTTTTCTGATGCAGGAACTATCATAAAAATGGTAAAGCACTTAATTGGTTGACAATTTATATATATTCGCAGGGCGAGTGGATATGTACGTCGTACCCGTTACATGTAGATACTAAAAATATCGTCACATTTACACTAGTCAAGCTGGTGTGATTAAACAACTCGAATCAAACAAATGGCTTAGTGTAATTTAAGTTAAATATATAGAAAGGGCCAAGATGTTTAAAATGTGCGCTGACTCTATCTATTGTCAAGCGTCAATACTTTTAAACATCTTGGTCACTCAATGTATCTGATGATGATGACGATTAATTTATCTAACTTAACCAAAATTAAAAAAGTTCAATTGCTTTCATTGTTGGCTTTTGTATTACTGTCTTAGAATATCAAGTCGAATTATAAATTTTTAAACTGATGTAATCGTCAGAGTATCTGGACTTGTAATCTAGATGGTCTAATTGAATTAATTTCTTCATTGTACGAATTCATTCAGAGAATAGATCGAAGATCACGATTTAATCTATAGACAAAGTTTCTTGTAAGGAATTGGAATGATTTGCACATTGTGTCATCAGATCGATAATGAACTACTTACTTATAACTCAAGGTTATTCACAGCAGCAAAAATACTGTAGGGAGTACCTAACTTGCATTTGTTTCACTACCCATAAATCTAAAACCATAGATATACATATCATACCAGTACAGTTTTAGCAACACTTTCTGTTAAGTGGCAGATTTACAGTTAAGTGACATTGAACGTGAACCACTCATCTGCACTTTCCGTCAGGTGAGATAGGAGTCAATTATGGGTCAGTTTTGTGCAAAAAAAAACTGAGCTACAAAGTCGCATTTGATAACTGCTGTCAAGTGTCAACTTAAGAACAGGATTACTAAACTGAAAATATGTCTTATTGTTATAATTATTTGAAGTGAAGTGACTGGACTTTCGGTGGCAAAAAATAGCTATAAACGTATTAAAAAAAATACGAACGCATTGCTTCCGGCCTACCTGTAAAGTCACCTTTCCCTTTTTTATTCTTTCACACAGACTAAGGCCAATAACTGCCATTCTGCCTTGTCATCAATTAAAAAGATTTATAACTTTGTATGTGACAGATATCCAACGTACCATGTTCCATGCCACGCAAAGTCCAATCACTATCTTGCCGAGTACAGTCAGTTCATAGCTCCAAAATTGTGAACTTGACTAACTGTATCTATAGCTAGTTATTGCATGCCCATCATGACATTTTTATAATTTACTTGTACTCTATTTTCATGTTGAATTACCTACAATGAATTTTACTTTAGTTTTAATATTTAGAAAACAGTTTAGCTACATAAGATGCTTTTTAACCCGCAGCTTATCACCACAATGAGGACAAAAACCAATCTGTAGCAACGGCAAGAGGTTTGTATTTACAAAAACATTAAAAATAGTTTTTGTTAACATCAAAGTCATGGCCATAAATAAACATACAGGTAGGTACAAGGTAAGTATAGTGTTAAAATGTCGGTGTGTGTTTGTGTGTGTTAGTATGTATTAAACGTGTAAGCTTGATGGATGTTACAACAGATCTGTCAAGCTTAGTTTTGACTTTGGGCTTGCTGGTAACTAAACCGTCCGCTAAAAGCAGAATATTGCAACTCTGATTTGCCTGCAGAGGTCGCGAATAATGTCCGCATGATATTTGCGCAGCTATAAATTAGATAAAATGTAATACATATAACGGAAGCTTTACTGCCCAGCCCGCGACCGATGCTATGGCGAGCGAATTTTCTGTTCATTGCTTGGTCGACATTATCACAGCACAACGGTTAATTAACATCACACGCAATTATTACAAAAATGCTCCACCGCAATGCTTTCTCGGTCCACAGTCTCCTCTTAAAGACCTTCAACTCATGTTCATTGGTTTTTACCTCTCGGTACTAATTGCCCCATCATCGTGAGAGCTATCCTCGAAGTTTCTACGTGTTTATAGGTTTATAAATGAGTAAATCCTCAGCAGAAACCACATCACATCATAAATATATTAAGCGTTTTTTAATTAATCCGGAATATTGCATCAAGATTGGTTATTTTACAAACTTTTCGGCCAAATAAAACATAAATTGTTCGATATGACCCGTGACCATAAGGCTGGTGCATTTCTCGCTCAACGTATTGGCATCACAATCCAGCGCGGAAGTGCTGCCAGCCTTATGGGCACTCTTCCACAGGGACAGGACAGGACTTAGGCGAATTGTATACACAAACGATAGTATAGTAGTACATATAGGTTAGTTTATTTCATTTTATTTTATTGAAATTGCACCTTTCTTATTTATTAAATTGTTTAACTTTTTATAAAAACATTTTTTGACTGAGTACGGAATTTTTAAAATTATGGTTGATCAAAGTGTACAGCGTTAAACGTACGTTTTGAATCAAAAGCTTCTAAAACTTCTACGAAGAATTATTATTCGTAGTAAAACTTTCAATCAGACTAACCAAGTCATCTACTAAAATAATTCAGATAAGTTTAAAAACACCTTGTCAATCTTAAAATATACAAGTTGAAGGGGCAATAGACTGGACATAATGTCAATCTCGTTTCAAATCATTATTCGTCAGACACAACAATCGCAAGAGACATCTAAAGGTACGTAAAAAATCCAATCCCACGATTCTACCCAAGTATGGTCGAGGTTAACGAATTTGTATTTTTTTTGTGCCTACTTCATAGACTAAGACGAATACGAGGCTAACCTGTTAAAAGAGCTAGCCGAATTACTAGAGTAATTTCAAAATTAGGTGCGGTTTTGGTGGATAATTTACAACTCTAGCACATAATAACAATAAATCAATGTATGCTAATGAGAGTTTTAGTTAGATACGCGTTTTTTTGTTATTTTGTATTAAAAACATTAAAATTATTTGTCCTAATAACCGGAACAGCTGGCAAGAAAGGTCACGATATTAGAATATAGCGTCCCTTTCAGAAAAAGCTGTAGGATATAGATACTAAGTAAATGACAAAATATGAAAAGGCAACCGTCCCAACCGCTAGTGTGATACATAATCTTTAGCGATCTCCAATGTTAAGTTAACGTACCACCACTTTTAAGAAAGAACTTTGTGTGTAGAACCAAATAAAAAGGCTCTTTTTTGCACATGAGAAATTTATTTGATATGCCTTAACTAGATACACGTCTGCACATGACAATGTTAAAACGGCGTAAGGGCCTGTCACCGAGCTGTCAACTGTCAAATTAGGAAATATCAATTTTGTATGTACCTGTATTGTACACTTTGGCTATTACTTACTCTGTTATCTAGAGTTAGAAAAACGAAAACGAAAAATCAAGAATTGTCTTTTAACTACCTGGTGGGTTGTTAACTCTGGAGATGAGTAAATAAGAGTTGGTAGTTAACACAATTTAATATTACACTATGGAATTACAGTTTAGATAATGTTCAGAAGGTTGAGGGGCTAACCAGGCGGGCGGAGTCGGGTGCGCGGGATAGTCGCGTGCTTAGTACCGAGGATAGTAACCGACTGGTGGCCGTGTGCCCGCGTCCGCCTCGCTTGGTAGGAAATGCTGACACTCTACAATGGAACAGGGCTGCCACAGTCTCAACATTAAAACTAACAAAAAGTTGTAAGAAATTTAAAAAAATTTCAAGATTCGCAAACCTTATTTATTCATACCGTGAAATATGAATGAGAACTTGAATACCCACTCGAATTAACTGGTCGCATCGACGCCGTAAATCGTATGTTACACAACAATCGATTCCAAACCGAGTTACTCATCGATTAAAGAATTCCCATGGCTTTCGGATTCCGTACTCGTTGCCGAAATGCCGTCACATAGCACGACACGTGCAGAATGAATTAAACTTAGTCTTGGGAATCGATCGTTTGTTTATTTATAGCGGACATACGCATAGCTATTAAGCAAAAAGCTGACTTTATGTTGAAAATTTTAGTATAGTATAAATCTTCCCAGGTGAATTTTTCGCTTCGAGCCATTACATTAAATTTGAACCTTAATACTATGACGATACCGTTTGTTTTGAAAGATAAGGGCTCGAAGCGAAAAATTCACCTGGGAAGATTTATACTATAGCAATTATGTCGGAGTCTGAATTAAATGTTTAAAAAAATCCTGAAAACAAACTTGATAGTTACTTACATGAATATAAAATTTAACGATGTCATAATTATATATATGTTTGTGATTAGAAATAACTAAAAAACTGTTTCTTGCAAAGTGCACTTAATTATAAATAATGTCTTAGTGACAATACCAACGTAAATAACCAAATAAAGGTATATCTTATCTTTGCATAATAAAATAAGTTAAGAACCAAAGAAATAAATAAACATGGCTAAGTATTTTTCATACACAACTGTATATTTTTCCTCGTTTCTATTTCTAAATGAGTATGTGATAGTGGCCACACCAACAATGATATTTGTAAAGGCCAATGCAATGGTCACCGAAATTGTATTTTGTAACATTGAATGATGTGTTACGTCGGTGTAACCTTTAAGCAAGTAAATCTTAGTTTCCAAATCATTTCAATGGTTGATTGAGCAAACTTTATTACATTTTTGACAGATAATTGTTATTTAAGACCTCAAACCAAATAAGAAGTCACATTTCACACAGACAGAATTGTCCTTCTAGCTAAACAAAGTGACGCTTGCTGGGTAAAACTACGCCTCGCTTCGTTTGTGTGTTGTAGAGCGACTAGTTTGCTCGACGAAGATTGTGTGCGTGCACTATATGCACACGGCGAAGCGTAGTTTTATCGACTTAACTTTGCTTATCATCGAATTTGGTCTCTACTTTTTGGTCTGAGTTTGAGTACTATGAGAGATTTAAAAAAAATCATTCAGATCAACAGTTTCCTAATATCTTTGCAGCTAGACAATTCTTATATGGAATCTTATTTTTATACAAATACTAGCTGTTTCCCGCGACTCCGTCCGCGAAGGATAGGGGTAGGTATAAAAAATAGCCTACGACCTATTCTCAGACCTACCGAATATAGAGAAAAAAGTTTAATAAAAATCGGTTGAGCCGTTTCGGAGGAGTTCGATAACAAACACCGTGACACGAGATTTTTATATATTAGAGACTAGCTGTTGCCCGCGACTCCGTCCGCGAAAAATAGTAGTCTACGACCTATTCTCAGACCTACCGAATATAGTGAAAAAAGTTTCATAAAAATCGGTCAAGCCGTTTCGGAGGAGTTCGATAGCAAACACCGTGACACGAGATTTTTATATATTAGATTAATATCGACGGTTAAAAGACAAAACGCATGAAGCGACGTTTTTTGAACTTTACATGAAACCCGGCTCAAACGACGGAGAAAAATTCGCTGATTTCAAATATCGACGGAAAAGGACAAAACGCATGAAGCGACAATTTTTGAACTTTGCATGAAACCCGGCTCAAACGACGGAGAAAAATTCGCTGATTTCAAATATGTACCTATTTAACTCATTTTGACAAAAAGTGTCGCTTCATGCGTTTTGCCTTTTAACCGTCGATATGTAGATATTTGTGCTTGCATAGATAATAGAGGTACATAGATAAGCTACATAGAGAAGAGATATAGAAAATATTGAACTATTTATTTACATATTCCATGTTCATAACGCGTAGTATTATTAAAGTTATTACACTGTTTTTATTTCTCAAAAATGTTAAAAACACAAATGTAAATGTATGAAAGAAAGACATGTAACGTTTTAGAAATCTATTTTTTAGTTATATAATTGCCAAATAAGTGTCACTAATTACTTTTCATTTTTTAATGTCCAATTAAAAGATTTAAAACGAACGGGCTAGTAAAGAAACCTCCAATTAAATTCACATTAAATGCACATAAAAATATTGCTACCGTGACGTTCAAATTAATACGTGTGTTAAAAATACTACCACAGCACAGTAATATTTATTATTATTAAACACATACAAATATTAAGAAAAAATAACAATAATAAATTAATACTATAACTATAAATTAAATTAAATTAAACTAACTTAAACTAAAACTAAATAAAATTAACAAAAGGTTCCCCCCGCGGCATGGACCCAAAGACACTGGCAGCATTACCTCGCTGTATAGCAATGCTGATACGTTGTGCGAGGTAGCTGCCAGCTCTTTGGTCTCCTGTAGTGTCACAAAGACACTGGCAGCATTACCTCGCTGTATAGCAATGCTGATACGTTGTGCGAGGTAGCTGCCAGCTCTTTGGTCTCCTGTAGTGTCACAAAGACACTGGCAGCATTACCTCGCTGTATAGCAATGCTGATACGTTGTGCGAGGTAGCTGCCAGCTCTTTGGTCTCCTGTAGTGTCACAAAGACACTGGCAGCATTACCTCGCTGTATAGCAATGCTGATACGTTGTGCGAGGTAGCTGCCAGCTCTTTGGTCTCCTGTAGTGTCACAAAGACACTGGCAGCATTACCTCGCTGTATAGCAATGCTGATACGTTGTGCGAGGTAGCTGCCAGCTCTTTGGTCTCCTGTAGTGTCACAAAGACACTGGCAGCATTACCTCGCTGTATAGCAATGCTGATACGTTGTGCGAGGTAGCTGCCAGCTCTTTGGTCTCCTGTAGTGTCACAAAGACACTGGCAGCATTACCTCGCTGTATAGCAATGCTGATACGTTGTGCGAGGTAGCTGCCAGCTCTTTGGTCTCCTGTAGTGTCACAAAGACACTGGCAGCATTACCTCGCTGTATAGCAATGCTGATACGTTGTGCGAGGTAGCTGCCAGCTCTTTGGTCTCCTGTAGTGTCACAAAGACACTGGCAGCATTACCTCGCTGTATAGCAATGCTGATACGTTGTGCGAGGTAGCTGCCAGCTCTTTGGTCTCCTGTAGTGTCACAAAGCCGTTTACAAATATCTTTGTAAAGACTTTTTGCGCTGGAGCCCCACGGACCAAAGGTCTCAACCCCGAATGGAACAAAGTTGTATTCAGAGCCAAGACCTTTGTATTTATTTTTCTTAAGCAGTAATTAAATTACAATTGTCAATTATATCTAAAGTTACAAATTCAATATATTCCGTAGTGGACGTCCCTGTATCCAGATATATCTCAGCAACTTTATCATCTTCTTTAATAATATTTATTTTCATAATAAAATACCTATAGACGTGGTCAAAATCACACTAGTTTGACCTTTGACAGATCATTATGCACAAACGTTGCTCCAGTTCAATGCTGTTTTTATCGATGGCTTCATATTCTTTTATATCGAGAAAGGGTGTATGTGTGTGTGCTGCAGTTATGTTCGCAGCATGTTTTTTGGTTGTATTGTGAGAATATGACGCACTTTAATTATTTCCACACCACTGGGTACTTATCAAGCTAGGCGTCGAGGTAAATTTTACTCGTATGGAAATAATTAAGAGTGAAAATCACGACAGTTTAACATTACATGACGCACTTTGCTTATGAACTCATTTATTATAATGCAGTGGTATGGTACTTTGACGTATTTGTATTAGTTTCTTTGTCGGAATACTTTTAAGCGAAAAGAACATCTGTAGTCTGTCACGCTTTTTGTGTTTTTTGCTAACTCACTGTACTGCTTTGTGATAAAGAGTATTTGTACCTAGTGTATTGTATTGTACAGTGACGTGGCACAGTAACAACTTGATACCGAGGATTATCTAAATTTGACTATACTAGCTAGGGGTTATGTAAGACTCACCTAATTCACACTTATTTCACTGCAGGTTTTTTAACGAAAATGTTCACATCACGCCACGGACTGCTAGATCTTGTTATTGTTTGTTTTAATTCGCTTGGAAAAGTGCCCCATTGTTGGGCAAAGGCCTCCCCCATTTTCTCCATTCATCCCGATTTTGAGCGGTGTCCTTCCTTCCAGTCTACACGTTTAGGCCGTCCCGCCTACGCCTCCTGGGCTTCGTCGCCATCTTACGGTATCCAGTCCGTGTCTACCTATATTTTGGCCCACCGATTTGAATACATGCGGCTGGTGTGGCCTACTCAGTTCCATTTCAGCTTTTGCTAAATCTTCTCTTCAAATTAAACTATACTCCCTGCATATTGTACTTCCGGCAATTACACAGCCCCGAGCCTAGCCACTTAAAAACCCGTGCCAGTTATCGCAAAGCTCCACTTAGCAATTTATTCTTCACGCCCCAAATAAGAAGCCCTAAGAGGTTCATCCACCGACAAACTGGATTAAGCCTTGTTAACCACTATTTTAATAGGCATAAAGTCTAAAGTGCAGCTCGGCTCGGCCGGGTGACTGCGATGCGTTACTGACCTGGAAAAATAATGATGCAGCGATACCTGCCACATTGAGTTGGATAGATGAACGTGATTTTTGTAGAACTATACTATTGTTTATGACTTTTATGGCCTACTGGAATGACAGATTGATTTAAGGAGGTACAATCACCTCAACCTCAATAGGTGGGAGAACGAAAAGTTGAACGACGTTACGTTAAATCGTTGTTTACCGTACAAAACGACTGGTTAAGAAAAATTCCGCCGTGACATGAAAATTGCACATAAATTTTTATGGTTAACTAGCTGACCCGGCAAACGTTGTTTAGCCACATAAATTATGGCCTACGACCTATTCCCATACCTACCGAATACAGAGAAAAAGTTTCATAAAAATCGTTAAAGTCGTTTCGGAGGATTTCGATAGCAAACACCGTGGCACGAGATTTTTATATATTAAGTAGATTTTTATATCACAGCGGAAAACTTTCATACTAATTTTAACTAACGGCGTTAAGGTGTTCAATGTTATGAACTCCATTCATAAATAAAAAATAAAAAATAAAAAATAATAATAATAAAAAATATCTAATCTAAATAATTCATCATTATCATCTCCGATCTAAACGCATCAAACTCGGCTCAGGCCTCCTGTCAGATTCAGATAACTTGGGCTACACTCGAAAACTACTGTTCCCACGCGGCCCCAGTGAAAATAGGGAACTTCACAAACACTATACAGATACAGGTTCACTCCAAATGTTTTCCTTCACAAAAAAGTTCATGGTAAGTTTAAAGCGACCTAATTTTGAACACGAATCCCGACAAACGGAAGAGATGCAAACTAAGTCCGTTTCGAACCCATGATCTTCCGCTTGAGAGGCCACAGGTCCAACCACTTGGCTGGCCAAACACGGCTAATAATAATTAATACGCCTTTACTTTACTAAAACGATAAAGTTTTATTCGTACAATATTGAAGTTAAAAATTCTGAACAATCAAGTTTCTTCCAATCCAATCTGGATTAAAATTACAGTAGGTATTTCAATATTATTATTTGACCTCTTTATCATAAAAAACCACTAAATAAAGAAATAAATTTTGGGCTAATTGCCCTCGTCTGTTATACAGATCGCGATATTTTTGCTGAACGTCTGCATTAACTGTTATCTTAACTTATCTTACAAACTTTGCGGTTTCAGTCTCAATATTAGATACGATAAACTTTAAAATGGATGCATCGATAACTGTCCTTGCTCAAAATACAATAGCGAAACTATGTGGTGAATGGAGTACCTTGTTACCTATATACTTGTAAGTACTTAACACCGAAATGTCAGATTTAAGAAAGTAGATCTACGCTGCCTCGCAAAGGTCATATAGTCGACAGTTTCAGTATGTCAGCCTTTCCTGAGACCGATTTGATAACGGCTTGAATGCAGTGAGTGAGTACTGCAAAGATATTTTAAATCAGCTGTACTCAACTTGCGGCCCGCCAAGCTTCTGTATACGCTTGCATAAAAATATAATTGATATTCAACCATTTCGGGCCGCAGTTCCCACGCGGGCTTTATGCGGATTGGCAACTTCACACACCGACACACCATTGAATTTCTTCGCAGGTGTATGCAGGTGTCTTCACGATGCTTCCCTTCACTTCAAATGTCATTTCGCACATAAATTCCGAAAACTCAGAGGTGCGAGCTGGGATTTGAACCCACAAACCCTCTGCTTGAGAGGCCGTAGGTCAAACGGCTAGGCCACCACGGCCCAAGCCCTCTCATTCTGTGAGGAGGCCCTGCAGTGGGACGTATATAGGCTGGGATGATGATGATGATGATTGATGATACAACCATTTCGATTTATGGTGCTGACTTTCTATGCTGTGGCCAGCTGCACCATTTTTGCTATACGTTTGTGGCACATACAAATAGGTAAAGGTTAAATACCTACTCGTATGATTTAAATAAATCATCGAGTTCATACTAAAGCATTCCAAGCGGTTTGCGGTTTAGACCAACGCTTCTCAAGCCTTTGAGGTCAAAGAAATGCATCCCACAGAATTATTAATAATAAGAGATTACAGTACAGGCATCCTCTCATGACGCCTCATGCTCACGCTCACGCTCTCATGGCTTGGGCCGTAGTTCCCACGCGGTTCCACTGCGGATTAGGACCTTCACGCACGTCATTTAATTTCTTCGTGAATGCGTGCAGGTTTGCCCTGGATGCTTTCCGTCACCGTAAAGCTCATGGTAAATTTCAAATTTAATTCCTCACATAAATTCCGAAAACTCTTAGGTGCGATCAGGGCTCGAACACACGATCGTCTGCTTGAGAGGCCATAGGTCAAACAACTAGGCTAGAAATGACACGTGAGCTAAATGCTTGAGGCGCATATTTATATGGATAAAAACTATATATTTTTATCAAGATTAGTTCGTAATTAAGCGCCGCTACATACAAACCAACAAATGCACAAACTCGAAAAAGTATTGCGTGCAAACGTACTTACACCAAATAGAATCGTCATTATCATAGCATCGTTACTCAATTCAAAGCATCGAAAACAATCTCCAACACAACAAGAAGTCAAACATTATTTTGACAATACAATTACACCTACTTACAAACAATCTAAGAAACTTTCTAACATTCCATACAAACCAAATATGGTCTAGTTTACGTTGGAGTCATCTGCGTCAATTTAGACGCGTTGCGTAACGCGGTAATAGCAGCCTACGCCTGTGATTTGTGACTGACAAAATAGTTACATTAGTTATATTATACTCTTCCATAACCGGTTATTTTTATAACTTCATTGATGCAGTTTAAAATTCCGGTTGGAGCAGTCAAATTCATTGAAATAAAATGTTTACTCTACCATTTTACAATGGACACTATTATAACACTAAAAGCTTTTTGCACTACTTTTTGTTAGGTTCCTTTTATTTTATATAACAGATATCAATGACTTGTTAAATCAGGCGTTACTTTGCGGTGGTACATATTAATGAACTGAAACAATTACCTAGCTCACCCGCGACCTTACGATAATTACGTTTATGTAAGAAATGCGTGTTCATATCATGCAGTTCCTCCACCTCCACACTGTACGACCACACACAAATCACACAAACCCAACTATCACCACCACCAAACAACACTGACGCGTTTCTATCTCAACCAGAGCTCATCTTCAGAGTAGGTACCACAACCGTACCCTATTTTACCAAATGTTAGGTGGAGGAACTGCATGAACACGCATTTCTTACATAAACGTAACTATCGTAAGGTGGCGGGTAAGCAAATTTTCAGTTCATTAGATATCACTGACGCAGAACAAGCCTATAGATTAGGGTTGCCATAAGTGTGGGGACTCAGACCGGGACATTTAAAGAAAAACTAGTAAAGGTAGAAAAAAAGGAACTTCTATTACAGCAATAGGTAATTTTAATGGTTTAGTCCTTGCCTAAACACAAAACAACTTTTAACAAAGCCATTTTAATCAAGCTCTCCGAGTTTGCATCAGAAAAAAAAGCCTTATTGCTCTTGGTATAGCGAAAATTTAAAATAAAAAAACTAAAAAACACGCTTTAAAAAATAAAAAATAAATTTGAATAAATTTCAATTCACTATTCTTATAGTGCAGTAAAAAATCTTAATAAGCAATTATTATATTGTTATATCCAGATTAAAATTTGTAAACAATTCTAAATATTGATAAAATAAATAATAATAGTTTAAAATATTTTATTGTAAAAAAAGCGTGGGGTGCATGGTGTCAATTGTCAAGGATTATCATTTTGATAACCTCTTAAAAAGCACCCCACGCTTTTTTTACAAAAAAATATTTTAAACTATTATTATTTATTTTATCAATATTTAGAATTGTTTACAAATTTTGATCTGGATATAACAATATAATAATTGCTTATTAAGATTTTTTACTGCACTATAAGAATAGTGAATTGAAATTTATTAAAATTTATTTCTTAAAGCGAGTTTTTTTAACTATTATTTATTTTCTATTTTTTAGTTGCATTTTTTTCACAGTGAGAGTTTCCATGTGCTAAAAAGAGACAAAACGGTTTTTTTGCTCGTCTTAAATAGAATCAGTCCATCTTATACTTGGTCTTTGGTGCGCGCGCACTGCTCTACACTGCTAAACGTAAACCTCTTTCTTTCTAACTTTACCCCCCTCACCTACAACCCCCTAACCCCCTAAACCCAACCCCAACATACCCCACCCCATTTCCCCAAACCCCCCCCCAAACCCCAAACACCAACCCCCACACCCTTACCCCCAATCCCCTAAACACCCCTTACCACCCTCCTCATTTTACAAACCCCCCAACCACCTAAACCCAACCCCCCCTAACACCGGACCCCCAACCCCCCCCCCCGCCCCCCCAACCCCGCAACCCCCACAACCCAAACTCCCCCCCCCCCTCCGCCACCTTCCACCCCAACCCCTCCCACACCCCCCACCCCGCCACCTACCCCCCTTCCAGCTCCATCATCAGACCCTTGTTACCATCTAGGACCAAAGTACTCGTCAAAACGAATCAAACGAGCCCAAACTCGATGGGGTTGTTTCGTTTTATTATAGAGTGCCTTTGGCCATCTTCCAGCTCCATCATCAGACCCTGGTTACCATATGGGATCAAAGTGCTCGTCAAGACGAATCAAACGAGCCCAAACTCGGTGGGGTTGTGTCGTTTTATTGTGGAGTGCCTTTGGCCATCTTCCAGCTCCATCATCAGACCCTGGTTACCATATGGGATCAAAGTGCTCGTCAAGACGAATCAAACGAGCCCAAACTCGATGGGGTTGTGTTGTTTTATTGTGGAGTGCCTTTGGCCATCTTCCAGCTCCATCATCAGACCCTGGTTACCATCTGGGATCAAAGTGCTCGTCAAGACGAATCAAACGAGCCCAAACTCGACGGGATTGTGTTGTTTTCTTACATAGTTCTTATGGCCACCATCCAGCTCCATCATCAGATCAGCTCCATGTTACAATAATATTGCATTGTCATCCACATATGTGCAAAATTTCAGCTCAATCGGAAACCGGGAAGTGGGTCAAAATCGCGCCCTAAGTAGTCGGTTACAAACATACAAACATACAAACAAACATACAGGTGAAGCTAATATAAAGCGTGTAAAAACTCAAGATTTCTGCAAATCCGTTAAACGGGAACAGTAGACAAGACACAACATAGGTATGGGGTGAATAGAGAATTTAGTCAGAGTTGTCACAATTGTGAAAAATATTATGCGGTTGATAGGACCTTGTCAAGGGAATAATAGTATATATCTATCTATAGTATAGATACATATTTGTATTCTATTACAGGAATAATTTAGTAAAAGTATGTGTAAGAGTTAAGTAAACTCTCGGTATTATAAGTCGTCATAAAAGAGGTTATGTTCATGCAATAGATAAATCAAACCAACAAAAAAGTAACACTGAAACTGGTTTTAAATTACGTGTAATTTTATGCAAAGCCTAATATATTAACGTCATTACAAATACAAATAATAATGTATGCTACATTTGGCTAACAAGCTAGATAAGTTTAGCACTAGAAACTCGACAGCATCAAAAACTACGAGGGGATACGAAATTTTGTGGACTATCGGAGCTTATAGTCATTGTTATAGCTCCTGAAATGTTCACTTCCACAAAAAAGTTGCGGATAAATCTTTCAAATATTATTTCAAAACTAAATGACAGAAACCTCCCATACTTCTCCCACACCAACATATGCTAAAGAAATTTCTCTTATTCTGAAAATTGGATATTTAGAAATATATCGATGGTTAAAAGGCAAAACGCATGAAGCGACATTTTTTGAACTTTACATGAAACCCGGCTCAAACGATGGAGAAAAATTCGCTGATTTCAAATATTTCTATAACAACATTTTGACAAAAAGTGTCGCTTCATGCGCTTTGCCTTTTAACCGTCGATATGTTTTGGATATCCAATCCATAATTAAATAACCAATCAATCGACATCTCATCTTTAAACATGAAACTACCGTGAGACTCACTCAGAACTCGTTTTAAGACGTGAGTGATCCGTTTCATCTTATATCCACAAAGATAAAACATACCTACGTCACTGAAATCATAACCCTCCCTTTTGTCTTTACCAGTTACAAAGCGACAGTACGTTTTTGTAACTTTTCAGTTTTTTAATAAAACCAGATACCTTAATAAAAACTTTTTAACAAAAAATTAAACCGCCGAAAAAACTGAAAAGCAAAAAATAATACCTTTTTTGTTTGACCTTAATCTAGGTACCAGTTTGAAGTCGGTGCCTCAGCACGAGCAAGGAGGAGTGATAGAAGCCAATCAGGTAGACGATTATAGGTCCACTCCTCCTGGCTAAGTGCTGAGGCACCGACTTCAAACTGGTACCTAGATTAAGGTCAAACAAAAAAGGTATTATTTTTTGCTTTTCAGTTTTTTCGGCGGTTTAATTTTTTGTTAAAAAGTTTTTATTTTATACTTTTTTCCCATCCTTGGGGTAAATTTTTTTGCAAATTTATATAATAACAACTTCAAGGTATACCCTATCCAATAAAAAAGAATTATGAAAATCAGACTACTCTGTAAAAAGTTAGTCAATCATCCCCTGTTTTCCTACCCTTAGGGTAGGAATATTATTTCAAAATTTAAATGGGATCACCCTCGGGGAATACGCTTTCCAATAAAAAAAGAATCATCAAAATCGGACTACTCTGTAAAAAGTTATGCGTGATCATACATAAAAAACAAATATATATATATATATATATATACACGTCGAATTGAGAACCTCCTCCTTTTGTTTTCGTCGGTTGAAAAGATATTGACTTTTAAGAAGGCATTTTCATCGTTTTATGCCATCAAATCTTTTAAAGATGCTATACACGTCATCAAGTACGTGAATTACCAATTGATACAAATTATGTCCAGCTAAGGGCCATATCTCGCATTATCCATTTAAATGCAGAGGAGAAAATAAATACATGCCAGATGTAAACATAAGTAGTCGTTACATCGTTCTTTATACCATACCCAAAGTGATATTATCAATGCAGCAGAGAAATATACGTTTCATTTAAAAACCTTTCAAGTTCTTCTGATATTTTTAAGGTTTGAAAATACTCGCTTCTTTATTTATAGCCAGTCAGGTTCGTTGAACATTGCTTTTTACCTTTGACCCTAACTTTTACTCTCCAGTTGATAATTTTCAATGAAATCGTCGTATGTCCTTACTGCCGGATTTCGCTGAGTTGCACTGGACAAGTAGTAAAGTAACAAGACTCCAAATTTTGTTATGAGATTTTTACGTATTTTTGAATGTTTTTTGGTATCATTTGACTCCTCGTTAAATACACCGTTTTCGATTCCGATGTTTAAAATTGCAGCGGTAAAGCGAACAAAAGAGCGTTTTCATATTTTGTAAGGCTTTGCTAAGGCTTGGCTCGTAGAGTTTTAATGATGTTTTTTCCTTGCCTATATTGAATGCAGTCTTAGGAAAATTTGGTTGCTTTAATTATTGTAAAATCATTTTTTTATTTAATTGATTGTGTACTATGGTCACACTAAGATAAATCATAAACATTAGCTTGAACATCTTAACTTAAACTTACTTTTTCACACCAAACACAAGTAATTTTATTTTCCGTAAAAGCTAAAGTGAAATTACTTTTGATCATAAGAAAAATTACATCATCCTATGTTTGTACGACTCAAGAATGAAATCACGAACTCTAATTGTACTTACTAGGTACTAGACACTGGAGACAGCTTATACCTATACCTACATATAAATCATTACGTTCTTAATTAATTCTAACAGTTACTCGAAACAAATGCAAAGTACTCAAAAACGCGCTTCGCGTATGATTCTCTGCCGCTAATTCTCATTGCATATTTAGTAATGCATTTTTTTTTAAACATAATTAAATATGATTTTCGTTCTTTCCAGAATGCTCAAGTTGCTCGGATGACGAGCTAGGGGTAACTCGATGGACAATGCCTCTTCTGAAAACTGGAGAAAAACGATACTACCTTGGCATTTTCTTTAAGGTAAGCCATCAAGGACTATACATTTTTCTTAGCTCATGCAGCCCTTGTAGAGTGTAGACGTCGGTTGCGGAACTCGTCGCGGGTTGTTGAAACGAATCACCTATTCAAGAATAAAATAATTACCCATCGTATACCCAATCTTCGCATTCCATCAGGCATGATTGTGGTAAAACGCAAGCTTATATTTGATTAAAAAAAACTTTTAACTTTAGAGTATTTTAGAGTTTAGGGTCTAACCTAACTAAACCAATTTATACGCACGCGGCCGTTCACCAACTCACTGGACTGACCTGATTAAAAAAGCTACTGAGTCCACCATGGTCCAGTGTACTCGCAACGCCTCTAACCGGGAGAAATGGAAGCTTGTTATTATTTATCTAGGTATAGTTCATCGATACATTTTGATGGTTTAGACATTGTCACTAGCTTTCCTGTATTAGGAAAGATATCAAAACGAGAATGCTGATTTGTAGGCTCTTTGACCTCGCTGTTTTGCATATGGATAGATACTACATTTCAGAGACTAAATTTGCAGTTTTTATAGATTAAGTTTCTAAACTGTATTGTAAAGTTATCGATTTATAGTAACCTCCATTTTTAATCAACTATCTTAAAAATAAGGTTATCAATAACTCTATTTTTTCCGCGACGCAATCGGCTCTATGTATATAGCTTTGCGTAAAAAAACTGGAAGGTTATCGTGAAAATTTTCTAAAAAAATGCTACAAAGGTAAGTGGTATATTTAATACGATTCCAGTCATACGCAATTTTCTAGGATTCTTCATTCTATCACGGTAATAGAATTCGTCATGCGCAAACCGTGACATCAAATTGCCGTGGCATTTGCGGTCAGCGACCATAACTTCGAGATAGTGTTGAACAAACGAACTAACTCGATTCAGCAATCGCCATAGGCCATCGTTTTATTGCAATAGATTAAAGGTGTCAAGTTACGAATCGTCTTTAATTCTAAATCTAAAATCTGCCAGTGCATGTCAAGTTGCAAACTTATCTGTACGTCCTTTTGAATTAACATGATTGAATACGTCTAAAATGGTTGTTTCGTAAGAAACTAGATCGAAACATAGGTCGATCGAGGTCAAAGATATGACAGCTAAATAAACTCATGTTTGCAAAACTTTGTTTGCATGTCTGTGGCTATTAACTCTTAAGCTAATTGAAAATAATGTCGTATTAAATTTTTCGAATATTGGACACCATGTTTGTGAACTTACTAACTATAAACTATCTAAACACGATTCTGTTCCCAGCTTGAAAAATAATTTTTACCTTACCCAACTATTCGCATCTGTCCTCGGCATAATTAAAGGGATAAGTCATACACATTTTTTTTATTCGCGTCTCTTGTGGACATGGCAAAATTAAGGGTTTATTGGCAATATTTTTTGTCAAATCTACATTGGCGTGTGGGACGCCTGGCCAACTTTAGGTCCATTTAAATAAATCTTAAGTTCGCTGACTCGGAGTCCACACAGTTAAGTCCACAGGAGAATTTCACTCCATGCACTAACCCATAATCTTTTTCACCGATTACCTTTATCAATCACGAAATTCATCTTTTTAATAATAAAGATAAATAAAGAATAACCTGAGAAACCACCTCCGTTTGACCGCGGGGTGTCCACTTATGCTCATTGCCGTAAGTCATTACCAGTAAACAATGTTACGTCAAACCGCACGTACGCATCTCCGAATGTTGTAACGTTTGCAACTTCTTGCTTGATGTGGCTTTCTCTGGCGCGCCCACTGCGTCCGAGCATTGTTCAATTATATTTAAATTATTATTACACTTTCTATCACTAGCAGCAGGTGTCAATGGTAACAGACAAATTGCAATGGCATTGCCTGCCTCCGTCTCTAATATACTTGGTGTCTTGTTCATTAATAGATAGTACGGTCATTACTAGAGACCGGATTATATGCAAATGCATATTTGCATATGCAATTGCATATTTAGCTCTTTTTATTTTATTTTATTTTATTTTATTTGGAAAACCAACAGCTTAGAATTACTATTGCATAATAAAACGAAATAAATAACAATAGAGCCAATCAAAGGTTTCCACAGATATGCACGAAGATATGCACAGATAAGCACAAAGACAGGATACAGTAAAATAAAGAAAAATTCAGACCAAATTAAAAATAAAAAATAAAAAACATGAAACTAAAGAAGACATATTTAAACCACGGAATGAGGAGCAAAGAAATTGGATGACATATGATTTCTAACTGCAGCAGGTTTTAAGCTGTACAGATCTAGATCCTCACAACGCTAACACAGTTCATTCATCGACCTCGCAGCACGATAAAAATATGAATTCTTACGGTAGTTTGTTTTTGCATGTGGCAACGCCAACGGCCGATAGTTATTTGTAATGAGTGCTCTGGGAATACGAAAGTTAATATTATTAAGTAACTCTGGACTATCAACGGAACCTGATAAGATTTTAGCAAGATGGGCTGAAAATGGTACCGTATACACCTATCATGGTAGCTTTGATCAATAACATTCGATTTAAACTGAAGAAATTATAAAAACTTTTATTGAATAGACTCAATACGATTGATGTATATTTGATAGCAAGGATTCCAGACCACGGAAACATACTCAAGGATAGAGCGCACAAATGGACAATCTAACACCTTGATAGGTTTTAGTTTATTAAAATTAGCGGAACTTCTCATGATAAAACCCAGAGATTTGTAAGCCTTCTTTATAATTTTATCAATATGGCTATCAAACAGTAATTTTGAATCTTGATGCAAACCTAGATCCCTAGTTGAAAGTACGTTAAGGATTCCTATTGAATTAAGCATATAATTAAATGATATTGGGTTAGGCTTCATCTATCATTGCATATTTTACCTAAAATCTTGTCATGATGCATATTTTCGTTAGATAAAGTGCAAATATTTCTGGGCAATATAATTAATGAATGATTCATTGCTATATGTAACATAGCACCTAAATTTTTGCCTGGTTGCCTCAGTGTAAGTAGAATGGTCGTTTTCCACATGAAAAAAAGATTTTGTGTGATTAATTATGATTTTAGTTCATGTAAAGTGGAATGTTTGGAAAAGTACCTCATTGTTATCGTGCAGACACTACAAGAATACAAAATGTTAAATACCTGATTCTTAATTTACTCTTGATATCTTACTATTCTAAATAATCTTGTTAACTCTATGTTGCATATTTTGACAGTTTTCGTGCATATTTATAACATTTTTCTTGCATATCTGCATGCATATTTCAAGCCTTTTATGTTGCATATAATCCGGTCTCTAGTCATTACCATCTTAACTAGCGGGTCTGTAAATTGTAGTTGAGTTTTTCGAAATAGCGGGAATATGATATTTTTACGTTTTCAACCCCAATGGTTTTGCCATTTTGAAAAATCTCCAAAATCTCTAGATTAAAACCGATGGAGAGACGTACGAACTTTTTAAGTGCTAATTGATTGTATGAGGCGGAACGAAGCATCGAGACAAACCTGATTCAGGTTTAGCGATGCTATTTAATTGTAAAAATGTTATTGTTTTAAATTTGGAAAAAAAAAATTTGCTAGTAGCGAACACAAACGGGGATTTAATAGTATTTTATGCAACTGTTGTATAAGTGAGGTCTTAAAAGGCGAGTGACGTGAGTTGCGATACGAGCGAATGCGAGTATCGCAATGGAAGACGGCACGAGCCGTTAAGACCAAATTATACACCGTTGCATACAATATTTTTCCTACGACTCGACTCTACTGTACTGTACTGTACCCTACTGTAGGGTACAGTCAGGTACAGTAGGGTAAAATGGGATACAGTCGGGAACAGCAGGGTAAAATAGGGTACAGTAGGGTACAGTCGGGTACAGTCGGGTACAGTAGGGTAAAATTGGGTACAGTCGGGTACAGTAGGGTACAGTCGGGTACAGTATGGTAAAATGGGGTACAGTCGGTTACAGTAGGGTACAGTCGGGTGAAATAGGGTTCAGTAGGGTACAGTCGGATATCCTCGTTGCGGATTCTATCTTTCAGAGAAACTCCGAGCATAGCTCGTTCCATAGCTCGCTGAGCGACCTTGAACTGGTGGATTAGCCGCACTGCGAGTGTCCACGTTTCAGCTCCGTATGTCATGACGGGTAAGACGCACTGGTTGAAAACTTTCGTTTTCAGACATTGCGGTATGGATGACGAGAAAACTTGACGCAATTTTCCGAATGCTGCCCAGCCCAGCTGAATCCTCCGCTTGGCTTCCTTCTCAAAATTGTTTCTACCTAGCTGCAAAATTTGCCCGAGGTATGTGTACTCCGAAACAACTTCAAGAAGGTTTCCATTGACGATGACGGGCCGCGGATCAATGCGGTCGTTAACCATAATTTTGGTCTTATCCACATTCATACCGAGGCCTATCCGACGTGAGGCTGATGCTAGGTCGTCCAACATTTGTTTCAGCTCCTCCAACGACTCCGCCATTAAGACTATGTCATCTGCGAATCGTAAGTGTGAGATGTACTCGCCGTTTATGTTTATGCCCATACCTTCCCAGTTCAGCGTCTTAAACATATCCTCCAACGCGCTTGAGAACAATTTCGGTGATATGACATCGCCTTGTCTCACTCCTCTGCGCAGTTGGATGGGTTTAGGCTTCTGATCCTGTACTTGGACACTCATTGTGGCGGCTTCGTACAGACATCTCAACACTTCGATATAACGATAGTCTACTTGACATCGCTGTAAGGACTCCAGGACAGCCCAGGCTTCAACAGAGTCAAAAGCCTTCTCATAGTCCACAAACGCCAGACATAGAGGCTGATTATACTCGTCGGACTTCTGTATAATCTGCCGTACTGTGTGTATGTGGTCCATGGTGCCAAATCCTCCTCGAAACCCGGCCTGCTCCGGTGGCTGAAACTCGTCAAGTTTCCTGGCGAGACGATTCGTAATAACTCTAGAGAACAGCTTATAGACATGGCTTAGGAGCGAGATAGGTCTGTAATTTTTAAGAAGGGTTTTGTCTCCCTTCTTAAAAAACAGAACAACCAAGCTCTTGTTCCACGCCTTTGGAGTTCTCCCGCAGTGAAGAGCGGAGTTGAAAAGGCTCTGCAGCTCCTGAATGAGGGGAGCTCCTCCCGCCTTCAGCAACTCTGAAGTAATCCCATCTTCACCGGGGGCTTTTCCATTCTTAAGCTGTCTCAGAGCCAGCACGATCTCGTCTTGGCTGATCTCTGGCAGTTTGTCGGTGTAGTGACGGGTTAGGGTGGCTCTCGAATCGTGGCGTTCACGCTGGGGGCAAGGGGCATGTGCAGCGTATAGTCGGCCATAGAAATCCTCGATCTCCGCAAAAATCTCCGGCTTCGACATAACGGTTCGACCATCGTGAGTTTTAAGCTTCGTCAGGTGGCTCCTTCCAAGCTGCTGAGTGAATACTTTGGACCCTCGGTTCCGCTCTATTGCCTCTTTAATGAGACGTGTGTTGAAGCTCCGAAGGTCACGCCGTATCATCTTCGCAATCCGCTTGTTTAGTTCCGACCTCTCTAACGAAGTGGCCTGAGTAGCTTCCCGTCTTTCTGCCATCAACCGAAGAGTCTCAGCCGAGAGCTTGGAATTCCTGCTTTTAGGCTGCGTTTGGCAGAATTTGATGCCCACATCTCTCAGCGTCTCAACCACGTTGTGCAGGGCCGCGTCAACATCATCGGTGGGTTCCAAGGCAACGAAACTATCACCGAGAAGCTTCTGGAAACTTTCGGTACCAGCCATGATTTGGAGTAGATTGGGCCGGAGCGTGGACTTCATCAGACGGTTCCTTTCCAGCTTTAGATCAATATTCAGAGAGCCTCGGACAAGTCGGTGATCTGAACCGGTGTGAAACCTATTGATCACTGAGACGTCTCTGAATATGTGCCTTTTATCCGTAATGATGAAGTCAATCTCATTTTTGGTCACAGTATCGGGGCTTTGCCACGTCCACTTCCTGTGGGGCTTCTTCTTAAAGAATGAGTTCATTAAGAAAAGCCCCTCTTGCTCTAGGAAGTTGACAAGCATTTGCCCCCTGTGATTTCTACATCCAAAACCATGCGGGCCCACCCTGGATTCGTTGCCAATCTGGACTCCCACTTTGCTGTTAAAGTCCCCCATAACAACATTGAAGTGAGCCTTAGTGGTATTGTGTCAGGCTTTGGATATGTCCTCGTACATATCCTCCACTTCGTCATCTGAGTGTGTCGAGGTCGGTGCATAAACCTGGATGATCTTCATGCTATATCGTTTTGATAGCCGAAGTATCAGGTACGCAACCCTGGTCGACACACTAGAGATATCTTCAACGTTGTTAGAGAGGGCTCTATTAACTAGAAACCCTACGCCACCCTGTGATGTTTGATCACCCTCGCGGAAGTACAGAAGGTGGCCCGAGTCCAGAGTGATGGTGTCCTCTCCCTCTCATCTACTAAGGTCATCGACATAGCTCAGAGAATTAGCAAGTTGAAGTGGCAGTGGGCTGGTCATATTTGTCGAAGAACCGACAACCGTTGGAGTAAACGAGTTCTTGAGTGGAGACCGCGTCTTGGCAAACGTAGTGTAGGACGCCCTCCGGCCAGGTGGAGTGACGATCTGCGAAAGGCTGCTGGTAGAAGCTGGATGCGTCTAGCCGAGGACAGGGCGCAATGGCGCTCATTGGGGGAGGCCTATGTCCAGCAGTGGACTGTTATAGGCTGATGATGATGATGATGATGATGAGGGTACAGTCGGGTACAGTCGGGTACAGTAGGGTAAAATAGGGTGCAGTAGGGTACAGTAGGGTAAAATAGGGTACAGTAGGGTAAAATAGGGTACAGTAGGGTACATTTGGGTACAGTAGGGTAAAATAGGGTATTTTAACCGACTGTACCCGACTGTACCCGACTGTACCCGACTGTACCCGACTCTACCCGACTGTACCCTACTGAACCCTATTTTACCCTACTGTACCCTATTTTACCCTATTGTACCCAACTGTACCCTATTTTACCCTACTGTACCCGACTGTACCCAACTGTACTCTACTGTACCCTATTTTACCCTATTGTACCCGACTGTACCCTATTTTACCCTACTGTACCCGACTGTACTCTACTGTACCCTATTTTACCCTACTGTACCCGACTGTACTCTACTGTACCCTATTTTACCCTATTGTACCCGACTGTACCCTATTTTACCCTACTGTACCCGACTGTACCCTACTGTACCCTATTTTACCCTACTGTACCCGACTGTACTCTACTGTACCCTATTTTACCCTACTGTACCCGACTGTATCCTATTTTACCCTACTGTACCCGACTGTACTCTACTGTACCCTATTTTACCCTACTGTACCCGACTGTACCCTACTGTACCCTATTTTACCCTACTGTACCCAACTGTACCCTATTCTACCCTACTGTACCCGACTGTACCCTTTTTTACCCTACTGTACCCAACTGTACCCTATTATACCCTACAGTACCCGACTGTACCCTATTTTACCCTACTGTACCCGAATGTACCCTATTTTACCCTACTGTACCCGACTGTACCCGACTGTACCCTATTTTACCCTACTGTACCCGACTGTACCCGACTGTACCCGACTGTACCCGACTGTACCCGACTGTACCCGACTGTACCCTATTTTATTCTACTGTACCCGACTGTACCCGACTGTACCCTACTCTACTCAACTCAGCAGGTCTAAACTGGGCTTTAGTGTTGAGTGTACCCTATATTTAATATTATGTGGCAGCTAGGTGTATCGTAATAACGACATTACGACACAAGTGCTGTTATGGCGAATAGATTAAGTATAGACTTTCTGAAGTCATATTATCTATGTTCTTATATATTTGTTCGCGACCATGTAAAAACCAGATAAAAGTACAGAAGTAGGAAAATATACATAAAGCTTAAATATGTTTAATACATAAAACCTTAATCGACAAAATTGTCAAATTTTAACTATTTTTTATGTTGCGGTTTACTTTAAATTTTACTCGTTGCGAATCAACACAGCAACACCACAAAACTCTCGCCATTCCGATATCCTCCGAATTATTCTGCAGACAGTTAATTTCCGCCACCGATTATAATGAATACGATTCTAATTGATTTTCTGCATCTAAGATGTTTTAATTTATTCTGGCGGTGTCGTAAAAACATTGACCTAATTGTTTTTCTTAGCTCCAACATTATTATGATTCATTTGCAATGAATTTCGTAGCATCCGGGACATCCCAGATTGCGTGTTAAAGAAACCACTTTAAAACTTGCATCATTTTTATTTAATGAGTGTTGTTACTATCGGAAATTCGAATCGGATTACAAGTACAGAACAAGAAGGGTTATACATAATTAAATAACCTATAGGTAGTATTTATTTTTATGTATGTACAATTAATAAATATAAGAAAAATGTAAACTGAAGAAATGCTTTAAAAGTTATAATTTTTTTCTTACTTACTTACTTTAAAATCATACTTACATTAAAGTATATATTCGATTCAAATGGACCCTATCCCCGTAACTATGATTAGTAGACTCTTCGTATTTGGCATACAATTTTGGTGTTCAAAGTAACGGTAAAAAACTGATTTTTGACTTTTGGAAATTTCCGCGGGATATGGTAATAAGAAATATAAAGTCAAAATGACTGTGTTTTGTCAGATTTCTAAATAGCAACTGACTGAAGTTGAACAAAAATGTTTATTTATTCTCGTGCATTACGACGAGTACAATTCAATTTTGAAAATCGATTAACGAATCAGTAAAGCACGACTCGTTTACGTTTAATCCATTCATTCATTTTTATTTACTTTACGTATTTCCGCTATAATGATTGTTAGTAAATACTAAACGTTGTATTCTAATCAGATTTTAATTAAAGTTCCGACTATTAGCATTGATAAATTGAGCTCTTTAAGTAAAATATATGGGTTTCTTATTTAACGTAAATAATAAATATTCATTATATTTCTGACTGATGTCTAGAGTCATATCAACGCATTTAAATTTATGGTAAAAAGTAATTACACTCTCCATAAATCATCATCCGTAGGCTTGGGCCACGTATTTATATCTAAATGTCGATACGTTGTATCCATAATTATCTCGTTTTAAAATTGCTGAGGTTTTATTCTCGATATACCTACCAATGCATTGAATGAATATAAAGAAAGCCTCTCTGTATCTAATCACTAAGTATGAATATACGTTAAAGATTTTAAAAAAAAAACAATTTATTTTATGCATGTTTGTTGAATTTTCTCAGTGTCTTTTGATGATTTTATTTTGAGGTAAATTACTACCAAAAAAATGTTCCCAATTCGCACTGGGCTCATGTGGGAACTACGGCCTAAGCCCTTTCATTATGAGTGGAGGCCTGTGCCCTGCACTGGGACGTATATAGGCAGGGAAAATGATGAGAATTTCTGGCAAAAGTTTACTTGCTATTTTTATATACTTACCTCTGAAGAATTTTATCAATATAGCGTCGATATTTTGTCTCTACTTTGTTTAAATATAGATACAATTCGATTTTATATCGATATAATTTATCACCTCGCACATCCCTACCATCAGTATTCCAGTTCGCGCCTCTAACATACTAATTTCGCGGGGAACAAAAAGTGCTCCATTGAGCTGCGCGTGACCCGAGACTTCATTCAGCTTGTTACGTGACTCATTTCACTTTCACGCCCCAATGTTTTGATTACGTTATTGTATAAGTTTTCCCGATATTTTTAAGGGTGCGGCTGTATAATATTACGAGAACAATTGACAAACGGCTAGATCTTGGTAATTTGTTGGTGCTTACAACAGCTACATATAAGTAATAAAGTCTAATCATAATTTTCAATCGTAAATAAGTTAAGTTGAAAAGAATACTTAGTTTTGATTTACTTAAATAGGTAAAAAACACTAGCGGTCAAAAATGTCTTAACAAATGAATGATATGAAAGATATATTATACAATCATTATTTTCGACAGTAGGTACTTTTTGTTGACTATATACTTGCATTTTATTCTCTAACATGCCAAGTTAAATAAAAGCTCGTACCTACAAAACAAAACAGTTATGAACTTTGCTATAAATTCGCCGCACGGGATTTTATTCAAATTTGTCCCGGACTTTATTGAATCATTCAATATTCTGCGGCTGCCATACCCAAATTGATGGTTGCAGCGTAAAAAAGTTCTGCAATGATTAGGTATAATATAAGGCAGCAAAAACTATTTTAAAACACTCAATATATAATTCAAGAGGTGTGAGAAAAGTATACACATTATAAAAACATGAAATTGACAGATAATACATGAAACAAATGTACAAAGGCAAACTTATCCGATAACGATCTTGCTTTAACACTACGAACATATCTTGCTGGTTGTTGCAAATAAAGCAAAATTATCACCTACGTCCGTTACATACTTTGAAGTCGTCCAACCGATCTGCCCCAAAACGGTTTTATTTAGCTCGACCTGTTTGTTTATTTTATTTTGCTTTCTTAGACCACAAAGGCAATGCATTAGTCACTTGCGATCCATTCACGAGTCGAATGCGCAGACAAAGTCGCGTGCAAAAGCTAGTATTTGATACGAAATAAAATAATGTGTGAACTTTTCTGTTTGAAAATTTTATTGGTCATTACGTAAGCAGTCACGAGAAAAAACGATAGGTCAAGGAGTTAAAGAGCACGGCTTCCAAAAATAAACCCGTGATCAATGAAAAGCAAAAAACAGGCTCATGATTTTCCAGACAACCTGTCAGTTTCCAGGGAATTGGTTCCGACGTCAATGCCCCGGAAGTAACATGGCCGCTGCAAAATGTACTGGAAACTCTAAACTGACCACGGCTGAACACTGGCTTGCTAGAACCAAAAATCAATTACTGAAGATTAGACATTTTCTACGGAATGTGGACAGCGATTACGTTTAATGAGCTCCCGATATTTTGACGTATTTAGTAGCGTCATGATCACGAGTAGATTAAAGAAATGATGAGAAGATTTAATGTTGTAATTATTTTCTTCTGCATACACTTTTGCTACAATTAGACGCCTTCTCACATATCTTCCGGTCCAAACACAATACTCACTGTATCAACCTTGGCACTCGCGTAAAGGCAATCACGACTACATCCCGTAGAAAATATGTCTAGTGTAATTATTATCCATAAAATTAAATAATTTCAAACTTTTGCTAAGGATTACTAGAGATACTTACTCTTATTTTTTTTTATTTTCCTACCATAATAATGACTACTGCAGTCGATTTTTTCAATAACACTCATCTTATAACAAATTATTAACAATGACGACATTTTTTCAAATTGTACGCTATCCAATGCAAGCTCAAAGCATATTTCTCTTCAACTTTAGGTAGGTTTAATATATAAAAATCTTTCTAATATATAAAAATCTCGTGTCACGGTGTTTGTTATCAAACTCCTCCGAAATGACTAGACCGATATTCATTAAACTTTTTCTCTGTACTCAGTAGGTCTGAGAATAGGTCGTAGGCTATGTTTTATGTCCCTATTCTTCGCATACGGAGTCGCGGGCAACAGCTAGTATTCTATAAACGCAGGCACCCTATTTATCTAGCAATAATTCCTTTCAAGTAACTTTTTATTTTAAATGATATTCCAAGATGATCCCACATCAATTTGGACAGAATTTGATATCGGAATATTTACAGAGAAGAGAACTAATTATCTAGTGCTTTATGTACTTGAATAACGCTGATTTAGAGCACTAAATAAAGTGCTTCCTTCAACACTGGCCCTTCAATGTTCGCTACTCGCCTAGTTTTAAAATCTAGCAAATAAAGAAGTAATTATTTAACATACTAGGGGCGTTCAATAAAAAGTGAGAATGAGTATGTAATAAACAACTTTTACTAAATGTCATTTTATTTTTCGATATAGTCACCTTTTAGCATAATACTGTTAGTATATCTTTTTTCTAAACTTAAAATTCCATTTTTAAAAAAGGTCTCATCTTGAGTACTTAAAAAATCTTGTACTGCAGCGACTACCGCGTCGTCGTCTTCAAATTTCTGGCCTCTCAGGTATTGTTTCAATCTCGGAAATCGGTAAAAATCACTGGGAGCGAGATCTGGTGAATACGGAGGATGCTTAAGGATATCGAACCCAGCATCACGAATTGCAGCCATTGCAATGGCGGACTTGTGTGCCGGGGCATTGTCCTGGTGGAACAGCACAACTTTCGAGAGTTTACCTCGCCGTTTTTCGCGGATCTCATTGCGCAATTTTGCTATTTGTTTGGCGTATAAAGTGACCGTAATAGTGGCTCCATGCTCGAGATACTCAAGCATTAATACCCCTTTACCATCCCAAAAAACAGAGCCCATGACCTTACCGGCAGATGGGCTCACCTTGAATTTCTTCGGAGTTGGAGATGATGGCCTTTTCCATGTCATAGACTGCAGTTTCGTTTCAGGGTCGTAATGATGGAGCCATGTTTCGTCCATTGTTATAAATCGCGCCAAAAAAAGTTCCCGGTCTTGCTGCATCAGGTTCAAAGCTTCTTGACAAATCTCTAGTCTAGTTTGTTTTTGCGTGTCAGTAAGCATTCTTGGTACCCAACGCGCAGATACCTTTTTCATACCCAAGCGTTCATGTAAAATATTATGCACGTTCCCCGTTGAAATCTTTACATTTTCAGCAATAAAACGAACTGTGACACGACGATCCGCGAAAACTGAGTTTTCGACTTTTTTCACAATTTCTTCAGTTACTGCTGTAGTAGGGCGTCCGGAGCGGGGGTCGTCCATTGTCGATGTTCTTCCACGTCTAAATTCGGCGCACCAACGTGCGACTGTCGAATACGGAGGAGCATTAGACCCTAAAGTGTCCCGCAAATCCAAATTGACTTGGTCCGTAGAAAAATTTTTCAAATACAAGTATTTGATAACGGCGCGCAGTTCAATTTTCTCCATTTTTGCTAACGTACTCAATAGCATTGCAAAGAAATTACCGTACATTTTTTTAAACAAAAGACAGTTAGTTTTTTTTTTCATAGCATTCAGCTAGATAGATTAGCTTTACCGGCCAGTATTTAATTTCGTAATATTAAAAGAGTTTGCATCTCATTCTCACTTTATATTGAACGCCCCTCGTATTCCAACAATTCCAAGTCAACTGGTCGTGTGACATTTTACATGATTATAACTGGACATTATTTCATGACATACGTAATCCCGGACAATTCCAAATTTCCCAGACATCTGGCAACCACGGCTTAACACCAGCACTCGACACGAGAGTCGTCCTTAACCAATTTTTAACCCTAAGTGATTCGCGTAGAGTTTAAATTGGACTCAGTTGAGCCAGATGTACAGCAGAAGTCAGCGGTAATGTAATTTAACTTGATAGCGAAACTGGGGCACATTTCTCTCGCCATACTGCTGATTTTAAAACAAGTTTTCCTGCCCTTTTTGATGGAAAACATTGTATATTTTAGACACATGTTTTTGTTGCTTTTGTAAATGTTATACTAACTCTTTAAAAGGGATCAGATGGAGGCCTACGATGGGGCGGGAGCAACTGTGAAAGTAACATATACATACATATAACTCTAGCTATAGGGCTAGTTAGAGTTCTTCTAGAAATAAATAGGCTGCAAAATCACGAAGAACATAATACAAAGAAAAGAAGGTACTTAAAACATTGTGGTTACAAAATAAAAGTAATGAAGAAGTCAAGTTGCAAAATATTGGAATTGATCTATAATATACTACCGAACACGGACAGCTCTAACGTACTTGACCAAAGGTCGTCTGGCGGGCCATTCTACTTTTCGTTGACCAGTCATTTTTAGTAATGTGCTCTTCAAATATTTTTTTTACAAAAACGGTAAAGTGCTCGGTTTTATCATTAAAGATTTAAATAGGCACATAATTAAGCTTATATTTAAAATTATCACTACGCATAAAAAGTAATCATTATTATCTATAAAGTAGGTAACGCAGTGGACATGCGTGTCCCCGCCATTTGTATGGAAATTGGTGTATTTTCCGCTGAGTTACCAATTTTTTCCACAAAATTTCTTTGAATTTAAAGTTTTTTTGCTTTAAAATATTAAATTTAATTATTTCAGTTTTCATATAAGTTATTTACACTTGAAAAAAATCACCAGGTATGCCTTATATTTCACGAAAGATTAATGGTTACTTAAAAGTAGAATGGCCCTGGCAGTGTCTTACTTATCCAACCTCGACATTGGCAGAATCATCGCACCGTTCGATGGGGCCATTATTATCCCAAAAAATTAATTGAGTTGATCTATAATAATTACAGTGTAACGCTATAGGACCTACCTAATCCTATCTAATGACATAAACGCGAACGAGAAACTGTTTGTTTGTTACCCTTTCACGTTAAAAGCACTCAACCGATCGTATCGAAATTTGGTATGGAGATATTTTAACACCCTAGGACATAGGATCATTTTTATCCCGGAAAATGGCACAGTCCGCGGAAAAACGATAAACTAATTCTTCCCAGACGAAGTCGCGGTCAATAGCTAGTAAAATAATAAATGATCGAAGAAGGTTGGAACAAAAATAATTGCCGAAGCAAATGGCAAGCGCCTAAAAAACAAGTTGGGCGTGCAACAATATTTGTTGATATTTGCGTTTTTTGTGAACTTTAAGACCAAAATAACTAAGTATTTCATTTTTAGCGCAAATGATGTCCCTGAATCTACAAAAAATATTCTAGTGTCAAATTGACGCAGAATTTTTTTTTATGGCTGCGATTTGATAGTGCTTGGGTTGAGTAAGGATTGGATAGTTACACAACACTTAGGTCATATCTATAAAAGATACTATTTATTCATAGTCCCTTCGTGAGTCCTACAATAGACATGAGAGCATGTTTATGACAACTCTTCTACTATTATTTTTAGTATTACTTTGACCCCATAATTGCAAGTGCAAAAGCATGGAAAGAACAAAAGAAGGTGCAGAAAATAACACAGCTATTTCTTAACATCTAACAATTATTATTCGTGATCATAAATAAACTCAGAAATTCCTTTATCCAGATGTAGCTCAGTAAAATTAATTTTGAAATATTTGCATATTGTGCACTTAAGTAAACTAATTTTAATTTGAATTAATGAAAAGTTGTATGGTTCAACATCATTTTCTAACCATCTAAACATTAAAAGCCAGAAACATCGTAACCTTGCGCGTTTTAACTTAACTTTATCTTTTCTTAAGCTCAGTTTAGATCTGCAACAAAAATCTTGCAAGTCGCATTACATTGCGACGCTCGACTGACCACTTCGAACTCGTTCGCTTTACAGCCGCGCGATGTAATGTAACTTGCACGATTTTTCTTGCAGATCTAAACTTGGCTTCAGATTGATAAACCAGTCTTTAGAGAACTTGACTAGAAGCTTAAGGGTCTGTTCTCGAGTCTTGGACGTTTAATATATACTTATTTTATGTATTTGTTTACATAAGTATCCATAGCCCAAGTTTTGCTTAGCTTAGCTTAGCTTAGCTTGAGACTATGTCAATCGCTTTCAACTGTACCATGGTTTTATTAATAGGGTGAAACGTCCTTGTCCTTGGCTTACCCTCGCTTAACACTAACACTTCTCATTTTTAGAAACTTTAATTTAACTTACAACATTCGTGTTAAGTTTGTTTCTATAGTATTACAAGCTTTTATTTATTTATAGGGAAGTTGTGGTTTTTTTTTAATTTGAAAACCATTGTTCGACTCTTCCTGGTATCCGATTAACCCGAAATGTGTCGTAATTATTTAAGTCCGGTGACCATACAATAATCTGGTAGTGAAATTCTGGTAGTGTGGTGGTCCTTCCAGAATTGTCTCCGCAGGACGGAACTCTTCAACGGTTAATGGCATCGACTTGAAACTTGGCACGGATATGTACCTAAGTTGTTTAGATGATAATGCAAGTCTTGTAGTCAACAAAACGTACAGTTAGTAAAAAAGGCATGTATACAAAAATATGTTTTTAAGAAAAACTTCATCTTCATCATCCTAGCCTATATACGTCCCACTGCAGGACACAGACATCCTCTCAGAATGAGAGGGCTTGGGCCGTAGTTCCCACGCGGGCCCAGGCGGCTTGGGAACACATGTCATTGAATTTCTTCGCAGGTATATGCCGGTTTCTTCACGATGTTTTCCTTCACCGTAAAGCCCATGGTAAATTACAACCGCTTTGACGACCGCTTTAGCCTAGTTGGTAGTGACCCTGCCTACGAAGCAAGAGGTCCTGGGTTCAAATCCCGGTAAGGGCATTCATTTGTGTGATGAGCACGAATATTTGTTTCTGAGTCATGGTTGTTTTCTATGTATTTAAGTATTTATTTATCTATATAAGTATGTTTATCGTCGTCTAGTACCCATAGCACAAGCTTTGGGACTAGGTCGATTAGTGTAAGATTGTACCCTAATATTTATTTATTTATTTATTTTAAATGTAAGTAATTTCGAACATAAATTCCGAAAAAACCAGAGTTGCGAGTTGAGATTTGAACCACTAAGCAACCACGGCTTTTTAAGAAGAAACTTATTTATCACCTATTCGTCATCTCGCTTCTCATCACCAACTCGCCGTCGTCCGTCATCTGTTCCGTCGCGTGCCGCCGCCGCAGTCAACTTTCTCGACCGGTCCGAGTTATGCAACGAATTAAAACTGCACTTTACTAACTTTGCGGATACAATGTCAAGTTTGGCTTTCATATTGCTTGTTGCAAATTAAATCAAGCAACGGGCCAAGTGATAGCTGTAAGCAGAAATGTTGGCGATAGCTTTAGCTTGGACTATTTTCAATTAGCTTAGATGGATTTACGTATTTAATGCAAATTTTTTGAATAGATTATAGTTTGCGATCTAACTAGTAATGGGTAAATTTCTGCCGTCTAGTGACTTTAACTAAGATGTCAGTCGGTCTTAAAGGGAGTAAACCTAACCTAACAAGTTATAATATTACCCAAAGATGGTTTATTACAAGACCGATTTTAAGATAAATTTTGCCGATTGTTTAATTTACGTGATATTAACAGTTCAAAAATGATATTTCTAGCTTCACTGCATAATATGAAAGACTATTTACCTACACATTTATCTAACTACACATATTGTTTTTATTTATCGATTTTTAATCGCGAACTTTTTTTTCTGAAACGATGCTACATTTTTATTTTTAAGAGAATGCATAGAACTGCAATTTAATTTTATTAATGTTGATTTTTTATAGAACAAGACATCTAAGTAGCCGCAATTCCCTGCTTCTTTGCCTATTTCTTTAAAAAATTGTATGGGATCAAACGACCTTTTATTAAAACTTTTTATACTAAATAAAGCGATAGACGACTTTCGCAATAATATGTAGTTAATTTTTTTATACCGTTAAGAGGTCAAAACGGTCTGCAAATACTTGTTCAAGTTCACAAAACAGTTGCGGGTATCAGGTAGATTAATCGAAATTATGTACCAAAAATTAAAATAACGAAAATAAATATAAGTTATTCAAGTACTCTTTAACTGTATGCATTTCAACAAAAAAATCAAGTTCAACGAAATTCAGTATGCCCCTCATAACTTATCTAAGCGAAACAACACTGAGTTATAATGAAAAGGGTCATTATACATGTATACATATTTCAATGCAGCGGATTTAATACCAAGTAGTAGATTCGTAAGCCTCGCCCGTTGCGTCTGAAGTCGCCTAATTCAGCTCTCGGCGAGGGCTCGAAGGATTACGAGATGTAGGTACCTCTAGCGGGGCGCTTCGTCATTATAACGATTTTCATACAAGAGTCAGGTCTTTTAGGCATTTTCAGTTTAAATAGCGCAGAAAACTTTTTTTAATGTGAAAATTTTGGTGTTTTCATACTCAGAATCACGTGCACTATTATTCATTTTTATAAAGAAAAAATTGTCCTTATTTTTGAGTCAGTTTTGTGACTTCTTTTCATATTATAGTTTGTATGGCTCGTTACGAAACGGACACAAAAAAATGGAAAATTAGGGACACTTTTTTATCTTCAAAATCAATAGCGCTTTTGATTATGAGTAAGAAAACACAAAAATTAAGTACTTACTTCATTAAAATATTTTTTATTTGCTCCGTTTAAAGTGAAAAGTACCTGGGCGACCGAGCTCCGCTCGGGCTGAAACTCGGTACCAAGCGTTTTCCCAGAGATAAAACCAAGCTAGATCAATTTTTCATCCCCGAAAACCCCCAGATACCACACGGCTTAAGATGAGGGAGAAAGAGATGATGAATACGATCACGGGTGCTCTCACCCATCTGTCACCTCTCTTACTATAACATACGATTGAAGGTGCCATGTATAGGGTCAGTGTAGAGCACTTGGTCGTTTACCTTATAGTGATTGGATTGACTTGATTTTTCGTACAGATATATAAAACAATAAACTTTTTGTTAACTAAAATGCTGGCGAGAATATGATTTGTTTTACTTGTCCGGCCCTTAGTTTAATTGAGCATCGGTACTCAAAATCATTTTGTTTTCGTGTTTTCTAATGTAGTTAAGATAATTCCTTTTATTTAGTACTTTTGATCGACACCTCTTTCTTAGTAAGTCTCAAGTTTCCTCATCTGAAACCATTTATTTCTATTATGATGATTTATTATGATATGAAAGTCATCCTCAGACAAAATACAAGTACTGTCACGGCAAGAACCTTTGCAATGTGATATTGAAAGGTACTCAGAGAGCTGTAGAGGTACTGGATTATTTCGCAGCCACCCGTAATTAAGGATCAAAGAGCGTTTTGCGGCGAATCTTGAGTTTAATTCATTTACGGCCACTTGCAAGAGCGGCGTGATTTTCATTTTCGAGCGGTTGAGCAGCATCATAAATTTATTTTGATGCTTGTTTTGTTTCTCGTTATGATGTGCTAACAGTCGAAGCGACTGCGCGTAGTTCTTATGTAATTGTAGGATTTATACGTTTTTAGGATTCGTATTTTTGAGTTAATAAAACGGAAGCCCGGTAGGTTCATTCGTATCATTTCAGCCGAAAGACGACCACTGCGGAACATAGGCCTCCCCCAAAGCTCGCCAAACAGATCGGTCCTGCGCCATCCGCATCTAACGCGTTCTCGCAACCCTAATCAGGTCGTTGCTCCATCTTTTTGGAGGCCTACCCACACCGCGTCTTCCAGTCCGCGGACGCCATTCGAGAACCTTTCGGCCCTATCGCCCGTCAGTTCCACGAACGATGTTGCCCTGCCCACTGGCACTTCAGTCTGGCGATTATTCAAGCTAATCGGTGACTTCAGTTCTTGCGCGGATTTCATCTGTGCGGATGATGATGATACAATAAGTAGTTTATTTATACCACGCTAAAGAGCGAGCATTGCTAATGTTAGCTGTTATTTCCATCTATCTGTAAATAAATGTCCACATTTTGACATGAAAATATCGTATAATAATAACCGTAGAAAGTAAAAAGGAACACTTTCTAATCAGATATCTCTATTACATATTCATGACTACTTAAAGACCCTTTTGATAACAATAAACACAATAACTATTATATTAACGTTGCGTAACATAATAATAACCTTGTACAACTTCACGCTAAGATTGATTCGAGATGTTAATTATTATTTATTGTATAACATCGAGATGATACGTTTCCTATCTCGACCGTGAGTAATCGATGTAATACACCTGAACTTGTATAAATTAGGGAAAGTAGGTTTCTATTACTGATGTAATTTAAGCAATTACGGCTCTGTTAAAGTGCATTAGTACACACGATCAATGATTAAGCTGAGACTAAAAAGTCTATTGTTAAGTAGAATTTGGTTATTACTACTCACTATACAGATTCTATTCGATATTGCGTGATGTTTTGCCAAATACACTGATCTTCGCAATGAGAGAGGGGTTATACCTTAATTAGTTGTGCTATCTCGTTACCACTGTGACACTGTGTTTTGATGTAGAAGTTTTAAACAATGCATGTGATTTTGTGCTTAGCTTATCTTGTTCCGTTCTTTGTTACAGGCGAACTGGTTCAAAGCTCAACAATATTGTCGATTCCACGGGATGCACCTGGCGTCCATCGCTTCGCAGCAGGAGAATGACCAGCTCGAAAAATACGTTAAAGACTCCGGTAAATATTTTCAACAGATACAATCTACTATAATATACTGTTACAGGAACTATCAATTCACGTATCGAACCTACCTAACTAGTCCAGCTTCTTAACTCAAAACTACTCAATAAAGTTAAAATGATGATAAGGAAAAGATTGCGCTTTATAATTTTCCCGCGCACTCGTACTTGTTATAAGTGCAATGAAACTTCCGTTGGCATTCGTGCCTGATTTAAAGAGAATTCACTTTTGAGTTTATTTTTAGTTTGTCTTTCATTTAAGTAAAATATATTATAGGAAACTGTTCTTGTTGCATCTTGCAATTTACACTTACTAAAATTAACTGTAAACTACATGCGTTCCCTCATATAGGCAGTATGAGTCATACTACTGCAACTTTGCACACATATCTTGAGAAAAACAGACGTGTTTTTTTTTCTAAATTACTTTGATATCTCTAATTGCTCTGCATAGGTACATGCTGATTCTTAACTTGTCGCTTTGATATATTTCAGGTTACGGCCGGGAACACTTTTGGACGTCAGGCACAGATTTGGCTGAGGAAGGCAACTTCTTCTGGATGGCGAACGGACGGCCCCTCACCTTCGTGAATTGGAACGCTGGAGAACCGAACAACTTCCGATACGAGAACGGAGAAGAAGAAAACTGCTTAGAACTGTGGAACAGAGACGACAAAGGACTGAAATGGAACGATTCTCCGTGTTCTTTCGAGACATTCTTCATCTGCGAAGTCCGAACGGATTAAGATTAAGACAAATTGATGCGAATCAGTAGGACGTACCTAATGCTGTCTCTATTTTTAATTTGTAGATTATAGGGAGACAGGTAGGTATGCTTCTATGTATAATTCGCATGAACTTGACCCAGTCCTGATGATTTATAAACCTGAGACGGTGTCCGAGTATTGATTAACAATCAGTTCAAATTTATCGATTGTAGGATTACTTAAAGTGTGCCGGGGGATGTGCAATCAAATTGTTGATAGAGCTTTCCCTCTGATAGCATACTTGAATTTTCATTACACTTTTCTCGAGACTATCAAACACATAGGTATTCTTGTTGGAGTGTATTAGCTGGTGGCTGTATTACAAAAAACCTGTTGGCTCTATTTAAAATGAAAACAGATGGAAAATACACCAAATTCTGTTTGAAATGTATGATTCCGAATTTAGATATATTTTGTAAGTTGGCAATTCAGAATTAGTACAACTATTTTTACGTAATGGCAGAAAAACAGTGACTTTATTATCAAGTCCACTATTTGTTAGCTACTGAAAAGTTCAAAGGAAGAAAACTTATTCTTGTCCTTTAACGTCAGCTGATGTAGATGGAAGAAGTTACCACTTTAGAATTAGTTAAGTACTGTTACCACTTTGTTAAAGTTAGCGCTGCATCAAAGTTAGCGCATCGTGGTAGAAATATGCGTAGTTCCACAGTTGTTTCCACCGCTAATATCCTCGCATAATATACTATTATAATATCTCGCATATTATTATGTTAAAGAAATAAACTACAGTAAGCATACACTTACTTATACACAGGTGCTTGGGCGTGTCGTTTTAAAAATCTTAACGCTACGTGTGGTTAATTTCTTAAATACATAATATAAATAAATGATATATTATATGCGACAGGATACCTATTGATATCGGTTGAAACTCTAGTATATCTACCATGTACCCATGATCACCAACATGTCATAAAAGACTTCAAAATTCATTAAAATGTATACAGCGAGCGTTAAGACGTAAAAGCTGTCTTCATACTTTATAAAAATAGGTAACTGAAAATCATTCAACAAGGACTTATTCAACATCGTGTAGTCTGATACAAAGTTAGTGAAAATAATTAAAATACTATGCATTTCGAAAAGCGCGCATAATTTATTTTACGGAGATTGAATGTTTAAGTTTTGACTCATTGGCGATTTAACTTCTAAGTAAATTAAAGCTACATATGTGCCGTGAGATGCGCACCGGTTCGCCAGCCCGGTAATAAACCGGTTTGACCCCGGTTGACTTTCCGGGAGACGGCGTGACACCGGAACCGTAATATTGTACATATTTAGCCTCAGGACAAAATTAGTTCGGTCAGTACTTAGTCAAATGAGTACGAAATAAAATCGTACTTCTCTATGTTATTTATTAATTTTGTACACGTACTAAATTGTCTTTTTGAGAGGCGAAACTCACTGTTCTTATATTTAGTAAACTGAGTTTTTCCTCCGAGCAGGCGTAATGTAAAATGATCACTGCCACATGATCCAGTATAACACAGCCTATCCCGAACTCTATAATTTCAAACTAGGGTGCGTTTAAGGTACGCCCTACTAATCAGGGCGTGCATTATTAGGCCGTACATTTCAGGCTGTATATTCCGAGATGTTACATTACCTACTCTCAAGATATTCGAGCTTCATCCTTAAGTTTAATAGAGGTAAGATAAGAGAAAAGCTGCTGAGATTACGAACTTCAACGTTAAGAGTTAGTTTTTTTATAGTCACCTGTATTTAGTAGACACAGGTTTGGAGTTCGGAATAGGCCTCGGGTCAATGGGACCTCGAGTCCATAGTCAAACTTAGGTAATAGTGATAGTAAGTTACCATAGCCTTAACTGTATAAATAGATATAAGTGCAAAATAAATATTTTTAAGTACAATGTCTATTTCTTATTGTTGCCAGCTTTTATTTAACCCTTAATAAGGCACAGGCGATTTAGCGACCACACGCATTGACTTGGAAATTCAGCCTAATAGTTTTAGTAATAAGTTGCAATATTCATTGTAATTATTGAAAATACAAGTACCTAGCTTTAAAAGTATACTTTGTCAGGTATGTAGGTATTCGATAGCTGCTTTTGATTCTGTGGTGGTTACGCTCCAATAAATGGATTGGCTCCAATTATCAAGGGTTAACTCACCGGTTAGTAGGTAGAATTTTGGAAATAGAACTTAACTAAGTAACTGCCAGTGGTCAGTTTGACTTCAAATTTTGTATACCTACTCATGGAAGTTGTAAGACACTGCAAGTACAGTCGACAAAAAGTACAGTTAGTAAAAAATGTATTAGAGAAAACCTGCACACACTCGCAAAGAACTTCAATGGTGTGTGTGAAGTTCCCAATCCGCACTGGCCCACGGGGAACTCCGGGCCAAGCTCTCTTAATTCTGAGAGGACGCCTGTGCCCAGCAGTGAGAATTATATTGACCGAGATGATAATGTTTAGATGCGTATGGGATAAACACAGCGTAAGAAACAAAAGTTGTCTGTCCTATGGAAGTAAAATAGCAATCTGAGGTGTGCGTGTGGACTGAGGGACCACTCGGTTTTTAATGGTTTTAGACAGTTTTAGTAAGTGTAAAATTTAGTAGTAGTAGCGAATTAATTTGTAATAAAATCCTGGAATTCGTAAAGAATTCACTAAAAAGTTATTCAGCCAAATGTGTGGTCCCTCAGTTCACACACTGAACCTTCCACTTCTGGGCAAGTGTTTAATTTGCTGGCTTATTTTGATGTTACAGATTTAGTAAAAACATGTCTAAACGCATTCGTAATGACCGAAACGTAATTTGGCAATGATTATACACTAAAGCAGTCTTCCTTCTTTGGTCCCTGAGAGACCACATAAAATAACTAATAAATCGGTACATTTGTACAAAAAAAAATGTATTTTTCTTTGCAAACATTAGTAAAAATCGCAAGGAAGATTATAAAAGTTAAACAAAAGCACAACTATTAATAAATTTCGTCAAATTTATATTTGTTTGTGGTCCCTCAGTTCACACTATGAATTAATAAAATAATTAAAATATCCTAAAATATAAACATTATGGAAAGGTTTGTCGTACTGAGGTTTAGTTAAAAGGTTTGACTACATTTATATATTTTTTTAACGTGGATTGATGGCGTATAATATAAGATAAATTGTTTTTTAATATTTCCTTAGTAGTGTTTATTAGGGTGTCCACACAATGAAAAGCATTTACTAACGTGAATCATTTTTAAATTCAACTTTTTATATTTGCTTACTAACATTAAATGGACCAAGGAAAAACTGCATACAGCCAAAACTACATTTTAAATTATTTAAACTACAATTTTTTTAAATTATTTAAACTACATTTTAGATTCTGTAAGCAAAATTACGAAATTAAAAACAAACTAAGTATATGGTATCAGATTTGGTGCGGTAAAACATTAGCTCGAATATACTTGCCCTGCGTATTATGTTTAAAGAATAAAAAGGCGGCAAATTAACTTGAATTGATGTGTTTGGTTTGTTATTGCTGTGTAATAGGCAAATTAGTATTGTGTTGCAATGGATTTGTTATTTATACTCCTGTTTTCCGTGTTGTTTATCTGGTAAGTTCCTCCTTTAAGCAGCATTATATTCTATTAGTATGGTTTGTCATTCATCAGTTGATGGTAGAGCTTGTCCAATTTAAAATGACGCGCGCCCAAGAATCGCATTCACGCACATCTGCCAAGAGAAATATTTCTCTATTGTAGCTTAAATTGAGTTTCAAATCCTGTGCGTAAATGCGGTGATTGGGCGCGTCATTTTAAATTAGACAAGCTATAGTAAATCACTACAAGGCACTTTTTATATCTATACTAATATTATAAAGAGGAAAGATTTGATTGTTTGTTTGTTTGTTTGCATTGACTAGGCTCCGAAACTGCCGGATCGATTTCAAAAATTCTTTTGTCGTTAGAAAGCTACATTACCACAGAGTGACAGAGGCTACTTTTTACCGCGGGAAAATACCTTTTCCTACGGGAAAATTAATTTTATCGCGGGCGAAGCTGCGGACGGAAGGCTAGTAATATTATAAAGAGGAAAGATTTGTATTTTTGTAGGGTCAACAGAATAAATAAGTGGTAATTTCTGTACCTTGTTGTTACCAATCGTTTGACAATTTTGTATGACATTTCAAACATGACGTTAAAATGACACCCTAATAAACACTCTGCTAAGGAAATATTAAAAAGCAATTCATCTTATATTATACGCCATATTATATATTACGTACGTACGTATAGTACGCCAATATAAAAACGCGAAAAGGCGACCTGGCAGACCCAGACGGCGATGGCGAGATGAACTGGACTTCTTCACGGAGGACTGGCCCTCGTATGCAGCGGACAGAGAACAGTGGAAATGTTGGGGGGAGGCGTTTGCTCAGCAGTGGGACAGAATAGGCTAGTAATAATAGTAATAATAATATACACCATCAATCCACGTTAAAAAAATATATAAATGTAGTCAAACTTTTTAACTAAACCTCATTACGACAAACCTTTCCATAATGTTTATATTTTAGGATATTTTAATTATTTTATTAATTCATAGTGTGTGAACTGAGGGACCACAAACAAATATAAATTTACCTATAACACATGAATAACAAACCAAACACATCAATTCAAGTTAATTTGCCGCCTTTTTATTCTTTAAACATAATACGCAGGGCAACTATATTCGAGCTACATGTTTTACCGCACCAAATCTGATACCATATACTTAGTTTGTTTTTAATTTCGTAATTTTGCTTACAGAATCTAAAATGTAGTTTTGGCTGTATGCAGTTTTTCCTTGGTCCATTTAATATTAGTAAGCAAATATAAAAAGTTGAATTTAAATATGATTCACGTTAGTAAATGCTTTTCATTGTGTGGACACCCTAATAAACACTGCTAAGGAAATATTAAAAAGCAATTTATCTTATATTATACGCCATCAATCCACGTTAAAAAAATATATAAATGTAGTCAAACCTTTTAACTAAACCTCAGTACGACAAACCTTTCCATAATGATTATATTTTAGGATATTTTAATTATTTTATTAATTCATAGTGTGAACTGAGGGACCACAAACAAATATAAATTTGACGAAATTTATTAATAGTTGTGCTTTTGTTTAACTTTTATAATCTTCCTTGCGATTTTTACTAATGTTTGCAAAGAAAAATACATTTTTTTTGTACAAATGTACCGATTTATTAGTTATTTTATGTGGTCTCTCAGGGACCAAAGAAGGAAGACTGCTTTAGTGTATAATCATTGCCAAATTACGTTTCGGTCATTACGAATGCGTTTAGACATGTTTTTACTAAATCTGTAACATCAAAATAAGCCAGCAAATTAAACACTTGCCCAGAAGTGGATGGTTCAGTGTGTGAACTGAGGGACCACACATTTGGCTGAATAACTTTTTAGTGAATTCTTTACGAATTCCAGGATTTTATTACAAATTAATTCGCTACTACTACTAAATTTTACACTTACTAAAACTGTCTAAAACCATTAAAAACCGAGTGGTCCCTCAGTCCACACGCACACAATCTGAGTCAGCAAACTCAAGATTTATTTAATTGAGCTGAAACTATACTTGGCTAAAAATATTGGCTATAAAACACTTAACTTTTGCCATGTCCATAGGAGAGACGCGAACCAAAAAATGTGTATGACCCGTATTGTTTAAAAAAAACTTGTTTCGTCGCTATAAATCTAATCTATCTAATACCTTTAAACGAGCAATTCTTCTATATACACATATATAAGAATCTCGGAAACGGCTCCAACAATTTCGATGAAATTTGGTATGTGGGGGTTTTAGGGGATGAAAAATTGATCTAGCTTGGTCTTATCTCTGGGAAAACGCTTGTTACCGAGTTTCAGCCCGAGCGGAGCTCGGTCGCCCAGGTACTGTTAAACAGAAACACCGAATTCCTCGCAGCGCGTGCCCCTGGCATGTTTGGCTGCAAATTTACACCTGGCCGCGGTGACATGAAATTTCTATGAGGCGCTCCGCGATGGGCGGCAGGCATCGCAATTGAAGCGGCGACAGAGCCCAAAATTTGGTCGTATACGCTTCGATCATATAATACGTTACGTAGATGCAAGGTTAGGTTTTGTATAGGTACAAAATCAAAAACTCAAAAATCGTCTCCATCGCGCCAATACTGACTAATGACAACACTGACAGAGTGATATATTATATAGTAAATGTAGTACATTTTAATATAGGTACGTATACCTTACTTGGTAGAACATAACGTCGTAAATCATCTGTGTGAGCCTCAGTTTTGTTACCTTTTTTACCAAAAGTGGAATGACAACATTGACAACGCATGACAACGAAGTTGAGAAATAAAACAAAATATCTTAAAGAAAGTGTATTGTAAAATGAACCTTATATTACATTTAAGTAATAAGATACAATCACGATACTAAAATAAGCGAGTTTCGTTATTTTGGTATGAGAGCGAAAGACGACAATTAATGATTTATCTACGTGCAAGCTGCTGCCCGCGACTCCGTCTGCGAAGAATTCGTTTATCGCTATCCCGCGGGAACTATGCAATTTTCCGGGATAAAAAGTATCCTATATGTTAATCCGGATTATAAACTATCTGTGTGCCAAATTTCATCAGAATCCGTCAAACCGTTTTAGCGTGAAAGAGTAACAAACATCCATCCATCCATCCATACATACTTACAAACTTTCGCATTTATAATATTATATAGTAGGATAGTAGGATTATACATGATTTAAGTGTTAATAAGTCATCTAAAAGGCCAGCTTAAAGCTTGTGTCCCACTAGCCCCCAGCAAAGCTGTGGTCCGGAACCACAGCTTTTAAAGACGTCCCAAAAATAAAAGTAAACAGAACGGTGGTCCCATAAGCCCCGCGTTTTACCTTAATACATGCTTTGAAACCCTTTAGCAAACGCAATAAAGTAGCAACGTGGCGTTCATTTCCCTGGTGCGGCGTCGATCCGCCTAAGCCGCCCTAATACTAAACGTGTTCGAGGATGTCCCGGAGTGTGCCAATATACCTTTTGATGCTGGCCGTCGATTTTTGGATCTTTTGATTCTTTATTGGCAGTTGCTTTGAGTTCGAGGTAATATTTTTGTCGTTGATATTGATGTATAGCTATACATACAGGATGTTGGGTACTAATTTATTAGGTATTATTAACGCGAAAATTTGTGTGGATGTTTCTTACTCTTTAGGTGTAAAACGGTTTGACGAATTCTGATGAATATTGGCGCACAGCTAGTTTATAACCTGGTCTCTTCCTGGTCTAATATATCGAATACTTTTTATCCCGGAAAATTGCATAATTCCTGTGTGATAGCGAATAAATTCTTCGCGGGCAACAGCTAGTAGTGAATAATCTCTAACTTGTGGATCGAGGGATTATCTGCTATTTGCCAAAAAATCTATATGTAAAATGTGGTAGATATAGGGTATGAATGTGAAAAAATAAAATGAAACTTATATAAATTCAAAATTTTATCAATCGCGGTCATTCGAAAAAGCTGGATTTTTTTCATGGAGAGAGAGAGAGTTACCTATGTAAAAAAGTGAAGAAATTAGTAAAGTAAAGTAAAAGTAAAATAGTTTATTGCTGAAAACGGGTTTCACAAGATGGTTTAGTTTATGGTTTAGACTTATCATTAAGTTGAGGCAGCGCGGAGGCAACTTAAAGGTTACCTACAACACAACAAGCACATGGATTTGAAAATATTCTCATCTCGTTGTTGCTGAAAAAGTAGAAAACTAGACTGAATTGTGCTCTAACGTATCCGCGGACCGACGTATTAGCTGTTAAAATTTTCACAACGTTAATGTCCTGAGACCCAGTATTTTTCAACCATTATGCTTGACACCTTTTGTGTATTTGCTGTCCTGGCACAACTTACATACTAGCTCTATAGACTGTCAAAAATAAACCTGCGAAAATTAAACTTGAAAGTAGAGCATCTAGACATTTAGTGCAAAAATATTTACCTACTATGGGCAGTTATTACTTTGAAATTTAGTTTATTCTGGGGCCTGAAGGGTTAACATTATTTGTATAAAATTTCGTACATAGGCCTTCGGAGAAAAAAAGGTTTAACGTGTGTCATATTTTTATCATAAAATTTCACTCAGTCGATATTTGAATTGGCTGAATGTTACGGTAAAGTGCACTAAATCAGTTCTCACCCTCTCAGCCAATTACGTAAAAGCTATTCGTTTTCCGCTCGTTAAAAATCCCATCAGAGACGCGTAATTTCTCAATTTTGCAGATACCCTGACCTCTCATTTTCATTCCTCTACTAGGTGTATAAGTACTAAAATATAGCTGACTCTACATATTATTTAATACTGTAATGTCCCACGGCCTACATATGTAAAAATATTGTCAGTAAAGTCAGGGGTTGTAGGCTTGCTTATGAAATTACTAACGATTATTTTACTACCGGACTGTTTACAAATTTAAAATATGATTACATATATGGGAAAGACATTAGTGTGAAGTGGATGCCAAGAGTATTACCCGCACTAACACCAGTAAGAAAAATTGTGTAAGTTGCAATACATTTCCGCGCTCAGACGACTCCTTCCAACGCGTTTAATTCACGGCCTCGCAATGTAATGCAACTTACGTATTTTTTCCTACTAGTGCGGGCTTAGATTAATTGCCAATTAAGTATTTTTTCTCAAACATGCTATGAAATATTGACGTTATGTTCCTTAAAATACGCCACGAACTGTCACGTTGCAGGTGCGGCTAGACGAGAGGTCAATAATGGAATTTCATACAACATTGCTGGCCAAGGCCAGCAAAGTGATCGTCTATTGTTTTATGTGACACAGCACCATGACGTTTAATAGGTCGGACGGACGGACGGACGGACGTTGATGGATGGATGGATGGATGGATGGATGTTGATGGATGTTGATGGATGTTGATGGATGTTGATGGATGTTGATGGATGTTGATGGATGTTGATGGATGTTGATGGATGTTGATGGATGTTGGTTGATGGATGTTGATGGATGTTGGTTGATGGATGTTGGTTAATGGATGTTGATGGATGTTGATGGATGTTGATGGATGTTGATGGATGTTGGTTGATGGATGTTGATGGATGTTGGTTGATGGATGTTGGTTAATGGATGTTGATGGATGTTGATGGATGTTGGTTGATGGATGTTGATGTATGTTGATGGATGTTGATGGATGTTGATGGATGTTGATGGATGTTGATGGTTGTTGATGGATGTTGATGGATGGATGGATGGATGGATGTTCTTGTTCATGGATGTTGACGGATGTTGATGGATGTTGATGGATGTTGATGGATGTTGATGATGTTGTTGGTGATGGTGATGGTGATGGTGATGGTGATGATGATGGCGGTGATGATGGTGGTGATGATGATGATGCATGTTTGAGAAAAACTCTATACAAGCCTTGGCCACGAACAGGGATTGCCGGCCTCGTATCTCTAGATGGCTACTATATGATGATCTATAACTACTCGGCCGGCAATCCCCTATTTCGCGGCCGCTGCAGTAATGTACTATATTCGAAAAGAGCTCAGTAAAATAATCTTACTATTAACGACCGCTTTAGCCTAGTTGGTAGTGACCCTGCCTACGAAGCAAAAGGTCCTGGGTTCAAATCCCGGTAAGGGCATTTATTTGTGTGATGAGCACGAATATTTGTTCCTGAGTTACCTATGGATGTTTTCTATGTATTTAAGTATTTATTTATCTATATAAGTATGTTTATCGTCGTCTAGTACCCATAGTACAAGCTTTGCTTAGTTTGGGACTAGGTCGATTTGTGTAAGATTGTCCCCTAATATTTATTTATTTATTTATTTATTATACTTAAACGCGAAATTTTGTACGGATTGGTTTATGAATGTGTGTTACTCTTTCACGCAAAAATGCTTGGATGGATTCTGATGATAGTACACAGATACATAGTTTATAACCTGGATAACCTGGTTTGGATATATAGGATTCTTTTTGTCCCAGAAAATTATATAGTTCCCATGGTATAGTGATAAATGAATTCTTCCCAGACGGTGTCGTGGACTACAGCTAGTGAACTCCTATGTTAAAAGTGATTTATAGATAAATATGTAGGTACTATATGCTTTTAAAATGTTATATCTTACAAAAACTTAAAATCCAAAAATGGTCGAATTGGTAGAAGGAAAATTTAAATAGGTAGACATGTAAGTAGGTAGGTACCCAAAAAGTATTATAAAAATGGCTTATCCCAATTTAGCTAACAGTGGGTCGGAAAACGGCACTTTGCCGCGCCCTGAGCGCGATACTTATGCAGGAAGTAGCCCTGATTCATTGCAAGTAGGTTAAGGACGGGTTTACACTCGTCCGGTATAAAAATGATACGAGAGCAGAGGCGCTACTACGAAATTCGAATTTCGAAGTTCGTATCGTATTATCCCTCTCACTCTCGTTTCAAATCATATTAGCGTGAGCGGGACGGCACGAAACGAAGTTCGAATTATGCACTTCGTGGTAGGGCCTCTGGTTAAGTTTCCGACATTATAAAATCGTGGCGCACATTCAGGCAGGTATTGCAGGTTTGCAGGTATGTTTTATGAAAGGTACTCTGACACTTTTTGTGGTGGGTAAAGTCAGGGATCGTGGTGGCCTAGTGACCTATTGCCTCTCTCTCAAGCAGAGAGTTGTGGGTTCGAATCCGTGCTCGCACTTTTGAGTTTTTCTGAATTTATGTGCGAAATTATATTTGAAATTTACCATGAGCTTTACGGTGAAGGAAAACATCGTGACGAAACCTGCACACACCTGAGAAGCAATTTAATAGTGTGTGTGTGGGTGAAGTTCGTACGGACTACGGAGTTGGGACGTAGGTATATAGGCTGCAATGATGATGATGATGAAAGTTGGCGTTAAGAGACATTTTTAAAATCTCCTTGAGGACTGATGTGAGCAGCTTAAGTAGCAGCAGGTTCTTGTAGGTGAATTGTAACATTATGACCTTTGACTGTATTATTCTGTTTATATAAAGAAGTTTGAAGTGACTGGGGCCACCACAGACCGCAGCGCATACACCGCGCTGGCACGCTCCGTTGGCGTCGCGCGCACGCCCCTCGCTGCGTTCTGTTAAATTTTTTTATAGAGTAGAAAATTAATGAAAATGTAGGTAACTATGTGTTTCAGCCACAGAGCACGGAATGTCTTTGTGCTCTGTGGTTACTGCGTATCCCTTTATACCAGAAGTGAACGCAACAGACGTTTTTCTTTCGCCCCGCTCACTGTCTCAAGAAACGCCGCGAGGCGTGTACACCTACGCATTATTTGTATTTCCATTTGATTCGATTTAGGGTAATAACTTATAGTTTGAAAAATTGGAGTCAGATTAATTCAACCCACCACGGAAAAGTACAATCTCTTATGCCCCGGTCTTAGATTCGATTGCAAACATGCCCTGTGTGAACCTACCCCGAGCCTAATCGTATGCAGTCGTGGGGAGATTTACTCCCGCATTATTCCCCGACTGAATAAAACATAGACTCGACAAATAGCTTATAAACAGCCGCCCTTCGCGGACCATAATTTCCACTTGTTACTTTTATTCTGCCTTTTCAGGTTCCCAGAGTATTTGCATGACATTTGAATGATAATTCTGGAGCTTGGGCGAGTCGAGTTGTAATTACGACGTGATTCATACCTGGAGTAAATGTTGCTTTAAAGAAATTGCTACCAGGCATCATCATCATCATCCTAGCCTATACATACAGGGTTATTTGTAATTCACTGACATCCTCTTAACCCTGAATTCCTATCACTCAAACAAATGTTTTTTTTGTTTTAAGACTTTTTAAAATGAAGCACTTTTTTTCCCATACAAATACAAAGAATATCGCAAAAATAAGAGGTAGTCTCAAATTTTCAAAAAGTTATTACACCAAAAATATTAAGTTATGACAAAAGCCGTAAAACAAAAAAACATTTGTTTAAGTAGTAGGCGTTTAGGGTTAAAAGGATGCTAGTGAATTACAAATAACCCTGTATACGTCCCATTGTAGGCCAATGTCCCCCTCTCATAATCAGGCTTAGGCCCAGTGCGGATTGGGAATGTTCACGCGGTTCGCGATGTTTTTCGTCACAGTAAAGCTCATAGTAAGTTTCAAATGTAATTTCACACATAAATTCCGAAAAACAGAGGTGCGAGCGCGGGGTCGAACCCACGACCCTCTGAGAGGTTAAACCACTTGTCAAACCACTAGGCTACCCGGCTTCACTTACGATGTTAGAATATTTATGTCACTTTAACTTTTATCGAAAATGTTCATTCTAAATGTAAGCACATCTTTGACAGGGACAGAATACACTTTGAACATCAACGAATGTATGGAAACATTCGTCGACCTCAATTGAAAATTCCTGACAAACTCTTATAGCAGCGTTGAATCAAACTTGCCCAACCACCTTCTGAAATTCCAGGTTAATTTTAAAATACCTTGTATACTAACTACCAACAAAACAACTTGGTTTAAGTAATTATAAAGATGCGCGTCATCAAAATTGTTGGGCTCTCGCATTGAGCCGAGCCGAGATTGCGTCGCAACAGATGATCCATTCCACTGAACGATTATTTCACACGTACCTGCGCTTGAAGGGAAAGCATGGAACCATTAGTACCTAGGTACGTAGGGTACATACCTGCTCGACCTAAAAACGGGAAAGCAAGCTCTCTGTTCGAGAAACGTTTGAGCGATACCTATGGCGCGGAGACTGCACTTTTGTAATAAGTACTGCATTGGATTTCAGTACCAGTGATGGATGCGGACGCCATTTTCAAATACCGTTATATTGCTCGGTTAGTAATATGTAATAATACCTAATCTGTGGTAACTTTACTGGTTGGTGTATAATCTAAGATTTTTATTGTAATTAGCCATATTGTACCGTTCGCACCCAAATAAACATTAGAACATTAAAAACATCTTAAAAATCATGTGTATGTAGGTAAACTTGACCCAGCCGTTTTTAGGTAGCACTTTCTTTATGTTGTTATTTTTATACCATGCATTTTCATATGCAATAATGCACCATTTTCAATAATTTTAATTTGCCAGAAACTGATTTATTTCTGAAGGAGTAGGTACCTATTTTTTTTTATTGTTATTAAACTTATTAAGCTAACCCAACCTACTACAATCCTGTAAGATGACATTTTAAAAAATTCCTGTAAACAGCACTTTTGGTATTAGGTATAATATAAAATTATGGAAAACGAAGTCATGTCAGTGTTAAATCGTAATGGACCATCGCGTTAAATTACCTTTATTTTTGTTAATCCCATAGTCCCATGTTAAAAGTAACAGAGTAGCCTTTAGGAATTTCGATAGTGAATGAGCCTCATATACCTACTTATGTAGAGTAAGTAGGTATACATATTATACAGTATGTAACTGAACGAAGAGCAAAGCTGATAGGTACCTGGTTGATGGCCAAGTGGAGTATGATGGAGTGTCATGCTTTTTATTAACTTTTTAGTAAGTGCTTTTTAATTTATTTAATATTTAATCCATTCCATTTTAAGTTATTTAATATTTAATATTTAATCTAATTTTAGATTGACCAAACGCAAAAAAGTATTAAAAGTACTCCACTTTTCCCTCAACCAGGGTATCAACTTTGCTCTTCGTTCAGTTACAAACTGTATATTGCACGAAACGTATAAGTATGTACGAGGGGCGCTCAATATAAAGTGAGAATGAGATGCAAACTCTTTTAATATTACGAAATTAAATACTGGCCGGTAAAGCTAATCTATCTAGCTGATTGCTATGAAAAAAAAAACTAACTGTCTTTTGTTTAAAAAAATATACGGTAATTTCTTTGCAATGCTATTGAGTACGTTAGCGAAAATGGAGAAAATTGAACTGCGCGCCGTTATCAAATACTTGTATTTGAAAAATTTTTCTACGGACCAAGTCAATTTGGATTTGCGGGACACTTTAGGGTCTAATGCTCCTCCGTATTCGACAGTCGCACGTTGGTGCGCCGAATTTAGACGTGGAAGAACATCGACAATGGACGACCCCCGCTCCGGACGCCCTACTACAGCAGTAACTGAAGAAATTGTGAAAAAAGTCGAAAACTCAGTTTTGGCGGATCGTCGTGTCACAGTTCGTTTTATTGCTGAAAATGTAAAGATTTCAACGGGGAGCGTGCATAATATTTTACATGAACGCTTGGGTATGAAAAAGGTATCTGCGCGTTGGGTACCAAGAATGCTTATTGACACGCAAAAACAAACTAGACTAGAAATTTGTCAAGAAGCTTTGAACCTGATGCAGCAAGACCGGGAACTTTTTTTGGCGCGATTTATAACAATGGACGAAACATGGCTCCATCATTACGACCCTGAAACGAAACTGCAGTCTATGACATGGAAAAGGCCATCATCTCCAACTCCGAAGAAATTCAAGGTGAGCCCATCTGCCGGTAAGGTCATGGGCTCTGTTTTTTGGGATGGTAAAGGGGTATTAATGATTGAGTATCTCGAGCATGGAGCCACTATTACGGGCACATTATACGCCAAACAAATAGGAACATTGCGCAATGAGATCCGCGAAAAACGGCGAGGTAAACTCTCGAAAGTTGTGCTGTTCCACCAGGACAATGCCCCGGCACACAAGTCCGCCGTTGCAATGGCTGCAATTCGTGATGCTGGGTTCGATATCCTTAAGCATCCTCCGTATTCACCAGATCTCGCTCCCAGTGATTTCTAACTATTTCCGAGATTGAAACAATACCTGAGAGGCCAGAAATTTGAAGACGACGACGCGGTAGTCGCTGCAGTACAAGATTTTTTAAGTACTCAAGATGAGACCTTTTTTAAAAATGGAATTTTAAGTTTAGAAAAAAGATATACTAAGTGTATTATGCTAAAAGGTGTCTATGTCGAAAAATAAAATGACATTTAGTAAAAGTTGTTTATAACATACTCATTCTCACTTTTTATTGAACGCCCCTAGTATGTATATACAGTGGTTCCGCCTTCCTCCGCTGAATGCAAGTAACGATCGTCATTGAACGGCCGCAAAGAAAAAACGATAAAAAACAAAATTTATTCCAAGCATAATTTTCTTTTTATGATCATTTTTCCTTCTCTAGCCGTAAAGGGAACAAGCCATCGTATCGCCGTCGATTGTTATAAATGACACGCTCGGTCCTAATGACGCCCTTATGCCACGCCACGTCACAACAGTACATCACACCTCAACATGCTACGCCACGCGTTGTTGGATAAAGCTTTTAAAAGTGCAAGAAACGGTGCACGATGTCGTATATGGTGTATATATGCCACTGGTCAGGAAAACGGATAAAAGTGAGATTAAATACTTGACTCAAAATTGTTGCCTTATACCAGCAGTTGTTAGCAGTTAGCTTTCGTAATTTGAACTGCTTGGGAATGGATTAAACTCCATCGTCTGTATTCCCGGGCAGACGCAACATTTTCCATCCATCAGGTAAAATAGGGGACAATTGCTGATCGCTTTATCTGAAAAAAAAGAAATGTAAATGTTACGTAGAATAAATGATGCATTTATTAATTTTTCATTCTTTATTATTGTGAGGTACAGCCACTTAAGTTAAATATAATTTATTCTTAATCGAAAATATCGACTTTGTACACTCGTCACAGTTTATTAACCGACTTCAATAAAAAGAGGAGGTTCTCAATTCGTCTGTATGTTTTTGCAATAAATATTTCTATTTCTATTTGAACTTTTTCAATACAGCAAAGGAAGAAAGTTTAGTACTGACCACAAAAATTACGCGTTGCCATTAGCCCAAATAAAAAAGAAAACAGTTTTTTTTTTCACATTTTTAATGGCTATTATTAACTATTTTTTTTACATTTTTAGCCAGTTCTATATTCGAAAATTTATATTTAACAAGAAGAGTTCGTATACATTACGATATTCGTTTGAGTTTGCATTTGCACGTAACAATTTGCAGGCGTTCCTGTTACCAACCCTAAGAAGCTCACGGAAATAGTTCACAAACCTACATACAAGTTTACAATTCAGTCCCATTATAAAAGTCAAATAACTAAAAAATTAGACAATTACCTCATAAAACACCTCGGGGCGCTCAAAATTAACCAAAAATAACTTGATAAATGATTAGGTACCGAGGCACTTAGCGATACCTATTTGTGGCACATTGTTTAAAAAATTACTTTTAACCGATCAACAAAATCCAACGATTTTTGAAATCTAGCAACACTGTCTTATGTACAAGAAGCATAAAGGCAAAATGAGTTTTTCTGCCGAGTCACGAAGAAGCCGGCCAAAGCGCTCTTCCTGTTTCAGCTTATCTTGTTTTATGGGCGAGTAGATTTAAAAAGACAACTTAATTTTAATACGGACGGTGTTAAGCAGTATTCAGATGTTCTCGTACAAAAGTCTCGTACCCGGTAAGTGAGAGTCTGGTTGGCATTTATTCTAGCGTTTCAACCGCCTTATTTATCTGGTCACAGTTTCTAAGATATGGCAGAAGATTCTGATACTTATACAGTTTCCAGTTATATTGTAGAGGTACAGGACTTTTATAATATAACCGAAAACCCAAATATACAGCCATTTATTAAAAAATGTGACCAGATTGATCTGGTCACATTGATGAGGCGGCTAAAACAAGGCTAAAACGCTCGAATAAATGCCCGGCTGCTGAAAAAAGCCATTTTTGACCCCCGACTCAAAAAGACGGGTGTTATAAGTTTGACCGCTATGTGTGTGTGTCTGTCTGTGGCATCGGCATCATAACTCTTGAACGGGTGAACCGATTTGGATGCGGTTTTTTTTATTTGAAAGCTGGTTTCTCGGCAATGGTTCTTGGACATGTTTCATCAAAATTGGTTCAGCCGTTTTAAAGTTATCAACACTTTTGTAAGCTGCGGACTTCCGCCATGCATAATGCGCCAGATCACTTGATCTTAGACGCATTATGGACATGTTTACTTTATTTTCTCACATACATGTGACTCTTAATTGCGTTGGGGGTTTTTAAACTTTTTAATTTATAGTTATTAAGTACAAGATGCACTGTAATGCAGAGTGACCTTAATACGTTGAGGAAAGCCGGCATCAAGAGTGGTTGGTCACTTTTACCTTCTCGCTTTATAGCAGTGGTTAACCAGTGGTCTTCAAGAGCTAAATTACGGTCCGCGAAAGACGTCAAAAATGTCATTGATGCAATCTAAATTGGCTACAGGGCTGGATTTTGGGTACGGAATCCGGGGCCACAGCCCCGGGGCCTCCACAACGGAGGGCCCCCACAACAGAAACTTCGAAAAATTATTTAATGAAATCTCGACTTAAAAAAACAATCATTTTATTTGTAAAATAAATTGTGGCCAAGGGCCCTCCACTCCTTTTATGCCCCGAGGCCTCCAGCCCTCTAAAAACGCCTATTACTCGTAAGCCTATTTTTATAAAAAAAAATCTTCTTTGCTTCCGAAACACGATTAAACAAATTTGGCTCGATAGATTTTAATCCCAAAGCGAGCAATTAATTTTAAATCCGAAAATACTCCGTTATTTATTATGGCATCAAGAACTACTAAGTCTGATTTACAAACAAAACGTAATGATTATACCTCTATTGCTTCATTTTTCAAATAAACATCGTAATTTTATTGTAAGAATTTTATGGTTTTTGTGGTTTTTTGATGAGTAAAGGCTTGCGCCACGCAGAAGCCATATTACCGGGTGGCATTGGTGGCATAGGGTAGCAACCTGTCATTATTGTACCACTTTTATCTGGCACTAGCTGGTGCCCACGTCTTTGTCCGCGTTAATCATTGATGTTCCGCTCCTATTGGTCATAGCGTGATGTTATATACCCTATAGCTTTCCGCGATAAATGGACTATTCGACACAAGAAGAATTTTTAAAATTCGAACCTATAGTTCCTGAGATTAGCGCGTTCAACCAAACAAACAAACAAAACTGTTTTGCTTTATAATATTAGTATACTTAGATTAAACCTAAAATTGCTAAAAGTAGTTCCGAAATCTAAATGTAGAGTTACGTGTGGTCTGCCTAATCACTTTATTATACAGACGTGATGTGTAAGTATGAAAAGGTCCCCTGTAATTTTAAATCTAAAAGTGTCTGTAATTGTTATTTTTACCTCTTTTATTTAAGTGCAACTTGCACCGCCATGACTCGTGCTACTGTTAAATATTCATTCGTGCTGTTTATGAACGGTCGTGTTCCGGCACGACGGAAGCACGGAAGCTCTCTTATGAAGTACCTAAATAAAGTCAGCGTCGTATTTGTAACAATGGCTAACTTCGAGCTTAATAACCGGATTTAGCTTTCATCCCAGCCTATATACGTCCCACTACAGGGCACAGGCCTCCTCTCAGAATGAAAGTGCTTTGGCCGCAGTTCCCACGCGGGCCCAGTGCAGATTGGGAACTTCACACACACCATTGAATTTCTTCTCAGGTGTGTGCAGGCTTCCTCACGATGTTTTCCTTCACCGTAAAGCATGTATTATTGCATGTACCCATAATAAAAGCTTTACTTACTTTGGGAAGTTTGGGACTAGTTAAATTGTTTGTCAAAGTGTCCCGTGGTATTATTGTTACACATTTTTTATTCATATAGGTACAAGGTACATATAGATTTCAATAATGCCTTAACTTAAAGCGTCCTACCAACACTTAGTTATATTTTACGTTGCAATTCAACTCTTAAGATTCCCTAACTCTTTATTGCTACCATAATACCCTGCTCGTAATTTGTCTACCATCATAAAGTTATCTATCTACATGTATAAATGATGTTCTACGAGAATATTTTGTTCTTTTGCGGCAGCAATATGCTGAGTGGAGGCTCGCGTTCCCGCCGCTATTGTCACTTGTTTTGCTTTCTTACTTTGCGTTTGTACTGTGTACTACATAAACACAGAGTTCTGTAAATAAAGCACAGAGCTTGGTGAAACATTACTTGGTAATCTATACATATAAAAAACATGCAACCGAATTGATAACCTCCTCCTTTTTGAAGTAAGATAATAAAGAAAAGTCATGACTGACTCACTGACTCATCAACGCCCTAAAAGGTTAAGATTCTTCATGGAGGTTGCCTTTATAATGTAGGCAAGGAATAAGAATTTGTTGAAATTCGTGCGGGTTGTGGAATAAAAGTGATTTGTATGTTCGATTCAGATGCCATCTCTGTAACTGTGATTACTAGACTTTCCAAATCTAGCTTGTATACCATTAAATATAAAAGTAAAAAATGAATTTAAGGAATATTGGAAATTCTTAAAGATCAAATCTTGCAAGTGAAATTTGACCATCTTTCAGTGTTTCCTACGTTGTAAGTTATCCGGCAACAGCCGTAGTTTATGAACTTTTAATCAGTTGGATTTTCAGAGATGTACGGAACCCTCGATGCATGAGTCTGACCCTGTATATTCGTGTTGAAATTTTGAATTCGGGGGCAATAAAGTTTTCCAAAGTTCCCAATCCGCAATGGACCCGCGTGAACTCATTCTGAGAATAGGCCTGTGCCCTGCAGTAGGATGTATATTATGGGCTGGGATGATGATGATGATGATGATGAAAATCTTCCGATTCAGCACTACACAACGGATGAAGCTTCAGAATAAAGACGCGTAATCAAATATTGAGTCAAGGACCTCGCCAAGCTTACAAGCCGCCGGCACTATTTTGACGTCGACCTGCTATCGACCAATCGAAACTTGAACTATGACCTTTCGCGAATTTGCGGCGTTGAAATTTTCATTCAACAGACAACTCAATTTACGTATTTAAAAAATCTGAGGTAGGTACTTTCTGTGCATTAAAACACTGAGCGTTATACGAATTGAGATTTGTGATAGAATTTTTTACTCAAAAATATGTTATATGTTACTAGCGTTTGTCCACTAGCTACACTAACTACAAAGCATGATGTCTCGGGCTCGAACCCCGGTCGGGGTAGACATTATGGATGTGTGTTCTTGCATATTCGGTGTTTAATATCTAAATGTATCTAACTAGGTATATAAATTTGGTTATCCAATTGCGTAGTACATAATAATGCTTATAACACATGTTTTTCTTACTTTGGGATTAGGTCAATTGGTTTCAATTGTGTCTTGATAACTATAAAAAACCGGCCAAGAGCGTGTCGGACACGCCCAAGGTAGGGTTCCGTAGCCATTACGAAAAAAATATTTTTGTAAGGATTTCGTATGTGTACGGAATCATCCAAGTTTAGGTATGTTTTATACCTTAGGCTACTATTTACTCTTAAACTACAAATAATTTCCAAGCAATCTTAGCCGCTATAATTTTCCTAGTAAATTTGATATATTTACTACCATTCTGAATTTTTTCAAATTTTTCCACCTAACTGTTTAGATTTTAGATTTTAATGAAAATTTTCACTTTAAAGTTGAATATTTCGCAAACAGATCGCTGAATAGAAAAATCATGCTAGCAAACCCGCAATGGTTTTAAAAGACCTATCCAACGATACTCCACACTATAGGGTTAGTCGAGAAAAAAAATCACCCTCCCTTTACGTCTATGGGAGGTACCCTAAAAAAAATTTATTTTTTATTTTTTATTTTACTATTTGTTGGCGTGACTGATATGTATATTCATGCCAAATTACAGCTTTCTAGTACTAATGATCTCTGAGCTTAGCCGCGGACGGACAGACAGACAGACATGGCGAAACTATAAGGGTTCCTAGTTGACTACGGAACCCTAAAAATGTTTCAGTACATTTCCGGTGAAAAATATTAGCAGGCGTTAGGTGTTTATTTCGACTTGTTCCACTGGACGAAATGTTCCGGATCCGTTTTTGTGATAGGTACCTTGTATAATTTAGTAATACGATGGCGCACCCTAAATCACAGGGTATATTAATTTTGTCTATTGTTTGTAGGTTCGATCGCTTAAATATCACGCAAACTACACCTACATAACTCCATAGTTACACCCCACCCTATGGTCAGCATGGTGATATTGGCAGGAAATTGGTTTATGGTAGTTATCGTCTAGTCAAGTTTTTGTATTTACAGTTAGCCCTCTATATACAACAATTACAGGTATACCTACATGCCCATTAAAATCTATGTAATTATGTTACTATGAAATTATTCACGGACGTTAGTGACACGTGTGTCTCGATTAAAAACTGGGTGGCATTATATAGTCGTGTCTAAGTATGAACAAGTGAAGCTATTATTATTGTGCAAAAATATTGTAAAGGCCCAACTAATTATCCCGTAGTACCTAATATCTGTAGAGGTTTGTAATTAAAGTAGTATTTTGTACACTTGTATAATTTTCCTAGTGGAATTTCTGGATGTCGTTATAATGGTTTGCATGGGAAGTTTTGAGAGCCGCCATACTATATTCGTATTCTTTTTTAGGGTTCCGTAGTCAACTAGGAACCCTTATAGTTTCGCCATGTCTGTCCGTCTGTCTGTCTGTCTGTCTGTCTGTCCGCGGCTAAGCTCAGAGATCGTTAGTACTAGAAAGCTGTAATTTGGCATGAATATACATATCAGTCACGCCAATAAAGTGGTAAAATAAAAAACAAAAAAATATTTTTTTTAGGGTACCTCCCATAGACGTAAAGGGGGGGTGATTTTTTTTTTCTCAACTAATCCTATAGTGTGAGGTATCGTTGGATAGGTCTTTTAAAACCATTGCGGGGTTGCTAACATGATTTTTCTATTCAGTGATAAGTGAAAATTTTCTTTAAAATCGAGCGTCCCCCCCCTCTAAAATCTAAACTGTTAGGTGGAAAAATTTGAAAAAATTCAGAATGGTAGTAAATATATCAAATTTACTAGGAAAATTATAGCGGCTAAGATTGCTTGGAAATTATTTGTAGTTTAAGAGTAAATAGTAGCCTAAGGTATAAAACATACCTAAACTTGGATGATTCCGTACACATACGAAATCCTTACAAAAATATTACTTGATTTTTTTGTAATGGCTACGGAACCCTACCTTGTGCGTGTCCGACACGCTCTTGGCCGGTTTTTTTTCATATATCTAAATGTGTCGTCAAATGAAACATTCATACACTCACACATCTACATGTACAGCTCTTCGTCCCACGATTGGGGTCGCCTCGTGGGACTACGGACTTTCACTATTACGGTCCAGTGATACCTCACTCCTTCCCTAATTTATTCCGAGAATAAGTAAATACCTTCGACCCACCTACGTGCTAGCGACTTTTATCTACATAAACTCAGAACAATTAGTTATTCAAGTGACGTATGAATTGTATAAGGTAAGGGCATTTCTATTAACAGAACATTCCCATAAGTGCCCAACGACTACTAGTGACTAAACGTTCGATTTAAACTAAACTATGTGGGCGCGAAAGTGTTAGAGCTAAAAATATCCCAACACGTGGAAACACGCTGAAAATATCCGCAACCGCACCGGTGCGGGCAAATCCGGCCCGTTGACACCGGCTTTTTGCGGAGCCGTAAAACATCAAAGCTCACTCCAATAAAGGTCTTCCCAAATAGCACCCTCGTTACAGGCATTCATAAAATGGCGTCATCGTAGCCGATCGACAGGTAAAGGTTACATTGCGGGGGGTGGCCTGGCCTTTAAGCCGGGTCCCTCGGGAGAGCGGCGCATCGCCGCGACAGTTCGCCGGAGCGGCGAGGCTCGCGGCCGGCGCGGCGTCCGGCGGCGGCGGCGGCGCGCACTGCAGCCGGCCCGGCGCGACGGCGCGGGCTCCACGCCGCGCGCATGCGTGCTGCCAACTATTAAAAATGAATTCCTGGCTCCCGCACTGTGTGCCGTTCGGTCGTCGCAGCCGGCTCGCGCTTGTTATTTTCGCATGAGGCCGGGCCGCGCCCGTCGCGAGTGAGCTCAGTGCGTGCGGCGAGCGTGCAGTGGTGCAGTGGGGTGCCGCAGCAGTGGCAGCGGTGGCCGGGCCGGATGCCGCGCGCGGCCCGCTAGCGGCCGCGGCATGGCGCGCCGCGCCGCCCGCGCCCGCGCCCTCTCCTCTCTCCCACCATGAGCGACCTGCAGGCCACATTTGAGTTCTCCGTGGAACTCTACAAGTTCTACAATGTCGACCTTTTCCAAAGAGGGTGAGACGCGGCCGCGAGCCGATTCAAAAGAACATTCTAGATACCGATTGTTAAAGTGCGAGTTAACAACCAAATCCCAACGATCCATCATTCCAGGGCACACGTTCACATTCAATTAATTAAGAACCTTTATTGTATTAAGTGGGGTCGCGATGAAAAGCTTCTGACACGGCCAAACGACGCTTACATTTTTTAACAACCATAATTCTCGATTCTCCGACAGTTCTACTTACAGCTTAATAAGCCGCTAATGAACTCTGAAGCAACAGCTTACCGTATTCAATATTCATCGGATACCTTGACAGTGTTGACTAATTAAACATTAGCCGAATCGATACCGCTCGCATTCAAAAACATTGTTAAGTCTCGCGAATCGGGGCGCCGCGTAAAGTGCGTACACTGGATCCACATTATCTGGTAACCTAGTTCAACAGTTACATAAGCACTAATAAACAATAGGGGGTGTCGGGTTGCGTTGCAGCCGAGGTGTGTTATTGTGGCATCGAACTGTCCCAACTAGTTAGCGAGTTGTGTAGGAACTCGGGCCCAGAGGGGAAATTGTGTTTACGAGTTGGGATACTTTACGTCTGTCTCCTAGCTCGTCTTTCTAACTCCAAATAGGATTTGCGAAGTACGCAAGCTTATGAATTATTTTAACTCTTGTTGGAAAGGAATAGAAGGTTCGGTCCCTTTGAGTTTACGGATGACATGAAACTTGCTCAAATTGATTAGCAGACGCACCTAGGGAACTATTTTGTAATAGAACAAGCTACATAATAAACAAGAAATAGGAAACGAGAAGTTTAGTTAGTGGTAACATTTGACAATCGTGTACCTATAATGTGATAATATTTATTTATTTAATATTAAAAGTATCAACAGTTACAATAATAAACACAAATAATAATACAAATATTCTTTACTGAATATCACAAATCAGTACCTACAATGAATTAACAAAAATCAAAAACTGGTATGACATGTTAAGTCTATAAGTTAAGTATTGATTTAGATTATAAATTATCGTAAAAAATGTTTTTCTTATCAAATTAGACCAGTTTTATTAGTCAGTTTTATGCACAATAAAGAGTTACATATGTACTTACATACTATACATAAGATTTGTATACATTTGCAGCGGTATCTACGGCGTAGGTACCTTCTACGCAAATTGTGGCTACGCTTTATAGGTGCTACGAAAAGGCTACGTTCTTGAAAATTCGAATCCAGTTTTAAGGCTTTGATGCCTGATATCGGTAGAAAAGTAATTGCTATTGCATGTTACATGCATCGCATGCAAGGAAACTTAGCGTCTTGTTTGGTTAAAGTCTTTACCGGCATTTCAATATACGACGTCGACGACTTTTCTAGTTATACTCGTAATGCTCTATTTTATTCTATACTAAAAAACAGAAATATAGGATGGATGTACCAGGCACAGTATAACTGACCGAAGCTACTCAATGAAATTAAGCAGATATCATCATCATCATCATCATCCCAGCCTGAGGGGCACAGGCCGCCTGGCTGGATGAGAGGGCTTCACACACACCATTGAATTTTTTCTCAGTTGTGTGCAGATTTCCACGCGATGTTTTCTTCGTCGTAAAGCTCATGGCAAATTTTAAACTTAATTTCGGACATAAATTCCGAAAAACTCAGAGAGGCGAGCCCGAGGTCGAACCCACGACCCTCTACTCATAGGTCAAACCACGAGGCTACCACGAGTTTAGGTAGATTAGATGTGTATTATACAGGGTTATTTGTAATTCACTGACATCCTCTTAACCCTGAATTCCTATCACTCAAACAAATGTTTTTTGTTTTACGACTTTTTTAAATGAAGCACTTTTTTTCCCATACAAATACACAGACTATCGTAAAAATAAGAGGTAATCTCAAATTTTCAAAACGTTATTACACCAAAAATATTAAGTTATGACAAAAGCCGTAAAACAAAAAACATTTGTTTAAGTGGTAGGAGTTTAGGGTTATAAGGATGCTAGTGACTTACAAATAACCCAATATTCGTTTACTAATCAATTTTTTTCGTTTTGTTTACCAATTTAATTATTTTTTAAAACTAGGGAGAAACACTTTGGCAATAAATTACCATGAAACATAGGTTAACAGATAAGGGTTTAAAAATCGTTTACAGCAAGGGTCACCTTTCAGAACCTCAAATTAAAACCACCGGTGAGAAAGGGTTCAACACGGCGGACCGATAACGTTGATGTGAATTAGTACTAAGTACTCATGTTATGAATGTGGAGCCGGTTGAAAACGTTTTCTCAAATAAGTGGTTGAAAACGGTGGGTGCTGCATGGATTCAGACATTAATTTGTGGAGGTTCATGTTAAAATAAATTGGATACTAATTTTGCTTCTCCGTGCGGAGTAGTGAAGTAAGTCATGCAATTTTCACGCCCTCCCTCGGCATCCTATCCTATCCCACTAATACTATAAATATAAACGTGAAAGTTTGTATGGATTGATGGATGTTTGTTACTCTTTCAGGGCAAAACGGTTAAAAGGATTCTGATTAAATTTGGCACACAGATAGTTTATAACCTGGATTAACATATAGGGTGCTTTTTATTCCGGAAAATTGCATAGTTCCCGCAATAGCGATATACGAATTCTTCGCAGATGGAGTCGTGGGCAACATATAGTAAAAAATAAAAAAATAACCAACGCATAAGCAAATAAACCAACAACCAAGAGAACCACCGCCACCATAGCTAAAAATTTGGACACGTGTTTCACCTCACCTCTCTCCAATGGGTCATCAGCGGCTGCCGATTCTACGACGGTCGATCGAAAAAACGATGGTACCGGTCTCGCATTTGTCATGGCACCATGACAACGATTCCCACCAGGTTGCGAGGTGTTTTACCCGAATACATATCTTACCTACTCATTCTCCTAATTGCCCAACGAAAATGTTTACTCCGTGCTACTGATTACTCTGATTTTATGGGATCACGTGATTGAACAAATACCTAGATACGTAAAAAATTTATCGTTATTTTACATTGGTTGAAAGAAAACGTTAATAACCGTTTTTAACCAAACCAACCAACTTGAGCCAACTTTGGGGGCGGCAGGCGTAAGCTTGCCTTTGAAATCCAAAAGTTTAATGGTTACTTGACCTGAAATGTGTTTTAACACATTCATTTTTAATGATTGTGACATTGGAAGACTATCTCCGATATATATATATATTTTTTTAACTATGGGACCCAATACATCCCTGTATTGTTTTTTTATATAATTATTATTTTTTTTTATTTAATTCTATATTTGTATGGTTTTTTAGTTTGTAATTTATTATATTTTAATTTGAAAAGATGACTTCCTGCCAAGTTTCTTGGGGCGCATTCTTCTTGGCAATGATGGTCCTTACGAAAGCGCTGGTAGTTTAAAAAAGTGACATGTAAAAGAGCCCTTTGCAGCCTATTTGCAGAATAAACGTTTTGATTTTGATTTTTAACCGTTTGGTTGTAAGCATTTACAACCGGCATCACATTCTGTGTACCTACTAAAATAGAAAACGAATGAAAAGAGAACCAATTTTTTATACAAAATAAGCCTAAAATTTTGAAATATTGATGTAAACGTCAAAATGTAACGGCTAAGAAGGTGGCGCCCTCATTTAATTTCCATTCTATACTGTCGTACCTACTTTTATCGAGCCAAATGCGCTAAAAAATATAACCCATGAAGTATTATCGTAAAAGCATGGTTCGTGTCGTAAATCCCACGTTCATGGCCCAAGTGGCGTATCAATATTATAGACCACCGAGGAAGTGGTTTTGAAGTGTACGTGTGTATGTGTGTGAACACTTCAAAATAAATACGCACCGTGTGTCTATGAATTTTTCATTGCGCAGAAACTAACAAACTGTCCTGCTTAAGAATATATTATTAATTTGGGAGATCGATAGTACAATTAGGTAAATCTAAAACTAAGCAAAATGAGATTTAAATACCTATGTATTTTAATTGATGCATATTTAGTGTCATAATTATTTTCCGTGGCAGGCAATGCAGTCACTAATCTTTAGTTTAGTTTAGTAGTGGTAGAGCCATGTTGTAGCTAGCCGCTGCATCACGAATGGGCCGGCTCGTCCGGGGCAGTACCACCCTCTCACAGAACACCGGCGTGAAGCAGCAGTACTCCTGCTGCGTTTCGTACGGTCAGTGAGAGCGCCGGGGGCCCAATACCTCTCCCCCTCCCCTATTCCCTCTCCTTTTCCCAGGGCCGACAACGCACTAGCATCGTGTAAAGCGCTGCGGGTGTCTATGGACAGTGGTGATCATTTAACATCAGGTGACCCACTAGTTCGTTTGTCTGGCCTTTCTAACATAAAAAAAAAAAATCACTATGACATGGATCTGTGAAAACGTCCCACAGTCGATCACGCTTGAATTGGTTCAATAAATACATATAGACTGCTAGAATCATACTCTTCCTTTTGGCATTGCCGATATCTTACAGTATCGCCAGCGTAAAGGCTTATTTCATAAAACCGGCCAAGTGCGAGTCGGACTCGCGCACGAAGAGTTCCGTACCATTATGTATAAAAACGGCAAAAAAATCATGTCTTTTGTATGGAAGCCCCCCTTAAATATTTGTTTTATTTTAATTTAATTATTTATTTTTAAAGTGAATATATAACTAAATATTCTGTGAATATTTCAAGCGTCTACCTTTGCCGTCATCAATATTGAGCCAAAACGAGCAAAAAAATCACGTTTGTTGCATGGGAGCCCCCTGAAATATTTATTTGATTCTGTTTTTGGGTATGTATTTTTTGTTATAGGGGCAACAGCAATACATCATCTGTGAAAATTTCAACTGTCTAGCTATCACGGTTCATGAGATACAGCCTGGTGACAGACGGACGGACAGCGAAGTCTCAGTAATAGGATCCCGTTTTTACCCTTTGGGTACGGAACCCTAAAAATTCAGTTAATTACAAGTCATCATTTAAATTTTCATAAGCATTTCAGCTCGTTTCGAGCGAGTTTATTGAACTAATTCGGTTTCGCGCTCTCGTCGGTGCGTGCTCGCATGTGTCACTCCGCGCTATTTTTACAATGTTTACTGTATTTCAACATGTTCATAAAATAAAATCTCCACTCTCACATTAAACTCAAATACAAACCCACGCATTTAGTGGGTATTGTGACCCAATTTTAAATAGAAATTCATTGTAATCGAATTAGAATTTCGTTATTGCGAATTACGAGTAAATGAGCGGTTACGTTGCCAGAATGTAGTTGAATGTAAATAGCGTAGTATCTATTTAGTTACATAATGGAATTAAATGCGTAGATCTTACTAATATTATAGATGTGAAATTGTATGTGTGTGTGAGTGCGTGTGGACGGAATTGAATGAAATAAGATTTGTAGATAGCTAGATTTCGGAAGAAGGAATCATGGGCTTAAGTTGGCACATGTATTTAATAATTTTAAGACCTTTTATATACCACGTAATTCAATCCATACTAATATTATAAATGCGAAAGTGTGTCTGTCTGTCTTTCTGTCTGTCTGTCTGTTACCTATTCACGCTAAATCCGTAGAACCGATTTAGATGAAATTTGGTGTGGAGATAGTTTGAGACCTTGGGAAGGACATAGGATAGTTTTTATCCTGGAAAATTGCATAGTTCTCGCGGGATAGCGATAAACGAATTCTTTGCAGACGGTGTCGTGGGCAACAGCTAGTAAACTATATGCCTATGACTAGAACACGTACCTAGGCTATTGTTATTCTGATATTTCGAAGATTTTATTCTGATATTAGGAAAATCCCGAAATGTCAACCTGTAAGCCACCCTAAAAACGTGAAAATAAAGAGTGTTTTTTCATAAAACGTAAAAGAAAACTATGCTGAAATTTCAAACTACCAGACCTAATGGTTCATTCGAGCGACGCCGCGAGTAAAAGCTTGTTAAACATATTTTCTTATGGGATATTAATAGCGAATATATGAGTGCCCGATCTTACGACGCAGTTATATGCATCATGGTGGTATCGTTTGGCCTGACCGTAAACTTGAACGCGTCTTAGACAAGCCTTAAAATGACAGTTTTCTATGATACGACATTTGCTACACACATGTTTAATAGTTAATGGTTTTATGGCTTTATGGAAAACTAATATCTTCTTCCATCTAATATATAAAAATCTCGTGTCACGGTGTTTGTTATCGAACTCCTCCGAGACGGCTTGACCGATTTTTATTAAACTTTTTTGTACATATTCGGTAGTTCTTATATTATCTAGTAATAATTAGGTAAGTCGACTTGTTAATTTCGCACGTTTATTGTGAAGTCCACAGATAAGTCAATTTTACAGCTCCACATAGTTGAACAAGATATTATCTATCTTTATACATTATCGGGTACAATAGCGCTTAATAGACGCGTCGATAAATGCCTGTCACGGGCCTCCTATATGCTCCCCATTAGGGAGGCTCGATACATTGTATCGATGTTTCTGTTATATCGACACTGTTCGAAATAAATAAAATTATTATAAATATAAATCATTTGCAGAATATGTATGTATGTACGCGTGTAACCTCAGAACGGCTGAACCTATTTATTTGTCCAATTCTTTATTTGTTGCTGTATAAGTAACTATTGAGAGAAAGTTTGTATAAAAGAAAATGTTATTTTTAAATTATTAGTGCACACCTACGAGATCGGAGCGGGGAGCTAGGTGAATAAATAATAATAAAAAAGACGGGTAGCTATTTATTTTATTTCTTATCTTCAATTCACCATCTTCATCAGTCATAAGACTTTAGAACACCACAATGAACATCTGGCCACCTACGTCCTCCGGCCATTAACTCTGACGATACCGTCAGTCCATCTAGTGGGAGGTCTACCAACGCAGTGTCCTCTCCTCAATTAAAAATGTTCTATTTTGCAAATTATGTCTTTATGTACTTACTTACTGCAATTTGGACAGATAATGTCCTTATTAAATTAGCCATGTATATCGAGAGAGAATGTAAAAATATTTATATTCATTTATTTATCGGATGTCACATTACAAACATGGATGTAACTTTAAAAAGGCAGATATACATGTGACGCCCTGTTAGGACACAGCAATATCAGAGGACCAATTGAATATTTTATTTTACAATTATATTAGAATTATATTAATTTAAACGTCTTAGCCTGCCCATAATGCATTATCTATTGTCATGGAACTTCACACATTCGATATACCTAAACATTCTTTTGTACCTCTACTGACCATAGGTACCCTGTCGATGTTTACTTGAACATCATCATCATCATCATCATCATTACCCTATGCTCGTCCACTGCTACTGCTGGACATAGGCCTCTCCCATGGCACGCCACTGAGCACGATCCTCGGCCATTCTCATCCTGCTCTTGCCAGCCGCCTTGCGAAGATCATCGCTCCACCGTGTCTGAGGACGTCCTACGCTACGTTTGCCGATCCGTGGTCTCCACTCAAGAACTCGTCCCAACCCCAACGACAACCCCAGCGGTTATCGGTTCTTCGGGTTATATGGCCGGCCCATTGCCACTTCAGCGTGGTAGTGCGGTGGGTGGGTATCGATGTTTACTGGAACATCACTGGTCTAAATTGATTCAGGTCGAGGGGGCGGCAGGTGTAACCCGATACCTACACTGTAATAGATTATTTTCAGGGGATGTGTGCCAATAGTAAAAGTTTTATGACCTTTACGACGTCAGTTAGGCGTCAATGATCAGTGGTCACATTGTGACATCGCTGTACCTGTACTGCCGCGATTTCTTATAGTTCTGTAGTAAAAACGCTGTGGGCATAGTAAACCTACATACCTACACTGTGATGTTGAGTGAAGCATGCATTTGTTGACTACTTCGACAAAATGTCACAACAGAGTGTTTTTATTTCTCACAAAAAGTTGAAATAGGTAGTTTGAATCTGGAATTAAAGACTACCCTTTACCCGCAGCTTCGCTTGCGCAATAAGCCATTAAGCCCATTTTATTTTACAGTTATCTTCATTTACGTAGTAGGTATGACGAACATCCGTGCAAAATTTCATATCTCTAGACTTGGCGGTTAAAATTACGGGATTTTACACGGGTAAAAACAAAATAAACACGTAATTGTTAGTTTTCACAGCCTTCGGTTATTTTGATTGTATGTATATAATATTATTTAGAGATAAATGGACCTAATCAGTAACCCTTTGGATATGCATCATAACATAAAATACGGCATTCTATATTTGTTGCATTAGATCGGGTTCAAGTCCCGACTAAGACAAGCTATTTTCCAAAAATCCATAAATGCAATATATTTTTTGTTTTTAAAAATAAAAGAATGTCTCCTTTGTATAAAATGTGCTATTCGCTCAGTACCGAATCGTCTATGAAGCAAAATGACTACGATTCAGATGGTCTAATCTAAAAAAACATGTCTAATTAAGTATGTAATTGTCCGTTATGTTAAGTAAGATGTCTCAATCGTAAAAATATCGACACGGGCAACAAGTCAGTGTGTAAAATGTCTAATGTTTAAAACGTCCAAATCTTACATTACATAATGTCAAAGCTGAACGCCAAAATCCCAGAACGTCCAAAAAATATAATGTCTTGTAAATATGTAATATAAACCTAAATTGATAACTATAGAATTAAAAATATAAATAGGTACTTAGTGGGAACAGACCTGTTGTCGTCCTTTATTTTTTCATTATCTGTCACCGCAACCCAAGGCAAGGTAAGATACCTAAGAAGTAAATATGACCGACTTAGCTATTCCAGGGCTCATTTACTGGATACGCCCACACACTCCCACGTATGTCCTTTAATAGACCTTAATTATATTGTGAATACTGTAGATGTGACGAAAGCGATCGGATTTCAAATATCAATGGATATTCAATATCACAGTATGTTTTGTTCCAACTTAACTACATTGCTAAAGGGGGTGTACCTACTTTACTCAGTTTAAGATATGGAGATACTGGGAGATACCGCCAATCAAATGACGCACTAACTTTTTATGAGCTGTCAAAACACTATTCTCTATAGATTTTGTATGACAATAGCAGTTATGACGTCACTTCTATGCCAACCCAATCAACTAGGTAAGTAGGTATTTATTTGTTTCAAAGCAGCTAAAAATTTAATATTGCAATGAATTGAAAATTAGTCTGATTTTCAAGGCTAAAATAAAGTGTTTTGTTGCTAGAGTCACGTCTTCGTATTATGTTACCCCAACTAACAATTTACTACATGTTAATTTTTACACCTCGAAGGACTCCACCATTATTTTTTAGCTTGTATATTCTTCTCCGCATAAAATGCTGTACCCCAGCATGAGTAAGTAGGTATCTTATTCTTCTAAAAATATTCTGAGACAAAAATCTTTACAGTCTAACAGATGCAATGACGAATGCATGGGTAGCAAAATGATTTTTCCACCAATAATTATCTTAAGTATTTACCTAATTAGATGCTAAATAAATATAAGTATCAGTTTTCTTTAGCAAAATAGCGTTTTGCTTTGAAATTAAACAGTCGAAACCTACAATTTCACCGGAATATGGATCTTTTTTAAGTTAAAGCTGGGGATAAAAAACCATTTCTACAAGGGGTAGGTACATTCTTTCTTTCTGAGGCACGGAATTCTAAACCATACACCGATCGATGTTGCGAGTCGTGACAACTCGTGTACTCGTAGGTAGAATATGGATTAAAGTTGACATCGTGAGATGTGTCGCGTGCCGTGCTGTCATGCACTGCTTCTACAAAAGCAATACATTGAATCAGATCGATTTTTGTAACCATTTTTTCTAAGACTGGGAAATTGGAGTAAGCGATAAAATGTAAACTATTCGAATTTTTTAAATCTTGGTATAGTGTCCACGGCACAAAGCTATCTGCGCACGTAATCCGATTAATTATCTATCGGCTAAATCAAGTATAATTATTTTATTAATTACCTACTATCCTGTGCCCGAAATATCTCATGGACTTAATCTCTGCTGAAAAGCTTCATGTTTTTTTAGGAATTCTTAAGTAAGAGCCCACTTAATAAATTATGGGAAGAATGTGTTTCAGAAACGTTCATGAATACAAGAAAAACTTGATTAGGTAAGTACCTCCAGTTTTATTTTTGGGTCATTAAGCGAGCTTCACCGAAAACTTTTGGCCGTGTTGAACAAAGAAAATGTCAGCGTTATTTTTGGTACCGCAATTCTTGTTTTCTTAGTCCAAAAATAAATTTGCTTCTGAAAAGTGTTTATGGTTTCTATTTCAGATTTGTGGAACAAGGCTATTCGAATATTATGACTTTATTTTTCGTGCTATTTATATTACTTATTACTTTATGAGGTTTTAGTTTATTTATTACGTAACTTGGTGTATATTTGTTTTTTTTTTCAAATAGATTGTAGACTACCGCCGCCGCCGCACATCTATGTAACATTGTCATGAACTTATGTAGTTGTGCTCCGGAGCCCGAAACTGTCGCCAAGTTAGTTGACCAACTTGCTCGTAGTCAGTAACTATAGGACAAGTGACATTCGAGATTCCTTGAGAGAAGTGAATAAGTAGACGTTGTCCAAAACTTCAATGACGACTCTTTTGATGCTTTACGTGTCCGCATCTTTAAAAGTTTTATTCCTTCAACTGTTTTGTACCCCATGCCCCATATTGACTATTTACGCCCTATTAACCACAAAAAAATATTTACGTACTCGCACACTTTCAAAATGTTGTTATTCAGCTAGTTTGACTAGCGTTTCAACCGCTATCAGTTTTCTGTCTCATAATAAGTATATCGAAGCAAAACAAGCATCTACAGCACATGCTGAGCTCAATCCATTTATCACGCTTATAGGTAGTTATAAGTTTAATGTAATGTACAAAATATATTACTTTTAATATTGTATCTCTTATTCTAAGTGTGTTAATAAAAATCTATTTATTCTATCCTATACTATTCTAAAAAAGTTACAGTTAGCATAAAATTTTAACTAATTGAAATTGTACCGCAAAGGCGTTGTACCTATCGTTTTATAAAAGTTCCAATCGTTGTAGCTTTTTTCTTCAGGACCGCTATACATATAACTTACTTATTAGTAGGTTGTAAGTTATAACGCTAGTTGAACTAGGTACCCATTTCATTACTAGTGCTCGTGATTTCGTCCACATTGTTTAATTGAATGTAAATTTTTAAAACAGGTAGATATAAATTAAAAAAAAAATTGAGAAGCTATTCAAAGTTTCGTGTCAAGTTACCAATTTGCACTGGACCCGCCTGGGTATAGCTCAAGCCCTCTCATTCAGGGAGGAGGCCTGTGCCCAGCAGTGGGACCTATATACTGGTCTAGATGGTGATGATTCAATAAATAAATGAGACGATGAACATTTTTAACGTAAGTATTGAAATCAGATCAATCGGAAACACTCGGAACCAGTCTCATTATTTTGTCTCTGGTCTAGTCGAAATTGCACGAAGCGGAAACTTGAATTCAAATATCCATCATACTGAACTGCAGCATATCTGCAATAATAAATTATGCAAGGCGCACTTCATCGCTGCACTCCGCACTGCAACTGCCGTGCCTGATTTCCCGAGAGCCTCTTATCAATTAGTGTTATCTGTCTTATTTTTGGGAATTAATTTTCAACCAACCTAGTTTATTTGAGTAGATTTTTAGGGAATGTAGACTTCATATGCCTTAATTGAGCTTCCAAAATATTTCGACGTATAGAAGTATAGTACCTACACATTTAGAAGAGTTACAAAAGAATTCGTGATAAAGATTTAGTAGGAATACCTCTCTAACTAACTACAGTAAAATATTTGTGTTCTATCGTACAGGTACGTTCTAGCGTGGGAAGGTCGCGATAAGCGACTGGATGGCACACGCAACCGATCGTTGTAGTTCCATATAGCATGAAAAGTCTATCTAGGTCTGTTGAAACAGTCCCAGATCAGGAGACAGCGAAAGCGTAATCGCTACACCAAATAAGCGCAGTCTTAGAAATCTGTCCTTAAAGTTTTTGCCTATAATACCTTACAATTAAGATATCGACGATATATATACCTATACACCGTGAAATTTTAGTGGTTGTTTTCCCGAAACGAGGTGATTTAGTATCGATTGTGCAATCGATTTATAATTACTACTTTGACTAGAGTCAAAAAACCAATTGTGAAAAACGAAAGTCGAAAATGACCGCAAACCAATAGTAACGCTTCGTTGGTACAAGTAGCGTACGATCGTACGATAGGTTAGGTACCAACGAAGCGTTACTATTGGTTTGCGGTCATTTTCGGCGTTCGTTTTTCACAATTGGATTTTGACTCTAGTCAAAATAGTAATTATAAATCGATTGTACAATCGAAACTGAATCACCTCGTTTCGGGAAAACAACCACTAAAATTTCACGGTGTATATCGATACCTTAGTTAGTACATGTATATTTCAAATTCAGCAGTATTTTATATCACGTTCGGATAGTAGTTAGTGATATGGTTCCGAAAATCGGTTAATATTATATTGTTTAATCTACTCGTTTTTATTTTTCTTTCGAAAATACCGACCTGTCCCTACTGCCTGGGAAGTCCGGATCTACAAATAGCTGACGAGTAACGATAATGCTGATATTATTTTATTTATTTATTCACATTACACTTGTAATGTGTCCAGGCTGTACCAAGTCCGCGTGGGTCTGCGCGTCTCGCCCAAGGTCCCCGTCCACATCGAAGCGTCGGTGTCGAGCGGGAACGGCGCGGCGCGCACGGGCCGACCCGCGGCTAACGCGTCGCTGGTCAATGGATTGGCGGCCAGCCGGGCCTTCCAGATCATGTACCGCAACGAAGAGGTCACGTTGCGAGACATCGTGCATTTTAGAGCTCATTTGCTTGGTGAGTGCCCAGTTTACTAGAGGAGCTTACATTACTATATTTATTTATTTATATTTGTTTATTTAATCAAAAATCATTACAATTAAATGATGGCACCTTAAAACAATAATTTAAGACGCGACTCTAGTATAAAAACACTTTATTTTATCACTGAAAATTAGATTAGATTACATTTTAACTAACTGCAAAATTAGATTTTTAGATGCTTTAAAACAAATAAATAGTTAGTCGTTTGAATTGGCTTCGAAGTGAAGTCATTCATAACTAGTAGGTAATTGCCACATAATCTAAGAGGAAATCGTGTTTTGACAGCTCATAATTTTTTTTATTATTTTTTTTATTTAAAACTAGCTTTTGCCCGCGACTCCGTCCGCGTGGAATTAGTAATTTGGGCAGCTTATTTTTTTTATCCAATTTGCTTTTTCATCAATTATGGCTCTCCTTAGTTCCTCGATATAAAAAAAAATACCCGCCCCCGCACACCCGCGTTCACATTCAACACCGTACTCCCAAGTCAAGCGTGCCTATAGAAGTTTTACATCAAAAACCCCCGATTTTGAAACATTCTTCCGCTCCGCTCCGCTCCTATTGGTGTTAGCGTGATGATATATAGCCTATAGCCTTCCTCGATAAATGTGCTATCTAACACTAAAACAATTTTTCAAATCGGAGCAGTAATTCCTGAGATTAGCGCGTTCAAACAAAAAAACCTGTTCGATAAATTCTTAAAATAGACGTATCTTTCTTATTTGTGAACCGATTCAAATGAAACAAACACTAAATGTTAATCCAAGAAAATACCAACATATCAGTGAAAACCGCATCCTTCTAGGTTAAGCCGTTTCTGAGATTAGCGCGCACAAACGCACAGACAAACAGACAAACAGACAATAATTCTAAAAATCATTGTTTTGGGTTCTATTGTGCTAATAAATAGCCCTAGTGACAGTTTTTCTCAAATATCTTCAATGTACAGACACCGACTTGTTACAGATTTATTATATGTATAGATAGATATGGCTTCTGTCCTATTTTAGGACAATTTCGCCAGTGTCAAAGTAAGCTCTCTTTGGGAGCGACGTTGTACGGTGATTGAAGTTTTTGCAACTTCATAGTAAAATTCCAGAAACCACGTGGAGACAACTTGCGCATTAAAAAATGTCAAGACGCGAGAGCAATATAGAATTTTGTGCTCACTGTTAATTAAAGTTAATCGCCGTATAAAACACTATCAAAATTATACTTCAACTAGCCAAAGAAACAGAAATACCAAAATTAGATACTGTCTACATCCGCCATGTTCGAATGCTACAAATCGAATCCCCAGCTCATAAAAAGTGCGTCAGTTGTTGGTGTCATCAATTCATCATCCCTATTGTTCTCCTTACTATGAAAGTTATTCTTACAACAAACCCTTACTTGATTGCAGTTGACAGCCGCAACCTAAAAGAGTCCTTGGAGCGGGCGGAGTGGAGTCTCGGCGTAGAGCTATGGTGCAGCGAGGGGGCACAGTCCAGTACCCTGGCACCTGTATCCTGCCGGGTGTTGAAACTGCACTTCCAACCTGCCCAGGGACTGCATTACCATCTGCCCGTGCTATTCGACTACTTCCACCTCTCCGCCGTCTCTATCACTATACACACTAGCTTGGTCGCTTTGCATCAGCCTTATATCAAGTGAGTATGATGTTCAAATAAGTTCGTAATAATATATGATATTGATTTAAATTAAAATAGCTTGTTTGAATCGATTAACTGATTCCCCGCTTTTTGTGTCTGCTTACCAAGGAAAAGTATCATGCATTATGTACAAAGCTGGTAAGACCTTATACAACTATTGCCGTCAACAGCAGAATTAAAAATAAGAGGAGTATAAATGTAACCGTATGTATTTCCTTCCAGAGCTACCATTCTTCTTCGGCCATCAATGTGCACTCTTTTTTTGTTTTCAAAGGTTTTAATTGATTACAATACTCACCCGGGCAAATTAATTCATCTCCCTTTGAAATTAACTACTTTATAAGAAATTTACAAACTGAACCGGGAAAACAAATATTTGCCTTGTTTATGAGCCATATGGGCGCGTCGCACTTTTAACTCGCTTGGTATTGTTATTCCTCTTATTATTACTTCTATCGTCCATTCAATATTGTATTGCATAACATTCATAAAAATCATAACTATATTCTTCATTGTAGCACCCCTCGCTCGAGTAAACAATGGGGTAAGCTGATGAAGAGTGCGGGTGCCAACTTCAGTACTTCGGGGAGCTTGGAAAATGTCCTGTTTGGCTCCTCTGCCAAGTGCACAGGTGGCAACTCCAGCAAAATTGCTCATGCCAGGTGAGTCTTGTGTAACCTATCTAAGAAACTGTTTGTTATAAACACGTTCATTGCAGACATGAGGCAAAAAGACTTTACGCTAGTTCGGGGCTCCCAATTGCGTGTTTTCTCTCTGGCGCGGTGGGGATATTTGGTCATACATATCCCCCTGTGGACATAAAATTAGCGACTCCGAGTCAGCAAACTTAATGTTTATTTAAATGGGCTGAAAGATGGCCAGGCGTCCCACACGCTGATGTAGACTTGACTAAGAAATATTGGCTATGGACCCTTAACTTTTGCAATGTCCACAGGAGAGACGCGAACAAAAAATGTGTATGACCCATTTATATTTAATCAGCTATACGTATGACAAAGAAAATTATAGATTTCACCTTTCACCCGCGCCAGAGGACAGTTCTAGAATACTGTCGTGTAAAACGAAAACGAGCATTCATAGATGCCTTCAATTTTAACTTAATCGGTCGGTTGAAGCAAATTGATTGTGACAGGCGAACAACAAACACACAAGTGATTTAATAACGGTACCTTTTTTATACGATACGGAAAAAGTATCCTAAAAGTAACAACTTTCTTAGCATATAAAAATAAAAATATTTACCTTTCTCTCTTTTTCTTTACAGACAAGTGCACGCTGAAGTCTGCGGCATTCTTTTAGGATCTCTGGAAGGGCTACAGAATGCTCTGGCTATCTGCGGCTCCACTGGTGCCCTGCTAACTCCGGAAGAATCCTCAACCAACTCCATCGTTGGTGAAGTGGCACAGCGAATAAAAGATCTCAGCGACATTGGCAAGGTACTACAGACAGACAGAAAAAAAATGGCGTGGCTTATTAGCGAACACTGAATAATGCATTTTTAACCGACTTCAAAAAAAGGAGGAGGTTCTCAATTCGGTTGTATGTTCTTTTTTTTTTTTTTTTTTTAACGTGTGTTACCTCAGAACTCCGTCATTTATGAACCGATTTGGAAAATTCTTTCGTTGTTTGAAAGCATATGCTTCAAGGTTGGTCCCGTTGTTACCGGAATCCAGTTCTGATGATGGGATCCATGAGGAATTGAAGGAACTCTTCAAAAGTTCAAGGGAAATGTAAAGCGATTTTAGTATTTTCAGTGACAAACCGAGCATTTGCATTCATAAAGTGTCATTTGGTAAACTAGATCTGATGAAGAAGACCGCAGATGGCCAACGGAACTCCTCAACGGGTCAAATCTTGCAAGTTGAATTTGACTCACTTCCCGGTTTCTGATTGATTTCATATTTTACATGCATGTGTAAATCAGGTGACAATGCAATATTATTGTGACATGGAGCTAATCTGATGATGGAGTTGGAAGGTGGCCATAGAAACTCTGTAATAAAACAACACAACCCCGTCGAGTTTGGGTTCATTTGAAACGTCTTGACGAGCACTTTGATCCCAGATGGTAACCAGGGTCTGATGATGGAGCTGGAAGGTGGCCAAAGTTACTCCATAAAGTAACGGCACTTACCCCATCGAGTACGGACTCATTTGACTCGTCTCAACGAGTACTTTGGTCCTAGATGGTAACCAGGGTCTGACAATGAAGTTGGATGGTGACCATAAGAACTCCGTAGTAAAACGACATAACCCCATCAAGTTTGGTCTCGTTTGATTCGTCTTGATAAGTACTTTGGTAACCAGAGGCAAAAAGTACAGTCAGTAAAGAGTGCCAGTCCAGGCCATTAGCAACAACTAAAAAGAAAAAAATAAAAAATTTTAAATAAAAAATAAAACCGCCTTCAAAAAACACCCAAAAAAAACTTGGATATAAAAAAATTTAAATAAAAAATAAAACCTTCAAAAAACCCCCAAAAAAACATAAAATAATAATTGATTGAACCGACCACAATAAGCATGAAAATATCTTTCTACTAATCTGTTTGAAGTTGGTGCCTCAGCACGAGCCAGCAGGAGTGGACCTAGTAATCTAACTTACCTACATACCTATTATAGGGCTTCTACACTCCTGCTGGCTCGTGCTGAGGCACCAACTTCAAACAGATTAGTAGAAAGATATTTTCATGCTTATTGTGGTCGGTTCAATCAATTATTATTTTATGTTTTTTTGGGGGTTTTTTGAAGGAGGTTTTATTTTTTATTTAAATTTTTTTTCCTGAGTAAATTGTGATGGTTCTTGACGGACGGGATAATCATTTTCGAGGAGTAGACGATGACACGTTCTACTTTACAGTCACAAGATTGGCTTACATTAAGCCGTGATGCTCCTATTTTTCAGAAGTCAGAGGCGGGCGAGGAAGAAGAGTGGGCGATGGGGGCAGCACACGACATCGCGAGGCTTTGTGCAGAGGTGACGCTGCGCTGGCGCGCCTTCCTGCACCACACGTCAGATCGCCCGCACGTGCACCACGCGCTCGCCGCAAGGCATCATGCGCTACGGTAAAAGAGCTTGTAGCTTATAAAAAGAACTCCTCAACCCTTAGTCTATTTAAACTTTGCCTTACTTTCGTGATTGTCACTCATAATTACTAAACTAAACGGGACTTATCACGCAATAAATATTTATTGCGTTTAGTTTAGTAATTATGTTTTGCCTGACTGTTTCCATATACAGCTTAATTTTGTCCCCGCTATCTTCGATCCGAAAGATTCTGTGAAAGTTTGGTAATCGGGTTCATATCGGTTTAGTACACATGTCGCTAGCACAACATATTATCACTCTAGTGATTTTTTTCACAGTAAATAAAAAATAAAAATAAATATCACGGGACATTTCACACCAATTGACCTAGTCCCAAAATAAGCTAAGCAAAACTTGCGTTATGGGTACTAGGCAACGGATAAACATACTTTTAGGTATATAGATAGATATATACTTAAATACATATTAAACACCCAAGACCCGAGAACAAACATTCGTATTTTTGATACAAATATCTGCCCCGACACGGGAATCGAACCCGGGACATCAAGCTTCGTAGTCAGGTTCTCTAACCACTAGGCCATCTGGTCGTCTGAATCCAATGATCTTACTCTGTATCCCTACCGTAAAGTACTCATCAAATATTTTACCTTTGATTTCCATTATTTACAGCATCAAACGCTTTGCGGAATGCTTCTTCGTGCTAGACAACCCTCGCCACTCGCTGGCGGGTTGCTACGACAGCAACTACCAGTCTTACCAAAGTGTGGGCGAGGCGGCACGACGCTCAAGATACTTGGCGCTACTACCACCATTGCCCGTACACTGCATTGCACTTGATGGTGACCCTCACATCATGCCCATTATATTTGAGGACCGGTGAGTTAGTTCTTGTGTAGATAATAATGGTGTGATGTGATCTTTACACTACTGGGTTTTGCCATATAACTTTTGTATTTAACAAGTAACCTCCTGTTTCAGATACCAAGATACTGCTGAGTTTGCAAGAAGACGTTCGTTTTTAAATTCAAATGCGAGTAAATCTGGAAGTGGTAAGTTTTATCTATCACTAATGAAAAAATAAACATGTTTAAAACAACATATGTATATGAAATGTAAAAAATCCGATAGAATAAAACTTAAATTTAATCTTTATTTCAGATCCTTTCTTATGCACGGAGACTCTTAGCGAAGACTGCGGTTGTAGCGTAAGCTCACTAATGGATTCACGGAGACCTTCATCAGAGGCTTCCAGAGTTACTCTGACTTTACCTAAAACGATCATCGATGTTCTAGAACCACAGTTTAAGTCACCTAAGTCAACAGCTGGCGTGGTACAAGCCACATTAACCCTCGCTCCCCAGAAATCTGTCAGTGGGTCCCCTAAAAGAACTCTTGTCAAACAAAACGTAGTCGAAATGAATCCGAGTAAGGTCACAAATAAACAATTAGAGCTAACTGGCAGAAATAGATACATTGTACAAAATAATCAAATAAGTGAGATACAACTGCCCCCGAATAATGCTTTCGCCTCGTGTCCCATTCAACAAGGACAGCTACTATCCCGATATTCAGCTTCCACACTCCTTGATATCAACGCGACAAAGAACAATCACATGTCTAGACAAGGAAATGATTCTTCTGACACAAATGAAGTATTCCATCAAAAGCATGAAGTAATCAGCGGTGTCAGTACCCTACCTGCCAGACACAGCAAGTCACTGGATCAGCTACGAATGGCACAAATGACACCTCTAAACAATTCAAAGCAAATGCTATCGAAAAACGTGCGTAATAGCTCTAATACGTCAGTGAATTATCCTCCGAACACTTTTGTACCGCCGCAACAAGTCAAGCCGACCACTCTACCCCGTAGTGTCACTACAACTGCTTACCCCACTAGTACAACTACTAGATGCGCTTCAAAAGGAGATGACTATAGAAGAAACATAAGTGAATTCAGAGAAAAGTACAAAAACCCGTTTAATCCTAATGTAAACCAAAACATTGGATATAAAGTGTACGGCTATACTTTCGGTAATCAGGGTAATCCACAAGTAAATAATGTAATTCGCAATCCTTTAGAATTCCAAAGAGGCTATAGTGTAAATTTGCCCCGTCCTATGTTGCCTCCTCGTAATTCTTACCCCCCGGTTAGTGGGAAAAATCAAGTGACTGATCAAGCTAGCGTAGTTTTTCATAAACACGTTCACAGATCGAATTCCACTCACGTATTCCAGCAAAACGTGGAAAATCCGCAAATTGATATTGAAGCAGCTCGGAATCAACTTAGGCATGAATTAAACTATTATCTTCAAAAAGGTGACTGGAGTTACGATTTCAACACTGGGAGTTTGATTCAAAACTATCAGAAGAAATCGAGTAAAAGTAGTGACGATAGCGGATTTGTAATGACACTAGACAGAAGCAGTGATGGGACTTCTAAATCAACATATTCAAAAACCCCACCATCAACGCCACATTCAACAATGCCTTCAGTCAGACACAAGAAAAGCAGATCTAAAGAATCAAAACTAAATCACGCTACAAAAGAGAACTCCAAAATAAACTCAAGTAGAGATTCCTTGAATAGCCATCATTCCATTAGATCAAGAGACAGTAAGTCAGACCGTTGCACACCTAAGTCAGATCGCAGTACACCGAAATCTGATCGAGGCATATCTCGATCTGGCAAAGCCACTCCAAAGTCAGGCGCTATTACACCAAGATCTGGCTTAGTGACACCAAAATCAGGCCGAGTTACACCTAAATCTGGTTTAGCTACGCCAAAAAGTGGCAGATCTAGTGGTAAACCAGAGAAGCGCTCCAAGCACAAACCTTCAGAGAAAATGTCACAACTTATGTCCGAAGCAGCGTCATCTTCTAGCAGTGACAGTATACCATTTGAACTTAGAAGATTGGAATCTTCAGCAAGTGTACCTTATAGTTTAGATCAAGGTCCCGAACTATTACGACACTGTAGAAGCGCCGCTTCAGTATTAGAAGAACCAAATATTAACAATACCTTTGGATCTGAATCGTTACCCAATTTAGCTCCACCTCCAGCATTTGAATCACCACCACTTGATATAGCTGATAAAGATTTCAAAATATTGCCACCTGAAAATTTTTCTAATAAAGAAGACAAAAGAAGTAGAAGTAATTCAACTTCAAGCTTAAGTGAACAGAGTGGTTGGGTATCTAGTGGGCGTAGTTCTGGTCCGTCGACCCCAGATAATGCCAGTTGTCAATTAAATCAAAATTTCCCTCCTCCTGTGAGTTCCACGGGCTCTAAAGTTTCAAACGATGAAGCTGAAGGGAAAAAAATTGAAGGTGACAAAATTAATGATTTCAAAAGAACAGTTCTTAATGGTGATCAACTTCGAGAGCGTTTATTAAAATTAGCTGTTAAAGTCGCTCAAAGTAATCCAAACGAGAAAATTGAATGCTGTGATAAAGAAGTGTGTGAAGAATGTACAATTTGTAGCGACTCTATATGCACTGACAGTCAGTGTGAATACAATAAACTTATGCATAACAACGGGATAGACGCTGGTTGTAATTCAGACACATGCACGGCTAGCTGTTATCAACAATTTCCTGGTAATATCCCTAAAATGAATCAAAGGCATAATTCATTTAGCGCTATTCAGGGGAAATCTTATAACTCTACCCCTAAAATAACCAATGAAGGAACAGTAAAGAAATCACAAACAGTGAGTGACAACTTGCATCCATTATTACGTAAAGAGATTTCCCCAAAATCGCCTCAAGACGCTTTAAAAGCAAAACCTGTTGTTAAAAAAGTGTTAAAAGACAGAATAGATTACACGGAAAAATTAATAGCAGCAGAGATAAGAAGTTTAACAGTAGATCGTCATTGTAAAAGCCATAAGCCTTCTGGCCCTGCAGCTGCTGTGCAAAAATATCACAATAAAGCTAGGTCTGAAATTGATTTATCGCACTTCGCTGCTGAAAATGAATATGAGCATTTACCTCCACCGCAACAGTTTAGAGACGCTCCACCACCTCCTGACGAATTTAAGGTAAGAAAAACCAAGAAATGTTAAGCTGTATTCATTTGTAACTAATTATCAAATAAATAATAATGTTTTGTTTACTTATTCATAACTGTATTGCCTTTGAACAATAATACTGCAGTACGTACAGCCTGTTTCGTAACTATGAAAAAGCTTATGTACAATACCTTTATTTAAGATAAATCTTCTTTCAGGACCCACCGTCGAAATCACCAAAGCTAAGCAGACAAAGCAGTAAAGCCTCAACACCTTCTAAAACACCTCGCAAGCAACCAGCACAGCCATCGACTCTAGAACTGGATAATCCGTTATACCATGTTTGTGAAGGTACGAACATTATTTCAATATTTTTGTAAATGTGTTTGCTTAATATGCTTCTGCAAATTTCTAACCTTTTCGGCTTCGCATCAGGTATTAGGGAGAGAAGAAAATTGAGGCCCCACCAGTCAGTCAACTCGAACTCTGGACTCACGAGCGGCACACTAAACAAGAGCCAGAGTACCGGAGAGCTAGCTACTAGAAACGAAAATGGTAATAACAAAGCTGTTCTCTAACTAGATGTACTGCACCGCACATTAACCCAATATTAACCAATTTTTTAAGCTTTTAAGCAGCCCTGTCTACATCCTGTAATATTTTTCTATCACCAAAACACACAGTCTTTTTTATCGTTGACCAAACAGTTTGAATACTACGTTTTTGTAAAATAAGTAGATGCACTACGCTAAATAATTTAGAACACTAATTACTTACCTATGACTAATACAAAGACGTCATTTCATTTCATCAAGAAATTGTTTTGTGGATGTATGCTATTGTGTCGACTGTAAAAATTGCTGCTGCCGGAAAAACGGAAACAGCCGTATTTCTAAGTAAATTTTTTAAAATTGCCGATTTTTAGCTAATTTATTAACATTTACCACATAATTAAACTTCGTATATTACGATAATTGACACATCAATTGCAACACCGATGTCAGCAGGAGTTCCTTTTTCCTTTTTTATGATTGTCAATTCTAATTTTCACAGAACAACGTGAGAGCAATCTTGTTAGTATTTTCGGACTAGCAGAGTCCGAGCGACTGTTCGTCAAGTGTAGAGAGGAGTTCCGACAGAGCGTGAAGTATCCAGGTGCTATTTACTCGGACTTCCCTCCAGTGGAAAACTCCTTACCATATTTCCACATCAGTGACGAATACAGAATGTTTAACCCTGAAGGTAAAAGCATGATTTATAGATCAGATACAGTTCTATTCGTCTGCTGAAACAGTCTGCACGTGCGGCCATCACAATTACGTGACGGCTCGTTCCGAACCCAACGTCAAAACATATTGTGTCGGCCGCGAATGCAAATTATTTGAGTGGGCACACTGTGAATAAAGGTAAGTACATTTTAATAGAAAATTGATTCAACAGCAACTTTTTGTATTTTCTAGGACTCCATCTCATCATCTGCGTACATGGCTTAGACGGCAACGCGGCAGATCTACGCTTGGTGAAAACGTATCTAGAATTAGGATTACCTGGAGCTAGACTAGATTTCCTCATGTCGGAACGAAATCAAGGAGACACATTCTCTGACTTCGATACCATGACAGACAGGTAGACAAAGTTATGTCTTGATAATAATTTAAACATTAAAATGAAGTTACCTACCTGTAGAATTTGACCAATTTCCATTTTGGTATTTTCAGGCTTGTCCAAGAAATTCTAGCCCATATTCAGAATTCAAACGAACCAGCGCGAATAAGCTTTGTGGGTCACTCGCTTGGAACTATCATCATCAGATCGGCACTGGCTAGACCTCAAATGAAACCTTTTCTAGGAAAACTCCATACGTTCCTTTCCCTAAGTGGACCTCATCTCGGAACCCTTTATAATTCCAGTGGATTGGTCAATGCTGGTGAGTTGGTTTATTAATTAATAGTGCTGTTTAAATTAAGGATGTGACTTATTCCAGGAACCTAACTTATTTCAGGAATGTGGTTCATGCAAAAGTGGAAGAAATCCGGCTCGCTGTTGCAGCTCTCATTACGGGATGCATCTGACCCCAGACGTTCGTTCTTATACCGGCTGAGCGAGCGCAGTCAGCTTCACCAATTCAAGCATATCCTACTCTGCGGGTCGGGCCAGGACCGATACGTGCCGCTCCACTCGGCTCGACTCGAGCTGTGCAAAGCTGCGGCCAAGGACACGTCGTTACATGGACAGGCTTATCGGGAAATGGTAATGAATTCAAATTTCACTAACTGGCACTACACTTACTGTACTTGTTACAGTTAAGGTAGTTTCTTCAGCACATGTTGTCTCATGCTCAAATACTCCAAGAAGAAGTTAGAGCTTGAATTTAAGACATTGTCATTTGGTGCTCTAACTCTTCTTACTCCTGGAAATAAAACACTCGTAGAGGCTGTCCAGTGCCTGTAAGAATATTACAGCTATTGCAAGACTTGGATATTGTTAGACTACTTGCATCAGCACGCAGATCTGTACCTTCTGGTCTTTTTCCAGGTGCACAACATGGTTTCTCCGCTAGCAGCGCGAGCATCATCCGTGTCCGTCGTGCGTTATGACGTCCAGCATGCATTGCCGCACACCGCGAGTGCGCTCGTCGGTCGCGCTGCACACATCGCCGCACTAGACTCTGACCTCTTCATCGAGAAGTTCCTGCTTGTATCCGCGATGAAGTATTTCCGATAGAACGTCATTAAATCTTCATAGCAAGCCGCAAATATAAGTGCAGTTAGACTTAGCACGATGTCGTGTGGCGAAGACTGTTAGCGAAATCATCATTTACATACAATCTGATGCTGTATCTGCTGTGAAGTACTCGACTTAAATGGGTAAGAAAAGGACTAGACTGTTTTTTTTTCCTTTACGTTTTGCGTTTTGTATTGCGCCGTCGCGATCCAATGTGGACAATTTCAATATAAGTAGTCATTAGATTTAACTCTTTCATTACAAGTTTTTTCTATATTTTTAACTTCCGTAACACCAAAAAACTCTAAGCAGCCTCCGTCTAATTGAGTGTTCTTTCCCAATGATTTTAAATTCTGAGTACCTATTGAAAATGATGAGATTAATTTGCGTCAATATTGCATTTGTAAAATTTTACATTATTGACGCTAGTCAATCCGTTGTCTGATCTTTTTTACTATTATATTATTTAACAAAAAATGCGTTTATTTAACATAAACACATGCATACAGCACAAAATATCAGATGATGACACTTTATTATGCATTTTAGTTGGTAATTTATCTATATCTTATTCAAAAACGATGGCTATTTGATTCTATCATGATCTTGATTTAAACTTGCGAGTATGAGCTTGAATGTGTGGTAAGAATTGTAATATTGTAGATAGGTTTACATCACGAAACACCAAGGATTTGTATATTGTTAGAGTAAGTAGTAAGACAAGCACAGAGCGGTGTGATTCGGAGCTTTCACTTTTTTGTAGTAGACTTTAGAGCAGAGGCTCCTAAACGATTCCGGAGGCGGTGCGGCCTGTAGTTTCGAAGTCTCTGCTACAGGGATTGTTGATAAGAATTAATGATAAAACCGTTTCAGTAGATGCATTCCTAATCTCTTAAAAGATACTTATTTCAAATAAACATCGAGCTAATAAGAGAGCGTAAATAAACCATTTCTCCTTAAAGGTGACTTTTCCAGATAGTGATAGGCAGCTCTCATATAATAAAGATATAAAAAATAGAGATGTTGAATACGAGCTACACCTTGGTCTAAGAAATCGACAATGGTTGAAAGTAGAGTAGATATGCTCCGATTCAACACAACCGCAGCACAAAACGTTTAGTGTCCTTTGTACCATTTTATACACATATTAATACATCATGAAATGTATAAATCAAAGAATTCCTAAGAATAAAACCACTTGCATCTTGGAACTTCTTCACTGGGGAGTTTTAATGCATCTCTAAGGCTGAAACTCAAGTTTTTAGCGGTTTCCGGTAGGTCAAATGAAATGTTATAAAGAAATAAATAAGAATTAAGTACGGTACCTAGTAATTTTTACACATCGAGCGATCCTCTTTCGCAGTCATAGGACACATAAACTGACCTCTGCATTTACTGTGAAAAGACTGACTCATCGCCGAGTTAAAACAACTTCAACAAGATCGATATTTTTGTTAGGAATTGATCTACTTACTACCTGAAGTATACTGTTCCCTGCCAAATTACCTGGTCGTTAATTTCAATTCAAACTTCTCGCAAGTGTGATAAATTGATAATTCTATTAGAGTCCTACTGATGGCGTGTGATTTTTGAATTAACAATGAAGCAACAATTTTTACTAGTGCTAAGACGGATCTTTACACCAAATAAGTTAAGACTATAATTTAGATATCTGTAGATATTATAGATGTTATTTGTATTCTATATATTGTTGTGTATATGAGCGGCATAGGTTACTATTATAATTATCATGCTCGTAAGCCTAATTAATTATTGAGATAAACTAACTTTTGCGTGAGTTTTTCTAAGTTTTTGTTTTTATAAAATGTCACAGATAACATTTTATTTTACTTAAGTGCATTTTCGCTTTTGTTTTTTCTATAATAACATGCCAATGAATTTTGTAAAACACTAGCATTCACGCAAGAGGTTTAGTTTCATTGACATTGACTCGTAGGTAGGTACTTATACCGATTTGTATCTGTATCTACTTACCTACAAATTAGACAAATTAGACACTATTTAGTTTATTTTAATGTTATGTTCGCTGAACTTTTATAAATTTATTACGTATTACAGAACATATTACAGCAAAAGATAAACTTTAAAAAATCATGAGTATGAAAAGGCAGAAAATTGTAAAAAATATATTTACATAGCAAACTATCTCAATTCTGGGCGTATCCCATATCCCATATCTGTGACAAAATAAATAAACATTAAAAAATCAAAAACTATTTAGTATTTTAAAAATGATCTTCCTATCACTTTTGTAGTAAAACGATATTGAAAATTTATCTTTTATGCACGCTCTCAATTTATATTATGCCTAATATTATCATGTCTTAAATATTTTGAATCAATATTTCATTACTGATTTAGCCTGATACCTACGTACGAAATTCTCATGCATCGGAGAAAAAATCACGAAATGCATCGCATAAGTAAAGGATGCTTCGGCTTGCATAAGTGCACACCTTCACCTTAAATCATTAATTAGCAAAATCAACGTCAAAGTTGTGATGATTCCGCTAGTTATTGACATAAGGTGTTATGGTGGCCGAGTCATTAACGAGTAAATCTATATTTCATCGGACATACCTAGTTCATAAATCATAATCCAGATGAGTTTATGCAGAAATAATTAACGAGGCCTCGAAAACAGGCCATAGCCTTAATAAATATATTACACGTTAGAAATTAAAGTTGTAAATTTTTATCGAATGTTAGACTGATCTTTAAAAATATACGGTCAATAAGATATCGATAAGTTTCATAGACTAGGTATCTTATTTTGTGAGTAGAACATAATTTTACGAACCTGATAGTTGATACCAATAATATCTTGCTCTGTCCACTTTTTTCTTAATTGATGTTTTACAGGGAATTGGAATATTATGCGATTCAGGCATACAAAGCGTTCATTGTGGACTTAAAACATCCAGCCATTATAAACAGGGATATTGGTTGGAGCAACAACGATTCAATCAAGAGGATTGCCCATGTCTACACGATATCGCGTTCCGTTAATATAATAAGCCTGCTGTAAATTAAGGCTTATTTACACTTTATGAAGTAGCAAGTGCAGGTTAGAAGTGATTAGTTAACATGTTTTTACGATGATAAGTGTTAAGTATTAAGAAATCATTTATACATTGCTTAGTTGTGCTTTGTGCAGGTGCAAAGTGTCGAACTAAATGGAGGGCGAACAACGATTAGAATTACGAAATATTTTAAAAAATATAGTCGCGGTAATCGCTTCAGAAATCGAGAATGAGGTGTTAGTTGAAATCGAGAAACTTAAAAGGTTATGGCAAAGAAAATGGATCAGTAGCAGAATCCAGTATGGAGCTAGTGATAAACTTTTACATGAACTAATTAATGAGGATCCTACTGAATTTCGTAATGCAATGCGAATGACTGAAGATAAATTTAATGACTTATTGACTATTGTTGGGCTCAGTCCACCTCATGTTTATTCGCATCCGTCTGTACTATGCACTTAACAAACAGATACGGTTTACATTTACACAGTGTTTAGTTAGGACAAGACTGTGAGTGCGGGGAGTAACTTAACATGCAAAAATAGACCGAGCGTCTATTCACTTTACTTCGCACCTGCACTTTACACTCGCACTTGCCACTTAACAGCGTGACGTTTACACGTTGCTTTTACTAATCACTTTACACCTGTACTTGTCACCTGCACTTGCCACTTAACAAAGTGTACACAGGCCTGTTTTGCTATAATAGAGAGATCTCTGTATCATCTCTATTTAGACTCTTCCTTTAGTTCATAGATGGCGTTATTTTGTTAAGCAGAGGTCAAAACCATACGAAATGTAAGACCTTAGTAAAGCAGATTAATCATTTAAATAAAGGAACGCGACGTTGCGCGTTGTGTTATAGGTATAGTCCTCTTGATTTAATCGTTCTTGGCAATGTGAAGGGATATGTATGGTATGGTATATATAGGTATAACCGTAACGTAATAAACGCTAGTGTGCTTCGATTACAAATGGATTCAATACAATTAAGCAGGGTGAGTGAAACTTCCGTTTCACATGACGTCAACACAACGCGCCAACTTTTTTGGCCATGCAGCGTACCAAAACTTAACCTTTTTGATTTTTTGATGTACCTAACTTTAACGAAGCGCATATTATTCCAATGATTATTAGATGAATGTGACGTAGGTACATTACACGAGGATAGCATTAAGTAATATACCTCAATTTTGCTCACGGACGTCGGACTTGCTTGAATACTGGAATCTGTGTAGCTGTATGTGTAAAATGGTGAGAATTTTGTAAATATTAAGTAAGTATGTAGAAGAGGAAATCTTATTTGTAAATTAAATCCATATGTTTAATGGCAATGTGTCGATGTAATACACTTATGATGATAAATAAAGATGGTAATGCCTAGAATTGTTGTTTTACCGAAATACGTATAGGTATTTAGTCTAGGCACATGAGGTGCGATTTAAATGTTAAAAGTACCTACCTATTTGTGTTATGACACCATTAGTTAAGGATTGAACAGTGGCCATATAAAAATATACTTAGATTTTTTTAATGCTAAATACAAAACAATTGGGCTTACCTTATCGACACTATTATTAGGTAAGTATTAGTTTTAATTAGCAGAACGTTGCTCAACGTAAACTAAGCTATTTCAAAAACTAAAAAGCACTCGTTCGTTCGTTCATTTCTAGTTCAGAGCTTCAATATAAAGAATTCAAAAATGCATTTAAATTATAATTGTGGCCAAAAGAGGACACGACAGCGCGGCAGCGCGAGTTCCAGTTCCCGCCAAGCCCTTCAATATTTTTTTTCTTTTAATCATCCGTTTGGACAGGCTGAGGTCTGGGACCATATCGCCTCGTCATCAGTTTAAAGTTACAACACTAAACATTTTTTTTAATGTCGATTGCTTTTTTGAATATGTTTATGATGTATATTTTTTTTTTAAATCGCTTCATTTTCTTAAGCACTTTTTAAGTGAATAATAATAGACTTAGATAGCGCGAGCCCACGCAAGTCACAAAGTCGGCGTTTTTTAAACGCGCCGTCGACGCGCGTCGTTTGTATTAATACAAACGCGACACGCACGCGGGTTATTATGTCTGTTCCATGGAATGAAAAACGCGCTATAAACGCGCGTTCCTAAAATGCGCGTCGACGGCGCGTTTAAAAAACGCCGTGAGCTTAGGCCCTTAAGGTGGAAGTGCACGCTATAGGCGCGAAATTCAATGTGGTACTTGGGGTACTTGCGCTTGTAAAACAGTGTTCTTTATTTTACTGTTAAAAGTTTTTTAAGAATAAAACTATTAGCTTGAAATAAAAGTTGTCAAAACGTTGAAAGTCCGAATTACTATGTTTGACAACTTTTATATCAAGCTAACAGTTTTATTCTTAATAAGCTTTACACAATAATATAAAGAACACTGTTTCACAACCGCAAGTACCATATGAAGTTAAACAGTTACACTGTTTACCCACAATAAATGAAAACCTGTAAAAATTTTGAATTTCGCGCCTAGAGTGTGCCGTTCCACCTTAAGGCCACCACAAGCCGCAGAACGGCGCAAACGCTGACACACTGCAGCGCGGCGCGTTTTATGCGCGCGGCCCGCTAGCGTTGTGTGTCAGATTATAAATATGATTCAGTGATTCCGTAAACGTCACAACTTTACTATGGAGAGCATGCGGTAAATTCTGACGTTTAGGGTGCGTCACTGCGATTCCGTACCGTCGCCGTTTTTTAAGCGGCGGTTTGGTCGCACCCTTATACAGCGCGTTGAGCACGCTCCGTCAGCGCCCACGCTACGGTTTGTGGTGACCTTTAGATTCAAGCTAGCGCGTGGTTTGGTTTAAAAAACGCCTCCGAAATTTTTGCCCTGGCAATACTATAGAAATCAATGTTAGGTTGGTGGCATTGGAGCTAGTGATGTGTTCATCATGTCTAATGAAGTCTTCTATCGATATAGTACAATCTTGACTCTTGAGCATATTGCTTTCTAAAAAAAAAACTTTTTGAAAAGTTGATTCAGAATAGACGGTGATAAATTTCAATGATATTCGATAAATTATGTTTTTGACAAATAGTGTTAACAATTGGTAGCCTTTTATTTTTTATTCTAATATCGTCACGTTAAACGACGTGTGCACGTGCAGCACTTCCTTCTTTTCAAATGTCTGCTTGACAGTTGACACTTCTTACTTTGAGGGCGGTTGTCTCGTCTCTTGTCTGTCGCAGCGCAGTGAGCTGGGCTGGGTCGCAGTGGGTGGTCATTGCTTCGTATCTATCTGGGCGTATTTAGGTTTTATTTTATACATAAATCGAATAATATCAAATTTTATATTAAAACGTCACAGTCGAGCACAGCGAACAAGTGTTTCATTTAGCAACAGAAGTGCTCTTCTAGAACTAATAGCGGACTTATAGGCAATGATATCGCCGATGAGTAATATTTAATAGCAAAGTGAATTTACATACACGAAAATGGGGAAGTTATTGAGTCTTTTGGCCCGGGACGATTCGAATTGTTGTTCATCGCCGCGGTACGACATCTTTTTAGATTTTGAGAACGCGGCGCCAACCGAAACTGAGAAGGAAGTGTATGAGGAAGTGCAGCGGGTGTTGTTGGAGTCGGAGGTGATACTAGAAGAGATACAGTGTTACAAAGGGGCGGGGAAGGAGATCCGGGAAGCCATAGCGGACCCCTCACGGATATCCCAGGAGCGAGCCTGGCGCGCCGTCAAACCGCTTGTGGACAAACTTTTGCGCTGCTACAACCATTCTCTGGAGTTGCAACGGGTGAGTAATCTTGCTGAGCAACAAAAACACTACAGTAGTTGGCAATAACAGGGGTTCACTGGTTATCCTCATTATTCCCAACACAAATGTTATGAAGCACTAATCAATTGTAAGAATAAATCTCCAATGTAATATGCAGGGGCACAAGTTTTAAAATGAAATAAGAACTCTAATTATCTTTAAATAATCAACAAAACCAAAAAAACTGGGAATTTTTGGCTGGTTTGGGAGTAGTGTGTCGTAAAAAGTTGGGTCTTATGGGATTATGAGGTAAAATAACTTGAATATTTGGTAGTTTTTACCAATAATATTCTTGTAAAACATGTCAATCAGACTTCCCTTATGGCTTTCCTCATGCTGTTTGCTCCTGTGTCAGTAGTTACCCTACATTGTTTAGTTTTTATGCTTGTGAGTGGTGTCATATACTAAACAAAGAGTTAATATCTCTTTATTTCACTTCTAGTCGCCCAGTTTGTGTAAAATTTGTTCATTAATATCTTTTGGGAACATTGCTTTGTAGTAGAATCAATTTGATTTTTTAAAACATGGTTAAAACACACAGCAACTGTGTCTGTTTAAAATTTGGTTATTTATCCTTAACATGTACACTATTGCCTTCTCAAAGTTCAAGGACGTAGTTTAATGAAAATGATCCAACGCTCATCCAGTCGCTTTTTGATTTTGGGTCTAGATTCAGTACCTACCAACAAAAAATAAATTAAAGAAGAAAATGTCAGTAGTTTGGATCCTTTTCAATAAACTATGTCTCAATAAAATAGGTTTATTTGGTTATTCATTTTATTGGTGAATATCTCTCAGATATCTTATTTCATTCTATGACTATATTCAGTTTAAACTATTGCAACCATCACTGTAACTTTTGAAAGACTCATGAGAACTTTAAATCTAATATTTATAGAAAAATCTTGTGTCACAGTGTTTCTTATCATCTCCTCCAAAACGGCTTGACAATTTTTTTTATATTTGAGAATAGGTCATATGCAGAGTTATTTTACAAATAGCCCTGTATATGGTTTCTATATTTGAGAATAGGTTGTAGGCTATTCTTTATACCCCTATGTTGCGCCGACAGAGTTGCAGGCAACAGCTAGTTCTTTTGTGAAATGGTTTGCGGTCAAAACATTTTAGATAACTATTGAATTAAATTAACAAATAACCAACCTGTAATTATCATATGGGTGTAAATATTTATCATATTTTTGTTAATTGTGATAATGCTAAGTAAAATAAATAAATATCACAGTTTAGAAGCCACTGTTTCCTTTTGATGGAGGCTTATCAGGAGAGTGCTTATCAGTTGTGATTATGTGTCAGGTGATAAGGCCTTTAAGAGATAGTGCAGACTAAACAAAAGACTTAGTGCATGCATTATACACTTTATATCAAGTATGTGAAGGCTAAGTGTAAACAGGATACATTGATATTTATTACTTTTAAATTAGTACCTACTTGGAAAAGATAAGACTAACACTATTCTAAGTTAACAGGAATTATTTTTATTATCTATTTATTAGAAGTACCTAATTTATTTAAGTTAAACTACAATTCTGGTTTTGTGGGTTCAACCCCTGGCTTGCACCTGTGCGTTTTTTCGGAATTTATGTGCGAAATTACATTTGTAATTTACCATGAGCTTTACAGTGAAGGAAAACATGTGAGGAAAAAAAATCAATGTTGTCTAATGTCTGTGTTGTTCCCAATTCGCACTGGGCCCATGATGATGATGATGACAACTCTGCAACAGCATCATTTATGCCAGTTGGAGCCTATTTCCTAAAAAACACACTGGTTTTAGTTATTGCTCTGTACTAAATAAATAAATTATGTAATAAATTCTGCCGTCGTAAGAAAAAGGGGAACAACTAGATTTTTTTGTGAAACAGAAAAGGCCTAAGTGCACACTTGTTCTTTGTAAACTTACGCTGTTTCTTTTTTGAGCAGTTTTGCAGTTGTGCCTTTTGTAATTACGACGGCAGAATATACTATCAGAAATGATTGTAACCCCTATTATTATTTGTATGTTTTGTGTGACATTGAAAGGCATACAAACATCTGTTTCAGTATTAATTGATAACAAACCAGACTGAAAACATTAAGTCAAACATGAAATTCAATTTGCATTTGTGATCCCAATATCCCATTTAAAACTTTAATTATCATCATAAAAATTGAAGTGCAGAGTGGAGGTCTGAGCTTACGTAGGTGGAAGCAGGATCGACGGAGCAGTGGTTGCTCTTAAAATAATACTCGCAGTGTATTCAACTTTGTATTCTTCACAAATACAAACAATGAAACTTTATGATTATATGGATCAAGCATAAGAAATAATTAGATTGATTCACAGTTCACAGCACACATGAGCGGTCGGTGTTAAAGAACAGGAAGAGCAAAATCAGAGACAAAATTTAGTGTTGTCATAAACCATATAGATCACAGACAATACAAACAAACGTTAAGAATGGTTTACACTATTTCTAACACCACCCCTCATTCTTATAAGAGCTTAATATGTACTTACAGCACTAAAAATTACAAACACAACACTTTACATGCTCTATGTTAAACTCTATGTCTCTATATATACACTGTGCATAAACATTTTACATGCTCTATCAAACTATGTACCTATATTATATACATACTAAATGCATAAACATTCTACATGCTCTATCAAATTCAATGTATAACTCTAGGCACAAACATTACAACACTTTGAAACTTATATGATAAAAGCTGTATAATTCTATCCAGACATATTTATACATTTCAAATTCAGATCTTCAACAAAATAACAATGTTTATTTTTGCACAATGGTTTAGTAAGTACATCGGCTGTCATTTTGTTAGTAGGCAAGTACTTGACATTAACACTACGTTTTGATATAAGATCTCTAACAAAGTGATATCGTAGGTCAATGTGTTTGGTCCGCTTGTGCGAATATTCTTTTGCTAGCAACAATTTATGAGCGCTTTGGTTATCATTGAAGATAACAATATCCAAGCGTTTATCAAAAAATTCTATCAAGAAATTTCTAATAAAACACAATTCTTTAGCGACATCACTTATGGCCAAATACTCAGCCTCAGTGCTAGACAATGCTACACAACGCTGTTTCCTAGCTTCCCAGCTTATTACATTGCCACCCAGTTTCACAACAAAACCTGTATATGATTTTCTATCATTTAAATCGTTTGCCCAGTCAGCATCTGCATAGGCAGTTACATTAAAATTACTACTCTTATAGAAACAAAGACCCAAATCTATGGTACCTGCTAAATATCTTAGTACACGTTTTGCAGCTACCCAGTGGCTCTTGTTAAAACTAGTTAAATATTGACTCAGCTGACTGCAGCTAAAAGCAATATCAGGCCTTGTGCAAACCGATAAATACATCAGACAGCCTATTAATTGTCTGTATTGATACACATCATCTTGCAAAGGTTCATTGTCTGATTTTACAAGTTTACTATTAGCAATCATTGGTGTGGACACATGCTTACAATCAGACATATTAAATCGCTTTAAGAGTTTTTTTACATATTCAGATTGGTCTAAGATTAAAACATTATTATTTCTAGTTACACGCATGCCTAGACAACTAGTAAGTGAACCAAGATGCTTAATACAAAAATGAGTATTTAACAAGATAAACAAATCTTTTGCATCACAAGTCGAAAAAATATAAAAATCATCAACATAGAGAGCTATAATAGTGAGATCTTTAGCTCTTTTCTTAATGTAAACACAGGGCTCACATTTGCTCTGTATGTAACCATTTTTCGATAGTAGAAAATTCACTTTCAGATTCCACATGCGACTGGCCTGTTTTAATCCATAAAGACTCTTTAAAAGCATACATACTTTACTTTTATCTTGAACAAAACCCTTTGGCTGTTCCATGTAAATTCGTTCATTTAAGTCACCATTTAAAAATGCTGTGGTAACATCAATGTGCTCAATGGTCATATCCAATTGATGTGCCAATGAAAAAAGTATACGCATAGTCGAATGACGCACGACCGGTGAAAAAGTATCTGAGTAGTCTACACCTTCTTTCTGACTAAAACCGCGAGCAACCAGGCGAGCTTTGTACCTATCAAAGTTTCCAGAAGTGTCGTGCTTCAATCTATACACCCACTTACTTTTTATAATATTAGTATCTGAAGGTCTATCCACTAACTCCCAAACTTTATTTTGAATGAGTGACTCATACTCTACCTTCATAGCATTTTCCCAATCAGACGAATTCAATGATGCAATTGGCAATCGATGAAAATTTTAAATGTGCTTGAATATTTTTATACCGGTAGGAATAACGTTCCTTATTAACAGGAAAAAATTACAGATTTTTTGGTTGCGTCATATAATTATAAAAAATAAAAACAATTTATTAAATCTGGGGCAGCTTAATACGGGCACGAACCTTAGTCCGTCGCATATTGAAAAAAAAATCCAGATGTGACATTGACAGCTTGTCATAAACAAACGTACATAACCTTAGCTTGCGATTTTGCGCCCGTGTCTTTCTCCAAGTTTTCGGTATTTTCCCTGGATATCTTTTAATTTTTCGACTGCTTACCCACATCGGACCTTTGATATTGCCTGCTACGACGAAAACTCTTGCTTTGTACCCTGGACCTGACCTTTATAGCTGCTACGACGACTTAAAACTGATTTACTGATTAACTCGAATTTGAAAACTGTGAAATATGAATAGAAACACTGATTTTGTTAGAGCGGACTCATCAAATCTGCCAAAAGTAGATATGATTATGCTCATGGAGTTTATGAAGAGTAGTGACAAGTATAATGTCGCTGAAATTAGAGGTGCTAAAGCTTTAATGTAAGTACTATACTCAACCTAATCGCGTGTTTATCTCAGTATTCACGAGTTTAATTTCTATGATGTGTAAAGTAATTTCTGAAACGAATTTTATTTTGCTTTTAAGGTCATCACGGCAGTCTTATGTGGAGAGTGCAGTTGGCTATGTTGAAGTGAAAAGAATTGGAAGCCTGTGTGATGTACGAGCAAAAATTGTTCCTGAACATAGAATAAACAGCAAGTACTACACTGTGACGGTCCATCTCAATGAGATAGAGGATGTCATCACAGACACATCATGTGATAGTTGTGCAGCTGCAGCTGGTAAGTTTCATTGATTAATAACTATCACCCTACTATCACCTCTACTCTACAATGTGTACCAAAAAAATTCCTTATACAGGGTTATTTGTAATTCACTAGCATCCTTTTAACCCTAAGCTCCTACCACTTAAACAAATGTTTTTTGTTTTACGGCTTTTGTCATAACTTAATATTTTTGGTGTAATAACGTTTTGAAAATTTGAGATTTCCTCTTATTTTTACGATACTCTGTGTATTTGTATGGGAAAAAAAGTGCTTCATATTAAAAAGTCGTAAAACAAAAAACATTTGTTTGAGTGATAGGAATTCAGGGTTAAGAGGATGTCAGTGAATTAAAAATAACCCTGTATATATAATGATATATGCAAGTTATCACATTATAAGGCTTCTTTAAATAAACTTACAACCTAAAATGAAATAAACACTAATTTATACCTAGTTAAATTTAACTAGCTAAACCGCTTGTTTGGTATAACTGGCTCTTAGTTAAGTAGTTAGAATACAAAAAAAAATTGTTGCATTACTTTGTTCTCGCTGCTTGCAACTAGGTACCTGTTATTTTTACCTGACTATGAAAATACTATTTTTATCTTGTGAATTTTCAGGTGGGTGTAAACATACACTTGTCTTTCTGTTTTGGCTGCAAACACGTAGTGCGGAACCATCACCTACAAGTGTGGAGTGTTATTGGATGAAGCCAAATTTGAAACGAGCTCGAGACGGAGTTATATTTATTAAAGATTTAATAAACAGCAAGGTGCCACGGAGGGGCCCAAAGGATGCGAGCATTCTAGAAAAATTCCGCAATGAAGCTCACAAACATGCTTGTGGAAAGAGTCTGATCATGACTTATGATCAGAACAAGCAAATAGAAAAATTAACAAATTACTGCATTTTTGATATGACAGTTAAGTTTGTAGAAGAAGAAACTGATCATAGTTTTAAAAATTACAAGATATTTATCAACAAAATTGTATGTGGTAAAGAAAATAAAATAAGCCAAGAAACAATTAGCCAGGTCAATTCAAAATTATGGCATAGCATGAGGCAAGGTCGAATTACTGGCTCCAAATTACATGAAATTGCTCATTGCAAAACTCCAGCGGGTAGTCTAGTAGAGGAGATATTGGGGGGGCACAAGGTGCAGGAAACAAAGGCAATGAAAAGGGGAAAAATTTTAGAGAAAAGTGTTCTGAAAAAAATTCAGGAAGAGACAAACAAAAAAATTAATGAATCGGGACTAATATTGATAAATGGACTTTTTGGTGCATCACCTGACGGCATTAGTGATGATTTTGTTATAGAGATTAAATGCCCTATTTCAGAAAAAACGAAAAAAAATTACATAAACAATGGGCTTATTTGTAATAAATATAACGCCCAAGTTCAGCTAGAAATGTTAGCCACAGGAAAACAAAAATGTTTATTTTGTGTGGCAGACCCAAAGTTTGAAACCAATGGTAGGATAGAGAAGGTGGTAGTGAACTTTGATGCAAATTATATAGAAAATGTGATGGGTGCTGCAGAAGAGTTCTGGAAAACTAATGTGTTTCCTATCATTTTGAATAGTGCCATCACGTAGGTTTTAAATATAAAATAAAACAATTTAATTCTATCAAATATCTTTTATTATAGGATCCTGAAGGTTAATCAAGCCACATGCAATTGTTACTAATTGGTCCAAGTATTTTAGATGCTTATTATTGATTACCGAATGAGGTTTCAACATTTGATACTCCCTAACTCTCCTTATAACTCTTTCTATGTGAACTCTCAAGCTCGCGATTACTTTGGTATGAATCACCTCTTTTTTTGTTAATGGTTTATTTGTGAAAACAGAAGGAGGTCTTAACAGTTTAATATTTTTTAAGCTCAATAAAGATTCTATTTCCTTGAACCCTCTGTCTGCCATAATGACAGCATTAGATAGAAGAATATCTATAAAGCCACTCTTCTCTGTAATCGCTTTATCTGATATTCTTCCACCAAAACCCTCAGATATAAAGGATATAAATCCGGCGGGAGTGCAACCAATTAGATATTTTACAGTGTTGCAAGATTTATACTGGGACCAAGTTTGTGCTTGTCTAATGGGATCACTAGGTTTTTGAATTTGAATTTCAAAGCAATCTATTATGCATTGTACATTAGAGTACCTTATTTTAAACACAAGTGGTAGATTTTTTTTTATTTCTATAGGTGTTGGTAAATATATAAAATTTTGAAAATATGTAGCTAGTATGACAACATTCTTTTGAAATAACAATCTGATAGTTGATTGAGCCATTTCAAATTCTTCACTCATTCTTGCAAATGTGTCATTAGTTTTTAACTTGAATAATGTCATTATAATGTGGAGAGTGATACATGAACATTGTTGTGCAATGAAATCTACTATCCACCAAAAGTTCTTAGGCACACCTATATACATTTTAGGCTTATTTTTAATCCTTTTCATGATGTGTTCCCTACCAGATTTATCATCATAATTTCTAACACTAGATGATGATGTAGATTCAAAATTGGATGTTCCAAAAAGATAAGAAGATTGACCAGGAGTCTCATCACTATCTGGTAAATGTGACATCAGTGATGGCATCATTTTTTGTTTTATCTTCCGGGCGCGAAAGTTAGTAGTTTTTTCTTCAGTTGTTGGTTTGACCATCACATATTTATTTGCAACTGCTACTATGCTATCACACTGCACAGCAACATCAGCCTGAAACAAATAAAATAGTATACATTTAGATAGATAGATAGTATACAAATAGTACATTTTAATTTTGTATCATTCTAAAATATTCACTTTTATTAATGTCTTATCATCTGCATGGAACTCGTTTACCTTACATAGAGCCCTGTTTCCAGTCTTTTACCCTGAAATGACCCTCTGGCCACGTGGACCGACTGCCTTTGTCCTACCAATCAGACCACAAGAACATTTTTTTCCTGTTGGTTCGATTAACTAATCGGACTATTGAAACTACCATTATCTTAGACCATGTGGTCCCACTGATCGGACAATGTGAAATTTTGATTTCCGGTTAGTTTGATTAACTAATCGGACTATAGAAACTATCATTTTCTTAGACCATGTGGTCCCACTGATCGGACCATGCATTCTAGGCATGAGTAACGCGACTTGCATACTGCATATTAGGTGACATTCTTAGGAAATAATATTTAAAGACAATTTCAAATGTAAGTATTTACTTTAAGGTGGAACAGCACTCTCTAGGCGCGAAATTGAAATTTTTTGCAGTTTATTATTATTTATATTTATATTATCAGGCAGGCAGTTGAGGGCAACTGATAGGTGCCTGTATCCAGCTGTTCCTTGGTCAAGTATTCTTCATACTGCTAATGTGTTGGTCTAATCGGTTTTTAAAATATATTTATTATTTGGTTAATCAAACAAATAGGAAAAAAAAGGACAAAGGCAGTCAGACCATGTGGCCAGAGGGTCATACAGATATACTGCTACAGTGCAATGAATCATATATGAATTCAGATCAGCCTTTAAGTTTAGTGAGAACTAAGACCTCCTTGAAATGAAATAATAAATTGAATACTTACACTGCGAGCAGTTTGAATGACAAAAGTGCCACTCGCATTGGAGGTTGATGATGATGACATACCAACATTTCTTTTATTTGAAGAAGTTGGGTTTGTTGCTTGAAATGGTATATTTTTTAGAGTTGCATTTAAGTTCAGCCGTGGTTTCGCACCACATATCCATTTGTTGTAATTTTCTAGGTCTTCTTCAACCTGAAAATATTAAAAACACATTTAGGCTACATACTAATTTATAGGTGCCTGCATTAAATATATCACGCTGTTGAGAATGAGTGTAATTTGTACCCCAAATTTATAGATAAAATATAACAGGCATGCAGACAATCTCCAGTTGTGTTTGTGAATGTATGATGATATCTCCAACTGCAATAGCAGGTGGCGGATTGGCAGATCACGCTTACACATTTACGAACATAACATTCGACATTTGCGTACAGCGGTAAATCATCGGTCGATGTATGGTCAGACAGACTGCAGCCGTAGGTGCAGTGCTCAAAACAGTAATAATGAACAGAGTAAGTGGCAACTTACGTTAATATGGTCTTCGCAACAATAAAGATGTCGTTTTGGGCAGTTTCTCTCAGCCATGTTGCACCAATTTTCCTTTAGTTCTTTCCTAATAGTAAAAAACTTCTTCTCAGGGTTTTTAATATCGTTATTGGTGCACGTTGGTAAAAAACACATTTTAGGTTCCCTCCATCGTTGATGTTCGTTATTATCCATTGTAAAACAATTGAATAAAACGGAAATTCAGTCCAGAGTACAGAGTTCGAGTTAATCAGTATATCAGTTCCAAGTCGTCGTAGCAGCTATAAAGGTCAGGTCCAGGGTACAAAGCAAGAGTTTTCGTCGTAGCAGGCAATATCAAAGGTCCGATGTGGGTAAGCAGTCGAAAAATTAAAAGATATCCAGGGAAAATACCGAAAACTTGGAGAAAGACACGGGCGCAAAATCGCAAGCTAAGGTTATGTACGTTTGTTTATGACAAGCTGTCAATGTCACATCTGGATTTTTTTTTTCAATATGCGACGGACTAAGGTTCGTGCCCGTATTAAGCTGCCCCAGATTTAATAAATTGTTTTTATTTTTTATAATTATATGACGCAACCAAAAAATCTGTAATTTTTTCCTGTTAATAAGGAACGTTATTCCTACCGGTATAAAAATATTCAAGCACATTTAAAATTTTCATCGATTGCCAATAGCCTCTTCATATGTCTGAGGCTCATCATATATAGAGCTGGCGTACATACCTATTTCATAATCGCCATACCTAAGCGGTGGTTTACCGCGTGTACTGCGCACGGGTCGGTCGCCCACAGTCACAGGCTCCCCTGTACTAGTGGCACCATGCCCTTGAGCTGCGGCGTCCCTGCGAGGCACCGGCTGCTCCTCCAGCTCCTCAGCAGAAGACTCGCAATCAGCAGAGGCCTGCACTGCCTCGCTGTGCTCATCACTCTCAGCGCCAGACTCAGCATCTGTAAATTCATACGAAAATTCATAAGTATGATTCATATCTTTATTAGAATTTAATGTACAATTTAAATTTGGACTTGAATTGTTTTCTGACTGACTAGAATTGAGAATATCATTACATTCATTACCATTTAGCTCATTATTGTAATTATCACCAATATTATTCAATTCATTATTATACTCACTAAATGAGATCAACAATTCATTATTATTATTATTAGACTCTAAATTCTTATTCATGTCAATACATTTAAAATCCTTATAAAATTTATCCTCAATAAAATTAACATTCCTAGCTAAAATTACTTTCCTAGGATTTGATGGATCCAAAAGTCGGTATCCTTTGGTCAATTCTGAGTAACCAACAAAAATACACAATCTTGCCTTAGCGTTCAACTTACTTGTACGAGTAGGCTCAGGGATCAATTGATACGCTATGCACCCAAAAACACGAAGGTGTCCAAGACCAACTGTGTGTCGGGACCAGACCTCCAAGGGTACCTGTCCTGCTAACGCCGCGGTGGGACTTCTATTCTTCAAATAGATAGCTGTTTGTACAGCTTCTCCCCAAAAACGGTTACAGAGACCTGCATGAATCATCATACATCTAGCTTTTTCAATTAAAATTCTGTTAAGACGTTCACTAATCCCATTCTGCTGAGCTGAATACGGTACTGTTAATTGGTGAGCAATGCCTTCCTTTTCCAAGAAAGACTTAAAATGTTTGTTAACATATTCACCACCATTGTCAGAACGCAGGCACTTAATATGCAACCCAGTCTGCTTTTCTACAAGATTCTTAAAGTTTATAAATGAGGCAAGTACATCAGACTTCCTCTTCAACAAATAACCAAAACTTTTTCTAGAAAAATCGTCAGTAAGAGTCAATAAATACCTTGCACCACCCCAGCTGATCTCCTTCATAGGGCCACACACATCACTGTGAATAAGCTCCAAAGGCTGGCTCGCACGCTTCTCAGACCTCTTCAGATAAGCCTTGGCCACCAGCTTTCCTTGAAGACAAGCAACACACGGACTGATGTCACCTGTGTTAATCTGAAAAGAAATGTTACGCGCAGCACTCTCCTTAAGAGTAGACATCCCTTTGATACCTAAATGCCCTAGCCTATAATGCCACAAATTGGCATTTGAACAATGAGAACCAGCGTACTTTGCAGTCTGTGATTCCTGCACTTGATGTAGGACAGCCATCGACTGCTCCTTTGCAACGGTAAAATCTAATCTATAGATACTCTTACTAAGACACGCAGACAAAAGGGGCTTGCCCTGTAAATGACATTTGTCATAAATGGAACACCCGTCATCTCTAAACACCACGACCATGCCCTTCTCACACATTTTACTAACTGAAAGCAAATTTTCACTTAATTGTGGTACATACATTACATTTTTCAAAGTTTTAATACAACCATCAATGCTAATTTGAACATCACCAACCCCAGAACTCTCTAATTTTGTCATTTTGTCAGCACAGGTAATTAAAACCTTATTACATTTTAAATTTTGCATTAAACTAATGTCATTACACATGTGCGATGATGAACCGCTGTCCACTATAAAGTTCTTCTTTTGTACATTCGCCAAAAACGATGAAGCGAAGACGGTCTGTTGTTCTTCTTTGTTTTCTTTCTTTTGACGTTTTAATTTATAGCAGCGAGACTTTATATGACCAGGTTTTCTACAAAAATGACAAATAACCTTCTTCTTAATGTTATTATAGGAGTTTCCAGCAGCAAGAGCAGTTGAGCTTCCTTCTGCGTTAGTGTTAGTTCTTCTAAATTCCTCTTGGATCAATCTAGCACGTACAAGTTCAGATGATAGTGCTCTAGTCATAGATGCTGTCTCTAAGGCTGATACTAACGTGTCAAAAACCTGTGGGAGACCAGAGAGCAATATTTCTGCAATCTCAGCATCCTCAATGATCTTTCCAATATCAGGAAGTTGTTGTACAATTGTGAAAACTGAATCAATGTAAGCAGTCATACTTTCAGACTTCGAATAGTCCACACGGTGAAGTTGACGCAGTAAAGTAACACGTCTAAACAAGCCCTTATCTTCAAAAACAGATTGTAGCTTATCCCAAGCTTCCTTAGCAGTATCAATGCCATATAGCAACTGGTAGAGAGAGGGCCTTAAGCTCAATGATATACGTGCAAGTGCTTTTGAAATTTTTATAGAATCCAATTCCGTTCCGATAACACATTCCCAAAGTCCTTCGAGTATAAGGGAATTTTTAATTGCAAATTTCCATGCGTTATAATTAGAAACGCCTTCCAATTTCTCAATGTTGAAAGCACCACCAATCACGTAAGTCGAAGATGTACCAGGCGTAGCGCCAGTAGCAGCACGAGAAGCAGCATCAGCAACGCCAGCATCACCAGTATTATTAGCGCGAGCTTCGTGGTTCGGCATAGTTTATAGGTTAGGTGAAAAATAAAGTGCCACGATGACAGCTTGCCAAGATGCGCAATCAGTGCTCAATCTTCTCAACGGATTTAGGCGAAAGCTTGTATTATAGCAAACCACATACCTCGTTATATCTGGGTAACATAACCTGAAGTGCAGAGTGGAGGTCTGAGCTTACGTAGGTGGAAGCAGGATCGACGGAGCAGTGGTTGCTCTTAAAATAATACTCGCAGTGTATTCAACTTTGTATTCTTCACAAATACAAACAATGAAACTTTATGATTATATGGATCAAGCATAAGAAATAATTAGATTGATTCACAGTTCACAGCACACATGAGCGGTCGGTGTTAAAGAACAGGAAGAGCAAAATCAGAGACAAAATTTAGTGTTGTCATAAACCATATAGATCACAGACAATACAAACAAACGTTAAGAATGGTTTACACTATTTCTAACAAAAATTACGTCTTATTAATAATTCGTTAATTAAAAACCTGTGTGTTAATAAAATTATACCTAAATAAAACTTAGTTAATTAAGTTCAATCAGCTCTAAAGCCCCTTAAAAGGCCCCTCTTTTGGTCCTTATTACATTGTCTATCTATTAAGATATTAGTTATACATATATAGAAACGGAACAAAAACAAATGAATTAAACTCAGATTCTACTGATCACGGTTTTTGTGTCTTATGATTCACGTTTCGATCAATACATCTCCTATGTCCACGTATAAAACACCTAAGTATGCAGGCGGTTTCATTCACATAAATACGCGAACGCATAGTAATATGAATTATGGGACATCACGGCGGAACTACAATTTTGCTGTTTGTATTCGCGAAAACGCGAATACCCAAAGACTACCTATTAACAATGTGTGGTACAGCGCTTATATACACTACACGGAAGATTATCTCCAAATACGCATTCCTAATAAATCAAAAACAATAAAACGATGATGTAACCCGCTTCGTAACTCCCAACGGCTTAAATTAAGTACTCCAAAATTTTTGGATGGTCCATAAAAAGTCAGTGGCTAGCTTGATATACATTATCTGACCTGTCACTCTGTGTTTCGTTTCTAACCCACCTCTGGCTGTATGGTTTTAAACCTTCGCCTTTTCCCTAGCAGTAAGAATTTACCAAATTAACATCTATCCCACCCCCACCCTTGCATCGTAACTCCGATTCTGGCTGAATTGGAAGACCCCTAATCATGCTAAGTAAACCTACCTTTCGCTGATTGCCCATCATGCTACTAACTCGTCCTACCCTCTCCGCCAAACCCTCCAAGCATCTGCATTCAACTACTGATGTCCGTTCAAGGTTCAAGAAGTAAAAGAAAACTTTTGTATTGAATTAGTAAGGCACAAGCTGCTTACGGCAAGTCACGCTATCCCTAGTCCTTTATTCGTTATTCGTTTACAACCGGGTTATCTGGAATCAACCAATTAACGAGCGTAAAAACACGATACATTAAACTGTACTCGTTAAAAAAAATACACTGTGGACTGTTTTATTGAAGTTTTTGTTAAAGCTTATTAAACCCTTTCTCGCAAAAAATATATCGAAAGATAAATAATGATTAATGACATTTAAAAGATTATTTAACGGGTAGGTACTTCTTCAAAATAAAATCCCTATCAATTCCATTTTGTAGCAATATCATATTTTTCGCACGGCAAGAATTCGATTAAGATTCAAAAGCTTTATTTTATTGCGTTTCATGTTGTTAATGAGATCTTAAAGTTAGGTAGGTACAGTTCAAAAAACATGTCTGAGATCTGTTGAGCATAGCAATTTGTTAAAACTAAAATCTAATACCTTTAAACGAGCAATTCTTGTATATAATTATATATATAATCAGAATCTCAGAAACTGCTCCAACGACTTCGATGAAATTTGGTATGTGGAGGTTTTCGGGGATGAAAAATTGGTCTAGCTTGGTCATATCTCTGGGAAAACGCTTGGTACCGAGTTTCAGCCCGAGCGGAGCTCGGTCGCCCAGGTACTTATAATTATATGTTAATAATTTTAAACTATCATTTAGGAATTCCGGTACAGAATAGTAGCAGTTTTCAATTAAGTAACTCTTAAGTGTAGCCTAGGAAGGATTCCCCGTGAATATTTCGGAGTCCGCGTCACCTAATCTTGAATAAAAAAACCTAATCCTAATCTTGCCCAGCCATTCCAAGAATCTATCCTATGCCTACGATTACGCTCAAATCGCGCAATTCTATATACGAGTAAAATATTCGGATAGAATCCGTTCGCGCCATATACCTACCACATCGTTTACGCTTACCGCGCAGCCCTGGTTGGGTATGTACCTATCTACTAGGTATGGTATTTAATTAATTATTAATAGCAGAAAGCTAAGTCTTGCGTAGGTGTGTATCTCACCGTGAAGAGGCTCACTCGCCGATCGGCAGAGGCCTTGGTCCAAGTTTAAAATAGGTCCTATTGACCTATCGATCACACGGGGAAGGGCTGACCTTTGAAGGTCTCAGTTTAATGACAACATTTTTAGAAACTGTTTATTTTGATGCATTAATAAGTACTGAGAGAATTACCTCATTTTCACTGTCGGATGTGAACATTCGCAGTGAGGGTACACGTTTTATTGTTAACTAGCTGTTACCCACACTTCATCTGCGTACCGCAAGAAATTTGCACATTCTCAGTATAAATAGCGTATGTTAATCTGGAATATTGTAGCTTGGTCAGAGATTTTCAAAATCAATTCAATAATTCCTTCTGCATAAAAACAAACACAAAGTTCACGTCCTTATTATATTATTATAGATAAAACACACATCAAAAATATTATTAGGAACATATAAAATCTCATATGCTTTTGAATCCTAGTAATTTTTGAGGATTGTAATAGTAGTTTTTCCTGTCATTTATTTATTTATTTATTTAATTCATTACATTTCACAGCATAACAGATCAAGTTAGCTATGAAGTATCTTTTTTTGTACTTATTTTTTCAACTTCATTTTTTTATTACTTTTACGGTCATCCCGTGAAATCATATATTTCGTACTAAATACAAACTGAAATATAGATGCACAGAAAAAACCCCAGAAAAAAGACCAATGCTGGGAATCGAACCCAGGTCCTCAGCATTCCGTGCCGCGTGCCATACCCCTACACCACCACTGGTCTAGAGATTAGACACGAATCTTTCCTATACATCATACATTTCAATCTGCTAAATCATCACCTTATGCAGTGACAAGCGCACATCTATGTTACACCCTCATCGAGAGATTTTAACACTCCTTCGGAACTAACCGCTCACCTGGACAAGAGATGGCGCTACTGTGCAACTTTAAACAAGTTAGCTATGAAGTATCTTTTTTTGTACTTATTTTTTCAACTTCATTTTTTTATTACTTTTACGGTCATCCCGTGAAATCATATATTTCGTACTAAATACAAACTGAAATATAGATGCACAGAAAAAACCCCAGAAAAAAGACCAATGCTGGGAATCGAACCCAGGTCCTCAGCATTCCGTGCCGCGTGCCATACCCCTACACCACCACTGGTCTAGAGATTAGATTGAAAAAATAAGTACAAAAAAAGATACTTCATAGCTAACTTGTTTAAAGTTGCACAGTAGCGCCATCTCTTGTCCAGGTGAGCGGTTAGTTCCGAAGGAGTGTTAAAATCTCTCGATGAGGGTGTAACATAGATGTGCGCTTGTCACTGCATAAGGTGATGATTTAGCAGATTGAAATGTATGATGTATAGGAAAGATTCGTGTCTAATCTCTAGACCAGTGGTGGTGTAGGGGTATGGCACGCGGCACGGAATGCTGAGGACCTGGGTTCGATTCCCAGCATTGGTCTTTTTTCTGGGGTTTTTTCTGTGCATCTATATTTCAGTTTGTATTTAGTACGAAATATATAACAGATCAACCAAAGCACTGTGAAATTCAGATACAATTTTTACAAAGAATATACAATACAGTTTAAAATTGAACAGAAGAAGGTCGTATATCCATCTTCTCGCAATATCTCATACATTCCTCACACAGTTGTAACCACCTGCTTGCAAACAAATCACAGCCTGGGGTCGATTCGAGGAGTGAGTTCATCTAGTCAATGATTAAATTCTGCAAAAATAGGCGTTGCGACTGGTCTAACCTACCTGTTATTACGTTACTTATTACGTAAGTAAACTACCCCATTTTGAACGCCTTCAGACTGTACGCCATCTGCTTGGTAAAATATAGCTCTAAAAACCATCTGCGACCAACAGATTAGGTTCGTCACAAAAAAGATACGACAAAACGACAGATGTATCCTAACAAGGAAACATAATCAGTAAAATACAGAGAACTTTTTAAAAAAAGATAACGCTCTTATCCAGTTCTTGGATATAAAATTGGCTAGGTAGTTAGAAAGAAAGAAAGACAGCAAAATGAAAGGTCGTTATCCAATTTAACTAATCGCCAGGTCTCGCGTGCACTGCGTTCTTCATTATAAGCGCTACTATAAAATTAGACTTGCTAGTCTTGATCTTGATAGTTCTTGATCTTCACATTCTAATACTTATTTATGATAATGACTCGGTTTATAATCATATACCTAGTAAAGTTGGCCGTCTAACTAAATTACATATTTTCATACAAATCAAAGTTCTTACAATTCACGAAGGCGAGTGGGCTTTACTTGTGGTAAACCGTATATCTGTATACGTTTAAAAGTATGCGTGAGAGCGAAATCGGGTATGGTTAGCACAAAAAATTAAAATAAATACTGGATAGCCAATGCGGCGCGCACATACACGTTCAATTAAGTACGAGTACGCTCGCCTTCGTGAATGCAAGAACTACTATCCTCTCGTTTACTCCTGTCACATAATAGACCGCATCATAACGACCTTGACCGTGAAATCCTCTGTTGCGACAGAGTTAAGGCCATATTTTCTAACGCCCTCGGAATCAGAATCTCGCCAACCAATTCTTTCTGTCAAACGGTAACGAGCGCTTGACGATTGCAAGAATATGATAGCAAGCGCGCGCGTCGGTCAATACAGTCCCTGGTTACTGCAGTATAACCCTGAACATTTTAGTTCACTCTGCTTTTGGTCAGTATTTTTACCCTGTGTGAAGAATTCTCTACTTGAAGCTTTTGATAACCAGTTCAAAGAAACACAACCTATCATGCTTTACTATTTTGAAGGTTTCAATATGCTTGCCACGGTGTTATTCCTAGAAATCTTTGACATCAATCATCAATCCAAATTTCTTCAAACGTCAACAATTCCAGATCAACTTGCATAATCATAACATGTTATATCATTAGACAAAACAACGATTCTCAGAAAACAATAGCCGGATTTAATGGAACCCATTAATTGAATTCGGTTCCATACGTTCACCCATCCAATAAATACGCTTTGTCTAACAATTCAATCAAGGGAAACTCGATCTCAGCACATTTCCGACGAGTAATCAGTTTGCGAGAGACCGTAGTAACCCAACAACTGCACTCTCATAATTGAGCTACTACCCTCGCTTATATTTATACGATATGCTTGATACATGTGACAATCATCCAATAAAATAATCACAAGTCGCATAGAACTCGCGTGAGACCTATTTATGTGACGTATACCGCATCCTTTGGGGGCAACGGAACCATCAATTTGTTTATTGGATGATATCAGAATTATTGAAACAATTATTTTGTTATCGGGTCCGCGCAATCAACTCTTCCGTTTAGATTTGTGCCTCTTGGTTACTTGTAGTTCCTCACTTTGTCATGTAACCGTAGGTATATGTAATGTTTCAGACAGTATTAGTATTAGCGGCGTCTTTCCATACAGAAATTTCCGAAATGGAACTATGCAGTTTGTACCCTACATTACAGTACAGTTGAGTCTTAGTGTGATAGTTTTTGCTGTTGTTCATCATCAGTTTAAATTTAATGTGCCAAAATTCTATTTTTTTTTTAAATGTTTTAACCATTAAAAACTGAACTGAAACCTTGCGACAAATGTAATGATTCCATGCAAAACAAATTCGAAGTCAATCCTGTGTGTGAAGTTTCTTAACAGCACTGGGTCTGCGTGGAACCCACCACTCTTGCCCTCTGCAGGCCTGTGACTAGCAGTAGGAAGCGTAAAGACCTGGGATGATGATAATGCAAAAAATAACAGAAGTCGTATATGTAGAATGAATAAATACAGACAGGCAGGCAGACGTGCCTGCCTTGCACTTGTGGTTGCGGAACAGCAAAGTAACTTGTTTTAAACTCATGATTTTTACTCATAATCATAACTAGTCATAACTATTACAACTCACGGAACATATCACGCAAATAAAATTTAATATTTACCTCGACAATTCGGCCACATTGCAGTGGCCGTGATCAACTCGTAGTCCGTAGTCCCGTGATTGGTAATTGGTCACCCCGGCGCCACACATATTACAAATGTTTGAACACAGTTATTTGATCACATGTGTAGCACCAGTATTTGCTTATTTGTTCAATAGAACATCCATACAATCAACCATGGATGAAATATGTGTTCAAATATGTGTTGAAACATTTGTCAATGTGTGGCGCCGGGGTTACAACTTGTTATATTTCATGGATAGGAATCTTCGCAACGTAACACAAACTTTACTCGAAATCAAAAACCGTGTCTATATTTTTAAACTACCAGCGCTTGCGGAAATACCTTTTTTGCCAAAAGATTCGCCGAAAGACTCTGTAGAAAGTAATTTTTCAAAACTAACATGTTACTCTACTGGAGCAAATGCGCATATCTTCACGCTTGATTCTAGCGATTCAACAAAAGCAATCGCGTGATATTTAGGTGCATTTAGTAAACATTTATAATAGAATAATAGACATTATCCTCACATTTATTTATATGTATATTATTGATGGAGTTCCACCAAGTGCAGCGTTTCCTTTCCGGCACTCGTATAGCGGCAGGATGTTTCAATTTCAACACAATAGCCAGAGTTTGGTTTGCCTGTACCGTAGTTCGTGGCTCATAAACATTATTAAAAACTTATACCATCTACATCTTCCACAGCGTTTTTTGGAAAATAAGAAAACTGAGTTAGCATTTGTTTAGTTTTCGACATATACTTACTTTACTTATCTATCATATTTCGTCAAGCTAGTATTTAATATTTTAAATGGTAGACTCGATCTAAAACTATTTTCCTCGATTCTTCTATCAAGAGTTGCATGATAAAAACATGTATAATCGTAATTAGGTACTTCTTTTTTAAATCGATACATTTCAATAAACACTTCATAAATACTCTAGTTATCAATATTTTGACAATGAGATACGATACAAGCTGTTAATAATGCATACAATACTTGGGTAACGAGTAACTATTATGTAGATCCAGATTGACGTGACAACATTCCAGTTTCCTATAAGCGCTTATTAGTCCAATTAAATACACGCGCGGTTAAATTTATGACCGAAGATTACTTAAATTACCTTTTTACGTCATTAACACAACTAGGTGAGCACACACAATTACAGCTCTTATAAAACACTAGTCACTTCATTAACATAAAAAGTTACCGGAACTGGCTGAAAATAATAATCTAATTGCGTCATTCAAAGAAATGTCTGTATTGCTGTAGTAGGTATCAACTAGTCACGTAAACATACATTTGCCGTTTATTTCCCTCGTACAAATACTTCCCACGGAATTGTAATAAACATCTTCAATAATAGAAAAAGGCCCGTTTAACTATTCAGCATAGAGTAGGATCCTCTGGGACACAATCGGACGCATTGCGCCTGGTTTCGCAACGAGATCGCCCCACCAGACCATATTACGTAGCTGTGGTATTGCTATAACAACAGAACTGTAATATAAACTTAGTTACAGCTAGTCGATGTATAAGTTAGTAAAGCCGCTAGATTTTCCCCTGTTGTCCCGATTACAAAACGTCGCCTTGCATGCCAGACTCGTGTGTATCTCTGTGCCAAATTAAAAGGAAAAGAAACTAAAAAAAAATATTGTGTTTCATGAGCAATACTTCAGAATTAAAACACGTTGAGAAATAAGTGTAAAATAAACAGATAATGTGGACGAAATCCCAAATCCTTTGCCGTCTAAACTTACGTAAACAAACTCACCTTTGCACGATTGCGATCTCAATTTTGTAATGAACATAAATAGAGTTAAGTTACTGAATAGGAGTTGTCAGCTATCGAAACATATCGACAAGTGAGTTAGAAGTTCACGTCGAGACGTCGTGAAGTTAACATTAACACCACCTGTCTTTGCAACTTCTTTGTACTTTAAATGCCAGTTATAAATAGAGTGCGCGCACATGTTATTTCAAAAAATGTCTGGGACTGGTTATTTGGCTAGCAGCTGCTTTACCGCATTGTATGAAACAGCAGCTAAGCAGGTGCAACATGCCTCATCAAATTGTTGCTCATATGAAAGGCTTGCGAAGTAACTCGCCATAAAAGTTGTTTCATAAAAGGTTCTCCGCTCTGGATCATAAGCCACCGTCATTCATTGTGAACACATTTTTTGGTGTCCATAATTGGTACAACTCATATATTATGTCCTGTTATGATGGTTTTAGTACGCTTCATAAGATCTCAACTGGAATCTTAACAAAGCCCTTTATCTAAAAGTCCGCGAGGACTTCTAAAATGTTGTATTATAAGACCGTGATTTCATTATAAGACGCTGTCATAGGCAGGCAAGCTTCTCGAGAAGCTTTTGTCGTTTTAATACAAAACCGCTAAATAATTAGTGTCTTATTAAAACACGAATTCTCTTACAATAATCTGACGTACCCGAGTTCATGATTGCGCATAAATTTATCATAAGCCGCAATGAAAAATCTCGGCTCAGGATGGACAGGGCCTGATTAAAATGAATGTTTTCATCTGATATAATGATGTTGCCGCTTCTATGCACTGTTCGTATATATCTCACTCCCTCCTTAGTTACACATTGAGTAAACTCAGTTTGTTTGGTTTCTTTGTCATACATAACATTTTGGAAACGTTACTTATGAAATTTTTCTTGGCTCGTAATTGAATGTTTGTTAAAACGACCGAGTGTAAACGCAACTAAATACATTATGAAATGTTACCTTGTATATCTGGAGGACTGCTTCAGCGGATTTCAATAAATAATGTCACGGTATCGACGGGATTTTCTGAAATTCTGACAAGGACATTACCAATACAGAGCGCGCTACTTACTGACTCAAAACATATCACAGTAGCAGACAATGTTTCTGCCTTACCAACTATAAGTGTACCTGACACAGACTTCGAAGTAACCGCAACTAACAAGTTACCCATTCAGTCGCGAATTGGCGCTTGGCACCTAAACTAAACTGCAGAGGAATATTAATGCGGCATTGTCAGAATTAAATGGCGTATGGTGAATGTAATGTGTAGGTGCCACAGACAGATACAAAGGGTTTAATTGTTTTCTATTGCCTACATATATGAGTCAGCTTACAGACGAGACGATCTTGTTTTGCAACCTGACCTAGGGCACCGGTTTGGTTAGACGATAAGTGCAGATGTTACTTTAATAAATATTGTAACCTTCGATCAACAATACAAAAACATACAATTGTATTGTTGATCGAAGATTGTAACCCATATTTATTTTATAGCCGTAGTAAATATATCAAATTCAGATTTTTACTATTCATCATCTCGTTACAATACATGAATACTCTGCCGTGGAAAATCTACGCAATTATCTGTTTACGAGTAACGTCGGCAGATGGTCGCAGCGCGGAGCAGAGTTAATGGTGCATGCAGGACGTTGCACCCCGCATCGAGTGCATGCTTTCTGCTCACTGTAACCTATTCTGCATCACATACTGTTCCGAGACTTTCCATACCTGGCACAAAATCGAAGGTCCTGTGCAAACGACGAATTAATTAGGCGCAGACGACGCGCAGTCAGGCGAGTTTACGGCACCGCAAATTCTCAAAAAGTAACAAATGTGACTAAATTTCGTGTAAAGCGCATCAAGGCGCGTTAACTGCGTGTCTTCTGCGCGTAAAAAATACGGCATCTGTTAAGGTAGCGTAGAAGACTACATAAGTTTAAAAGTGCCTGTAAGCTCACCAATCCAATTCAGCCTTGCTTCATAAATAAATTGGCTCATCAAGGGTAAAATTATTCATAAAATCATGTAAACCTACAGCTTACTGAACATTCGTTTGTTTTTATCTGTTATTTTGACATTGCCTTTTGCGAGACATGACGAAACACTTTTTTTTTTCTGGTAGTATGTCTATAGTATGTTATGCCTTTTTTTTCTGGTAGTATGTCTATAGTATGTTATGCCTTTTTTTTCTGTTAGTATGTCTATAGTATGTTATGCCTTTTTTTTCTGGTAGTATGTCTATAGTATGTTATGCCTTTTTTTTCTGGTAGTATGTCTATAGTATGTTATGCCTTTTTAGTATGTTATTAGTAAAAAGTTAGGGTCACGACACGAAGCAGGGTTAGGGTTAATTTGGTTTCTTAAGTTTTACTGCGTCGCTTACCTCATTTTCTGTCCCATAAATATTTCACTATCGCTTGTAAACGCCCTACTAAATATCTAATGGGACGAGAAGGATCTTACCCTTCCACAACTACGTACGTAACTGTTACTACCACATCACCAATAAATTGGTATCTACGTGCCTGTACCGTCCCTGCTTCTTTCGGCACTTTAGTAGTTTGTTTTACGATCGTACATTGCAAAGTTCTATCAACATTTTTTCAGTACCTCTAGCCAGTGCCCTGGGTACTCTATAAATAGCTAATACCCCCGGGGTCGCACGTGCTCGCTCCTGGGCACGTCTTAATCTAATCATGACTGGATCATGCGGACAACTTTACTGGGGTCGCTTGACATGATTCATACCATGTTATTACGTGGACAAGCTTATCTGGCTTACAAGTATCGATTAATAGTCAAACATGTTGACTTGAGTTTATCGAGAATTTATTTACCGCAATAATTCCCGTTTCATCGAATACGATAATCGACTATTTTTAATTTTAATATTGTAAATGAGGAAATGACGTGTGTTTAGCATGGTTGGTTCGCAGCATATGATTTTTGCTGACTTTAATAATAGGTATCGCAGTGTCATGGTATTCGTAAAACCTTGCCAAAATCAAATAGATATGTGGAAGAGGATCAGACAGCCTTGCCGCTACATCATCGGCTTAGTAATGTGAAGCTTCTTATAATCAGCTTTTTAAAGCTCCCTTGCCAACATCCCCTTTGTAGCTGCGTTTGACGAGATAGGTACATAATTTTTTCAATCAGATTGTCATTTTATATTCGTAATAAAAACCGGACGCTACCCTCTTATTTATGAGGCCTTGGCTCTCTCAGAGCTTTCTACTCGATGAGACAAATAAAGTAAACAAAGCCATCACAGTAACCAGCGTAATGTACCGGTCAAATCTCCAACAAGTAAATTAGCCTTAACCAGTGTTAATTTAATAGATCCTAATGAACGGCCCAGGCGCCGCCGATCATGCGTGCTCGTACAACTGTAATCTTAATTACACTTTATAATGTTACGTGCTTTTTATTACGATGGTAACACAGTTAATTTATACATTAGACGGGTTAATTGAAATGTTATGATTTGCCTATAAACGTAAATAGGCGTAAAGTGGTAAGTCAACCATAAAAAACACCTCATGTGTTATTGTTCCAAATTGCCTCCGTTTTTCACACGTAACTTTGTAACACTACCCATCACGTGTGAGGCGGTGAAAGTTTAATAACACTGGCGCATCTGGGAAGTGTTCTCGGATGTTTATAAGGTGTTAAACGTGGGTTAAGCGGGATCTTTCCGAAGCCAAGGTTCTGAATTACCCTGCCCTTGGCCCAATTCGCAGCGGAACAATCAGTGTCTAAGCGTGGCTTCGGCTCTCCTGTTCAAGGAAAGAAACCACGGTTCTCGGCTTTTTCGCTGAAAATATTTTTCCCAATTGTTTCATTTCCCAATTGTTTTTTTTTTGTTCTGAAACTGTAAGTAGTCCAGGATTGTTATAATATAAATAAATAAATAAATATTAAGGGACAATCTTACACAAATCGACCTAGTCCCAAACTAAGCAAAGCTTGTACTATGGGTACTAGACGACGATAAACATACTTATATAGATAAATAAATACTTAAATACATAGATAACATCCATAGCTCAGGAACAAATATTCGTGCTCATCACACAAATAAATGCCCTTACCGGGATTCGAACCCAGGACCTCTTGCTTCGTAGGCAGGGTCGCTACCAACTAGGCTAAGGCGGTCGTTAAATAATATAAAACTAACCTAACCTATTAGGGTTCTACAGGATAGTCCTGAAATATATCCGCAATAGTTTACAGTTACAGTTACAGTAGTTATAGTCGTGGTGCCCTGGTGGTTTGACCTGTGGGCTCTCAAGCAGAGGATTATGGGTTCTTTGAAATTTATCATGAGCTTTACGGTGAAGAAACCTACACACACCTACGACGAAATTCAATGGTGTAATGAACTAAAACAATTACTTTGCTCACCCGCGACCTTACAATAGTTACGTTTATGCAAGAAATGTGCGTTCATGCAGTTCCTCCACCTCCACACTGTACGAACACACACAAATCACATAAACCCAACCATCACCACCACCAAGCTACACTGACGCGTTTCGAACTCAACCAGAGCTCATCTTCAGAGTTACCACAACCGTATGCTATGCTACCAAACGTTAAACTAACAAACCAAAACAAATGTTTTAACTTGTCACTGTAACTTCTCAAGTACCCACTTTATTTTTCTTATTCTCAAACTACCCCACAAAAATTAACTTTTATTGACATATTTAAAACTACCTTGAATTTTTTTTGTTTATTTATTTATAAGGCATATTTAATTAATACTAACTGTTCAAATTCGACCCAAGCCGCAGTAAAGGAGAAGATACTAAATTTACCTGTTCATTAATAATAGACCCCATAGTGTTGTACCTAATTATTTCCATGCATTCCAGAGCATCCAGACGCAACCCCTTGCCGCAATAATGTAACACTTCATAAGAATCTGAATCTAACAATGAATGATTTGATTCCAACAAATGTTTTGCAAAATTCGATCTATCTGGATGCTCATTCCTATATGCCGAAACATGCTCTTTAAATCTAGTATTAAAACTTCGGCCTGTCTGTCCTACGTATATCCCATTGCAGTCATTTGGTTTGTTAGTTTAACGTTTGGTAGCATAGCATACGGTTGTGGTAACTCTGAAGATGAGCTCTGGTTGAGTTCGAAACGCGTCAGTGTAGCTTGGTGGTGGTGATGGTTGGGTTTATGTGATTTGTGTGTGTTCGTACAGTGTGGAGGTGGAGGAACTGCATGAACGCACATTTCTTGCATAAACGTAACTATTGTAAGGTCGCGGGTGAGCAAAGTAATTTTTTTAGTTCATTAATATGGACCTCCGCAAAGTAACGCCTGATTCAATAAATCAATGGTGTAAGTGAAGTTCCCAATCCGCACTAGGGCCGCGTGGGAACTACGGCCCAAGCCCTCTCGTTCTAAGAGGCCTGTGCCCTGCAGAGTTTACAGTTTCAGAAAAAAAAAGCAGTGGGAAAAAATATCTTCGTGGAAAAGGCAGGATCTCGGACCCGGATGTCGCATTTTCCGCTCTTACTGTTGAATTCCAAGCGAGTAACTGGCGTTTAATTAGCTATCCACGTGACTCACTGTTACAGATTGTAAGAGTATGATTAAATTTATCTATAGCTGCGTCAGTACATACCACATACCAGCGAATACCTGAGAAGTGAGCTTGATGTCGTAAGTCTTAGAGTCTTCACACTCCAAAAATGTTGCAAACTTATCTTGTTTAAAGACTTCAAAAGTATCGGGCAACATAGCGACCGTGATGAAAGTTTTATATAGCTTTAAGGCATGACCTCATCGTAGAGTTATACTCTGCTTCCGCGGGCGTGTCACAAAAGACAACTCAAAAAAGACAACTTGACACGTGATGTGATTCATATTCCAATTGATGTATCACATAATTAAGGAAACAACTCAACTTTGCTCTGAATGTAATTTTCATTTACCTTATTAGGCTATTCCATTATGATGCGTGTGACACATGCGGTTAGATATACAGAAAAACAATAATAAAGTGGAGGACGCAATTTATAAACGTTTACAAGAAATCACTACCTAATGGTTAAAATAAACAACGATGTAAATAACCGTTCCGTTATCAAGCCACACATAATTTCTAGAAGATCTCAAATTAGCTCATTATTCATGTCTACATATTAGCACATACTCAGAGTTAAAGTTATCGTCGATCAGTTAGTCTAACCCACAGGTCTAACCAGTTCCGTATTTACAGTTTTCAAATCATTCTGATGATAATAATACGGGTATAATACGAGGCTGATTTATTTTAAATCTACAGTCAACATAAATATTATGTAGGACAATGTAGGTAATGAAAACCAGTTGAATGCATGATGTGTATAGTGAGTGTGTGTGTACTGTGAATTATCGTCTCACGAATTAGTCAAATTCGAAAAAATCAGCACCTAAATGAAAAAAGAACTTAAGAACTACGACTTCTTCTTTCTTCTTCTAAGCTCCGCGCTTGTCGGTGGAGTAACCACCACTCTGCGTGCAGCCGTTTCATTTTCTGATACGTTGCATACCTACATCTGATAAAACCAAACGTTATTCATACACGCATACTCGCATACATAATAGCACGAAAACACAACAGAAAATTATTTATCTTGGACCAGTGCTTCCCGCGCTTCGCCAAAAACAATATTCATTATGAATATTCTTCCCGAGATCGCCTCGCGTCCCTGGGGTGGCTCGGGTCACCAAGCTCTCAATGAATCAGTACGAAAGCATTATTTCATATTTTATTTCGCCCTATAAAGAAATGAGTCTTGAGGCCAACATCAGGGCGATACCTTGCTCCATACAAACCGCTTAGCGTGACTCACGGTTGGCTTAATTCGAACCGAATTCGTTTTCATAACACTGTCAGCGTACCGGAAACCAGCTATTAATTATGTAGCCTATTTCATACTTATACAACAACGTCAGTTTCGGACCTCCATTTGTTGGGGTTCCTAACCTAATTAATGTTTATGAAAGCAAAACCATGTCAAGGGTGGCTTGTTACTGCCAACTTGTACCACAAATTAGCAGAACTCCTAAGGAAGTACACTAGGGTGCAATCCTGTTGCTAGGATACCGCGGAGACCGTAGAAGCTTTTGTAATACAAAATGAGCTTGTAATAAACTGTTTCTGAACATGAAACCCCATGAACAAGCAATAACAGTAATGTCAATACCGGGGACGATATAAATTCTCAATAAAGGATACCGCCGTTTGACCCGTTGCGAAACAGGAACCGAGGGAATAGGCATAATTGCTTACATTCGATTCGTTAATACTAGACCCACGATTGCGAATCCTTATTCCGAACCTTTGAACAGCAACGCAGTCGACTTGTATCGCCCAGCTCCTACTCACGTATGGGTTTTCCTTATTGATGAGAGTGAATAGGCACGATCGAAGGGTTTCTGTACTATTGAATAGCCCAGATTCAGGGTATATGCGGCCTGACCGACTAAATTACAATTGCTTCCTGACATTGTTTATAAACGTTACACAATGGAGCCCCATTTCACTGGACTGTTTCTATAATAAAAAGCTAATTGTTTAATGTTGAGATTAGGCCTTTAATAATATTATTAGGTTAATAGGTCAATTAATTACAAAGTTATAGTGTAATGGGAATTAACGAGAAATGAACTGAATTGTTAATGTACTTTTGAAGGTTTTTTTATGTAAATGCGCAGTAATTCGGGAAACTTCCAGTCAAGTAATCTTTGCAAAGAGGCATCAATACTCGAGGCAGTAGTTCTTTATTAGCGTCTCGGGGCAAACTTTGGGGGCGGATCTCATTATATCTCGCTTAATATCCTTCTAACTTCGATTACTGTTAGTTATCTGTCTAGAACTGTTTTGTGAAGTCAGTATTCACGTGTGTTTGTTTGTAGGCTACTGGTATATACTAATAATGTAAAAAGCCCAGTGATTTGACCTATGGCCTCTCAAGTAGAGGATCGTGACTTCGAGCCGCTTTTTTCGAAATTTACGTGCGAAATAACATTTGAAATTTACCATGACTTTTACGATGAGGGAAAACATCTGGAAGAAACCAGCACAGTGCACACACCTGCGATGCTATTCAAGTGTGTGTGTGAAGATCCCAACCAGCACTGGGCCCGCTTGGGATCTACGACCCAAGTCCTCTCATTTTGAGAGGAGTCGTGTGCCGTTCAGTGCGATGTATATGGGTTGAGATGATGAATATTTAGTTTGACCTACGTAGTAAGAGTGGAGTTTAAAAATTTTGACACCTCAAATCTCCACCAAAGTCATGAAACATAACAATTAGTATGAGTAGTTTTTGTGTCACAACGGAACTTTTACCAATCATTCGATTTGTATGTGTAACTACCATTTACCAACGTTTTGGTCCCATAATTAGAATTCACTTTTAGAACCCAACAACACTTATAGAATACTTTTACAAATGCTTAAACTTCTGTTAAGCCACCATTCGTGTCTCCAACTGTCACTTTTACATAATGCCTTTGCAATAGAGGTACAGACTGAATATACCACCTTTACTATGTAGTTTTTATTACCTTTTTTATGAATAAGAAATGACTGCCTACAGATTCTTTGGAGCGTCTCCATACCTGACCTCACACCGCGGCACCATCGTATTATTACTAGGTTTGTAGACGACAATGTTAAACACAACAATGTTATAGTGGAAGTACGGTTCTAAATATCGAAAACTTCAAAGAGGTTTAAACTAAGCGTAGGGTGACAATGATTTAAATCACAAAAATATTTTCCAAATAATCATTATTTAAAAAAGTAGACATTTTGTTTCACGTAATTGCGACTTAAACGTGATCGCCACCAAATAATAATAATAATAATAATAATATAATGATCTAGAAAAACTGGTTCCTTCCTGATCACCGATTAACAATCATCGTGTATATACCGCTTTAGGTATCACTGCTATAAAACTTACGTTAGGTTAGATTAATTTTATAACGTGATTTAGAAAAGTTTAAATTGAAATCTTACCCGAGGAGTTGTTTGGAAGGTGTTTGAAGTTAATAAAACTCAATTAAACTGTTGCCTAACTGGCTTCTCATCCAGAATGAGAAACCGCAACCTTACCAAACAAGAAAACCAAATATAGTCTTACCTTGTTACATAAATTTACTGAACTAAAACAATTACTTTGCTCACCCGCGACCTTACAATAGTTACGTTTATGCAAGAAATGTGCGTTCATGCACAAATACACTGAAAAAATTTACACTGAAAATACCTTCATAATAATTAACTATATCAACCGGGATAAGTAAACCTCGAATACGCCTAACAGTGGCAAAAACTAGCTTTTATTCATTTATAACTTGGCTTTTAGCTTACCATAATCAGAACCGGGATGATACGGCTTAAAATTTCGATATTCGATAACATACAGACAGATAAGCAATTATGTCCTCCTTTAACCCTTAAACCATTTGACAACCCTGTCAAGACATTTGATTTCGGACCGTCAATGTTGCCAATTTGAATCAGCGTTGATTTCTGTATGATGGCAAATATCTTGCCATTACCCACTAAAGATTTAAGTCACATAAAAACTAACAGGACCTCTAGATACCCAAAAAAGCTAAGGTAGCCTAGTAGTTTGACTTAAGGCCTCTCAAGCAGAGGGTCGTGGATTCGAACCCAAGCACGCACCTATGAGTTTCTCGTAATTTATTTTTGTAAATTTAGCATGACCTTTTCGGTGACGGAAAATGTCGCGAAAACCTGTACAAATCTGCGAAAGCACCCCTAATTCTATGGTGTGTGTGAAGTTCCCAATCCGCATTGGGGCGCGTAAAAACTACAGCCGAAGCTCTAATTCCGGGAGGAGGCCTGTACCCAGGAGTAGAGTATATAGGCTGGACATGAGATACCAACGTAGCCAAAAACGCATACACTCATCTTGAATGCAGTCACCTGAATCACCCCTTTCGGTCCGCCCCAGCTGACCTTAACCACATTTTAACATCCTTGACACCTACTCATCCGTGGCAAATTAAGGTCAGCATTGCTTAAAGATCCTGGGTCAGACAATACTTAACTTCGCCCACACGCGTTCTGAAACTTTACACTGTTTGTACTTACGTGTTTAATAATGTGATGTCTACCTACGTATGTATTGATTAAGAAACTTTATAATAATTTAATATCAAGCTTGCGAAGTATCAGTTTTCTTTGAGTTATTTTACTTGTGCTGATGTGCCGATATTTAGACTCGATATTAAAACATTTTAATACTTAATCTTTATTCGTCATTTCTTTTTCCTTGCATAGGAGCCATTAGGCCTACTGGCCCTACTAACCTTACTAGGTTGTAAAGGATGACTGCATCAAATTTTAATGTTAATTATTTAATATTGATAAAGTAGACCTTTTTATTACACTCAAGTACTTTAGTTGTAGTTTTGATACTCGGACACTATCCCTGATGGCTGATTTTTTTTTTGTTATGAGAGGGAGGCAAACGAGCAAGCGGGTCATCTGATGGAAAATGATCACAACCGCCCATAAATATCCACAACTCAAAGAGAGTCGCTGATCTGTTGCCGGCCTTTAAAAAGGAGCTTTAGGATTTAGCTGATTGCTTAGGACAATTTTTCTACCCGACCGACCGACTAATATCAGTGGCCATAACTAATTCCCGTACAAAGTGGACCTATTGAGCGATAAACAATCATTCACAAGTCCTGTCAGTGAATATTTCCTTCTAATATCGTTGTTGTATCGTTGTTGGTGTTGTTCACAGGTGGTGCCCCGACTATTAGGCTCCTTGGTCGGCGGAGCAATGAGCCCCACACAACATCTAGAACAACAGCAAGCGCTAGTCAAACAGTTTGCGGAGATACTCGAGTTCGTGCTCAAGTTCGACGAATACAAGGTAAGATATCTCCATATATTATTTATTTTATTAGCAGTACGGCTGCTCACCGAATCTAAGATTATTTAAAAGCGAAAAGTTTTTCGGGTGCGCCGGTGGGATTCGAACCCACGTCTCCTGGGTATGCGCCCCAACGGGTGTTCTACCAATTGAACCACGTCGCATCCAACCGACTGTTGGGGCTGTTGTGTTGTGGGGGACTGTTGGGGCGCATACCCAGGTGACGTGGGTTCGAATCCCACCGGCGCACCCGAAAAACTTTTTCGCTTTTAAATAATCTAAGATATCTCCATATTATCTAGGCTTCGACCGCAATCTCATTCACTGTCTCTTTATATCACCATATCCATTTGACAGAAAAAGAGGATTGCGACTGCAACCGTGCGCGTGTTATGTTATTACACAATAAAGACACTACAACCGTGCGCATATTGCTGTCATCTTATACCGTTTGACAGAAAGAAATAAAGAATCCGATAGCAAGCGCCCGCGTGTTAGACAATATAGCCTCTGATCATTGTCTAATTAACGTGACACAATCGGCTTTATCGTTCTTTCCGTAAAATGGTAATAGAAAATTTTAGCTATAATTGATATAAGCATTATGCTTAGTGACATAATTGTGAGCATTTTTGTTGTGAGAGGTGAAGACTACGTCAAATAATAGCTAATATGTCACCCTATTATATAATACAGAATAACGTGTGATCATCGATGTGATAGAACCGGTAAACAATTGGGGATGTCTATTTTTTTGCAATGTATAGTAAATCGAAAACCATTTCGAGATAAATGCTTTTTAACACGTTTTCTGTAGTTATTTAATTTTAATATTATGTAATGAATAACAATAACAAATAAGCAATGACCTTCATTTAACTTTGGTGTAAATTGCGTGACCGGTCCAAGTCGTACTTTATTCTGTGTGGTTAGAATTCTTCACAAATTTACGCGTGGATTATAACTACGGATTTTGATTTAGACCCACTGCCTGACATCTAGCACTTTGACAGCGCCAGTAAAGTGAGACTAGTTGCAGTGTACCACCACGCAAAAAATAATTAAAGGGGTTGCCTTATCGTACGCATTTAGATAGATTTAGAAATTTGGCAGTGTGGGAGCCTTCAATTACAATCTGACGTCATCAACCAAAATAGTTACAATAATTAATTTTGAAAAAAGTATTGAACTAAGTGACAAAATATTGAAATTACTTTCTTATAATTGACTTTTCTATACAAAAAAAATATCAAAACCACTGGTAACTTTTTTTAGACGTTCCCAATTGCATAACTCGAATTAGAATCGGCATAGTGTCCCTGGTGCGCAGGGTGCGAGCCAGCTCCAACGGCATCCTAATTACATTCGCGCAGAGGATTCACTGTCAGTACATGAATCATTGCAGTATATAAAGTTCATGTGCTGACTGAGTTGTAGCGTCACAAACACCAGAAAAAATCTTTATGTATTACTAAGACTATGATCCTATGTTGGTCGAAATAAAGATTATTTCATTTGATTTGATTTGATAGTTCTACATGCAGAAAATCTGCTTCTCTTTAACTATGACTATTCTATTCCTGCCTTCATCTTATTTTTTACGATCTTCATCACGTCTCGCATTTTCTCAAGAAGCTGTTATAAATAAAGGTAACACTTTACCAGAAATTGTGTTGTCACCCTGTAGCATGTAAGTTGACAGTTTTTGCTCCATCGCTAAGTGTTTTCTTACGCCACGGCGACTTCATGTTTCTTGCCGAGACTAAAATGTTTTTGACTTGAATAGACTGCACTATCACCCCGCCCCTATTTAATTTGCTATTCACTGAAGCGTCCGGCAAAACCGCATGAACTCTTTAAAACGTCATTCAGCTTATTTTAAATTAGTTCAATATAGAGTGCCTGGGCAAAGAGGCTACTGCTGGCTGTGGGACACGCTCAAGTATGTAAAAAAGCGTCATAAAAAGAAATCCTGAATTAGAACCAGAGTGCGCAGAAAAGTCATAAGGAACACATGTACAAACTAGAGAGGGGTAGGTAAAGGAAAGAGAAAAGCAATATCAATTGGCATAAAAACTGGTTCTGGTCTTAAATCTCGTCATTTTCCTAAAAAAAACGCACGTAATAGTACATTACTGCAGCGGCCGCGAAATACGGGATTGCCGGTGGAGTAGTTATAGATGGCCGAGTGTTAACGAGGCCATCTAGAGATACGAGGCCGGCAATCCCTGTTCGTGGCCAAGGCTTGTATAGAGTTTTTCTCAAACATGCATCATCATCATCATCATCGTCATCGTCGTCGTCGTCGTCACCATCATCATCACCATCACCATCACCACCATCATCATCTTATTATCACCATCATCATCACCATCATCATCATCACCATCACCCATCATCACCATCATCTCATCATCACCATCATCATCATCATCACCCATCATCATCATCATCATCATCATCATCACATCATCATCAACATCATCATCTCATCATCACCATCATCATCATCATCATCATCATGATCATCATCACCATCACCCATCATCACCATCATCTCATCATCTCATCATCACCATCATCATCATCTCGTTATCACCATCATCATCACCATCATCACCCATCATCACCATCATCACCACCATCACCATCATCATCACCGCCATCATCGACACCATCAACATCACCATCATCATCACCAACATCATCATCATCTTACCTTACCTTAAATAAACGTAGTGGCAGAATGTCTTAATGAACCAAAACGCAAAATATTGCTTATAGTTTTTTTTTAATGGCTAAATGCTATGATGCCATAGACCTATAAACGTCATAGTATGAAACAATAGACGATCACTTTGCTGGCCAAGGCCAGCAATGTTGTATGAAATTCCATTATTGACCTCTCGTCTAGCCCGCACTTTCAACGTGACAATTCGTGGCGTATTATAAGGAACATAACGTCAATATTTCATAGCATGTTTGAGAAAAATAGTATTTATAGCTTCAGACGTCATCATACTGGCCTGATTCGATAACTCGCTTAATATTGAAATGACCAATTATGTCTAACATGCAATCCAACCACGCTTAAACGCGTCTGTCAATTCACTACATGACTATGCATTACTATTCACACTTGGTCCGACTCGTATAGACAGGAATACACATGCCTATGGCTCGTACATTTTCGTGCAAGTAGCTTGCAGCTTGTGTCATATTTGTATTAAGTTTGACGTATGTGTGCCAGCTACTGGCACAAAAATGTGCAAGCTACAGACATATATCGGCCCTATAGGATTACCAATAGGACAAGCATTTGCCGCATTTGACAGGCATGCTAATGTTCAGCCATGTGTTCTTCTGCCCAGCGTTCATTCCAGACCAGACTAGATTTTTTGGAGAAATAAACATGAACTTATAAAAAATTCCTTGTCAAGAATTTACAAATAGAACAAAGAATTTCTTTAAAAAACTTGTAACTTGTGTTCATAATGAAAATAACTATTTAATTAGGTCCCAAGATAGGCATGTTTTTTAAATACGTATCTCTCTTTTGTCAGACGTTAACTCTTGCTCCGTAACCTGCTTTGATCTTTATTATCAAATATACGAACCAGTAAATTCGAAATATTAACGACTGGCATTAACAAGAATTGCAGTCAATAACGGTGACGATGTTTTTCTACTACGCTTAAGATTTTCGCGGGCCGAAAGTATATTGAGACCAGCCTGAGGATTAAAACAAAGCTCCTGAGTCTTAGTCTGAGACGGGTTGGACTGACCTGGATTCCCATTGTCTTCGCACTTGGCTGAAGCTGAGAATGTTGGAACTACTTACTTGTGTACAGTCGACTACAAAAAGATCGATACCGCCAAAGTTACAAAGATATGTATACACACCTTTATTGACTTAACATTAAGGTCGTGTATACATATTTTTGTAACTTTGGCCGTATCGATTTTTTTGTAGTCGACTGTCCCTTGTTTTTAATTTGTGTGGAGATGACAGGTCGAGTTCTGACAGTAAAGTAAGATTTTTTTTAGTCTCGAAATCAAGTTTGACTGGCTAGTTCAAATAATCAAGTCACATAACTCACTCTTGTTTTGCAATAACATATAAATTTCTGGAATTATAAATTTACGTTCTCTCTAGCTAGCCAATTATATACGTAAGAAAGCAGTATAGAAAACAGGCACAAAAAAGATGAAACAAAAACATTATCCACGTGAAAGAGGCGACAGTTAAGAAAGAAAAGGTTTTAGGGGTTTCATTTATTACATTTATTTTTAAACAGTGCACAGTACATATATCTTGCAACAATATAGGTACCACTGATTACCTGAAAATTTAAGTATGTAGAAGAATGACAGGTTATTTTAATCTAGTAAATAATTCTGTTCGACAAATCACTATATTATGATATTTTATTGCCTTTATCCTTGTGCGCTAGTTGTATTTCTCATTTATTTTTGCTTGACTATAATTAGAATAAGCATAACAAACGGAACGTACGTACATAGTTATTGAACTTTATCATCTGACTTAAATGTTTTATTATACGTAATTACCGCCACAACCCTATTTCTTCGCGATTGCATAACATTAGCAATCGTCCAATTTTATTAGTCCATTTCATATTACCAGTGTGAGATAGGATCTTATTACCACCAGCTGGTGTCAGCGATTTCGTTCGCGTGTATCACTTTTACTCCAAATAGACGATTATCTTTTAAACTTCGCAGACTTACTTCTTTAATATTTAACTGAATACGTGTACCTATTGTCTTTTTCAAAATTTAACGCGAGTGAAGCCGCGAGCAGAAGCTATTAATTCATAAATTTCAACGGTATCTCGCCACAAAGTAAATAAATAGGCAGACAATTTGGAATTGACCGATAACAGAAACTCCGAAAGACTGTTATTATACCAAGTGCTTATTGACCGTAAATAGATCGCCATGTGCTGAGTGATTGATGTTATGTAAATATAACAAAGGACTGACAATATATTAAATCATTAGAGCATTTGTCAGTGATAGTAATATTAGTAATTCAATCAGTTGGCGGGGCTCTGTTGACCCCCACCTTGCAGGGTTGTTGCTCCATGATTCATACAGTTTAATATGGTTTGAAACTAAATTAACGATAAAAATCATAAATTTAGGTTAAATTGAGTAATTAATTGGTGAAAGCCTGGGATTTCTAATTAGAAACTAATGTTATTTATTTCTTATTGTTTGTAAGGAGTGTCGAGATCTTAAAATCCATAAGACCACTCACGTTTCGCCAGTAAAGTAAATCGAACACTCTCGCCATTGCACTCTTTGTATTTTTTTCCACTGAAAGCAGTCTTGTGTTAAAAACACTGGTTTATAAATATCTCTCCAATTCAATTAACTCTTGAGCGCCTATGGACAAAGAGCGTCGATGTCACTTTATTATAGAGATGCTTTTGGACTGAAAACAGTCCAAACAAATAGTTGACTCATAGGCTATTGTTTTTATAGAAATTGAAATAAATGAGTCTGCGTGTGGAAATAGAAACGGGTTACTCACTTATTTTCGGTCCAATCCGTGGTCCTTTGTCAAATTGTGCTGGAATGGATTTAAATAGCTAAATGAGAATACGCTCCAGTCCAGAATGAGACTCCAACGCTCTTGCATCTCGGCTATTCGGCGCAGTCGTCGGTGGTAAAAGATCTACCCTTAGTTGTCACAATTATTACTACCACAGAACAGGACCCTCCTTGTCTTCTTTTTTATTTACACGTAAGTATATTTTTAATGACGTAAGTACTAATACTAGTAACCACATTACTTCCTAGTGTCGTCAGTGCAAAAAATATATACTTACTCATTTACGTTGATAAAATAATTATTTTGTATGGGTCTATATCGGGTGGCATAAAATTGTTAGGCCTATTGGTATGGTTGTTTAACTACTTTTCTCCGAATAACGTATGGCATGAGCGTTGTTTTGCATATTTTTTATTTGCCGAATAAAAAATAAATGCTTTACGACTTTTAAATGTGGATGCGCAAAAATTAATAGGATAAACGGGTAGTATTTAACATTATGCCAATCATTCTAGACCAAAAAAAATTTGGGACAATCAACATTATGTATATAAATAAACCGATTTTGTATATAAATAAAAACATAACCCTGTCCTTGCAGTCGGGTAAAAAACCGCCGCTTTACCTAACCATTACTCATCAAACCTACAAGACAGTCTTAACTACTCTTAACTATCATCAGGTAATTCAGCACAATAGAAAGCTGACCTTCAGCTGACCTTGCATGACTGAGTCACGCTTTTCATCCATTATCCCTTGGATTTACGATATTCGTTAAGGTTATTTTTTGGTGATTTTCTTTTGGCGGAAGCACGACGTGCTTACGTTCACTTTGGCTCAACGACGCATATTTAACGTTTCCAGGGTCTAGAGTGTTAACTTCCAAGTTTTCATGACTGGTCCCTCTAAGCTGAATTACAAAATATTATAAGCTAACTATTGCCCGCGAATTCGTCTGCGTAGAACCGATTTAGCGTGAAAGAGTAACAAATATCCATCCGTAGAAACTTTCGCTTTTATACCTTACTAGCTGTTGCCCGCGTCTCCGTCTGCAAAGAATTCGTTTATCGCTATCCCGCGGGAACTATGCGATTTTCCCGGATAACAACTATCCTGTCTTTGCCAGGGTTTCAGTCAATCTCCATACCAAATTTCATGTAAATCGATTCAGCGGTTTGAGCGTGAAGAAGTAACAAACATACACACTCACACACTCACAAACTTTCGCCTTTATAATATTGGTGTGATTATTATTAGTAAGATTCTAGTAAAGGTTGAAAGGAGGAAGTTACATATTATTGGGGCTGAAGTAATATCTTACTAATTAATTATTATAAGTTTATAAGCGAAAGTTTGTATTGATGGATGTATGGATGTCTGTTACTCTTTCACGCTAAAACGGATGAATTTCTGACGGAGATTCTGGTGAAATTTAGTACACAGATAGTTTATAACCTGGATTTACTCATATGATATTTTTGTTATCCTGGAAAATTGCATAGTTCCTGCGGGATATCGATTCTTCGCAGACGGAGTCGCGGCCAACAGCCACTCAGAAATAAACTAATAGCAAAAACATTTACTCTTAAATAAAATAATAATAAATAAATAAATATTAGGGGACAATCTTACACAAATCGACCTAGTCCCAAACTAAGCAAAGCTTGTACTATGGGTACTAGACGACGATAAACATACTTATATAGATAAATAAATACTTAAATAGATAGAAAACATCCATAACTCAGGAACAAATATTCGTGCTCATCACACAAATAAATGCCCTTACCGGGATTCGAACCCAGGACCTCTTGCTTCGTAGGCAGGGTTACTACCAACTAGGCTAAAGCGGTCGTTAAATACGACTGTAGCAATCAAATAGGTATACGTACGAGCTAGGGAGCGGCGGCTTGCAGAACACGACGAATCACATCCACCACATCTCGACCCCATTCCTCCCTTTAGTGTATCAATGTGATTTGAATTTCAACTAATGAATTTGGTCGGTTTTGCACATATCTTCGCTTCCGCTCCGATTTTATGGAAACTCACCCTTAACAATTTTTACAAAGAAAAAGCTTCATTTAGGGAACTATACCCCTCAAACAAAAAAAATAATTTTCCAAATAGGTCCTTGTAATTATGATCAAATTCTGAGATAGGATTTTTTGAAGTACGCTAATTGTAAACAAAAAAAACAATATCTAATAAACGCCAGACAATAAATACCTACTTGCGTACAACTTGACGTTCCGCCTTGCCATCGTTTTGCGAATATACCCTAACTTCTTCTTCCTAGCCTTTGTAATACACAATACACATTCACTTTCAATAATTTCCTTGTTTGCATGAATAAAAGTCTTTACAAAATGCTCCATACATGATTATATCGATCAATCAAACCACCCACATATAACGCCCGCCCACTCCGCATGTAGGTCTTATCATACAACTTCACATTTACTACAAGTACCTATTACGCGTTATTTTTTCTACTAGAATGTTGGAAGAGGAACTTATGCTCTGAGCACCCCATAAACACAACGAGCATCGGAAAACGATAGCATTTTGCGATGTCAATGCGGTTGAACAGAAGTAAATTTTCTTAGCTACAGTGAATTTCTTCTTAGTGCAAACTTTTTATGTACTATGATTATACTATGCCTCTAGTACTTCTTCTAATACTTGTTTTACAAGCCACGAGCTTTGGACCAGCACTTGTGATATAAATTAGTTACCACAGCTTGATCAATTAGGGAACCATTTAAGCGAACCATTTTAAACTGAACCGTGAATCATAATCGCCAAAATAAGCTTATGATGATGAATTGATGAGACATTCTCTACTATTACGGATAAACTAAAACTTTGATTCCAAGTACTAACTAACCATTTAATTCCAGATGAAAACGCCAGCGATCCAAAATGACTTCAGCTACTACCGACGCAGCGTCTCTCGCGGCGGTCTCATCAACCCCGACCTTCCCCCAGACGAGGCCCACATCGGGGCCGAAGTCGCCAACAGAATGTCGTTGTTCTACGCCCAAGCGACCCCCATGCTCAAAGTACTGTCTGAAGCCACCAGCCAGTTCGTCAACGACAATCAGCAAGATTTGGAGAACACTACGGAGACTCTAAGCACGATGGCCAAAGTGTGCTTGAGGATGTTGGAAAATCCGTAAGTATCTTTTTATTTATTGTGAGAGCGGACAGAGCTGTTTGGTTGTGAGAATTCTGGATAATAACTAAAGACCGTTACCTGATTAATCTTAAGATTCTTGCGGCACCTAAATTGCATTCGATTAATTTCGACCTAAAAAAGGCCAGAGGCCGTATTGTTTACCGCACGAGCACTCGCTGTTGCATTCACCATTTCTTTCTACCCTCATTCTACACCATAGAAGTGGTGAAAATAATTGTGATTCCGAGTGCATTAGACTATAACTACCAGTACGCTTAGTATAAGTTTTCCTTCACTTCAATACTTCTCGATCGCGTTTACGTAAAAATTTCAATTCTATGGAAACATGGAAGCGCGCGCGCGGTGACGCTGTCCATGTTTCCCTAGTAATTGAATTTTTTACGTAAACGCGATCGAGAAGTATTTGGTGAAGTAAAAACTTATACTAAGCATACAGGTCAGAAGTACCCGTATGAAAAAAGTGACCCGTGTGAAGTTAAATAGGTAGGTTATCTAGGCATTCTGTAATCTCTGCCTGATGTGGTACAGGCGCGAGTATGTTATGTATGTAATTTCAAACTGTTTTAGGTCTCGATCAGGTTAGGACGCGGATGTTGAGGTCACTGGCCAGTTACACATTTACATCCAATTGACGCCCACTCAGGCTATTGATACGATTCCGTACCATGTTGATTTACCGGCCTCCAACCTCTGCGCAAACCAGCTCCTAATAAAACAATGGCGCATAAATCTCAGGTTTCTCCGCCAAACCTGATTTCCTAACTGCATACAAAGCCATCTAAGCCTATACAAGCAAGCTCGACTATAAGCGCTTATTGCGAGCGACAAGGGCGTATTTATTACATCGGCAGATCGTATTTCGCGCCGCTCGCTCGCGATATCAATACGCTGCCCAGCGAACCGTTATCTTTAACACAAATAAATTATGATAATTCAACTGTCACTTCGTTAGTCGGCGAATTCTGCCGAAAACAGTCCTGCAAGCCCATTTTAATCGACACAGTCCGACAGTAAGCAGAAGAAAACGGATGAAAGAGGAATTAAGTGTTCATACAAAGTGGTTGGCATATTTAAGCACTAGACTACAAAATTGGGATAGCAACGTAGAATGTGTTGCCCTAATTTAATTTCTTCTCTTTGTCGTTGCAATCTACTGACGACAACGTCCATCCAATGAGTGAAGCCCATCCATCCTGAACTAATGACCATTCATCATCGACAGATGTCAATTTGGAGATTGAAATTTCGCGTTTTAACTAGATGTTTTACATCTTCTCTTAATCTAAAGACTATGAGAAATTCAGAAACAACCAATTCTATTAATAACTAACGAACGAATAATAATTAACAACCTACGAGTCCAGTACAACAATGTGTTTAGGATGTTGTTGGGGCTGCCGCGGTGTTGTAGTGCGTCGGGCATGTTTGCGGAGGTGCAGGTGGATGGTTTTGCAGCCGTCCTGCGTAAGAGGTGCGCTTCGCTCCATGCCCGTAACCGCGTCAGCCCTAACAGAAACCTAAGCGCATTGACTGACCGGTGGGATTCTCCGCTTTTGGAGAAGTGGATGAAACCCCACACTTCTTAGTAGTATAGTTATTATTATTTTTATTTTTTATTATTTTACTAACTCTAGAAATAAGTCTGTCCACTAATACAATGAGTCTTGTTACTTGAAAATAAATTATTTGAATTTGAATTTGAATTAATGATTTTTCAATTCTCTATCCTAAAATACCTTTTCGATTTGAAACTGTCTTGGTAACCTCTCAATGACTGAAGCTTGCCTAAATATTTATCTGTACGAATTCAGTTCAGATATCTTATCTACCCGTAAAACTATTATCAAAGCGAGTGACGTAGTATCAGTATCTGTGATCAGGGATCGCCTAAATCTATGCAGATTTATCGGGTACAATATGGTTGCAATTCTTTATTTTTGAAGGTGACTCATACTTACCCGTACGATTGTACCGCAAACAAGTCTTTAGATTTCCTTCGAAACTTATAAATACTCCTGAAAAGATCCCCGAATCGACGTGTAAAGAGCTACCGAAAAGTGACTCAGTCGTTTTAAATTTGATTAAATCCACGATTTTTATTTTTACATGGACAGTGACATCAGTTCCAGGAAAGTACATTTTGAATGGCCGGGCGTCCTGTTTCCCATTATACATGACTTAATCATTTGTCTGTTATGGGACTTATGGGTAACATTCATTTATGGTACCATAATATGTTCCATGCTCTTATGTAGTTGTTCCAAATAAAAATCTGTCAAATACAACGTAAATTGTGTGGCATTGCCTTCGAAACTCGGATACATCTGATACTCGTCTAAAAAGGTAGCTAGTGTTAGTGTTAGAGTGCCTGCCTACTCATATTATTCAATTGTAGAATTGTTGTTATCGGTAGGAGGTACCCGGCATACCATCCCATTTTGGCGTCATGTCCGTATAGGCGTCTCCCTGTCAGCTTATCATTATCAAATATCAAATTAACGGTCGTATTTTCGCAGTTTCTGTCACGTCCCTCGCACGACGCGTGATTGCCTGCTTCCTTGCAGGGTGAGCTGTATCAACGACTATTGAAAGTGACAATGCGACCGTACGCTGTGAATAACAATGCCTCATCGGACGTAGGTTTCGGTAGCCCGCTTGTGCTAGATTGTCTAATATTTTAAAGCGAAGCGCGGGTTTACTATTTTTTTGATAGAGTACTTAAGTAATTGTTGAAAACCAAAAACAAGCCAAATGCCTAGGTGAACATAATATCAACATGAATGAATGAAAAATTCGGCATTGTATTTTGGCTAAGAAAAACATAATGTTTCTTGCAAAACGATAATCCTGAATTTCTTCCTTACCTTGTTCACAAGAGTTATGTCTAGAAAAGTAACCATTGACGACAACATTGCTAGTTTGTGTTTATAAAGACAGGAGTTGACTCTGTTATTAAGAAAATCTTATTTGTGTCACGGTCTTACGACCTATTATTAAACTCTGCGCGTTTCGAATTAAATTTAGGGACAGGCCAATAAGTAGCAAGAGTGTCCATTGTCAGGTCTATTTCATATTATTGATCTCTTTACGAATTTCCGCTAGCTAAATAAATTTGTCTACCACCTTTGGTCTTTAAATGTTAGTTGCGTTACAAATTTCATGTAGAGCTTATCTATTTAGTTTTCCGCTTGCTTCACGTATGGGATGCGATGACCCGAATCCAGGAAAGTACATAGTTTTATTGTGCTGTAAACTTCTGCGTGGCGTAAACGGTAAACATAACCTGACCTAAAAGCAATTTATTACACTGGTATTGACGCAATTTTGGGGCAAGTTGCAACGTTTAGCTCGTTGTGATGTACCGAAAATCAGTCCACAGCTATTCGATCCACTGGGGCAGCAAGTGCTGGGCTATAAAGCCCTAGTATCGCTGCAATAAGCGATTAAGCAAGCTGAGATGTGTGATGCATAGGAAAAATTTGTGTCTAATCCCGTCCAGTGGTGGTGTAGGGATTTAGCACGCAGCACGGAATGCTGAGGACCTGGATTCGATTCCCAGCGCTGGTCTTTCTTTTCTGGGTTTTTCTGTGCATCCATGTTTCACGAGATTGAAGTGGTCAATCAAGCGCCGCAATGAATGAAACTTGCACGATTTTTCTTGCTGGTCTAAACTGGGCTTAAGAATTAAGACTATTAGAAGCGATGCTCCTTATTTGTCACGTAATGTTCAGTACCTGGGCGACCGAGCTCTGCTCGGGCAGAAACTCGGTACCAAGCGTTTTCCCAGAGATAAGACCAAGCTAGATCAATTTTTCATCCCCGAAAACCCCCACATACCAAATTTCATCGAAATCGTTGGAGCCGTTTCCGAGATCCTGATTATATATTTGCGGGGGAGGGGGTTCGAGGTTTCAAGGGGGGATGAAACTTTCATTGATTTTGCCGTAGGATGCACAGTTTTCAAGATATTTGACAAAAACACCGGAGGGGTTGGAGCACAGAAATAATTTATTATTATTTCTGTGGGTTGGGGGGTGAGAGGGGGGAGGGGGTGCGGGGGGGATGCGTGGGAGGGAGCGTGGGGGTATCAAAGGGGGGATGAAAATTTCATTGATTTTGCCGTAGGATGCACCGTTTTCAAGATATTTGACAAAAAAACCGGAGGGGGTGGGGGGGTGAGCCACGTTAAACTATCGTCCGTAAACCGACTTTACAGACAACCGGTTTTTCTTGTTCTTTGCTCCCAATAGGGAACGTGCACATAGACGGTGCTGCCAACTGGTGTCATTAGGGTGCCATCAATTTGAATGCTTTACCTTGATAAGTTTGTTTTACTGTCCGCATAGTGTCTCTTTTGTCGCATTAGTGCTGCCGCCTATAGTTACTGCACGTTCCCTATAATACTTTTTCTCACAAAAAAGTAACATTTTCTCACAAAAGAAGAAACTTCGTTTTCTCATGAAAAATAAACTTTAAAAAAAACTAAAATCCTTAAAAAAAACGTGGAATCTAACCGAGGTCGGCTGGATCCGCGACCACCCGATTTCTACTGTGCTATTATGATCTGCTCGGAGCCGGCGAAATTTAGCTTTGTATTCTAATGCAAACAAAAATAGCCGGAAAACACGAGTAAAAGCGGTTTTCTGAAAATGAAACATAGCTAGATCAGTTTTTCATCCCCGAAAACCCCCACATACCAAATTTCATCGAAATCGTTGGAGCCGTTTCCGAGATCCTGATTATATATATATATACAAGAATTGCTCGTTTAAAGGTATTAGATAGATAGATAAAAAACTCTGTTCCTTTATAACAGGGCGCCTAGACTTGTAAGTTAGGATTTTCCAATTCACGTAACGTTCGTGACTCGTTGCAATCTACATTTCTGTAATAGTAGCTTCGGCCCGTGACTTAATCGTCGTAGAATTAGTAATACGCTGAAGTTTCTTTCGGAATAAAATGTAGCCTATTCGATAGTTCAGGGTTTAGCTATCGGTATTTCAAGTTTCATTCAAATCCTTCCAGTCGTTTTGGAATGATGAAGAAACAAAACGACTCTGACAAACTTTCTCATTTATAATATACAGTCGGATATCATAATAAAACTTGGCAAACCTAAGTATCTGTGTAAGACCGCCATTCTTCTTAATCTGGAGTGTGTGACTGAATACGATCCTTTGTTTCTATTATAATTTCCCGCTGCAATGACGACAGGAAATATTATTTTTAACAAACAGCGAAGACAAACCGTTGCGGCATCTGTTCTGCCCCCCAATCCATCGACAGACGTGATAAAACGACTGAACAATTTATAAAAAACCATTTTCTCGATTTCAGGAAGTTGGTAGCGCAATTCAGCCGCGAAGAAACCTCACTGCTCGTCTTACGCGTGATGGTAGGTTTGATCATTCTATACGACTGGGTCCATCCGTCTGGCGCGTTCTGCCGCTCTTCTTCTGTGGACGTGAAGGGCTGCGTCAAGTTCCTACAGCAGCAGACGCCGGCGAAAGCAGAACCCCTGCTCAATGCCCTCCGATACACCACCAAGCACCTCAACAACCCGACGACTCCGAAAAACATCAGGACTCTGCTAGCGGCGTGAGGTCAGCATTCCAGCCTTGCATGTTGCTGTGGGGAATGAATCGACAATAAAACTAGGGGATTTCTCAACGGCGCGCATTTAGGTTGCTGTAGTCTAGTTGATTTAGGGCCGCCAGTCGGGCGAGCCGACCAAAATACTTAGAACACTGCAACGCCTCTTAATTTAGGAATGATGCTTAACTAAAAAAAAACTATTGAAGCTACAATACAACCGTAGTGGTTTTGGTGTGCTTCTCCGTGCACTTTAATAACACTTACAATTGCAGTTTTTCATCTAGTATGAGGATGCGAATCGAAACATCCATAACTACTATTACTATAGCTAACTATGTAAGATTAAGCAGGTAGATTTTGTGTAGGTACTAATACCAATTTTATAACAAACGATCCGATTTTCCGGTGATCGTATTTAACTGTATTAATTAAAACGATTCGCTATGCACCTTTATAATTAAGTCAAACCACAATTTACAAACTAAAGCCCGAAATACAACTCTTTTGAAACTTAAAATAAAGTCTCTGACCATTCTGCGGTAGACTACAAAATAGGTAAAGGTATAATAAGATAGCTACATCGTCGAAAACTCTCGGGGATATTTTTGAAAAATGTACATAAACTTGATAATATTAGACAGTCAGTTTCATAGGTTAGCACAATGCTTTAAAAGCAAATACGCCTATGGAATTAATAACTACTCGAGAAATCTTACCCCTTTTTCCCCACTACATGCAAGGTTACATACATTGTACCGTCACAAATAATTAAAGCAGTCAGAGGCAAACTTGTAAATCAGCTTTTAACAACCTTAACTTAGGAACTAATTGAATATGTAGATAATTAAGGATGAAGTATTATTTATATTTACGTTGTAGTCTACTTATCTAAACTAACCTTGTACGATGCCTTGGAATTACTTTTGTAAGAATTCGTTACCACATTTAAGTGTGCAATATTTATTACTATTATAAGCCCCTAAATGAGTCATCGTTTGTTGTTGATGCAAAGAGAGCTATCGGAGCCAACTTACATAAGAACTTCTGTTATTGCATCTTGAAATAATTTATAAATCAATTGCTTTTAAACAATAAAGTATATCATTAATTAATATTTGACTTTTCGGTTTTCATTAAGACTGAAGTGTTCATTCTCACGAGTTGACAATTTCCGTCGCATAATATTCAATGGCATTTTATAGATTTACCAACGTAATTTATTTTTAAGTGCTATAGGTATTTAATATTTATGTAAATGAACGTGAAACTAATATTATGGAATTATTATAAATATCTCCTAACCGTGAGTCCGCGTTTATTGAGCCCGGTATTCGAACAAATTAAATTAATTATTGTATTGGTCAGGAAATGCCTTTCTTAAATTAATATAGATGTTAAGTACATCGTGTTAACAATGTTAAATTTATGCATATACCACTGCCTTGACGTTATTTATCATAGTAAATTTAAATGGAATTTTTATAATGTGTTTCACCATTGATAATTATGTAATAAAAAATAAGATAAGTAACGTATGTCCTAGTTGTTTACAACTCATTATAATTATTAGGAATATTTACTGTATGTTTTCCTTTCATACTGTTGTCGTAAGTTAAACATTTATACATATTTTAAAATATAAAAGCCGCTGTTAAATGCTCAAAACCACATTTCGTGAGTTGTGAATTTCTGTCCTGATAAAACATTGTTTACCTTTCTTCGTAAGATCTCATTGAAAATTTAAACCTTAATTTACGGTAAAATTATCGAATTTAAGTATAGTGGTGACACTTGGCACGAATTCTTATTGTATATTTTTATGTGGGTAGAATCCTTCGGCTTGGCTCCTTGACCGCGCGATATCAATACCTACCTTATTAGCTGGGGCGTCGGTGCTCGGCGAAGGATTACTATCGTATTTATATTGAGCGTAGATTTAATAGTTATTGAAACCTTCTTCGCACAGTGAGCACAATCTTTATTACTCATTAATGACTCTAACATTGTTGGGATGTGTAAATCTTTATTAATACTTTTGTGACTGTTGCTTGCAAAGTCGAATGTAAGTGATACTTTAATTGCATTTACTGTACTGTTAGGAATTGATCGAGCTGAAATAGAAGGTGTTGTGGAAAGGTAGATTTTATTGTAATTCAGCTAGTGCACTATTCTCGCGTCGCTCCAGACTCCAGGCGACTGACTTGGCCTCGTCAAATCAGAGCTTTTCCTGAGCGCGACTTGTACCTATCAAAAATAGAGCTAATAAAATTTACTTTTGCGCGTGGTTATGTGGGATGCTGGAATGTAGAACCGATAGTTATAAAAATAAGGTACGAATTCCAAAATTAACACTGCCCAGAGTAATAATTTTATATCTATTTTTATAATCGAATAAGTTTTCGAAAAGAATATTCCATTTTATGTAATTCCAATAACGAATACTCCACGTCGAGTCTAAAATTTACTCTAGTGAAGTGAAAACTTTGAAATAAGATAGTGCATAGAGACATGATTTGATTGAAAGTTAGTATTGTCCAGAGAGATTTGTCTATGTTTAATGTTATATTCGTTTTATTTTTGTTCACCCGAACGAGAATAAGCCGCGACTGTAGCACGGCTTGCCGCATGTATCCGTAATATTGAGTGTTAACACTAGACAAATTTATAGCAAATTTTTAGTAGGAAAAAGTAATGCGATTTGTAGTATCTTGATTGTTGTTCATTGTTTGAATTCAAGTCACATTTGTTTATTGCGATTTGTATACTTAATACATAGTATGTACTCATTATTTGTAGTTTAATAAACACACCAAAGTTATGATTAATAAACATAAATAGACTCTCACAGAGCTTTGTTTTATTTGGTTCATAAGTCATAAGCAATGTATGTAATGGGACGTAATTTTCATTTAATCCCGCTAAAACTTTTTTGAAGAATCCGAAACCCATATCAAATTAGTGGCAAACTCCTGGAAAACTTAAACAATTAGGAACTATTATCAGGCCAATTTTACTGTTCACTCCGTTTTTAGGGTTCCGGAGCCTAAATGCCAAAAACGGAACCCTTGTAGTTTCGTCATGTCTGGCTATCCGTCCATCCGTCCGTCCGTTCGCGGCTTAGCTCAGAGACTATTAAGGCAAGACAGCTGTAATTTTGTATGGGCATGTGTAGCAATTAGCTGTAAAAATGAAAAAAAGACGATTTTTCGATATAGTGATTCGTTTGCGAAATATTCAAATCCCACAAAAACATTTCATGTTAAATGTTGCCAAGACGAGACCATGTAGCTCGCACTGTCAAAAAGTAATCAGATCTCTTGTTGAGCCAAGTTTCTAACCCTACGTGCCCAGCTCTAAATCTATAAGCCCTAATTTTACACTAATTAATTAATCTCGTAGGCGTGCAAACCGTGGACTAAACTGGCGAGTCGGCCGCACGAACCTTTTGCAATTCGGCATATGAGCTTTAACTTAAAAATCTATTCAATCTTAAAAACTCTTTCCGTGCGGCCAACTCGCCAGTTTAGTCCACGGTTTGCACGCCTACGAGATTAATTAGTGTAAAATTAGGGCTTATAGATTTAGAGCTGGGCACGTAGGGTTAGAAACTTGGCTCTACAAGAGATCTGATTACTTTTTGACAGTGCGAGCTACATGGTCTCGTCTTGGCAACATTTAACATGAAATGTTTTTGTGGGATTTCATTTCTTTTTGGTAGGGGATGATTTACTAAAAATCCTGAAATACATATCTTATTATTTATAACAAGGATAACAAGGACCCTCTATATCAATTTTCAGACCTCTAGCATCAAAATTTGCGGAAGTCTCATACAAGCTTTCACCTCCTAGTGTAAGGGGTTGAGGGGTAAAAGTTTCAAGTTTTAAGTTTTTTTCGTTGTTTGTATACTATTACTAGCTTACATACCAAATTTCAGCTTTCTAGGACTTCAGGAAGTACCTTAAGAATTTTGATGATCAGTGACCAGTGACGAAATCGGGGGTTTTTAGACATTGATAAAATAAATAAAATAAATAAATAAATAAATATCACGGGACAATTCACACCAATTGACATAGTCCCAAAGTAAGCTAAGCATAGCTTGTGTTATGGGTACAAGGCAACGGATAAACATACTTATATAGATAGATACATACTTAAATACATATTAAACACCCAAGACCCGAGAACAAATATTCGTATTATTCATACAAATATCTGCCCCGACGCGGGAATCGAACCCGGGACCTCAAGCTTTGTAGTCAGGTTCTCTACCTACTAGGCCATCTGGTCGTCTAAAATCTAAAGTATAATACAAAATACAAAATCGTTTATTGACAAAATCTACATATTTACATTTTTGAGGGTATCCATCAGTGGCCAAACTAGGCTGAGCCTGTATCTTGGCCATCTGCGAGTGCATTAAACAGAAAAAAAAAAAAGAAAAAATATTACATAAGTGTTATTATAAATCACGCTTTCAATTAAATTATACTACCTACACCTATTTACAATCCTATATAGTAGGGTAAAGAAGGTTGGGGGATGTGTGTGTGTGACTCTGTGTGAATGTGTTTGCGTGTGTGTGTGGGCGTGTGTGTACGTCTGTGTGTGCATGTGTATGTTATATGTCCTCATAAAATGGATTCACTTCAATGGATTCTTGTGCATTTAATTATTTCTTCAGTGTCACTGTATGACAACGTTAGTAACCAATGTTTCACCATCCTTTTAGCTCTGGGAACTGACAGAAGTATAATGTCACAGAAATTACAGATGTGGTTATATACGCAACAGTGTGAGTAGGCCGGTGAACGCATAGCTAAAGCGGATCTGCACCGGGTGAGCGGGACCCTACAGATGCGCCTTCGCAACATATCCCCGTAACCAGCAGAGTTGAGTACGACGCCATGACTACGAGTGACGGCTTTGATGATAAAAAGCTGCCTTACTTATAATAGCTACGACATTCAAACTTTGTATATTTCATGTTTGTACTAGTGTCATTATATCTTGAAATTTTTTAACTATTTATCATCATCCAAAGCAAAGTTATAAGAGTTCAAAAAAACGACGAAACGTTTCGAGAAAAGGTAGGTAGTGCCCTTGCGCTCCGCTGGGCTCGTCTTGGCGGGGGCACTCCCAGATTATTAAATGATTTTTTTTTTTGTTAAAATCGAGCGTTTATCGAGCATCCGATCCGACATTACTTTTCCGCATTCCAGACAGTTTTTTTGCGCTTCGAGATGACAACAATGAAAACTGAAGGAAGGGGTATAGCAAAAAGTCATAAATAAATAGATAAGTAGGCAGTTGTAGGCATCCGGTAGTACTTCGTTAGAAAATAAACTTTTGTCCCGCCTCAATTTATTGTGGTTTATGTAAAATGACCCTGTCAGGTACCTTTCACTTATAAGGGGATGAACCCAAAATTCTTTTTGTCTTCTATTCGCACGTAGAGTAATAAAGCAAGCAACTGCCGATGTTCCAGGAAGCACATCCATCGTTCCTAGCGTAATTAGTTACCTACGCGGGCGTGGAGTGTAGTTTTTAAAGAGAGCTAACCCACTGCGCCGCACCTCCGAGAAAAGACGGACGGACAAGTCGCTCACTGAATGCAAAAGGGCCACAAATCAGAAACAGCATTTTTTACAGGACAGTCAAAACAAAATTAAAAACCGGTTTTTTTTAATATTTTAGGTTTTTTTTATTATTATTATTATGTTAATATATCATTGTGTTCGTTATTTTTTGCTCTATCTTTTAAAAACATCTAAGTTGTAATAGCTGTCACCCACGCAGAACAAACAACACAAACGTCCCTTTTGCATTCAAAATTTTGACAATTGTTATTCAAATTATGAAAAAAAAAACTCATTTTAATAGGAAACACGCTTTATTTACTGTTTTCTTTATTTAAAGTAATCAAAAAGTGTAGGTTAAACTTAGAGGAACTGTGACCGACCATTCATCCATCGTCTAGTACCCATAGTACAAGCTTTGCTTAGTTTGGGACTAGGTCGATTTGTGTAAGATTGTCCCCTAATATTTATTTATTTATTTACATGCAAATATTTAGTTCTATTGAATATTACATGGGTAGTAGGTATTTGCTATACCTTAATCACATTTAAATATTGTTAAACTCACTCAAAATAGCTAACAAAAAGCTCAAAAGTATTCAGAAACTTTAACATTAATGAAATTCTTCAAAATAGGATATGAAATTTTTATGACTAAGTAGTACATGAAACTTTGTACTCGGACGCGTTTATCATTTTTCAGCAAATAATTATGCGTGGTTAAAGATTTGACAAGTGCTACCAACGCACAGCCACCAAGCCAGGCTTGATTTTTGCCAGATTCGTCAGTTGTGGTGGCAACCGCCATGTTTAAAATTACTCTTGCTCTACTATTCATTCTGTAAATAAAATCTAATATGGTTTGTAAGTAAACTCACGGACCATTACAAGCCGTACACAGGCGCGCACACACACACACACACACACACTTAATATAAGGGTTTCCTCAATATATTTTCCTTCACCGTAAAAGTGTGATACAAGGTTCAGATTTTTCGTCGCACGGTAAGATGAAAGAAAACCATGGAGTCGATATTAAAGTTAAAAATTAACTGATATTCATACTCATACTCATTCATGTAATTAATACCGAGAGTAAATTTAAAATTAAACAAACAATTTGAACTCAATTAAATGATATTTTAAATAAAAAAACGAACTGCCGCACAATAAAAAAATGAACATTTAGAAAACTTCTATTTCGTAAGTAATATCCATGGGGCGTAAGTAATATCTTGATAAGGTAGGTATGGCGTGTGTATTGTCCATTTCAAAATTACAATCGCAAAATGAGTATAATATCATGGCGAAGTTTTTCATATTTTCTAGAATAAAAGAGGTTTTATATTGGTTCGTAGTATATTCTAGACTTCCCGCATCGTACTACAAAAATTAATTTGAATTACATTAAGAAGTAAGATTAACTTTCGATTGACATTTTCGATCTGTCAGCCTGATAAAGGGATAAAAGTATTACGAGACTAAGAATAAGTGAGTATGACTATGAATATGAGTTAAATTTTAACTTTAATATCGACTCCATAGTTTTCTTTTATCTTACCGTATGATGAAAAATCCGAACCTTGTGATAATGCCAAACACGTCAATTTTGTTTATATTTGAACATTCGTAACAATAATTTTCCTACAAACCAAACACACTAAAACTGCATTTTAGATTGAAATAAATTTTGGATAACATATTATAGTTCTTTGCAAAACGGACACATTTCTAAATATGGCACTGGTTTATATAATTATGTCAATGCAAAATGGATGTGTTTATAAAAATAGCACTGTTGTATTACAAATTAAGACTATATTCACTTTATTTTGGAATGTAAAATGGACTCATTCCGAAATATGGCACTGGTTTATATATAATTTCAATGCAAAATGGACGTGTTTTTAAAAATGGCACTGTTGTATTACAAATTAAGACTATACTCACTTGATTTTGGAATGAAAAATGGACGCATTCCGAAATATGGCACTTTTGCACAGAACAGTGAACTCGTTATGCGGTATTATTTTGGAATGTGGCCGTTTTGTACGAAACTGACGTGCGTTTCTGGGTTGCAACTGACAAAATGGCGGTTTTGCACTGAAGTCACATGAATAAATACGGAGCAGAAGAAAAGCTTCCGAACAGTGCTCGAAATTCTTACCTATTATCATAGGGTTGTCGCTCGGTAAAAACAAAAATTAAAAATCAAAATATTTTATTCAAACAAGCACCTAAGTATCTACTATCTGTATATCTACAAACACTACAACAGGTAGGCATCTTTAAAAACAACCGAATACCCGAACTATGTAGCTAAACGCTAAACGGTCGCGTCGTCGCTAGCGGCACACCTGAACTTTGTCTACTCACTGAGCTAGTTCAAACCGGTTTGTCTCCGAGCGGGCGCCGGTGCACGCCCCCCGCGTCTTATCTGTGACAGGTCACGCACACATATGTTGTGCGTGTAGTAGTGTAATGCGTGCGCGACGTTGTTTGAACTTTTTATTCTGCTCCGTATTTATTCATGTGCTGAAGTTACCTCGCAAACCCGCCAAATGCAAAAAGGGCGGTCGAACCATTCGACGACAAATAACGCAAAAATTACGGGTGTCTTAAATTTAGGATAAAGTTATGGTCGATTAGACCACGATTTTGCAATAAAACAATTTTCGGATTTTTTTGATTTGTGGCCCTTTTGCATTCAATGAGCGAAGTGCACAAACCATCCATCCGTTTTTTTCATGGTGTAGCATGAAAAAAACGGACCGTAATAAATCGGATGCGGACAGTAAAATTCCTTGTAGTGCACAAGCGCCTTTAGAGGTTGACGACACTAAGAAGCTAAAGACACCTTATGCCACGCAATGCATGCCACAATAGGACGAAAAAAAACTGCAAAAATTAAAAACGCGATGTATTCTTAATTAATATATACACTAGTTGGTGGCGGGGCGCGGCTTGAGGATCAGCTTTCCAGTCTCATCACAAGACATGTTGAAATCGTTGAGAACCGCGCGCGTTCGCGCCGTCATTATGCTTGGCGCGATGACCCGCCGGTGCACGCCCGTCATGAAGAGAAGCACTGCACAAGGAAGTTTTTGTTGAAAATTCCATTTTTAATACAAACAACTGAAACAATATAATACAATACAAATATTCTTTATTGATCACCAAAAGCAGTACAGTGACATTACAAAAACTTTACCACCACACACACATACATACATATTTTGTATCAGGTTTAAAATTTCGCCTTGTGTAGATGGTGTTGGGTATGGCTACATCGTCCCAGAGCTAGTGAACCCTCCGACTAACGGTCTTCCTGTAAGGCTAGAAATTTGTAGAATGATGATTTATAGCACCCTAAGAGAGAGCAGCCCTTTTATTTTTTAATCGTAAAATAAATAAGATATAAAAACTTGTTTCTGTAAGCTTAAAAATTTAATATGATTTAGTTTATTCATTGTAAATTATGAAAAATAATTGACAGGCGATTACAGTAAGCAAAAGAAAGCTGCCAGGTGAATCGGAAGGTGTAGGTACAGTTTAGGAGGTAAAATAAACTTTCTTCTGTATAGTTGAAATTTGGATATCTTTTTTAGTAAGCGTTTTAGAAAAAATCTGTACAATGACAGGCGGTTTTGAATAGCATAAGACCGTAACAGGCGAGGGGAAAGATGCTAAGGGCGTGCGGGTAAGAGGTGTAACGTGAACGCATATAGTGCGAGTGACATTAACAGGGTTCGGATTTTTCATCGCACGGTAAGATGAAGAAAACTATGGAGTCGATATTAAAGCTAAAATTTAATTCATATTCATACTCATAATCACTCATTTTCTTAGTCCCTTAATACTTTTATCCTTTATAAGGCTGACAGATTGAAACCATCGAAAGTTAACCTTACTTATGGTAATTAAAATTAATTTTTGTAGTATGATGTGGGAAGTCTAGAATATACTACTAATCTAAGGTCCGTTGATATAGAATGATATTTTTCAAGTCACAAGTAGATTTTCAACCAATATAGAACCTGTTTTACTCCAGAAAATATGGAAAAGGTCGCCATTATTATACTCATTTTACAATACACACGCCATGCCTTGTCAAGATTTTGACGCACCTATTCCTGTATATGGATATTATAAATTAGGGGCTTTCTTAATGTTCTTTTTTTTTGTTACGTGACAGTTATTTTTTTTATTTAATATATAATTTAATTCAATTCAAATGATTTACTTCATTTACAATTTACTTTCGGTATTAATTAAATGAATGAGTATGAGTATGAATATGAATTAAATTTTAGCTTTAATATCGACTCCATAGTTTTCTTCATCTTACCGTGCGATGAAAAATCCGAACCCTGGACATTAAATAAGAATGATAGATACTATATATTTTATTAATTGTAGTGTAATCTACATTAGTTTTTACATTAATTTTCCTCATGGTGTTCAATTGTTGACTTTGTCACTGGACTCATATCATTTTTAAATATTTATTATATTAAGTACTTAAGTACTTATTACTTATTCTTATATTTTATAGTCATTTAAAGGAACCAACAGTTCTTACACCTGAAAATAACGGTTGTAAATTAATTATGATTTCAATTGGCTTGAGGGGGATAAGGAACCTTCTTCTTTAAACAACATACTCTTACAACAGCTAACTGATGCTGCCGAAGCACAGTCAACTGAAACTGAGGAATACATTTCAGGTAACGTGTAATTCTTTGATTCAATATATAATTGAGCGCGATATTCAATTGTTAATGACATTATTAATTTATTACAATATTTTTTTCTTTTCAGAGGAGGAAAACATCATCGAAGAGTCAGATGATGATGAAAATACAAAAACTGGTTGTCTGTAAAGTCGGTTTACGGACGATAGTTTAACGTGACAACGTCATAACAAAACATTCAAAAAACAAAAATGAAACCAGGCGGTCACCCATCCAAGTACTGACCGCGCCCGACGGTGCTTAACCTCGGTGATCGGAGGAGAACCGGTGTTTTGTCAATTATCTTGAATATTTCAAAACAGTGCATGCCCCTTTGAAACCCCGCCCGTACCCCCCCCCCCACATCGTACAACCTGGCGTTCGCCGCTCTCTTGCAACTGGCCTTCGCGGCTCTGTATGTACATGCACGTTACATTGCGTCATCCTTTTTCATGTATGCAGCCGGCGTTTATCGATTTATTAGACGTTGTCACGTCAAAAACTAGTAGTGAAGTGTCGGATAATGATGAGGAAAATTAATGTAAAAATAAAATATAATTGTACCTATCATTTTTAGGGTCCGTACCCAAAAGGTAAAAACGGGACCCTATTACTGAAACTTCGCTGTCCGTCCGTATTTCCGTCTGTCAGTCTGTCCGTCTGTCACCAGGCTGTATCTCACGAACCGTGATAGCTAGAGAGTTGAAATTTTCACAGTTGATGTGTTTCGGTTGCCGCTATAAAAACAAATAATAAAAACAGAATAAAATAAATATTTAAGGGGGCTCCCATAAAACAAATGTGATTTTTTTGCTCGTTTTTGCTCGATATTGATAACGGCAACAGGTAGACGCTTGAAATATTCACAGAATATTTAGTTATATATTATTCACTTTAAAAATAAATAATTTAATTAAAATAAAACAAATATTTAAGGTGGGTTATACAGCAAACGTCATTTTTTTTTGCGGTTTTTATAGATAATGGTACGGAACCCTTCGTGCGCGAGTCCGACTCGCACTTGGCCGGTTTTATTTTTATTTAATGTCACTCGCACTATATGCGTTTCACGTTACGCCTCTTACTCGCACGCCCTTAGCTTCTTTCCCCTCGCCTGTCAAGATCTTATGCTATTCAAAACCACCTGTCATTATACAGATTTTTTCTAAAACGCTTACTAAAAAACATATCCAAATTTCAACTATATAGAAGAAAGTTTATTTTACCTCCTAAACTGTGCACCTTTCGATTCACCTGGCAGGTATAGGTAACGCCATGAGAGTTGAGGTCACGCACACAACAACACATCATGTAATGACAGCGGGATTTTGACATTTATTCGTACCGATAGCAAGTTCAACAGACTCAAAAGTGAATTACAATATTGACTAAAAATTTCTTCAACCTTCAAATCGTTAACAATTATTTAGGAAATACATCTAGTTCAAACAAAACAGAAAATAAATTATTTTAATCTATTTTATTTAAATCAAAAAATAAGCATATTTTTCGCTAGTTAAGTATAAAATACCGATTTTTTGTTACGATTACGAATATTTCTTATCAGTTTCAAATAGTTTTATTTCAAAAATAGGTTTAATATATGAAAAAAGAAAATAAAATATATTAATATGCATAGTATTGCGTAGATAGATATTTCATCATAAGATCGTATAATTCACATTTTCATTCACTCATTCATTTCATTCATTCACTATTTTTTTTGCAAGCAGCACTTTCTGTAGCTGTGTGTGTAATCATTCGCCTCAACTCTTGTGGCGTTACCTTTACTTTTGCTAACTGTAATCGCCTGTCAATTTCTTTTCCATAATTTATAATGAAAAACTAAATCATATTAAATTTTTAAGCTTACAGAAACAAGTTTCTATAGCTTATTTATTTTACAATTTAAAAAATAAAAGGGCTGATGATGTGCAGGGCTGATGTCTGCCAGGTTATGGTTATTGCCCTTAGGGTGCTATAAATCTTCATTCTACAAATTTGTAGCCTTACAGGAAGACTATTACTCGGAGGGTTCACTAGCTCTCTAGCTAACACCACCCAACACCATGAAAGAAGCTCACCCACGACCTTATCATAGTTACGTTTATGTTTATGCAAGAAATGTGTGTTTATGCAGTGGAATTACTTCCGATTAAATGCCGATTTAAATTCTTAGCCCATCATAGCTCATCATCATCACACAAAACAAGTAATCTCGCCAGCAGGACTGAAAGGGTTAATAAACAAATTACCTAAAAATGTTGAAGTGAAAGCAAAGAATGGATGGTTCCAGAGAGACTGTGTGAGGGACACCACTGGTGTGAGTGGATCAGTCAGCCAGTGCCACGCAGCAATCGCTGTGCAGACCGACACCACCGCAAGAAGAACTGAAATAATAGAATAATGTGCTATAAAAGCTACTTTTACAATTCTATGGGTGAATCAACTTTTTCTTGCCACCTGTTGCTATGGTTACACAAATTTTGTCTCCTGAACAACCAAAGAATTTTTCTATGAAACAGTATTCAATGAAGATGTTACTGTTACTTGGACAACGGGGACAGAGTAAACAACACAAAAAAGTTGATTCAACCCAATGTTCCCAATGTAAATACTGGTAATGATGTCAAAAACCATTCTGTTTATGAAATGAGCACCTATGGGTAGACTTCTGATCATAGACACTTGGAATATTTGAGGAATTGCAATAGTGTTGCCAACATTTAAGTCTAAGATGGAATAGGTACATATTGTACCAGTATTTAAAAGTTTTCTGCCTAAATTTATTTGATCCATGTGTGTCATGATGACTGAACTATTATTTATTACTGTTATTATAAATGTGAAAGTAGTCTGTCTGCCTGTCTGTTATTTCTTCTTGCTTAACCCCTCATATGGTTAAAGCATGGATACATGCCCAATGTAAGGCATTCTTTTTGAATTATTTTTAATCTGTATTAATGGAAAACAGTTGAGCCTAGACTGCACAATTTTTTTAACTTCCCGCATACGAGGGCTTAAATCGCTGAACCAATTTAACCTTTCGTATGTCTATTGCCATATCCATACCTACACCTGTTGTATGCTGGAGAGGCTCCCACACTTGTATGAATAAATTTCTTAGGTATTAAAAGGCACAACAAAAACAAGCACAAAGGAACAAGCACTAGGCATATGACAGGTACAAATGTGCGAGCCTTATCGGCATACAAATGGTTAAATGAAATTACACATTGGATATTTTTTATCCCAGAAAATGTAATTGTATGTACCAGTGGCGAGGCGTGAATTTTTTTCCAGGTAAAGCCGGACGAAAAAAGCAAACAAAAATCATACCCCATTTCTTAGTAGTTATACTAGGTTATATTCTTGAAAACAAGTACTTACGTGCAGTAATTCGGTCCATAAGACTGCAGCATATTTATCCTTTCACTGATATCAGTATCAAAACAATATGTTACTTATACATTAATTAGACACTGAATTATAATCAGACTTACAACCTGACAGACGATAATATGTACGATTAAATTTCACCGATATTGCGTATCAACACTGATCTAATATTGTGTTTTTATTAAAATTATTTCACATAATTTTATTATAATATAAATAAACAAACTACAAAACACTGAGCGATTGACATGACATTACCTAATGTTGTCATTTCAATAAATACCACTAGTGATGAGTCCCTCACTCGTGAGGTACCTCGTTTGAGTTCCTCATCGCGACAAAATGAGGGAGTACTCGAATTGCAACTTTGAACCACCTCATTTAGCTCCTCATTTTCTATCACGAGGCGCGAGCACAGATAACTTACTATTTACTCACTGACTCACGAGCGAGCGAGTCGAAACGGATTAACGAGTTCGATGGAATGAATCGATCGAACATTAATTGTTACAATGAGGAAATTTCGGGGTTTTCTTACTCAGAATTATGAGCGCTATTGATTTTGATGATAAAAAGGAATGTCTCAAATTTTTTGTTAGTTTTGTGACGTTTTTTTCATACAGTTTGCCACAAAATTGACACAATTTTTTTTTATGGAAAATAAGTAATACTTTTACGAAAAGGTTGAAAATTCCCAAATCAACATTTAATTTTAATAAACCGTTATTTGACAAAATTTTATAAATAAAATAATGGTTTTCGTTTATTCGTTCGTTTGCTACGCTACGCGCTTTTCATGCAATCATTTTAAATTCTTTACACCTCACCTCAAATGAGGGGCACCTCGCGCGCGAGGCAAAACGAGTAGGGATGTAAGCCTCACGTCGTGTGGCAACGATGCGCGCGCCTCGCTACGCTAAGCGCTTTTCATTGCGATCGTTTTGAATCGTTTTACACCTCACCTCAAATGAGGGGTACCTCGCGAGTACCTCACGAGGCAAAATGAGGTCCTCCCTCATCCTCATTTAAAAAGCAAGAGTTACACAACGCTAAATACCACACCACAAACAAAACGACCGCGCTAGCGGATCACGTCCGGCACGTTCTATGGCTCCGAATCGTACATACAGTGACACATTCCGGCAGCGCGGCACAGCGTATACGATTTGGTGTTGTGCAGCGCGCTGAGCACAGCCCGTGGCGGTTTAATTTTGTCTGTTTATAAATCTTATTATAAAAATAGATAAAATATCGTACTTTCTATTATAACTTACGATTTTGGATTTTGAGCACATGAACCACGTAGTAAGAACCAGAAGACAGGGGCGATTTTTCCTTCTACCTCCTTTTGTTCACTGTCACCAATCTACCCACATTACACATATATAACATGCCTTCCCCACAAGAGTGTTCATGCATATTCACATCAGTGTCTATTTATCAATGATAGTCCTTATACTTAATTTCACATCTTAAGTCTAACATTCACTTAGTATCACTAACATTCACAGATAACGGTAATCGTTTACCATCAGGCGATCCGTCTGCTCGTTTGCCCCCTATATCATAAAAAAAAAAAAAAAAAAAAAAAAACCTAACAGTCACTTAACATACTAGGCAAATATGAGGCTATTCTTTTTCATCCTCGGTATCAGTTAGCTCTGTTAATTCAAGTTCATCATTGCTGTCTGCTAAATCCAACCTCTTTGAAACAGGTGATTGCTATATCCTGTGGTCCTGACACTCCAATTATCTTGGCCCAATGACGAGGGGGTGGTATTGTGACTCTTATATCTTCTTCGTTTTCCTCTCTCTGTCCAATTGGCTCTGTGATATTTTGCTCGCTACCCTCCCCACAACTAAGAATTTGATTAATGTGTCTTATGAGGAACTTATCCTCCCACTTCACAAGGTATCTGCAGGTCCCAATTCTTTTCTCTACATCTCCTTTCAACCAGCGAGGTCCTTTTCCGTAGTTTCTGATATACACGGTCTGTCCTACCTTAAATTCTCTCATTTTCTTATTAATATTCTTGTCTATTATTTTGTCTCGGTCCTCATATTGAAAAGAGAGTGGATTTAAATTATCAAATTTTGTCCGGAACCGTCTGTTGTTTAGAAGCTCAGCTGGTGTTTTTTCATTGACACTGTTTGGTGAGGTACGTAATGCGTATAACATATTTGCTAATCGTACCTCCCAAGATCCGCCTGTTAGCTTCTTTAACTTTGATTTCACGGTCTGAACGGTTCTTTCAGCCTGGTCATTGGTTGCTGGATGATATGGTGCCGCCAGAACTTGTCTGATGCTCATCGACTCCAAATACCTCTGAAATTCCTCTGATACAAAACTTCTTCCATTATCGCTTACTATGGTATCAGGAAGGCCTTGTTCGGCGAATATGTCGTAATTAAAGTACTACTGCTCATATCTGGCACAATTTTCACTTCCGGCCATTGAAAATGCATCAATTAATATAAGAAAAATTTTACCTTGAAATGGTCCAGCATAATCTATATGCAATCTAGACCACGCTTTACTAGGTTTTATCCATTGGTGAGAGACCTTGGATGGCATATTCCGATTTTCTGCACATATATAGCAATTTCTTACTAACTCTTCGATTTGCTTATCAATGGCAGGCCACCAAAAATAGCTTCTTGCCATCGCCTTGGTGATTACTATGCCATCGTGATTCTTATGCAGTTCTTCTAAAACTTTAGGTCTCATAATTTCTGGTAGAACCACTCGATTCCCCCATAATATACATTCTTTGTATACCGATAACTCTTCTCTCTTTTGCCAGTAAACTTTATAATCATTCTCAGATTTAGACGGCCAGCCACTACGTATCCAATATAATACTTTACTTAGATACTTGTCCTTCTTTGTTAACTTTGCTACTTCTATCGCCGAAAACTCCAACTCAATTGGAGTTTCTTCGATTAACAACACTCCTGAAAACTCTTCTTCTTTAGCTTCTTCATGTGTTGGCCACCGGCTAAGAGCGTCTGCATTTCCTATATGTTTACCTTCTACGTATTGTATTGCATAATCATAAGAATTTAACAAGAGTGCCCATCTTAACATTCTCGGTGATATAATATTCGGTATAGGTCTTTTTGGGTCAAATATCCCTAGCAACGGCTTGTGGTCTGTCTTAATGGTCACTTTCCTACCACTTATGGACTGATGAAATTTCTTCAAACCGAACACGATCGCTGCTGCTTCTTTGTCGATTTGTGCGTAATTACGTTCATGCGTGTTCATTGTTCTCGATGCAAACATTACGGGTCTGATGCTACCGTCGCCCATCTCATGTTCCAGCACGGCACCGAGGCCATATTGTGAGGCGTCACAAGACAAAATGAGTTTTTTCTTTACATCATAGTGTACTAAAGTGTCTTTACTCGAAATCATCTTTCTTAAAATCTCGAAAGCTTCCTGATGAACTTTTCCCCAGTTCCATTTGATTTCTTTATCCAGTAGCCTATATAACGGTTCTGCAATTGAGGCCTTGTGTGGTAGGAATCGATCGTAGAAGTTAAGAAGTCCTAAAAATGCTTGAAGCTCTTTCACGTTTCGAGGTACCGGTGTTTTCTCAATCGCACGAATTTTCTCTTCACACGGGTGAATACCAAATTTGTCGATGACAAAACCCAAAAATTTTACACTTTCAGCAGCAAAACTACATTTCTTTTTGTTTAAACGTAATCCCGCTTCTTGTAACCTCTGAAGTACTTTTTCGAGTCTCCTATTGTGTTCTTCTATTTCACTGCCTGTGACTACAATGTCATCTAATAAAACCGCTACACCTGGAATACCTGCCAACAGTGAAGACATTAATCTTTGAAATATTCCTGGGCAGGCCTTGACACCAAACGGCAGTCTTTTCATTTTATACAGACCCTTTGGCGTATTAATTGTCAGTAGAGTGGCAGTTTCTTCATCTACTGCTACTTGTGTATAAGCACGTTCCAAGTCGATCTTCGTAAATAACACTCCGCACTGTAATTCTGCAAACGCTTCTGTGAGAGTAGGCAGAGGGTAGGTATCTGTCTCGGTCACGGCATTCACCGTTGACCTGTAATCACCACACAACCGCACACTGCCATCTTGTTTCAGCACGGGGACTATTGGCGTTGCCCATTCGGAATGCGAGGTTGCCTCTAGTACCCCTTCTGATTCTAATCTATCAATCTCTTGATGTATTCGGTCTTTCAAAGCAAAAGGTATTGGTCTACTCTTTAAAAACTTGGTTTTTGAACCTTCTTTAGGTGAAATATTCACCACAGGACCTGTATATTTACCTAAACCTTCTTTAAATACTTCTGCGTACTTCTGTAATAATTCTTTTAGTTGTTTGTCTAAGTTAGCTTTATCTATGTGTACCCTATAAACGCCTTCTAGCTGGATACCTAACTCCGGGAACCAATTCCGACCAATTAAACTAGGGCCATCACCCTTAGCTATGAACACTGATAATTTTTTTTTCATGCCTTTGTACTGTACAATTACCGTGGCTTCTCCTAATATAGACAACTTATTATCTGTCCAAGTCTTTCAGGTAACATTGACAGCTTCCAACTCAGGTATATGACTGTCCCAAATGAATCCAGCAGTTCGCTCACTTATCAAAGTAAAGGCGCAACCGGAGTCCACCTCCATATCTATCAACAATCCATTCAAATTAATCTTAATCAAGTAAGCAGGGATAGACGCACCCTGCCTCATATTGTTAATAGTTGTTTCTTCATACAGCCCATTGACCTTTGGTGTGTACTCCCCTTTATTTTTTAAGGAACACACTGCTTCTATGTGACCTACTTTACCACAGTGATTGCATTTTGACCATCTGAATCTGCATACACCCCGGTGAGCCCTACCACATCGGAAACAATTTAGTCTTTCTGTCTGTTTATCAATTTTTTTATTAATAAATTTTTTAACATCCATTGGCACTTCCGGATCCAGCACTACCCTACTTGAAGAGGGGGTAGCAATAATATGCGCATCAATATCTGCAGCTTCATGAGACAGTGCTATTGTACATGCTTGATCAAATGTCAGTTCGCTATGTTGTAACAACTTTTTTTGCCCTTCCTTGTCCCTTATACCACATACCAAACAATCTCTTAAAGTTCGATCTAAGGGGCTGTTTCACCACTTTTCTTAAAGTTCGGATTAGCTTAATCATAACCTTATTTGACAGATGGAATTAAAATTTCTGTTTCACCAGTCTCGATTAGCGCTAAGTGACGGACAAACTGTTTCTTAATTTGCCCATCAGATCAGGAGGCATTTAGCATTTTTATCCGTCACATAAAGTTAGTTTATTTTTTGTGGCCATGGTTGGAGAGCCCTTCAGCCGGTTTCAGAAAAATAAATCAAAGTATTTTTTATTTTTTAAAGAAAGAGGTCATGCTAAATTGCATAAAATAATTTAAATATCAAGATTTGAATAAAAAAATGTAGTTACACTTTTAGTATGTAAAAATAAATCCAAAATTTCGTAATATTTTTTAATAACAAACTTTTTTTCAGTGGCTCAATCGTTTGTTCTACCTAACTTGTATGTCGCCATTAAAAAAAAGTTTATCTGTCAAATGGTTTGGCGCCACTTTTCGATTCGTTTTACGTGATTTTATTTTTCTTTGTTATTGTTAACAAAGTATCGTAAATAAATACCGTTTTTGGATCAATTATAATGTTACATATTTGGTTATGCAAAAAAAATAGATGTATTCAAAAATTATACAGTTAACCATTTCTTTTGATTTAATAATGAGTGACTCTTTGAACGAAAGTGTGCGAACAGAGGCCCTACCACGAAGTGCATAATTCGAACTTCGTTTCGTGCCGTCCCGCTCACGCTAATATGATTTGACACGAGAGTGAGAGGGATAATGCGATGCGAACTTCGATTTTCGGATTTCGTGGTAGCGCCTCAGGAACGCGTGGTCGTGAAATGCGACGTTGCCATTCCGACTTTTTGTTAAACCCACGATTAGTTAAGTGGTACTTAGTTTGCACAGGACCGGAGTGGTGAAACTGAAAAAACACTAGCTGACAGATTTGTCCAGTACTTAGTTTATTCATTGGTTACGTAACCAGTAGTTTGGCAATAAGGTGGTGAAACACCCCCTAAATCTTTAAAATTACAATCTATACTTAATTTCCTTAATTGAGCCAAGTAATCTCGAACTTTTTCCCCCTCCCCTTGGTGTCTGCTATGAAATTTATATGATTGTACGATTTCATTTACTTTTGGATGAAAATGATTATTTAACTTAGAAGTTATAAATGTAAAACTGACCTCACTTATTGAAAATGGGGCAATCAAAGAAATAATCAAATCATACAAGTCCGGACCACATACCGCTAGTAAATTAGCCTTTTGTTTAGCATCTTCTGTAATTTCACTTGCTTGTAGACGGGTATGTATTACAATACCGAAGTACGAAAGGCCGAATGTATTAAAACATCGAATGGGTCAAAAGACCGACACGATTTTTTTCTGAAACCGTTAACTTTTTAAGATTGTTATAAAACAAACCTAACCTAACCTAATGGGTTCTGTATGATGCCGTTTTAATAAATTCTGAAAAGTTTACGGTTTCAGAAAAAAATCATGTCGGTCTTTTGACCCATTCGATGTTTTAATACATTCGGTCGTTCGTACTTCGGTATTGTAATACATACCCCTTGTAGACAGAAAGAAAACCTTTCCAAGTAGTTCTTCCAACAGCCATGTGCTATATCAAACTCTCCAAACTTTATACCCATATTGCCTTAGTATGTTTCTGAATAACACTTATACAACTTAATCACACACTTTTACACTAGAACTGCGCGTTTAAGTCCCGTTTATCTCGTCGCCACTATTATAACTTACGATTTTGGATTTTGAGCACATGAACCACGTAGTAAGAACCAGAAGACAGGGGCGATTTTTCCTTCTACCTCCTTTTGTTCACTGTCACCAATCTACCCACATTACACATATATAACACTTTCTGTTTTACACTAAAACTCGATATTTTAAAATTAAATTTCGCTCCAGTAATTTTAAATAAGTCTATGAATGGCTGCATGAATGTCAATTCCGTCGGCTATTCCAAGTGGGATAAATTAATTTAAAAAAAAGCTTCTGTCAAAGTGAAATTAAGCCTTATGCACAATGTAGAAAGTCTTTTTTTAAATGTGATAAGCCGATACAGACCGGGTTATCTTCAGCCTATTCCATGCCTATTCTTACGGTAGACGCTTGTAGTGAATCTATGGTTTTATGAATGAATATTTACATGTGTGAGTGTACAATTCCTGCCGGAATACTGAAATTATGAATGACTGATTGGTCTTGTGGATATTTTGATGCGTTTTGTTACTGCACCATTTTGAAAAATACTTAAAAGTTTATTATGGAAGAGTAAGTCTCTATACAAACAATCGGTTACTAAGAGAAGCGTTTGGTTACTTCAAAATTTTAGGCAACCCGCTGGGAATCGAGTTGTTAGCACCCTTCGCCACTGGTATGTACCCATGGGATAGCGATAACCAAAGACTTACTAATAAAACATAAAACATCTTTGGTATATTACATTAGATAGCATCTATTCATTGACATCTTACAGCCATTATATTGTGTCAGAAAGGCTAGTGTTGCCTTACAAACCTTACAGATAGGACATAATGCATGTCTGACAGTGTGCAAGTATGTTGCTTTGGCAAGACTGCATTATCCATGCTGGCAATTTAAGAAACTGTCTATGGGCCTAGCATTGCCTAGAAGCCCTGCTGCCTTACCTTTTGCCCATTATAGGTGGGAGAAGCTCAATTTTTTTTAACACAGCTTTGGTTTCATCACTCACCAAGCAAACAGTTTTATAACTGGAAAACAGTGTTATGGCTTGCCGCAACATTATGGTGAGTGGGGTCCAATTTATACCTACTATTTGATGTTTTTTTATTTGGATTTTTTTTTATGTGAATGTGTAAATAAATATTTCTCTCTGTCTCTCTTATAATCAAGCAACACTTACCAATATAAATGTTTATAAATTTATAAACCACACATTTTTTTGTCATTAAACAGTAAGTATTTAAAATATCCTTACTTCTCCACCTAGTAGTCGCTGGCTGCAAACATGCTATCACTTCAGTCAACCGGCGCTCGAAAGCTTTTAAGTCTGAAAATGTAATGTAAAGTATTTGAGTCACGCTGATAAAGAAGTGATAAATTCGTAGTCGGCTACAATTACCAGATTCACATCATATTTTTTAAACAATTTACTAATATATAAATGAGACTATACACTTTTATTAACAAATATTATTACACAGAAAATATTAAAGTGTTGAAATAAAATAAGTGACAAAAAACCAGGGTAGCACAATTTAAATGGAATGATTTCAATCGGAACTCTGGCGGCAAGAAATACTTTTTGACTTACCATCACAGGCTGTTTGTTCTAAAGACATCTTTGAGTAGTTTATCAATAACTTGACTTCTAGGTTTACTACATATTGAGAAGAAAATTCAGAAAAGTTGCTAATTTTCGTTCGAGTCGGTCGAGTGCGATTGGTGAAGGAAGATTTAAATGTCAAAACTTAACATAATTGACATGACAGGTTGTCAATAATTGCGTTGCGTTTACGAAGATACTTAGCTTTAGATTTGAGAAAGCTTGGGCCGTAGTTCCCACGCGGGCCCAGTGCGGATTGGGAACTTCACACACGCCATTGAATTTCATCGCAGGTGTATGCAGGTTTCCTCATGATGTTTACCTTCACCGTAAAGCTCATGATAAATTTTAAATGTAACCTACCTACCTACCTACCTAAATTAAATTATTACGCACATAAATTCCGAAAAACTCAGAGGTACGAGCTGGGATTTGAACCCACGGTCCTCTGCTATAGCGATAAACGAACTCTTCGCAGACGGAGTCGCGGCCAACAGTTAGTATAATAATAAAATTAATTCGGCAAATATGCGTGAGTGTGACGTGTATTCAACAAGTTCCCCTGCATTATATTCTTGAGTACAGGAAATATTAACTCTAACATTCGATAAATAAAAAATAATAATTTCAAAATAATATTTTAATATTGATAATTTCGTAGTGTAACTTAAACACTTTTTGTCTTATTGCTTTTTATTCTGTTAATATACACTTCTAATTCTTTTTGCACCTTTGTATCAGTCATATTCCGAAGAAAATAATCTATTTCTTATTTTGCCTTATTCTTTGTTTTACTACAGAGTGGGCCAAAGGCGAAATTTTATCGAATCATTCAATGAATTTTTGCATTTTTCTACAGCATCAGATTTATCAACAGCGATTTCATCGATCAAACCAACCTGAAAAATAAATTTCATGAAACTGTCACGTTAAGATAACAAAACGATATACGTATATGATAATTATCTAAAGAAAAAAAAACCTCCATTTTTTTTTTTTTTTTGGAATTTTATGGCCTGGTAACTGGACCTTTAAGCCAAGTCTTTATTTTCATATTGTCATAGCGGTTATTTGCTCATTGGTAACAAAAAACCTCCAATGCTTCATCTGGGGTGAACAGCTTACACGTTGTAAGGGCCAGTTCAGCGTTTCTAGAAGAAATTACATGGCACATGGTGTCTATGACCCATATTGGAACGACCAAGCCTAGCGCCGCCTCATTTAGGCCGATGATGCCCTGCCCGTCTACCATGGCACGCCAGTCGCAGGATATGGCGAAAAGGCAACCCCCTGCTCTCGCGTGGCCCTGGTAATACAAGCAATAATATCTCAAATATCAAATACCAAAAATATTTATTTGTAAAACATAGGTAGGTATGCATGTCACAATTGATGTTATAATTAATTATTTGTATCACTTTGTCTGGCCATAAAGCATACAAATAGCTACATTATTCACATGCAGCATGCAATAGATATTGGTACATAAACTATACAAAAAAAAATGCTATTTTAATTTCTAAACTAAAAATCTCGGAAGGAGTTAGTCAAATATTCTTGAATGGAATAATAGGCTTTCGTGGTTAGAAAATCACAGAGTGCCACTTTGAATTGTGTAAAGTCAACTAGTTGTAGTATTGTTTTTGGCAATTTGTTGTAGATCTGTTAAATACTAAGAATCAAGAAGTGGGCATATACAAGCGTCCTTCAAACGAACGGCTTAAACTAAAGGGAATAATAGAGCGGCTTCTAAGCTGCCAGCATTTATCAGATTCAAAGAATTTGATCATGGTAAAATGTCATAGTTTTCGAGATATTCATACTTTTCTACGAATTCTGTCGTTTTGAAAAAAACAACGACAAAAAATTAGCACTTTAATTTCGTGACGTGTGTCGCACAAACGTAGCTGTCTTGCACACGTGCCTATGGAGCATCAAAGCAATTTTGTCCGCTTCAAATTCTAATTCAAGATATGTTTTAAATAATGTATTGTTTTTTAAAACTCCACAATGTGTATAGTCGCCATAAAACTTTACAAAAACAACTGTTTTTCGCGTTTTGCCCTCCCCTTCGCCTTAATTTGCATATTCAAGTGTCTTAGTTCTGTCCATCTTTATTAGTTCCATTTTAAATTATGGCATGCGCTGAGATTTCTATCTAGTTCATTTTAACTTCATACTACGTGTAATATTCATTATATTATTATTCTAATCAGTGTCATGTTCCGGAATCATGTATGGAACCCATCACGGGTAACGCAGCTACGATTCCATCCCATCCCATCCCAGCCTATATACGTCCCACTGCAGGGCACAGGCCTCCTCTCCGAACGAAATGGCTTGGGTCGTAATTCCTACGCGGGTCCAATGCGGATTTTGAACTTCGCACACACCATTGAATTTCTCCACAGGTGTGTGCAAAGTTTCCTCACGATCTTTCATTCACCGTAAAGCTCGTCTATGGAATAGGTGGTCACAAATCTGAATTCTCCGCGGACAGAGTCGCGGGCAAAAGTTAATATTCAATTTATTAGGAATCAGTGTTGTGTTCCGGGATTATGTATATAAGTACCATAATGTACACTGGTTACCTAGGTGTCTTAGACTTATCGTGAATCTACCTTGAACTGCATTTAAATGATTAGTAAGTTTGAGACAGAACTGTTGATTCTTATGGCCCATAAGCCCGATCCTTTGATGGTGCCCTTCCCGGCTATTAAATGTCGCGGCTCAAAACACGGGACAAGACTCGAGAACAACTCGTATATATCATTCACATAATTATTTGCTCCGTCCGGGGATCGAACCTGTGACCTCAGGCTTCGTAGTCAGATTCTTTAACTACTAGCAATCCGGTCGGCAAACGGACGTAAAGTAAAAGTAATGTTACGGAAATTAAAATTAACCTGTATCAATAACATCGTACGTGTACTACCTACCAATAATGAATATAGCATAAATTAATCTAAATAAATAAGCCGCTTAATAAGTATTTAAATGTGATGTTCCGATATTCCTCACATTAATGGCAGCAGCCGTGGCGAATTCGAAGCCGAAGAATTTGACCCAAGTGTCATAGAAAGTGTTCGCCAGCAGCTCAAATCTATTCTTCTCAGGTTTGTAGATCTCCTTCAAGTCTAAACCAGCGCAGAATACACTTGGGGAGGCCTGGAATTAATGATTCATTAGGTGGTTTGTTTACATCCGCTAGTGCTAAGATCAACTGATTTAAATTAATATTAAAGTACAGATTATGTTATATTTATATGGTATTGCCTTCCAGATTCGATGTTATCACATTTTCGCCTGTCTTGCCATTAATGCGCACACGCATTTTTGTGCTCTCATATTTAGTATGATGTTTTAGTAAAGTACGCCATTCACCAGTGAATTTTATTTATTTTTGAATCATAATCTCTCCAATAATCAAAATTTTAGGCAATTTCGTTACAGACCGAGATAGGAAAATAAATAATAATATATGGCTTTAGTATATAGGCGCCTCGCACTTTTAACTTGCGTAATATTTTTTTTCATCATCATCATCCCAGTCTATACACATCCCACTGCAGGACATAGGCCTCCTCTTAGAATCAGAGGGATTGGGCCGTATTTCCCACGCGAGCCTAGTGTGGATTAGGAACATCACACACACCATTGAATTTTTTGCAGGTGTATACAGGTTTCCTCACAATGTTTTCCTTCACCGTAGTGCGAGCCCGGACTCGAACCCACAATGCTCTGCTTAAGAGGCCGTAGGTCAAACTACGAAGCTACCACAGCTTTTTTTCTCTTAATTCTATGACTAAAATCCTCAGTTTAGTACCCACCGAAGTCAAAATCAGGCCTCTAGGTTTGTTGTTAGACACTTCGTCAAGGGATTTGTTGATGGCCTGTAGTAGCTCCAGATTGAGACTGTTGACAGGAGGCCGCTGCATCGTCATCACTGCAATGCCGTCGTGGTTAGCGACGTCTACAAGTGGCAACGTTGACTTCCACCGACAAGCCGGCAGCACCTTACTCGCATTACTAGCTATTTGCCTCAACGCTAACATCCTATAAGCACACAAAGTTAATGCTTTCCCAGGATATAAAAAAATCATAAGATCGATAGATACAACTAGTGAAATTCTTTTTAGGATCTGCGAAATAATTAAGATACTTGAGATAACTTTACTAAAAAATATTTTAAATAGGTAATTTATTGAAATAGGCGTTACTTTGCGGAGGTCCATATTAATAAACTGAAACAATTACTTTGCTCACCCGCGTCCAAGTTTGGGTCGCGGGTGAGCAAAGTAATTATTTCAGTTCATTGAATATTATTTTGTCAATAAAATATTTGGTGCTCATTTAAATTAAAATAGGTACCTAATTATGCATACGATTTTGATGTTCACTAAATATTTTTGAATTGCCAACCTGAATTATTAATTTAGGGTTATTTCTATAGAATATGTTAATAATTTAAAATAAATTAGAATTCTGCTGAATAATTTACTAAAATAGAAAAAGATACTTCATACTTAACTTGTAAAAGTTGGCCTAGTAGCGCCATCTCTTGGTCCAGGTGAGCGGGTAGCTCCGAAGGAGTGTTGAAGTCTCTCGGTAGAGGGCATTAACATAGATGCGCTTTATCACTGCCTAATGTGATTATAACAGACTGAAGTGTACGATGTATGGGAAAGATTCGTCGCTAACTTCTAGACCAGTGATGGTGTAGGGGTAAGCACGCAGCACGGAACGCTGAGGACCTGGGTTCGATTCCCAGCATTGGTCTTTTTTCTGGGGTTTTTTCTGTGCATCTTTATTTCAGTTTGTATTTAGTTTGAAATATATGGTTTCACGGGATGACCGTAAAAGTAATAAAAAAATGAAGTTGAAGAAAATAAAAAATAAAAATAGAAAAAGTTACTTCATACTTAACTTGTATTTTTGTTGGCACATTTTATTGAAGCTGGTATTTAGTTAAATACTAGCCTTAATTTAGGTAATTCAGGATCGTATAACTATTAAGGTTTACGTTATTTTTAAGTTTTGACTGTTTTTTATAAGTACCTCATTTAACTTACCTTTTCTCAGTTTAATCGACTGTCTAATACACAATAGAACTGCGACACCCACAGCTGGCTCGGCTCAAGACAGCAAAACAAGTACCGTTGGGTGCCTTCAGTGCCTTGTAGTGTACCCTCAATTATACTACTCAAGTAAGTACTTACTAAGTAGTACTACAATAAGTTGTTTTGAGCGAACACATTACGTATATTATTTATTTAGGCGTTTTTCAGAGAATAATTAGATGATCAAACGAACTTACCTGAAGTGAAGTTCGATCTTAATTGTCCTGACTTCGACGAAAGATTTAGATAATTTAAACAAAGGTAGTTGCCCTGCAACGTTCGGACGTATTCGCACCCAGTTCATCGGTAACGTAGAAAGAGAAAGCGATACTACCTCTCCTCTACACCACCGGTCGCTGCTCGTATCATTATTTTCAGAGAATATTTCAACAATGATATCAATAGGGTTAATCTAATTGGGAAGGGAGGGAACATAAATCTTTCGTCGAAGACAGGACAATTAAGATCGAACTTCACTTCAGGTAAGTTCGTTTGATCATCTAATTGTCCTGTCTTCGCCTCAAGATTTAGATAATTTAAACAAAGGTAGATGTTTAGAGCAGGTCAGTGTTGAAATATAAAATAAACAAAATTTGTGTAATCATACATTTATTACAATTGTCTTATGTCATACCTACCGAACATCTTTATGAAAATCAGTCTCAATTATTAACAGCACTGCAGTCTATAACAATATAAGTTGACATATATTTTTTTATTCAAAAATAACACTAACAAAGTTAGAATGGCGATTTACAATCGGTCGCTTGTAAAAGTTTGCGAAAACTAGTGATTGGTCAGACCATCCCGCAGTCTGTCTTATGGTATCGATACTAACGCCGGCTCTTTGAGCAGCTGATGTGGAAGCGTGGCGGGTGCTGTGCGCACTGAACACGCTAGTGTCGATACCACTAGACGACATTGTTTGCTTAATCCATCGGGCGATAGTCTGTGACGATACTCCATGATATGGATTTTTAGACGTTAGTATAAGTTTGTCTTCATTAATCGGCCTAATCAAGGAAGTTTTATTCATGTAATCAACTACAATCTTAGCTGGGCATACGTTAGGACGTTGACGGAAAAAGGGTAAGTCCAGAGAAGGTTGTTTCTTACCAACCTTTGAAGTCTTAATTAAATCTGTAATAATTATTACAATCTGATCACTACAAATACTGATATTAGACATCCTAATCAAAGAAAGTGTCTGACATCTCTGGACCGTAGCTAGGGCTATCAATGTAACTAATTTTTTACTCAGTAAATCAAGCGTTAACGTTTCATTAGGATAAAGATTACCAAGGTAATCTAGAACAATAGCGGGGTCCCACGTATAGGAATACTTGGGAAAGGTTGGTCTTATCTTGAATACTCCTTTAAAGAACCTTTTGATTAGGTCATCTTGAGTCAAATTATTTTTAGAAATAAGTGATAAAGCTGAACGATGGTTATTAAGAGTTCCGTAAGACGACCCCTTCTGCAAGCATTCCGCTAAAAAGTCTAAGACATTGTGTGTCTGTACTTCTAGTGCATCAATACCTTTTCCGTTGCAGTAATGCCACCACAGCTTTAAGCTCGACGCATATTGAGATTTCGTATTCTGCGACAAAGATGAAAGCATAACCGTTAGCGCTGAATCCGGGACTCGTCTCCTGGCGAATGCTTCCCGGACAACACGCTCGCAGCCAGGGAAAGATGTTGATGCATTGGATGTACCTCCCTAAAATTAGAAATAAGTAATTTTTTATTTGGCTTGAAAATCACAATTTCGCTAATACTAAGAGACTTAAACAAGGGAAACCAAGGTTGCGAGGGCCACAGGGGCACCACGATGATTCCTGTGGCTTGGTCTGAAATTATCTTCTTTAGTACTTTTAAAATTAATGAAAAAGGTGGGAAAGCGTAAAAATTTAATTCGCTCCATTTAATCGTAAAAGCATCGATATTGAATGCAAAAGGATTTCTTTTCCACGAAATGTACTTAGGACATTTTGCATTAACCCTTGAAGCAAATAAGTCAATTTCAGGTCTGCCGAATTTATTTACAATTTGCGTGAAAACATTTTCATCCAGTTGCCATTCAATATCGATGTTTCTGGATTCCCTATCTGCATCGATATTTTCGCAAGATTTAATATATGATGCAAATACATGTATTTTTCGTTCCTCACACCATGTCCATATTTTCCTTGTAATATCGTTTAAGTGTGGATACTGTACTCCACCCATCTTATTGATATACACAATTGCAGTTGTGTTATCTATTCGCAACAAAATATTACAACTACTCAAGCCATTTGCAAAAGATTGAAGACCAAAGAATGCCGCTAGCAATTCCAAGAAATTTATATGATGGGCAGATTCATCTGTATTCCACGATCCACCAATGCTTTCACCATTGCAGGAGGACCCCCAGCCATCCATGGATGCGTCCGTAAATATTTCCAGTCGATAATTATTATCAACATTTAATGATTTACTTGAGGTTAAGATTTCTTTTTTCCACCAATGTAAATCATCATATAAACTTCTTGAAATATTCATTACACAATCATAATTATCGTTACTATTCAAAAGAGCGGTATATCTAGCTCTCTCTAAGAATTTCGTGTGTAACCAGCCGTAAGAAACAGCGGGACATGCAGCTGTGAGCGTACCCAAGAAACGAGCAAAACAGCGGATGGACATTGTTTTGGTGGCCAGCATCGCCTCGGTGCGGATCAGAATATCGTTTTTCTTTTTGGCTGGGAGCTCTAAAGTCATATTTTGTAAATTTAAAATAAAACCTAAAAACTGACAAGATTTTGAGGGACTCAACGAACTCTTTGAATAATTTATTATAAATCCTAATTGCGTCAAGAAATTAATAGTTTCGTTTAAGTTATTTAAACAATCTTCAAAAGTATCTCCGAATAGTAAGCTGTCATCCAAATATTGAACTGAACTATAACCACGTGACCTTAAATAGGTAGACACTGGTTTAATTATTTTTGTAAATATGTGAGGAGCAGAGCACAACCCGAAGGGTAGTGCTAGAAATTCGAAAAGTAAGCCATCAAAGTAAAATCTTAGATATTTTCTATGCTCTTCATGAATACGAACAGAAAAATATGCTTCTTTTAGGTCCAAGTTCACCAAGTAACAGTTAGGATTTAGTAATTTAACCGCGGTTCTTATATCTTCCATCTTAAAATGATTTGGAGTTATAAACTTATTTAAATTTTTAAGATTTAAAATAAGCCGTTTTTCACCGTTACTCTTGGGCACCAAAAAAATAGTAGAAATAAACTGATCAACAGTCGGATCACAACGCCTAATAGCTTGCATTTTAGTCAGACGGCTAAGCTCCTTTTTAATCAAAACATGGTCATGTTTTGTGAACGACAAAAAATTAGGTTGTGCATTTTTGCATTGATTTGGTTTACTGGTAAAGGGTATTTTATACCCTAAAATGGCCTCTATAACAGTTTTATCTTTAGTAATAGTCCTCCATTTATCAATGAAATGACTTAGACGGCCAGCGATTACCTCTGCATCTAACGTAGGCGAGCAGCGGGCGCCGCGTACGAGCGGCGCGCTGGGAGCGCCGGCGGGGCTGGTGCGTGGCGCGCGGGAGCCGACGCTGGCGCCGGTACCGTCCGGCGGTGCGCGGGCGCCTGCGCCTGCGGCGGGGGAAGTGCTCGCGGCCCACCGTTGCGGTTCAGCGGTGTTCTCTGGTTGCGCTGAAATTGACGACCCGGTGGGCCCCTCCAGTTTTAATTGGAGGTAGACGTAGAAGGGGCCTGAATTAATTGCGCAGTTTGTCTGATACCTCTGGAAGACTTAATAAAATCTCCTAGCTTATCGCCAAAAAGATTGGAGTCCCGTTTGCGATCTTTAAAGGGTTCTACAAAACTTTTGTCAAGGACTGGTGTAATTAAGGCACGTCTTGTCTCAGTTTCTGTGAAATGAGAATCACAGACCAGTTTAGATGCGTCGCTTAACAATTTAAGCGCGCCAGGGGTATCTAAAGATTTTGTTAGCATACCCGTAATTAATTTGCCTAACACTGATAAAATGCAGCCTAGCTGGCTCTGCTTTTTAAGAATTCTTAAATCTCTATTCTTTGCATTTTCCGTTAAGACTGCAGCAATCTCAAGATTTAGAATTGGCGATTTTACCAACGGACAATTTTTGGGCATTAAATATTTTTTAAGGATTTCTTCTTTGGTCTCCTTTTTCAAACCATCTCTTAAAATTGGTTCACATATTTTTGCCAAATTATCATTGATATCATCGCCCCATTCCGTCGCCTCAGGAATAAAATCCCCTAACGCTTGCAAAAAGGCCGGATCTATAGTGTCAAGGTCTGGATTATCTTGCGTCGCTGCCGTCTCCGCTGGCTCCGCAGGCTCCACAGGCTCCGCCGGCACCCTCGGTGACGTAGCCGCCTCTGGTTCCTGGACCTGCGCGGCTGGCGCGGCCTCCAAAACCACCACTTATTCGTCGGATTCCGGCATATTTTGTATTTGCGGCGGTATTTCATCTTCAACAAAGAAGGAAACATGTTACCGTTATTTTAAATAAATAGGCTAACATCTCGTGTTAACTCTGTAATTAAATTGCTACTGGTCACTATCGCATAGTGACTCGGAGCGATTATTTCCACTGTCTATCATCTCGTGATAGATCGGGGATCAAGGTACATTAAGTACTTAAGTTATGAAGATAGTGCACTCACTATAAAACACTGCTTACCTTGTTCAATTTCGTCATCACTGGAATGTATTACTCTTGCATATTTTCTTCGTAATTTGGCCTCATATTTTTTAATCTTATTTTTCCATCGTTCTTCCTCGATATGCTCAGATTTTCTTTTCGGCATTTTTTTTTTTTGTAGGTAGGTGGAACACTAGAACTGGGAATAACTTTAATAACTTTAACCAGGTGCGAACGCCGTGCGCGCACGAACAAGAATGATACGAGCAGCGACCGGTGGTGTAGAGGAGAGGTAGTATCGCTTTCTCTTTCTACGTTACCGATGAACTGGGTGCGAATACGTCCGAACGTTGCAGGGCAACTACCTTTGTTTAAATTATCTAAATCTTGAGGCCAAGACAGGACAACTATATGTATATGATAGTTATCCAAGTGAAACTGAAATATTTATAAAAACTTGCACTTAAATCAATACACGTACCTAATAAAATTTAACATCAAAAATTTATTTTTCTATAAAACTAAAAAATTGTCACCTACATTAAAACCCAAAATTAATACTTTTTAGAGCTGCTATTTAAAGCCTAGATACCTATGGTGCTTCGCGCCTTCCTTCACACAATTCTAGTCTTACCAAACTAACCCATCAACAGGATTCCAACGCAACGCAATGCCGATTTATTTACTCGGTGAAATTTGATATTCATTCAATAAAATTTCGTTTTATTTTAAACACGTCGGCATTTTACACAACTTTAGAATGTCAGTCTTACCGTGTGGTAGACCCTTATTGGTTAATTATCTTGAGAGGAGCGCAATGCTAATTTTACAGGCTTCACAGCATACCTAAATACTTTTTTTATCACAGATCAAAGTGCACATTATTTTTAGGGTTCCGTACCCAAAGGGTAAAACGGGACTGTACAGATCTGCGCTAGGCAGAGTTGATTAGGCATAAATACATAGATATAATAGGGAACGTGCACATCAATGCAATTGCTGCCATCAATTTGAATGTTTTTCAAATTAACTTTATTTGTAAGAATACAGTAAAAACCCTGATAACTTGAAAAGTTTCTTTACCTGTTCGCATAGTGTCTCTTCTTTCGCATTAGTTCTGCCGCCTATAGTTTCTGCACGTTCCCTAGACACTTGAAATCTTCACCGATTATATATTACTGTGGCTGGTACAACAACGAATAGTAAAAATATAATTGTATTAAATATTAAGGGGGGTCCTGACTAACCAATATAAAATGATTTCACACTGCGTATATTTTACTTAGAAGCAGGGTTCTGCAAACACTGGATTATTATAGTTACTTAACTGCTGTTTACAGCGTCTATTTTGATATACCTTAAAATGTGTGCGGAATCCTCGGTGCGTGAGTCTGACTCGCACTTGGTCGGTTTTTTTTTGGGCATAATTTTTACTCAACGTATTAATACCTACTCATATTACATTCAAGTAAACATATAAGTATGTTTATCCGTTGTCTATAGTACAAGTACAAGCTTTACTTAGTTAGAGCTTTATTTTGTTCTTTTATATTATTTTGTTGCTAACTGCATAATGCTAATTATATTTAACTATATTTTACTTAATTTGGGACTACTTAGGTCAATTCGTGTGAATTGGCTAAGTAAAGTTTTTTGAATAGATGCTAATTATATTTTTTTTCGACAGTGGTCGACTTCAACACCAAGAAACTGCAGCTGTTTTATTTCATCTTCTTTTATTTATTGGAAATATTTTTTTAAGTGTTCGAGATGACATTTGTGAGATTTTATGGCTGACAAGCGGTTCGTGCTCAGTACTAAGAAGAAATAGAAAAAAAAACGAATTCAACTGTCGCTTCTGTCAATGTCAAATGAAATCTAACCGTTTGCGTTTCGTTTGCTTTGCGTTGTCCAAGAAGCAGTTCCAAAATAGTGAACGAAAACATTAAATCGTGATCCAATTATTGTGCATAGGTCGTGGAAAAATGCGGTAAAATTGAAAGTCCGGATTTTATGCGGAGGTCGATAAAAATAGTCAAAAAATCACACTGAGCAACACCAAAACGCAAAGCAAACGAAACGCAAACGATTTGACATTGACAGCAGTGACAGTTTACTTCGGTTTTTTTTCTGTTTCTACTAAGTTCTGAGCACGAACGGCTTGTCAACCATAAAATCTTACAAATGTCATCTCAAACACTCAAAAAAATATTTCCAGTAAACAATAGGAGATAAAAATAAAACAGCTGCAGTTTCTCGATCTCCAGAACGCCGACTGTCGAAAAAAAATATAATTAGCACCTCTTCAAAAAACTTTACTTAGCCAATTGTCCCCTGAAATTATTATTATTATATTTATATCGATATAAACAACAACACCTTGTCAACAATACCTTTAACTCAGTGAAAAGAATGATAAGCTGTGTTTTGTCAATGTACAAAGTTTATTTATTATATTTATATAATTACAATTTTATTTTGTTTTATCTAAGTAGAAATATTAATCTTAAATCAAAAACACTGAACATTGTTCATTAATGCTACTTTTTAATAAAAAAACATACTTATACTTATTTTTCATCGTTGAAATAAAATTTCGGACATTCTTTACAAAGATAACTTAAGTATGTGCAATACAATACAATGACTCTTATGGTACACCACAAAGAAATCAATACACAAAAACAAGTACGTGGAAAAAATATATAAGGTGAGCAATTATATAGCGCTTTACGCCTATATAGTTGGTTACTTATGCTTTTCTTTTGTTTCGCAAGCTCTGAATATATATTTCCAAGCCCTTCTGCACTTTCGGATCATCAAGCGATTGAAGAAAGTCATCCATGTCCTTCTTACGGTTTTCCTGCAACTTTCTCAACGGTTCCTGTCTTATTCTTAGTTTTGATATAGTGCGAGCTAGAGGTGGAATTTTATCAAATTTCTTAATGAATATTTTGCATTTTTCTATAGCATCATCTTTATCAGTAGCAATTTCGTCAATCAGACCCACCTGAAAAATAGGATATTCTCAGAGATTTACACAGTAACAGTTAGTTGAACCATAATTAATCACAAACGTTAATGTTGACAATCAAATGATAAACAACAGTAAACACTGTACTGCAAATGATAAGATCTTATCAAATAACTAATAAGTGACTTAAGAGTTATACTTTGGGCCAGATAACATGATGATAAAATGAAATGATTTTATACGAAAAAAACCTTTAGTGCTTCATCTGCTGTAAATAGCTTTCCAGTTGTTAGGGCTATTTCCGCATCCCTTATCCTGATGGTATGGCACATCGTATCCATGAACCAAGGTGTTGCGACAATTCCGAGAGCAGTTTCGTTCAAACCGATGGTATATTTCCCACCCACCATGGCTCGCCACTCGCAAGACATGGCAAGGAGGCAACCTCCAGCGGGAGAATGACCCTGAACATTCAGAAAAACATTTTTATAATTGCGAATATATATTATGTCCTATTATTATTAATTATTATTAAGCCTTCGTGTCTGAAAACTAATCCATATAAAGAAATGAGTTATGGATGTTTTCTATGTATTTAAGTATTTATCTATACTAGTAATATTATATGTATGTATGTATGTATATAAAACTCTTTATTGTACGTAAAACATGAAAATTAACAGTTAACAAGAGAAACATATGTACAAAGGCGAACTTACCCCTTAAAGGGATCTCTTCCAGTTAACCTTTGAACGATTGACAGGACACCAGAGACAAGAGTAGGCATACAATGCAGAGTAAAAAGAGTCGAAATCAAAAGTAAACCCAAACCAAAAAAAACTTAACATAATCAATACACAAACATACAAAGAATACACGCAAGTACACACTAATATAATATATCATGAATACAGAAGACTAATACATATCATATCAACATAAATAGACTAACTACATAAATACATTAATATACGCATAATAAAGCTTACTTATTGAATTGTATACTAGTTTCTGTATAATATTAATTAGTATTTAATTAGATCTAAGAATTCCTGACATATACATCTCCCGCCCATACGACAGGTGAGCTCCGGACGGAGGACGCACCCGGTAGTCCCAGCCGGGACCTCGTGGGAGCAACGGCGGAAGCCTAAACAGAGAATCGAGACTAAAAGTTTCTTCTCTGGCCCTTCAGCATTGGCTGGGGTAAGGATCCGCTGAGCTCCACATGACCCCTGTAAGACACTGGGGCGTCCAGCCGTCCGGGGGACACTCCTCGCCCCTCCAAATTATTATAGCAGAAAAACTATCGATGGAAGCGAAAACGAAAAGAGGGTAGCGGTAGGAGACAAGCGCAAAAAAGCACACAGCATGCCAAAAAACCACCAGGCATAAGGGTAGCCCCACCCAAAAGATGGCATCCAAAGCCACACAATGGGTCCAAAAGATCACCGACCCACCCTTCCATTGCAGGGCAAAAGAAAGGAAGCCCGTAGTTATAGATAAATGCTGCATGAAATGTTCGGGGGGGTGCGGGGGCGGGTATTTTTTATATCGAGGAACTAAGGAGAGCCATAATTGATGAAAAAGCAAGTTGGATAAAAAAATAAGCTGCCCAAATTACTAATTCCACGCGGACGGAGTCGCGGGCAAAAGCTAGTTTATCTATATAGGTATGTTTATAGTCGTCTAGTACCCATAGTACAAGCTTTGCTTAGTTTGGGACTAGGTCGATTTGTGTAAGATTGTCCCCTAATATTTATTATTTATTATTATTATTATTAAAAAAGAGTTTCTTATAAACTAACACATAATTATGGTTTCCCGGTTTAGTGATTAGCGTGCCCGTGACACAAAGGCCTCTGCCATCTGCTTCCACTATTTCTGTCTCTAGCTTTCCTCATCCTCATGTAACGTCTCCAACTTTCTTGATGCCATCTTTTTGCCTATATTATGTCCTATTATGTACTTATCATAGCTTTAAATATATCTTACGTGCACTTTAAACTAAAGCTACTAATTAAATAGTACCTGGGTGACCGAGCTTTGCTCGGACTAAAACTTGAAAACACGCTTTTTCTCAGAAATAAACCCGAGCTATATCGATTTATCGCCACTGAAACCCCTAGCCTACTAAATTTCATAGAAATCTTTAGAGTCGTTTCAGAGATTATGTTAATATAAAATATATATACAAGAATAGCTCGTTTAAAGGTATTATATATTATTATACATATTATATTACATAGATAGATTAAAATGCCAAATTTCCCAAACTAGTCATAAATGCAAAAGTATACCTATACTACTGAACCGATTTCAATGAATTGAATTCTGAGATTGTACTTTTGTCCGGAAAAATTCACAGTTTCCGAAAAAAGGGAAACCGGAATTCTATATGGACAAAATCACGTGCAACAACCAGTAGATATATATTCCACGATGTAGACACAACAACATGACTTGCAGAAAATGTATCCTGTCTGATAATACTCACATTAATGGCAGCAGCCGTAGCAAACTTGAAACCAAACAGCTTGAGCCACGTGTCTTGAAGTGTGCTCCAAAACTGCTCCGACCTGTTCTTCTCAGGTTTAAACATCTCAGTGATGTCCAGACCAGCTGAGAATACTGTTGGGCTAGCCTGGAATATTGGTCGTCAGTCGAACTAAGTATGTAGTGTAATTTTAGTTAAATCCTATATTGAATTATGTGTGCGAATGTAACCTTTTTAACTCCCCAACGCAAACTTTAACGTGTTTATCTTGTATCTGTTTGAGTTCTTGAACCTCTCCAACGAATGGACCGATACAGATGAGGTTTTTTAGCTAAATTGAATCAAAAATCGGTTGCCGTGTCGTTTACCAGACATTAGACTTTGAAATTAAAATAAAGAAACTTTTGACTTAGAAACGTTCAGTAGAATTGTAATCAAACTCATTTTAGTTGAACGATGCAAAAAATATTTCGAACCTCACATGCTAGTTTTTGTCCTTTTGTAATAGGAAGGTTGCTTTTATCTTCACCATAATGTTAATGTGCCAGGCCCTTGGATGCTGGCTGAGGATTAATACCCTCATGGACCTTGGATTTTCAGAATCGAAATTAAGAAGATAACATTCTGTTAAAGATTGATTGGTTTGATTTTTTATTATTAAAGATTACGGATTGCGGGATAACTTAAAATAAATCGTTGTGGTGATCCTTGGGGTAAGCTGATAATGATCGGATGATGATGGCGAGCTCACAGTTACTCACCGAAGTCAAGATCATGCCTCTAGGCTTATTATTTTCCACATCATCAAGCGATTTTTTGAGGGCTTGCAGTAGCTCGAGGTTGAGGCTGTTGACGGGTGGCCGCTGCAGCGTCACGACTGCAATACCGTCGCTATCGGCGACATCGGCCGACACACCGGCAAAAACCTGCTCACAGGCCTCGCTATTTGCCTCAGTGGAAACATTCTATAAATATAAAATTAGCTGTTGCAAACTGTATAGTTGTTCTATATACCAATACGGCTTGAAAATTCTTATATACGTGAAAATGAGAATACCTATATTTCGTCTTTGATCGTGCCTAGTCGATCAAGTAAGTGCCGTCATTTATGACAGTACCTATTTAAGAATAAAACATTGAAGCTGATTATCACATTACCTTGTAAATAAATAAAAAAATCTTCAATTTTTCAACCATACCACTGACCTATCGGGCAAAAGAGTCGTTTGAATGATAATTAAAGGAAAATGTCTTGATCGAAGTCAAATCATGAAAAGCCAAGAAATAAAGCAAACAGGACGAACTGCGAGAGACATATGTTTATATAAAACAGCAGTATTTTAGATATACAAGCGAGTGTTACCGATGCGCCATAAAACTGCAGCTTTAATCGTCTATCAGAGCTTTTGGGGTGTTTTTCTGATCGACTATTTGTTTCACCTAGGACTTAATAGCTTTAAACTGCAATAAAGAAATTAGATTTTGGAAAAAAAATTAAGCAACTCCAAAAACCCAGATAAATAACAAAAGAAACTAATTTATGTTTCTGTGTGCGCTTCCTACTGACCCGTAAAAGTCGGTGCCAAGCCTAATAGATGTGGGTGATGTTTGACTAGGCAGGCCCACAACTCGTAGGGCGTGTTGAAGCACCATCTTCAAACAGATCAGTAGGAAGCGCACACGAAAATATATTTTAGATATTTTAAAGTTTCTTTAGTTATGTTCGTGGGCTTTAATTTATCAAAGTTACAATAGCTTAATGTCAACTGTTTGAAATCTGTTACAAAATATTGCTTTTTACGATGCAGGGACGTTTGAAGAGTTAATTGTTAAAGCTTCACAATCAGTTTCAGTTCACCATGTGCATTGTGACGAGCATCAATTGCTTAGCAACTAGGTATATTAAAGGCACTTGTGTAGGTGTTTGTAGGTGAATTTTAAATAAATACTTAAGAACAAGAAAAAACTGTTCAAATAAAATGTCTCTACCTGTCTGTCACCTACACTTTGCACCTACACCTACTGCGGGACAGACGGTCTACTTCGGATCCCATAATTTTAAGTGAGCATAAGATGTTATGGTGTGTTGCGTTTCTGGGCATAGATATGGGTAAATAATAATTAAAAATAACATTAAGAGACGCAGCTAATAAATTAGGTATGTTTTAGTTCGCTTTTTTGTACCAATGTATTTTTATATTTCTAATGTTTATGAATAATTGGAAAATTTAAAAAAGAAACACTTAAACTTGCCTTTTTAGTAAGTCAAACTTTGTATACTTATATTTTGATACAGTAGTGTAATTCGTTTCGATTGCCCAGCACAGAACAACTAACTAAAAAATTGTGAGTTTGACTGATGATTATCCATTATCTTATCCTTATCTTTCGTGAGGCGTTTTTCAGAAACAAATTACTTATCATGAAAATGTTTTAAAGTTACCTTACCTTTCGATCACGGAGGCACAGCGTGCGGGATACAACGATCATATTCGGTAGAATCACAGATTACAAGAATAGTAGCGAGCTAGGTAGAATAAAACTGAAACATTAATAAAATATCTCTGCGTCATGGTCATGACCCGTCGTAATGATAATGCTAATTTTTTTATGTCATTACCGTTGATACTGTGACTGGATTCGTAAACGAAACTAACTAATAAATATGGCAACATTACAATAAACGTCAAATTGAATATTGACATGACATTGACATTTACATTTTTAAACAAAAATGTGCCAATTTTCCCAAACAAAACAAATGCCAAACTCCAAGAAAAGGACGCTTGCTAAGTTATGATTTTTGATTGAAGTAACCAATTTATTAGGACAATAATGGCTTCTTTTAAAGCTTCGAACGTAGGTTCTCGCTCGGTCGTTACTTATCACTAGCCATAATTCTACTGGTCATGAAGTAACCACCAGTGTTCTGTGTGTGGTAGCAAAACCTCTTGTGTAAATAAAATTGTCTGTTGCTGACGCAGCTGTGCTCAGCCGGCTACCCCATATTCCAGAAATATAAAAATATAAGGCATGTCGCTGGAAGAAGTGCGCGTAAAGAAAGAGGTGGAATGGGAAGAGCACACGTATGATGAGACCGAGGTAGCGGCGGCCGCGCGATTAGAGTTGTACGATGATCACGACATCAAGCCCGATCTCGTCTTGGGACCAGAAGTTTTGCGGCCTCAATATATAGTTGATGAAGACAACTTTCTTCGAGGTAAGTAATGTTAATCGTCAATCAAATATATTGATATAAACAAGTTACTTGCGTAGGGTACTATATAAAAGAGTAGAGATTAATAAAGACGCTACTTTATAACTGTCACATTATTGATTTGAACAACAATTTGCTATGGAAAATTTGAGTTTCATTTTTATCCACTTTTTTGTGTTTTATGTTATTATTAGGTAAACCACATAAAATGTTATTTGTGAGTGACTAGTTTATCTCTTAATGTCTGAGTTTCACAATAGTTTTATGCTCATAGTCTTGAAAAAAGACAGTCAATACTAGCTCACATTTTCCCACTGTTGAGTAGTCCCAACAGTGGGAGAATGTGAGGTAGTATTGACTGTTTTACCCACTACCCATGGCCACTAGGCCATTTCATTCTCATGCCATCTTGTAATAGGGATGTTTCCTAGGTAAAAAAATAATAATTCTTATTAGTCCGTATTTTACATTATCAAAAAATATTAGACACGTAATTTTTCTTTTGACAATTAAACAAAAAATGACGAAGATATGGCGTGTTGAAGTTCCGCGTGACGAGGCGTGACGTCACTTGTTCCTAAAACGCTCATACAAAGTGTAGGAACAAGTGACGTCACGCGAAACTTCAACGCGCCATATCTTCGTAATTTTTTGTTTATTTGACAAAATAAAAAATATGTGTCCAATATTTTTTGATAATCTAAAAGACTGACTAGTTGGGAAAGTAGCCTATTATCTTCAATATTAAACTTTTCATCACCAGCGTTGGATAAGTATATTTGTCACCTTTAAATTGAACACCAATTACCTAATGAATTGATATATCAGCGTATACATTAACAAAATTAACTTATATGCTCAATTGCATAGTTGCAACTTTGAACATAAATACTTGATTTGTTTGTGGGATAGCTTTTATACTTGATGTGAGTTTTTTTTTCCATTTTCAGACTTACTTAAACCAGGTCCAATAAAAAAGGAGTATATTAAGCAGACATATGATGAAGTAGTGCCTATGCATGGAAGTGGCAATGAAGAATGTCTGGAAGAAGATCCCCTGTTGAAAACCCTTGAGAAACAGAAAATCAAAACCCACAGTAGTAAACTCAAACTGGTCTACATTGCTCACAAGCCATACAATTGTAAGAATTGTAACAAAGAATTTAAGTATAAGTTGAACCTCATGGAACATTTATGCACCCTTGCTAAACAAACTAGTGCAAAAAATGAAATTATTTCAGATCAGATTGACACCCAGAAAACTTACTCATGCAAAACTTGCAATAAAGAGTTTATAAACAAATATAATTTAATGAATCATTTAAAAATTCATGCAGAAGAGATAACTTCTTTACACACTTGCAAAATCTGTAAGAGACAGTTCTCAAAAAGTAATTACTTAAAAAACCATATGAAAACCCACACACAAAATAAACCAAACATAACAAACAAACACTGTGCAAAACAGTTAAAAAGTAAGAATGATTTAATGAGCCATATAGCAAATACTCATGAAGAAAAGAAAATATATGATTGCAGCCACTGTGATAGACAGTTCACAGCAAAGTCTGGTTTAATAAGCCATGTATCAAATACCCATGCTGAAAAGAAAAGATACAATTGTGACCACTGTGATAGACAATTTGTGGCAAAGGCTGGTTTAATGAGTCATGTAGCAAATACCCATGCCGAAAAAAAAACATACTCTTGCAACCACTGTGAAGAACAATTCACAGCAAAGGCTGATTTGATGAGCCACATTGTAACATTTCATGAAAACAAGAAAAATTTAAGCAAACATAAAATAAACAAGTCAAAAACGAAACCACTTTCCTGCCACATTTGTAAAAAACTGTTTTCTGCCAAATCTGGTCTAGAATACCATTTACTTATCCATGCAGGCGAAAAACCATTTCCATGTGATTTGTGTGAAAAACAGTTCCGGAATAAATCATCTTTAGAGCAACACAAGCGCTCCCACACGGAAGGTACCTACTCCTGTCACATTTGCCAAAAACAGTTTAAAGTAAAAGCTGGGTTAAATTACCATTTGCGAATTCACGCAGGGGAGAAATCCTTCAAATGTGATGTATGTGATAAACAATTCAGGGATAAGTCACACTTAACACTACACAAGCGGCTACACACTGAAGAAAATCGATACTCATGTGAAATTTGTAAAAAACAGTTAACGCACAAGTCCCATTTGTCTTACCACATGAAAACGCACACAAATGATAAACCTCACTCGTGCCCATTCTGTGAGAAGCTGTTTACCCTAAAGGCTACTTTAACTAGCCATGTGCGAATCCACACAGGGGAAAGGCCATTTTCATGCGCAACATGCGGTAAAGGGTTTACGGACTCGTCTTCTTTAAGCAAACATGAAAAAATTCACTTAAAACAGCCATGGAAGTGTCCGTTTTCATGTGATATTTGTAATAGAGAGTTTAGGCTATTGCGCACTTTAAATACCCACAAGTGTGATCCAACCAAAGCTAGGGGAAGATGGTGAGTTGCCATCTTTACCGTGTTTTGTATCTTTGAGGCTAATTCATTATATATATTTTCTAATTAACCATTCAGACTGATGATTTTGTACTGCATCACCTAAATTGTTTTGGATATATCTGAACTATGTTTTCATAATGTTGCACCTAAAACCCATTTGTTGTATGTGTATGTGTGGCACAGTTTTTTAGGAAACTTTTTAACACCCTTTTATTAGCTTCACCTGTCTTTGTAATTGAGTCAATTTTTATTAGTTGGTTCTATTAAACAGTTGATTAACTTGAAATGATTGAGTAAGTCCCATTTATCCTATAGAACTGTAAAACTCTGAAGTAACAGAGTTCAAAATTGTACCAAATATATATATCTAAGAATAAATGGGACCTTCCCAAATGATTTATAAACACTAATAATTTACTGTCAACAAAAAGGATGTTTTAAAGAGATTTTTTATAGTGTTTAGTTTGTGATTATTTTTAGTAATTAATTTGTAAGGTTTAGTTTTATGAAATTGGTTTCTGGTATAATGTTCGGCATCCCTGAGCGCTTGCTCAACTCAAGATCCGTGCCATACTGTACAGTCAACCAATTTGACTCCTAGGCCATCACAGACCTTTGTCATCATGACATTTACGTCTTTTCTTAGCATTGCTTGAGAATAAGATTATTTACTATGGTATAGTTTAATGGTGGCCCAGAAATTAAATACCTAGCATTAAATACCCTTCCTTCCTTCCTTCCTTCCTTCCTATTCTTCCTTGCTTCCTCCCTTTTTGCTTTCTTCCTTCCTTGGGGGTACTTCCTATTTTGGTTTATGGAACTGTGACAGTGTAATAAAGATAAAACTTGTGCATGCAGTATTAGTTCAATGGAAATAATAAGAAGTAACGAATTTTAATCTTTAAAGTTTTTATTTCAATAATTAAATAATTGCGCGCAGCTAAAAAAACATCATGTTTTGATATTATATTGGTTAAGTCAATATTTATACACTTTACATAGAAGGCAGACTTCATTATTTTTTCAAATTTTGGACGTACTTTTCCAATTTTTTCTGCACTACTGGATCAATAAGTGACTGGTAAAAGTCTTCTATGTCTTGTTTGCGATTCTTCTGCGCTTGCATTAGTATATCTTGACGCATTCTTAATTTTGATATAGTGCGGGCTAGGGGCGGAATCCTATCAAACTTGTGTATGAATTTTTTGCATTTTTCTATAGCATCGTCCTTATTGGTAGCGATTTCGTCGATCAAGCCCACCTGTAATATAAGACGTTAATTTTAATATTTAGACATAATTAGTGCACAATAATAAACCTTCTACGTTTTTTGACTTTTGTTTCTGTTTCGGAACATAAAAACAACTGTCGTAATTGCTTACATATATAAACTAGTACCTGGGCAACCGAGCTCCGCTCGGGCTGAAACTCGCTACCAAGCGTTTTCCCAGAGATAAAGACTAATAAGCTAGATCAATTTTTACAAGCTTTTATTTAGCTCACCCCGTTTGTTTTATTCTTGGGTCAAATCCTAGAAGTCGAATTTGACCCACTTCCAGTGGTTGGATTCACCTCAAATTTGGTATACTTATGTAGGTTGGATGACAATGCAAGTACAGTCAACAAAAAGTACAGTCAGCTAAAAAGCTTGCTTTAAAAATGAAATTTTTAACAAAACTTATTCATCCCCGAAAACCCCCACATACCAAATTGCATTGAAATCGTTGGAGCCGTTTCTGAGATTCTGATTATATATATAAGTAGTAGTATATACAAGAATTGCTTGTTTAAAGGTATTAGATTAGATACCATACAATACCCCACAAATGATAAGATAATATATGATATCAGTACTACGGTCATAAAAGTGCAAAAGATATTAAATATTGCATAGGTTCCAAATGCTGTGTTAAATTGTAGGATTTATGTAGCTTAGGTTATCAATTTGGTATCTATCAGCGGCCTGAATGGCGATCCGAGACATGTTTGTGATTGAATGAACCACCAATATTTTTGGACTTGGACTAACTTAGTATTAAATTAATACTAATCCGCTTGTTCTAGCGACTTTAAACATATTGCTTTGTCTATTCAGCAGAAATTTAGGTATTTTAGGAATTTCACTTCCCGTACAGTAAAATTACTTACATAAGTTAACCACTGACAGATGGTTTGCCTTCATTTCATATTCAACTTTAACAACCTACAAATAAAGCCAATTTTAAAATACTGCTACCCACGTTTGCAGATATTGTAATAACTACTTTATTTGTATGGTGTTAAAGTTGGAAATGAAATGAAGGCAAACAATCTGTCAGTGGTAAACTAAAAGTAAACGTATTGTCAAGAATATTACATAAAAAACTGGATGTTGCCTGCCGAACTATGAGTTGAAGCCAGGTTCATTCACCTTTGCTCCTATGTTCTATCTCTTTTCAACACTGTAATATATTGCCAGGTTATTTATAAAAAAACCTTATTTTTTTTAGAAATACCCATTATCCGGCATCACCTAATTAATTTACTTTAAGCTAATTTCAACAGAAATTTATATTTTTCTTATAAAACTTTCTGCAATAAAATTTACTTAGTTTTCTTTGTATTATACAAAAAAAGAACCCAGTCAAAATCCTCATTTCACCGGTATGCACCTCCTGCGTACTATGGCAGCACTAAATGGCCGATATGTCAGAATCACGTCAGAATTGTCAGAAGTCATTCACCAATTTCAGAGGATTTTTCCGTTAAATAAACGTTTTTCGTCGATTTACTTGGGTTATGCGCTATGTATTGCATGGTAAAGCATTGTAGGAGTAATTGGAGGCCGAAATCCGACATAAAACTTCACAGGTGAGTACTTATTTTACGAAAATGTTCATAAATCTTAGTGGCAATCAATTTTCCTATATTTTGCTTCTATGCTTTGTTAGTTTTTATTCAAAACCCCCACGAATAGGTTTATAATGTTAAGTTAGAAGTATATTTTGTTTATTTGGAGTTAAACATGACCTTAATTGAAAAATTGAAGAATGTGTGGTTTTACAACTAGGGTGACCAATCCTTTTTCATGCATGGTATTTATTCGTATTGAATGGAGCTAAATCTATCAACTTGGTACGGTTTCTATCTTCATAATTCATATCACAGTATATAATAACATGTTTATTGTTTGTGTCTTTACAATTAACATGAATAATATTTTACATTGCAGTTTTCCAAAAGATGAAAGAAGGAGGCAAAATTGGCTGTCGATTGTACCGATAAAGGGAAAGGTATAGAGCGTTTGACAATTTGCAGCTTGCATTTTAAGCCTGAAGATTATGACTATGACTCAGTACAAAACAATATTATTCTCACATGTGTAGAAAATAAAGAAACTGTTATAACGTCCTAGTATTTTATTATTTTTTTCCATTGACAAATATTTCCCTTATGTTTTGCAGTAAGTATTTGTAGCGTCCTCAGGTAAAAGGTAACCTTTTGCCGGATATCAGTAAGGCCGAGTAACTGCAGAGTGGCATAGAAATGGACCTTATATTGACGACTGAAAAAAAAATTGGTACCTTTTACTTGAGTTTGTGAGGATGGATGCTCACTTTCATGATAAAACGGTTGAATAAAAATTTAATAACAAAACCGGCCAAGTGCGAGTCGGACTTGCGCACCGAGGGTTCCGTACAAATTTATATGTATCTATGAACATCCAGTCTTAGCAGACCCCTGTTCCTAAGCAAAATGTGCGCAGTGTGGGATCATTGTAGATTGGTTACTGATATAGACAGACAGACAAAAAAAAATTATGCTTTCTGCTTGCAATTTTTCCTTTATCTGTGCTATAAGACCTTGCTTCGTACCAAATTTCAAGATTCTAAGTTCACGGGAAGTATCCCTTGCGAGTGTCGAAAATTTGCGGCAAATGGCTGTAGGTATCTTTTGATTGCGTTGGGTTAGAAGTTTGATTTTTCACAGCTCCAAGGGACAGTACAGTAGACTTGAGTATTTGATTTAAATTTCAGCTTGATACCTCCACGCGTTCCTGAGGTAAAGGGTCTTGACAGACGGACGAACGGACAACAAAGTGATCCTATAAGGGTTCCGTTTTTTCTTTTTGAGGTACGGAACCCTAAAAATTGAATTGAATTGAAATTGGTTGAATTTAATAAATTACAAAATCAATCTGTTGTATAAAAGTATGTCAAATTCCGCGGGATATTCCTAATGTATGCTTAATTATGGACACCCTAAAGAAAGAGATGCAAGATCGGCGTGACGTAATTCAAGGTCATTTTTTCTGGCTTCAAAGGAATGTTCGGCATGCAATATCCAGTTTTTTATTTAATATTCTTGCGTATTGTAAAGAGATGGTGAAAGCGGTAGTAAGCGCCTGCGCGTTAGACAATTATGGCCTCTGGTCCTTCAAATTAAATTAAATGCTTCCACATTGATCCAGTGCTCCGTTGCGATATTATGCATGTGAGTAAAGGATTAAAAACCTTAAAAGCTTCCTCCGCAGTGAAAATTTTGCCACTAGTAAGTGCCAGTTCAGCTTCTCTAGAGCTGATGGTGTGGCACATAGTGTCCATGGTCCAAGGAGTCGCGACAATGCCCAGTACTGTCTCGTTGAGTCCGATGGTGGGTTTGCCACCGACCATGGCCCGCCATTCGCAGGAAATTGCGAAGAGGCAACCGCCTCCTGGTGCGTGACCCTGAAAATTTGTGTAAAATGGTGAGTGTAAGGGCCTACGCTAGCTGACGCGGATTACCCGGAACGTACGCCCGTCGTGCGCGCGTCTAATAAGAAATTGTATGAACAGCGCTAAGTGGCGCGGGCGCGTGCGACGGTATTTCGGTACATTTTAGACCCGCGAGCGTGCGCACGCGGCGGGCGTCCGCGTCAGCTAGCGTAGGCCCTAACGAGAGATAGGTATGGATGTACGAGATAGTAGATCGCTGGGCTCGGGTTTGACTATGAGCCTGTCCAGATGAGGCGTTTTACGCGCGAGTCGACTCGTGCGCAGAGACTCGCGCGTTCCCGAGATACTAGAGCTACATATATTCCGTCCAGTACGCTTAGTAAGTATAAGTTTTACTTCACCAAAATACTTCTCGATCGCGTTTACGTAAAAAAATCAATTACTAGCGATTTGATTATTACTAATAAAATAATAAAAATAATAATAATAAAATAATAATAATTATTACGGAAAATATAAGGATAGCCAGAGCAAAGGATTGACAAGACCAAGTTCCTGACACAACTAAATTTATTCACATGTTTTACAACTTTTTTAATTAAAAAGAATATCAAAAAGGTTAGAAGAACTGAGTTCGTAACATCGCCGCCCACGTGTAGGAAGCTACACAATATGTTCATTCAGTATGGCCAACTTTCTTATTGGCCTCTTTAGAATGCCTCCTCTGGTGGCTACTTCAGCGACGCGCACGACTCCGTCTCGTCCCGGATGTATTGCAGTGATTCGACCGATGGGCCACACCCCCCTTGGTAAATCTGAATCGACTACAAGGACTACGTCATCTACCTTTAAATTCTGGTACTTGTTTTCTTGAGCTCTTCTTGGTTTTAAACTTGGCAAGTACTCTTTTAACCACCTCGTCCAAAAATGCTCTGATAAGCGCAGCACTTTTTGCCAGTCCTTTCTCAGTAAGAAGACTCCATCTTCGAGGCGAACTGGCAGCTGTTGATTTGAAGATGTGCCGATTAAAAAGTGGAATGGTGTGAGACTCTGGCAGTCATCATTTTGGGTTACGTACGTCAGAGGTCTCGAGTTGACTAGTGCTTCGGCTTCTAAAAGAATGGTGTGAAGCAGTTCCTCTCTGGGAGCTCTCTCCTTCAGGGTTGCCATGAGTGCTGTCTTTACTGTACGCACCAGGCGCTCCCAGCAACCGCCCATGAACGGTGATGCAGGTGGTATAAAACTCCACTCGGTTTTATTGTTGGCAGCGAAGTCTTGCACCGGCTGACTATAAAATTCCGTCAATAGTCGGTTGGCTCCAACAAACGATGTGCCGTTATCAGACAAAATCTTGCTTGGTATGCCCCTGCGCGCCATGAAACGTCGAAGGCATGAAATAGCAGAATCAGATGTGAGATTAGCAACGATTTCTAAATGGACGGCTCGTGTGGTCATGCAGGTGAAAAGGGCTATCCAGCGTTTCTCTCTGCGCCGGCCGACTGAGACTTCTACGGGACCGAAGTAATCCAAACCCACATTAGTGAACGGGCGCACGTGGTGATCCAATCTAACGTCCGGCAAGTCACCTAAAGGTGGGATCTGTGGCGTTGCTCTTCGTTTCGTGCACAACATGCATTGCCTGGCAACCATACGAACTGCGCTGCGGCACCGTAATATCCAATATCGCTGCTTCAACTCGTTACAAACTAGTTCGTTGAATCTATGTGCAGCCTTTACGTGGTAGTGACGTATTAGAAGTCGAACTGCGTGGCGGCGGCCATCAAGAATGATCGGCGACGCGGTTTCGTAATCAATGTTCCTCATGAACTTAATGCGGCTATCTAGCCTAAGTAGTCCATTTTGATCAAGAACAGGGGACAAAGAAAATAACTTGCTTGACTTGGGCAAAGGTTTGGAGTCGTGCATCAGAGTAAGTTCCTGGCCAAAATCGTCCATCTGTGACTTTCTGTAGATGGCATTTTCCGCTTCCTGAATGTTTATTGCAGTCAAAGGTGGAAGCTCTGGGGAAGAAGTATTAGTAGGGAATTTTGAATTTGGATCTTTATAACGTGCTAGCAGAGACCGAAACTTATACGCGCATTGGTAAACGCGCGCGGTCGCACGTACCAAACGAATCCACTCGCTGAAACGCGATGGATCTGGGACAACCGATGAAGGTTCGTCCAGAATGGTTAACCCCACCTGCGCTTTTAAGGGTTTTAATTCTTCAAGGGCAGGTAAGATTTCGCGAGTCGATGGTTCTTTAGGCCAATCTGAAACTGGTAATAATAAAAAATAAGGTCCAGAGAACCATCGTTTTAAATCAACATCACGATCTGTTAATCTTGTAGCATCGTCTGCAACATTTAAACAAAATGTTACGGAAAATATAAGGATAGCCAGAGCAGAGGATTGACAAGACCAAGTTCCTGACACAACTAAATTTATTCACATGTTTTACAACTTTCGTTTTAAATCAACATCACGATCTCTTAATCTTGTAGCATCGTCTGCAACATTTAAACCACCTGGCACATATCTCCAATCAGTGACATTTGTAATTTCAGTGATTTCACCAACGCGATTCGCAACAAATGGTTTAAATGTTCACGCATCACTCCGAATCCAACCTAAAACCGTGGTTGAATCAGACCAAAAATAAGTTGCATTCGGTTGAATATCGTGGCCGGTACAAACAGTATTAGCAAACCACGCTGCAATCAGAGCTGCTTGGAGCTCGAGCCGAGGAATGGACGTGGGTTTCAGAGGAGCTAGTCGCGCTTTGCCGCCGATAAGAGACAATTTCACGGAGCCGTCTGTAAACGTAAATCGCCAATAAGCAACACAAGAGTACGCTTGCTCACTAGCGTCAGCCAGCACGTGAAGCTGTCTATCACTAATGCCTTTGCCTTGAAACCCACATCGATACCATCTGGGAACTTTGAAGTCAGAAATCCCTGTTAGCTGTCGTGACCATGATAACCATCTTCGAATGGTGTCCGGTTGCAGCTCTGTATCCCAATCAATACCAGTTCTCCATGTTTGCTGAAAGAGAATGCGGCCCTGTATAACTAGAGGCGTAAGAAGGCCTAAAGGGTCATACAGGCACATTAAATGGGATAATACTTTTCGTTTAGTCAACTTTTCGTTTTCATTTATTTGAGAACCTATACGGAAACCAAAAGTGTCACTCTGAGGATGCCAAATAAGACCTAATGTTCTTACAAATGCCTCCGGGCCTACATGAACACGCTCAAGAGGTGCAGCACGCAGGTGTTCAGGTATAGCACCAAGTGCAGCGGGCACGTTCAAGATCCAGCTACGCATTTCCATCCCTGCCTGTTTATGAATAGTAACAATATCGGCTGCGAGCTGCGAAGCTTCTTCTTCATCATCCATGCTACCTAAATAGTCATCCATGTAGTGATCATTGATGATCGCTTTTGCTGCTGCAGGATAAGACTTCCGAAGTTCTTGTGCATTTCGGTTTTTAATGTACAAAGCAGTGCACGGACTGCAGGCGGCACCAAAAATAACAGAAGTCATTCTATATTCCTTCAATTCCGAGCTACGATCCTCTCTCCAAATAAACCGTAAAGCATCACGATCCTCAATTCTGATCTTAATCTGAGGAAACCTTACGTCAGCTGTCAACGCGACACGACCTTCGCGAAAACGAAACAGGATGTGGAGCAAGGATTGTAGCAGGTCAGGTCCTGGCAGCAAAAGAGAATTCAAACATATACCAGAGGTCTTCGCAGCTGCATCATGAACAACCCTAAGTTTCTTTTTCTGAGGATGTACTACTGGAAAGTGAGGTAAATACCAACGAATTAATCCTTGTGACAAATCTATTGTGTCGTGGTATGTACCTCTAGGACACTCCTCAGCGTAACCTTTGTCAATCATGTTCTTAATAAAAGTACAATAGCCTTTTTTTAATTCCGCATCACGATCCATGCGCTTTTCCAAACCAAAAAATCTTGAAAGCGCGTGTGGATAGCTGTCAGGTAAATTTGGGATGTCTTTTCGCCACAGTAGACCTACTTCAAACCTACCTGAAGGTAACCGCCTAGCTGTAGATTCGAGTGTTTCCATAGCACATCTTTCCTGCTTTGTACACACGGTTTCTGGATTGGAAATTCCTATCGAGTCCAGGCGAAAATAATCCTTAATATGCTCGTCCATAGTACGGTCCCTATGTTCTTTAAATAAGATGTGGTTGACAAAATGGATCGGTTTAGTCAGCCTACTAGATTGGCCGTGCAAAACCCAACCTAGTGCTGTGCGGGAAGCAACGGGTTCCTTCTTGGAACCTTCCCTAATTTCTCGACTAATAGTGAGATACCAATGCTCAGCACCAAGCAGTACCTTGGGTTTTGCGTCTACCAATGTAAGCTCGTCAATCAAGTCAGTGAGGTGCGTGTACTGAGTCATTTCGCGTCGGCTGATCGTTTGCGAGAACAATGACAATGTGTCTATAGCCTTAGCGTTATTGACAGTAAATGTCTCAGAACAATGTTTACCTCTGATAGAGAAGCTTACATGTTGAATAGCCTTGCGCGTCGACATGCCGGCGACACCGTCGACCTTGATCGATTCAGTAGGGCCTGAAGCACCAATGCGGCGTGCTATTTCGGAGTCGATCAAGGTTGCCGTGGATCCGTCGTCGAGTAAGGCAAAAGTACTATACTTTCCATTAGGTCCGCTTATTTCCACAGGAACAATTTTTAAAAATACACGAGTACAGTCTGCTACATTAAAATCGTTCGACTCACCTTCGGTAACGTTTGAGATAGTCACAGTTTTATTTTTACTAACAAAATCAGTATTAACATTAGAAGGTGAAGACGGCGACTCATCGACGGCGTGTAACTCGTCGACAGTGTGTGAGACGTGCGGTGTCGACGCTGTGTGCAGCAACGGATTATGAAAGCGGTGGCAGCCATCGACGTCGCAACGGCCTATCTTGCACGTTGTCCAGCGATGCAATTTCGATTTAAGACATTTATAACATATCTTGGCCTCCCGTAGCCAGCACCATTTATCGTCTAAGCTAAGCGACTTGAATTCCTTGCAATCCGTCAGTCCATGCTTCTTTTTACAGTAACGACACAGCTCATCATTTTTAAAATGCGTAGATGTCACGTTGACATTTTCACGGCGATACGAGCTATGGAATGGCGGGTTGCAAGGCCGCCTAGCGAAGTCCGTAAGCAAACCGAATTTGGTATGTTTATCTGCCTCGATATTTAGAAACTCCGATAAAAGCTGCAGTTTCGGTAAAGATCGCTTGCTACTGTACGCAAAATCTTTCCACTGACTGTACAGTATAGGTGTCAGTTTGCTTAGAACAGTGTGAAATATTTCTATCGAGTACAAGTACTCCTTCTGTTCCAAACTATTGATGACAGCTATACTGTTACGCAGTCTAGAGGCAAATAAGTTTAACTCTTTGAGATCAAGGCTTATACAAGTTAAGTATGAAGTATCTTTTTCTATTTATTTTTTTATTTTCTTCAACTTCATTTTTTCGATTCCCACTGGGTTCGATTCCCAGCATTGGTCTTTTTTCTGGGGTTTTTTCTGTGCATCTATATTTCAGTTTGTATTTAGTTTGAAATCAAGGCTTATCTTGGGCAGATCTCGTACGAGAGCAATTTCATGCTGCGCGATGATCTCAGGCTGCGCAAATGTCTGCTCCAGCGCGGCCAGCACAGAGCCGGGCTGCGCCGCGGTGTACAGCAGAGCTGACACGCTCTCAAGCGCGCGGCCGCGCAGCGCCCCACGAAGACGGGCTAGATTTTCTGTGGGCGTAAATAAATGTTTGGTATCTTCATAGGTGCGCTTGAACATAAGCCACTCCGTAGTTTTGCCGCTAAAAGTCATCAAGTCGATATATTTATAGGAAAATTTGTGCGGACTAACGAAATTTACAGGATCGGCTTTTGATAGCAAAGCATCAGGAGCCTCTTTTTTGACATGAGCTGTCGGTCGCTGTGACATTGCTGGAATCGCAATATCGGGAAATTTATTTTTATGGTGTACCTCGTGGCCAGCAAAGTTAAAGTGCGGCACGGGCTCATTGGTTCGTGATTCAGGAGAGTTTTCTAGTTCGAGCTTTGCTCTATGCTCGCTATTTTGAACGTCACTTACCCATGATTCGACGCGAGATGACGCTGCAAGTGAAGCATGTGAACGCTCTTCGGCCTCCTGAGCCGCTAGGCTGGCCTCCATCTCCAGTTGTTCCACCTGCTTCACCTGTTGCATATACTGAAGTTCGCGCTCCAGGTGTCGTCGCGCTAGCTGTGCCTCGGCAGCCAACCTGTGCGCCCGCACTGTGGACGCCGACCGCGAGGACAAGCGCGACCTGGACACACTACGATCGCCACTCGGGGGGTTTACGTGAATTGGAGGCGTTCCGGGGCCGGGGCCGACCGCGGGCGTATCAGTGGCTTCGGTCAGAACGGGGTCCAGTTCTGAGGACCGACCGGGCCCACCCGCGGGCGCTCCCGACTCCGAGGGCGCCTCGTAAAAATTCTGTGGTTGCGCCAGCAACCTGGCCTTAGCCCTCGTGTTCATTTTACCGTGCGAAGGACCACAAAATGTTACGGAAAATATAAGGATAGCCAGAGCAAAGGATTGACAAGACCAAGTTCCTGACACAACTAAATTTATTCACATGTTTTACAACTTTTTTAATTAAAAAGAATATCAAAAAGGTTAGAAGAACTGAGTTCGTAACAATAATAAAATAATAGTATTATAATAAAACTGGATGTGAAAAATGCGTTTAATACGTTGGAGAGAGACATCCTGCTCAACGAAGTAATGGAGAATATTCCTGCACTTTATCCTTTCCTTCATCAAGTGTACCACAAGCCTTCTAATCTATTCCTTGGTTCTGAGCTTATTCTTTCCCAAGTAGGTGCTCAGCAGGGAGATCCTCTTGGACCGCTCGTCTTCAGCCTCGCTATCCAGAAAGCAATTACTGAGCTACAATCTCCTCTTAACATATGGTACCTCGATGATGGTACCATTGGGGGTAGTCAAGAGGAGGTGGAGCGGGATTTGCTCGTCTTGCTGCCGCGTCTGAGGGATTTGGGGCTGGAGGTGAACGCGGCCAAGTGCGAGTTCTTCCCTTGTGGCCTGGAGGCGAGTTCTTGCTTCCCTTTTTTCTCGTCGTTGCTTCCGGGGTTCAAGGAACTTGACGCAGACTCCTTTTCCTTGCTTGGTGCACCTATTTTTGCATTTGCAGTTCCCGAGGCTCTTCATGCTCGGCGGGATCTCCTCCAACTTGCCAGCGAACGTCTCAAAAATATTAATCCACACGTAGCTCTGGTTTTAATGCAGAAGTGTTTTGCTGTTCCGAAACTTACCTACCTTTTGCGGACGGCTCCGGCGTGGCTGTATCCCGATGATATAGACGCTTTTGACGCCGTTATAAAGACCACAATGGAGTCAATCGTTAATGTCTCTCTGGACGAGTCCCAGTGGACACAGGCAACACTGCCAATCCGGCACGGGGGTATTGGGGTGCGACGCCTGCGGGACGTTAGCATACCGGCTTTCTTGGCATCGGCGCACGGGGTAGCGGACCTGGTAACTAATATTCTATTGTTGAATGGTGACAGGGTAAGCGTACCGTACGTGGCCGATGCCTTGGCGGCGTGGTCGGCTCTCAATCCGGGGGCGGTAGTGCCGGTGAGCCCCAAGGTCCAGCGCGCGTGGGATGATGTTGGGTGTAAGGCCACTATTGATCGGCTGATTGGGAGTTGTTCGATATACTGGCTTTTTCATTCTAGTTTTAATTTACAAAAGCGCTGCGCTAAGTCTGGCTGAAACGAAACGCGGCCTACGGAGTTATTGGCTATGGTCTGCGCGCGCAATTAGTGTCAATTTGAACTCGCCAAAGTAGGCACATTTTATTTCAACATTTTCTAATAATTAATTTAAACCTACTATCTCAAGAGAAGATTTTATGTGTTATGTGCTACAGAACATTTTATTTTATGCGTGCGTACGTGTAACTTTTAAGACTTTTGGATTCTGACCTGAGCCTGGACAGCAGAAAACTTTACTGGGTTCGCTATCGCAAGGAAAGGCAAGGTGAGTGCTTTGTAATTAATCTGGAATGCTAAAGACAGTATAAACCGCAAGCCCATCCTTTTAAGTCCAGTTGCTTAGGTCGTTTCTAAACTGAGCCAGTTTTTCTCCTATATACAGTCCATTGTTTCAAACTTCTTTTACGTGGTTCCGTGACGCCACAGGAGTGCTTCGGGGGTGGACCGTGCAAGGCTTCTGGCGGTATCTCGGCCGGAATCAGGAGCGTGGTTGCATGCGTTGCCTTCACCGCAACTGGGCACTTTGCTGGACGGTGACTCGGTGCGCGTGGCTGTTGCTCTCCGCCTGGGCTGCGAGGTGTGTCGGCCTCATGTTTGCATTTGTGGTACCATGGTGGAGGCGGACGGCCACCATGCGCTGAGTTGTCGCCGATGTACCGGCAGGCAACCGCGACACCATGCCCTGAATGATATTGTTCAGCGAGCTCTCAGGTCAGCGGGCGTTCCGTCTGTGCTTGAGCCGCCGGGCCTCAGTCGCACTGACGGGAAACGGCCCGACGGACTGACCTTAGTGCCGTGGGAAAGAGGGCGGTGTTTGGTGTGGGACGCTACGTGTGTCAGCACCTTCGCCGCTTCCCACGTCGGCCGCACTGCTCGCACGGCTGGAGCTGCGGCCGAATTTCAGGCGGCAATGAAGCGGCAAAAGTATGCCCCTTTGGGGCAGGGGTACCATTTTGTCCCATTGGCGGTGGAAACGGCGGGTTGCTGGGGGCAGGACGCGAGACGGCTTGTGCAGGACATAGGCCGCCGTCTTAGGCAGAGGGGTGAAGATCCCCGCTCCGAATCGTTTCTGAGGCAAAGGCTTTCCTTGGCGATCCAGCGCGGAAATGCCGCAAGTGTTAGGCCAGTAAGCCACAGTAATTATTACATGGACAGCGCTCCGCGGCCGCGCGTCCATGTTTCCATAGAATTTAAATTTTTACGTAAACGCGATCGAGAAGTATTTTGGTGAAGTAAAACTTATACTAAGCGTACAGTACGCTTAGTATAAGTTTTACTTCACCAAAATACTTCTCGATCGCGTTTACGTAAAAAAAACAATTACTAGGGAAACATGGACAGCGCCTCCGCGCGCGCGCGCGTCTATGTTTCCATAGAATTGAAATTTTTACGTAAACGCGATCGAGAAGTATTGAAGTGAAGGAAAACTTATACTAAGCGTACAGATGGAGCCGCGCGTTTCCTCACTCGCGCGTAAACGCTAGTAATGAGCGAGACTCGACTCGCGCGTTACTCGCGCGTAAAACGCCTCATCTGGCTGGACAGGCTCTTAGGCTTAGCCGATTACTGACGAAGGGATGTGTACCTAGATAGAACTTTATTAAGTTTGCCTATTTAGGCTGGCGTCCGTCCGTATATGTATAGGCAAATTTTATAAAGTACCTAAGTAGGTATTCATATTCTTACTAAAGTCAGCGTCAAACTGTAATATTATGATGTTTTTTGGGAAAGAATCAGCGTGGGCACTCTAGAGGACAGTAAAACTCTAGTTGACGGTTGTATGTCAAGACCTGTTTATTAGCAGAACCTTAGATATATATACATTTGGATTGTCGCTGTTACAAGCAATATGCGTTTATGTAGCAGTTAACTATTGTGTTACTGCTAAACACTAAAAGTGGCCAATTGCCATACTACAAAACGAACAAACCACACTGCTTTTTATAAGATTCCGTAGCCAAATGGCAAAAAACGGAACCCAATGCTGTTGAAACTTGGTAAGAAGATGTATTCTCGAAACGAATTAAGATTTTCACACAAAAATAGAAAAAAAAAACAATAAATTTTGGGTGTTCCCCATACCTACTTAGAACTGAAGCTCAAAAATTGTTGATAGGTCTTCAAAAATGATATTGAGGTTTCTAATATCATTTTTTTCTAAACTGAATAGTTTGCGCGAGAGACACTTTTAAAGTGGTAAAATGTGTGTCCCCCTGTAACTTCTAAAATAAGAGAATGAATAAAACTGAAAAAAATATATGATGTAAACGGTAAACTTCCACCGAAAATTGGTTTGAACGAGATCTAGTAAGTAGATTTTTTAATACGTCATAAATCGTAAACCGCAATTTTTTATAGAATAATGGTAATACGGAAATCTTCGTGCGCGAGTCTTTTTGTACCAGTAGGTACGGTCGGATTGAGAAGTCGCTGAACACTAGTAGGTACTTTATCTTTAACGTGACATATTTCATTCTTCACAGTAGGTATATAACTGGTTATTGCGACTTTTGCGACAAAGTACTAAAGTGTTCAGAGAATTCTGAGGCCGACTGGAAAAGTCGCTTCCGAGACCATTGACCGTAACGAAAATCCAATTTTCGTCGATAAAGGTAGAAACAAGGGGTAGGTAAGGACTAAGGTACCTACTATACTGAAATAAAAATATTTATTTTTCTTACGTTAATGGCAGCCGCTGTAGCAAACTTGAAACCGAATAACTTGATCCAAGTTTCTTGAACTTCGTTAAAAAACAGTGCAAACTTTTGTTTTTCAGGTTTATAAAGCTCTTGGATGTCTATCCCAGCTGTGAATACTGATTTTGATCCCTGAAATAAAATTCATCATTAACACGAGATGCGGCGCATTTCATTAAAAGAATATTAGGTCAACGAGCAAGTACCTACTCATTTTGACGTATTTTTTTCATTTCGCGTATGCCTGTGAATTGACCCTAACTAACAATGCAAATTTACCTAAAACTTTTTTTCAACACAGTTGGTCGTAAATTGACTCTTATTATTATTAAACCGTTTTTATTAGTTTCATAATTCAGCATATTACTAAAAGGCCTTCTACACGGTCGGGACCAACCGCCAACCATCGCGTCCTTGGTCGGGTTGATTTAAAAATGGACAGTGTAGAAATCGGTTGACCCGACCGATATTTGGTTGATGTCAACGGCCTTGGTCGTGAGCGCATTGTCCGTGGTCGGCCCCAACCGTATGGAACGCTGTCGGCCGACGCGAGCGACACGACGGTCGGCGGTTGGTCCCGACCGTGTAGAAGGGGTTTTACTATGATATTACCACACTTGTGTTGTAAAAACATTACCGTACCAAGTGCTGTACCTAATATAAACTTTTTTTTAATTTGAGCATAAGTTTATGTAGGCAGTTGCCTACTCTGCCTAATGGTTAATCCGGCCTTGGCTATGTTTCTGCTACTCCACCTACTCAGACTTCAAATTCAGAACAATTTTTCGCCATTTAAAAAAATCGATCAAGTATATAGGTACTTAAGTCGACGGTTATAAGAATCAAATAACACCTAACCAACAAAAACACAACAAAAAAGGCGATTTTGGCAGGCTGTGCGAAATTGAATTTTAAATGTAGGTGCATTAAAAGTAAAAAATGCCAAAAAATGTTAGATAGACGGTGCCGTCGAAGTATCCTTTGCCAAATTAAAATACCTAATCATTTTCTAGCAACGTCTGGTTACACTTACTGAAGTTAATATCATGCCTTTAGGCTTGTTGTTGGCGATCTCGTCGAGCGACTTGTTTATCGCTTGCAGTAGCTCGAGGTTTAAGCTGTTGACGGGTGGCCGTTGCAGCGTCAGAATCGCGATGCCATCACTGTCTGCGACGTCCACCAGCGGGGCCGACGACATCGGCCGACACGCCGGCAGGATCCTGCTCGCATGCCTAGCTACTTGCCTTATGGGAAACATACTGAAAAGAAAAGTTTATTCAGATTGCAGAGATCTCCGTATAGGTAAATTTAGGTAAGTAGTAGGTAAGTACTATTTGTTTTGCCCAATCAAAGGGCACATTTACGGGGGAGGCCCTGTTCACAGACTGGTGTGGAGTTTCTATCACACACAGTTAGGTACATACTTATAGCTGTATATGTGTGTGTATATGTATAATGTGTGTTGTAGTTGATAAAATATACTTATGAATAAAATCCAATTATTAATATTATTAAGTGTTAAAGTTTGTGAAGATATTTCGATGTTTGTTACTCAATCACGCAATAACAGCTGTACATGTCAATAAGGTAGGTACATTTTGGAGTAAAGGTGTTATAAAAATAAATAACAGGTGTTTGCTTCGTGATGAATTTATTGCAACTAACTAGAGACGCTCGCTAACATAACTACAAACGAAGGTACGTACATATTATAAAACTCGCCAATTGACTGATCAACGGCTGTACGGATTTACATTAGGTATGGAGATAGTATGAGAAAATTACGATCGCGTCCTTTGTGTAACAAAAGTTAGTTATACCAACTATGTATATGGAACTTTCGTTACACAAAGTAATCAATTAAAAGCCCATAATTATGTACATTTTTTAAAACGTTTCAGCTCTTGTTGTTGTTGTTGTTATGATTGATTATTTATGCCCGTCTACCTACCCCTTGTCCCCCCTCTCAGAAAAAATCTGGATCCGCCCTTGTGCCCAATGGTTGACTGATGGAAAATATAGCGACACTATGCGTCGTGAATCGTGAACCTTTAAACCTTTCCTTGGCTACTTCTTAAACAAGCGTAAACAAATGTTTTTTTTTAAAAAAAAGTTAGTTAAAAGATTTAATAATACAACACACAGTTATACAAGACATTTAAAATTGAAAATAAATCCGTTTATTTTCACTATGAGTGAGTCTCACGGTAGTTTCATGGTTTAAGTTGAAAATAAATGTTTCTCTTTAGCCTCACCTTAAATTAAACAGCTAAGTATTTAGGTAGTACTTAATCCTTCAACTGTAATACCAGTAAGTAATACTAAAGCGACAGCAATAAAAGTAGTTGCTAAGTCTTATCTGTAAATTATGAAAGATATTTTATATCAAACTCGAGATAATTTTTTCGTCAGTAACTAGAAGCAAAAATGTTTAATAACATTTTGTCAATAAGTAAATTATTGACACTTATAAGTTGATTTGTAAACACTACATTAACCTCTCGTATGCCGAAAGTAAAAAAAAAACCTTAATTCTAGGCTCGTTTGTTTCAAATAGAACCAATATTGCAGATTACAATAAAAAAATACAAAAAGATAGTCTAAGGGCCGGCGCCCACTGACGGCATGGCACGGCGTGTCATTTTATTACTATCAAGTTATTTTGAATCTTATTTCAATAATTTTAGAATTCATGTTACTTTATTGGTTATGCGTGGCATCGGCCCTCAGGACGTCGCGGCATCGTGGTATCGAAATAAAGTAACATGAATTCTAAACTCATTGAAATAAGATTCAAAATAACTTGATAGTAATAAAATGACACGCCGTGCCATGCCGTCAGTGGGCGCCGGCCTTTAAATGGCGCCATGGACTTAATACCTAACCAGGACTGAGTACTGCGACAAAAAAGTGAGGCCGATAAAAAATATAACCAGAGAATTGCATCTCGTTCTAATTACTGTATCAAGTACTGGTGCGAGTGGGACACAATTCTCTAGTTTCTCTAGTTTGTATGTAATCTCTCGGACCGCTGTCTCTAGTTGCCATTATTAAACTGTATAGCTTGGTAATATGGGTCACTTTTGATTGACTAATAAAAGTTAGTACTCAGTCCTGGTTAGGTATTAAGTCCATGAATGGCGCGGATCCGCGTTCCGTCCGGCATACGAAAGGTTAATACAAATTTTAGTTTTGCGCATATACAATTACTTTAATATTGGACCCTATATGAACATGATGAAAGTCTGAAATTACATGACTGTCTATGTCGTGAAGGACTGCGCTCGCGCATTTGTCGTTTAGTATCTATCAATTAGAATAGCGTTTACAAATCTAGTAACAAATACGCCTAAGATTTGACAGATCGACACAGAGGCCCTACCACGAAGTGCATAATTCGAACTTCGTTTTGTGCCGTCCCGCTCACACTAATATGATTTGACACGAGAGTGAGAGGGATAATGCGATGCGAACTTCGATTTTCGGATTTCGTGGTAGCGCCTCAGGCCCTTTACTACGAAGCGCGAAATTCGAACTTCGTTTCATGCCGTGCCGCTCACACTAATGGTATTTATTACGAGAGTGAGAGGGACCGCACGATCCGAACTTCGAATTTCGTAGTAACCCCCCAGAGGCGCTACTACGAAATTCGAAAATCGAAGTTCGTATCGTATTATCCCTCTCACTCTCGTGTCAAATCATATTAGCGTGAGCGGGACGGCACGAAACGAAGTTCGAATTATGCACTTCGTGGTAGGGCCTCAGTTTGACAGTTTGGTTGAAAAGGTGTTGAAAAGCACCCAACGTAAAAAGTCCAAGGTCCAAACTAATTTACATTTTCTGCTTAATTTGAATTTGTGTTAGAGGTGAGCGTAAAATCGATTCTTACCTATGTGTTTTGGACGTTAAGCAGTAAGCAATTAAGTACTGCAACAGAGTTCTAGTTTTACACGCTGTTGAATATTCTTTTTTCAAAGTTAACTTTTTTTATAGAATGTTTCCGTTGAGGCAACTGGCGAGGCATGCGAGCAGGGTTCTGCCGGCGTGTCGGCCGATGTCTTCGGCGCCGATGGTGGATGTCGCCGACAGCGACGGCATCGCAGTCGTGACGCTGCAACGGCCGCCAGTAAACAGCCTCAACCTCGAACTACTGCAAGCCATCAGCAAGTCGCTCGATGATGTGGCTAAGAACAAGCCCGAAGGCATGATCTTGACATCAGTGAGTTTCTAATTTATTTTTAAGTGTTAGCACCTTAATGGTTGACTCGCATACATTGAACTGAACTATTATGGTATTTATGGTACATTACTATACAGTGACTTGTACCTCTAGGATTTAAAGTCGTCAGTATGATTGACTGATGGGATTTTCTATTAGAACTGTGAAAATGTCAGAGCTGGACCTAGCATAGAGCAACAGGAGTGGACACTAGGTTGCAAGGGGGGCGGAAATCAAATTTTGATAGTTTTTATGTGGCCTCAAGCCAGGAGGGATAAGAACTATTAGCAAAAGGGTCATAATTATCATTTTATGTCCCACTACACGGCACAGGCCTTTCAAAATGAGAGGGCACAAGCCGTAGTTCCTATGCAGGCCCACTGCGGATTGGGAACTTAACAAAAGGGTGATGAAATATAAATTCACTCTACCCAGATTTAAACATGTTAAATATGGCAATGAGTTTTACGACATCAGCACAAGTTATGTATGTAAATCTATCTTATTGTTGTCACTCCAGGCATCTCCAACTGTCTTCTCGGCTGGTCTGGACATCATGGAGATGTACAAACCTGATTTCAAGAGAGCAGAGGAGTTTTGGACAACATTACAAGATACATGGATCAAGCTATTTGGCTTCAAGTTTGCCACAGCTGCGGCCATTAATGTAAGTCTTAATTCTCAAAGTTATAAAATTAAAAACATAACTTTGCTATTGGATATTTATCTTGTACTTTATGTCTGTCTATCCAATGAACTTTTTGTCCTATAGTTTAACAGTTAGTAATTTAGTTAGTTAGTCATCTCATTATTTTCTTTGAGAGTCATAGAGGTGCACTAAGAAGGAATTTTCTGAATGTCTAGGCTGATTTTTTTCTATTATCTGGGCATTATTAAAAAAGTGTACCTTTTACTTTTTTTAAATGAAGTAAGTTTTTTTGGTTTTCTTACTCAAATCCACAAGCACAATTCATTTTCATAAGGAAAAAGTGTCCTTATTTTTTGGATCAGTTTTGTGACGTTTTTTCATACAGTTTATATGAGTCGTCACAAAACTGATACAAAAAAAAGTAAGTATGGAAAATTAGGGACATTCTTTTTAAAAAAATCAATATCAATAAATAGCACTCTTGATTCTGAGTAAGAAAAACCCAACATTTCCACATTTAAAAAAAAGTGAGAGGTAAACTTTTTATTGAACACGCCCATCTACAATATATGTACAACTTTATAACTTACTCTTCATTTTTTTTTCCAAATTTCAATCACCAGGGCCATGCTCCAGCAGGGGGCTGCCTCCTGGCCATGTCCTGTGAATATCGTGCCATGGTGGCAGGAAAGTACACAATTGGCCTGAACGAGACAGCACTGGGAATTGTTGCTCCCCTGTGGTTCATGGACACAATGTGCCATACCATTCGTACTAGGGATGCAGAACTGGCCCTCACTACGGCCAAACTATTTACTGTTGAAGAAGCTCTGAAGGTGATCATACAGTTTTATTTACAGTCATATTTGTAGTAGCTAGCCATGCAAATCCAGCACACTTATGACTATTTTTAATGTTTAAATACTTATCCATCCATTCATTTTATTATCCACTTTATTTTTAGGGTTTGGTTCCACACCCAAAGGGTAAAAACGGGACCCTATTACTGAGACTCAGCTGTTTTTTTTCTGTCACACAAATACAATGCACTCTTTTTTTATCATAAAAAAACCATCTTTACAGGTTGGCTTGATTGACGAGACTGCTACAGATAAAGCAGATACCATAGAAAAATGCAAGAAATTCATTGGCAAGTTTGATAGGACTCCGCCTCTGGCGCGCACTATGACAAAACTGAGAATAAGGGGAACAGTTTTGGCTAAAATGCAGAAGATTCGGCAACAGGATACAGCAGAGTTTCTGCAGTTTTTGAAGAACCCTCAAGTGCAGCAGGCATTAGAAATGTACATTCAAATGTTGAAACAAAAGGCTGCCAAGTAAGCTAGTCATTCATAAAGCAATTTCTCAAAACCTACTAGGGTAAAATCCCAGTGCCCAGTCTTTGAATAATATCGCCCAGTAGTCGGCCTCTGCCTATCATTCGCACGAGTGGGAAGAGCACAAGAGATATCTTTTGTATTCTTCGCACTCATTATTCGGCCGACTACCGTTTTGCCCGGCTGACTACAGGGGTATTTAATCCTATGTCAGTTATAGTTAGACAATGCATACAATTAAAATTAGATTTTGTTTACTGTCTTCTGACATGTTAGATTATTAGTACGAAGTTTTTGAATTTGCCATTCTTTTGTTTGACTATATTAAATAACTAAATAATTGGCACTTTTTATTGTTGCACTGTAAAACAGAATAGGAAGCAGTGTATCTTGTGCAAATAGATTATTAATATATAAATTTTGTATGAATGTTAGAATGCACTTTTGTGCAGCTATTATAAATTTAAGAATGTTCTTTGTAAGTATTATTATTATCACCTCAACGGGGTTATACTTTGTTTGTGACGTAAAATACATATCGTCCCTTAATTGTCGCATTTATTTCAACAAGCAACTTGAAATTTCGTTCAGAAATCGTCGCCCAGCAAAGCCGCTGTCTCCGGGTCGACAGCTTCTGTGAGATGCATTTGCATGTCCGTCCACTCCTCCCTTTGGTTGTCTATGAAAAAGTTGATTTCCAGTACCCTGTCTCTGTTGCGTTTCACTTCATTGCTGGAATAATAAATAAATTGGTTTATGGTCAATTACGAAATTGAGGGTTTCCTCTGTCCTTTGGACATTTATGTCACATTTGGACTGGGTGGTTACGAAATTTTGCTTAACAAACGGGACTAAAGGCTCGGTTTGACATAGAGTTGATAGAGTTAACACTATCGTGGAACTACGGCTATGACCGCTTACAACATTTGAATTTCAATATTTTTGAAAAAGTGAAAAAATACTGGTTGAATGTGTCAAATCCGTAGAATAATGTTAAGATTTCTTACTCGTTAGTTCCCTGTACCAGGTCGTCTCGCCAATCGTTCGCTCGCGTCACCAGCAAGTCTTCACGTGCGTCGATAAACCGGCTGTGATTGTCTGCTGACTGCGCCACGAGATTCATCATCGCATCGCGGTCCATCATGATCTGATCATTGTAAACATCGGAGTTATTGTCCGGTTCGAATAGTTATGCGGTTATGCGCGACGAATGGTCGCAGTTACATTATCCGTTATTTACAATAGGTACCATTTTATCTACAGTAAAATTACATAAAGTTTACCACTGACAGATGGTTTGCCTTCATTTCATATTCAACTTTAACGACCTTGTAGGTAAAGCCAATTTTAGAATACTGTTACCCACGTTTGCAGATTTTGTAATAACTACTTTATTTGTATGGTGTTAAAGTTGGAAATGAAATGTTGGCAAGCAATCTGTCAGTGGTAAACTAAAAGTAAACGTATTGTACCTACCTACCTAGTGCGTGGTGCGGTTAAAGTAAGTACTACCTGTAATAAAATTGTCGACCCGGAATGAATGGCAATACGACCGCACAACCTGACAATTCAAATCCCAATGTAATTTCCAGGTTGTGAATTATCAGGTAGTGCATTATTGTCGTTCATTCCGGGTCGACAAATACGAGGTCGTACATTAACCGTAGGTACCCGAGCTTGAGTGATAAAATATCTTCAAATATTCTTTCTTCGGAAAGAGAAGCTGTTGTAGATAACGAAACCATTTTTCTCAAACATGCTATGAAATATTGTCATTATGTTCCTTATAATACGCCACGAAGTGTCACGTTGAAGGTGCAGCTAGACGAGAGATCAATAATAGAATTTCATACAACATTGCTGGCCTTGGCCAGCAAAGTGATTGTATATTGTTTCATGTGACTACAGCACCATGACGTTTATATAGGTCTATGGCATTTAGCCATTTAAAAAAAACTTTAAGCAATATTTGCGTTTTGGTTCATTATGACATTCTGCCACTACGCTTATTTAAGGTAAGATGATGATGATGATGGTGGTGATGATGGTGGTGATGATGATGATGATGGTGGGTGATGGTGATGATAGTGGTGTGGTGATGATGATGATGATAGTGATGATGATGGTGGTGGGTGATGGTGATGATGATGATAGTGATGGTGATGGTGGTGTGGTGATGATGATGGTGATAGTGATGATGATAGTGCTGGTAATGGTGATGATGATGGCGATGATAATGATGATGGTGGTGGTGATGATGATGGTGATGATGGTGATGATGATGATGGTGATGTGATGGTGATGATGATGATGATGATGGTGATGGTGGTGTGGTGATGATGGTGATGATGTGATGATGGTGATGATGGTGATGATGTGATGGTGATGATGACGATGATTTTATGATGATGATGATGATGGTGGTGGTGATGGTGATGATGATGATGATGATGATGATGGTGATGATGACGACGACGATGACGAAAATGATGATGATGATGATGCATGTTTGAGAAAAACTCTATACAAGCCTTGGCCACGAACAGGGATTGCCGGCCTCGTATCTCTAGATGGCCTCGTTAACACTTGGCCATCTATAACTACTCGGCCGGCAATCCCCTATTTCGCGGCCGCTGCAGTAATGTACTATTACACCCCCACTCGTGTCAAAACTTTTAAACAGTGTTAAAGCCACAACAAACCGGGAGCGGGAGGCGCCGACGGAGCGTACCCAGCGCGCTCTATGTATAACACTGAATTAAATATACGGTGACACACACCAGCAGCGCGGCACAACGTATTTGATTCAGTGTTATTTATTTGTTTTAAAGCAACAAAAAATCTAATTTTGCAGTTAATCGAAAATTAATCTGGGTTTTAGGGCTAAAATAAAGCGTTTTTTTACTGGAGTCGTGTCTTCGAATTATTTTTTAATGGTGTCAACATCCCTATTTCTTATTATTTGTCACTGACCTCGAAAAGCTCAGGCGGTGCATCCCCCAACATAACCTTGTTCCCGAGCAGTTTCGACAATGACTCGAACTGCCGCATCGACCAAACGCCTTCGATCTCGCGCCACGCGCCGAACGCATTACGAGACACCTCCATCAATTTAGTTATCATCTCTGTCATGTTCACTGAGAACTGGACTCTTGATTCCTGCAGGAAAAATACTTAAAGAGGGTTTATATCTGCTGAGCTGGCAACGTTGCATTTTTATTAGTTTTTCTCTATTATTCCATAAAAATTGAATGAAAATTAAAAATGTTTTGTATACAAATTGTTCTAATACGAGGGGCGTTCAATATAAAGTGAGAATGAGATGCAAACTCTTTTAATATTACGAAATTAAATACTGGCCGGGAAAGCTAATCTATCTAGCTGATTGCTATGAAAAAAAAAACTAACTGTCTTTTGTTTAAAAAAAATATACGGTAATTTCTTTGCAATGCTATTGAGTACGTTAGCGAAAATGGAGAAAATTGAACTGCGCGCCGTTATCAAATAGTTGTGTTTGAAAAATTTTTCTACGGACCAAGTCAATTTGGATTTGCGGGACACTTTAGGGTCTAATGCTCCTCCGTATTCGACAGTCGCACGTTGGTGCGCCGAATTTAGACGTGGAAGAACATCGACAATGGACGACCCCCGCTCCGGACGCCCTACTACAGCAGTAACTGAAGAAATTGTGAAAAAAGTCGAAAACTCAGTTTTGGCGGATCGTCGTAACACGGTTCGTTTTATTGCTGAAAATGTAAAGATTTCAACGGGGAGCGTGCATAATATTTTACATGAACGTTTGGGTATGAAAAACGTATCTGCGCGTTGGGTACCAAGAATGCTGCAAAAACAAACTAGACTAGAGATTTGTCAAGAAGCTTTGAACCTGATGCAGCAAGACCGGGAACTTTTTTTGGCGCGATTTATAACAATGGACGAAACATGGTTCCATCATTACGACCCTGAAACGAAACTGCAGTCTATGACATGGAAAAGGCCATCATCTCCAACTCCGAAGAAATTCAAGGTGGGCCCATCTGCCGGTAAGGTCATGGGCTCTGTTTTTTGGGATGGTAAAGGGGTATTAATGATTGAGTATCTCAAACATGGAGCCACTATTACAGGCACTTTATACGCCAAACAAATAGCAACATTGCGCAATGAGATCCGCGAAAAACGGCGAGGTAAAGTCTCGAAAGTTGTGCTGTTCCACCAGGACAATGCCCCGGCACACAAGTCCATCGTTGCAATGGCTGCAATTCGTGATACTGGGTTCAGTATCCTTAAGCATCCTCTGTATTCACCAGATCTCGCTCCCAGTGATTTCTACCTATTTCCGATATTGAAACAATACCCGAGAGGCCAGAAATTTGAAGACGACGACGCGGTAGTCGCTGCAGTACAAGATTTTTTAAGTACTCAAGATGAGACCTTTTTTAAAAATGGAATTTTAAGTTTATAAAAAAGATTACTAAGTGTATTATGCTAAAAGGTGACTATGTCGAAAAATAAAATGACATTTAGTAAAAGTTGTTTATAACATACTCATTCTCACTTTTTATTGAACGCCCCTAGTATATAAGTTAATGTGTCTACAGCAATAATAATTCGTGATAGACTTTTATTTTCTTTAAAAACGAACAAATTATTACCTAACGGTTTTTAAAGAAAATAAAAGTCTTATCACGAATTATTATTGCAGTAGACACATTAACTTATATATTAGAACAATTTGTATACAAAACATTTTTAATTTTCAATCAATTTTTATGGAATAATCGCGAAAAACTAACAAAAATGCAACGTTGCCAGCTCAGCAGGTATAAACCCTCTTAAATTTACGGGAAAACTAGTTTTGCTTCTGAAATTATTCAAGCGGCAGTAAGCGCTTAAAAAGAAACGACTTGTTTAAGGGTGTCTTTTCACTGAAGTTGTGCAATTCAGAGCTCTGCTGCGAGGATTTTAAAGCTACGGCTATGAAACTATGTGATCGTTTCCACTAAGCTACGCTACGTATCCGTTCGAGGAAGATCCCGAGCACGCATCCACAACATGCATCCAGATCACGCATCTTTCCATATAAAAAAACAGCTTAGTTGAAGCCGTTTCCACCAGGGCTACCAATGCTATGTACTAGACCAATGTATACAATGGATCTCTACCCGCTGGACATAGACGAATAGGACGTGTTGATTAGGGTATTTCTAAGCTATGTACAAAGCCTCGCACCAAACGCCACCGTATTAACAGAGAAATGATTGATTTACCTACCTACGATTTAATACTTTGCACAACCTGTACCTATGTATATAGGTACATGGTAATTAAAGAGTATTCCAACTGGATCATTTTCTGAGCCCCAAAATTCATTGCGAACAACTAATACAGTATGTTCCTACTTATTGTTGATTTGTTTGTTTTTTATCTAATCTAATAATTTTACAAAAGTAGAACATTCCTGAGAAGGAACTCTACTCAGGATTTCGGTCTGTGTCCAAGAGAGTAGAGATACTTATTTTGTCGCTAATTGATGTCTGCTGACCTCACATCGTTCATACAGCTGCATCTCAGTAGTCATGAGGGCTTTCCACAGCTCGTAAAGAATGTCGTTGAAAGTCTCGGTCAGGTCTACTATGGTCGGCTCCAGTTGATCCACAGTGGCTTGCTTCGATTTAAACTTTTGAATCACGTCTTGCATCTGTGCCACAAGAGGCTTCTTCTTAATTTCAAACTCTGCTATGATTCTGAAAAATTAAAATACGTTGAGTTCGTTATGCTGTAGTGATTAAGATTAGGTACACGACCCACTCAACAAAGAGGTCATTAACGTTGATGCTATTTTAAAGACTCCTAGCGCCATCTAGTATCAAATAGAAAAACTTCTAAGTACATCCCGCATCGCGCTATCGAAGTTCCTCATCTCGGCAGCATAAATTCAAAAATTAAATACAACTTCCAATTTTCTTCCATCGGACTTCGGTCCCCAGGCATAACACCTGCCAAACTGTTTTTGAACTAAATATTTCACATATCACCTCTTTTGGTACCTACTTAATTTGTTAGGCAAGGATAAGTGTTGTTAACCGCTGCCTTATTTAATCATTCCAAATTGTATCACCGTTCCAGGATCCAGGAAATAAACAGGTACACTTACTCCTTGCTTTTCTCGACGCTGTCAGCAAGCGCGTTGTTAACCAGATCCTTGAATAGTTTGATTTCATTCTGTCGCACGTTGTACGCTCCTTGCGCGAATTCGACCAGTCCAGCCATTGTCTCCACGTACTGCTCTTTGTACCTATGGAATGTTGAGATACCTTTAAAAGTTGCTTTACATACATCTCATTTATATCTACTACCATTAGGGCAGCTTCAGAGTCAATAGCTTACTCTACAATTTTCTTAATTGTTATCATCCTACCATAAAAGTCAAACGATGAACTTAATCCTAAAAACACGCCATTTCTACTGACCTTTGTCGTCTCTCATTCAGCTCCTACCCTACCAGCCACCCTGCATACATTATCTCCCCATTTACCCGAAAGTCATCATATCGAAGAAAACTTAACTTAAGTAATCCAGCATTGTACTTACTCCTCATAGTACCCTATCAGTTCACCCCCGACCTGGAGCAGCAAGGTGCCGTCAGGGTCTTTCTCAAACATGGACTCCAGCAGTTCCGGCCCAGTCAAGTATTCCACGAACGACATGGCGTAGAACTTCACTTGCGCGTTGTATTGTTCTCTGGCGATTCGCTCCTTCTCAGATTTCTCGTCAGCGTCATCCAGTTTCCGGAGTAACCCCCTGGAAAGAATTTAAGAACGTTTTATTTAAATAAAATGTATAGGAATGAAGACTACCGTCGATCTTTACAATAGATACTTACTTACTAGTACTAACTTTATCTACAGAAAAGGCTACGCCACGACTGGCTCCCCATAGAAATCGTTTGTCGCCGTCCCGTGGAAAATAACATTTTATAAGATCAAATTTTGTCTATACACCGTGAAATTTTAGTGGTTGTTTTCCCGAAACGAGGTGATTTAGTATCGATTGTACAATCGATTTATAATTACTATTTTGACTAGAGTCAAAAATCCAATTGTGAAAAACGAAAGTCGAAAATGACCGCAAACCAATAGTAACGCTTCGTTGGTACCTAACCTATCGTACGAACGATCGTACGCTACTTGTACCAACGAAGCGTTACTAATGGTTTGCGGTCATTTTCGACTTTCGTTTTTCACAATTGGATTTTTGACTCTAGTCAAAATAGTAATTATAAATCGATTGTACCTACAATCGAAACTAAATCACCTCGTTTCGGGAAAACAACCACTAAAATTTCACGGTGTATATGGGTCATCTACTGTAGTCATTAGTGTGGCACTGATGGAATCGATCTATCTTCATCAGCTCAGATTTCCGTGCCTGTCCTAAAGAGTTTCAGTTCAATGATTTAGGTAAGCTACCCCGAATCGAGTTGGATACTGCCACTTTCATTTCTAATAGGTATAAAAGTAAGGTGATGCCAAAGGTGGTGCCTAATAACAACTTTACCTGAAGAACGCCGCTCCCTTCTCCCTTTCTTCGTCAGTGACAGTTTTATAGTCCAGATACGTGACCTTGACCAGCGCTGACTTTAGAAACTCGTATGTCATAGGATCATCGCTGCACGGATTACCCTTGAAGCTGACCGAGCGTAAAAAGCGGAATTTGCGGAGGTACGCCATCTGGTAAATGTATAAATGAAACTCAATAGAACCTAGTAATATTTAAAAAAAAAACACTGACAACAGCAGCAAAAACGTAAATAGGTACCTACGTATAAATGACAAAAACTACGAAGGTCTTTGGGGGGGGGGGGTTGCTATTAACGTGAGCGGGATGGCACGATACGAAGTTCGAATTTGTAACTTCGAAATAATAAGACCTGTGTCCAGAATATTTACTTCTAACTCAAATAAAATCAATCTTGTATGCTGGATTGATTGTGTATTGTATGTTACTAATACTCAGACCAAGCTGAATTGACGAAAAGTTTTTCGCTTAATCTTAAATCATTTGGCGCTGCTGTTAACACTAAGTACCTAACCTACAAATAACAAAGACGAAAGAAAAAGTGTGGGTGTCTATCTAATAAATACCTCTTTATAATCCTCAATAAAATTATCTCCGATGCTAAACACGAGCAATTTCTCTAACATCTCCATATTCTCCAATTTCCTTATTTTGTTATGAAACAGCGTAAGTACTTCTATATTGACTAACTCTTCTAGATTTTCTATCTTCTCTATATAATTAAACGACAAATCTAATTCAATCAGTCCAGTCAACCGTTCTAGATTTTCTATTTTTTCAATGCAATTGTGAGCTAAAGTTAACTTTCTTAAAGATGTGAGCATCCAAAGATGATCAATTCTTAAAATATTTTGGAATTCCAATCGAACTATCGGAGCTTCATCTAAATGTACTCCTTCTTCTGCGAAAAGTCTGCCGGCTTCATCTTTAGGACCTGTTAATACAGAAAATATTTTTAATATCAAATTAGGATTTTCAATGAAAAGAAAATGAATTTTGTGGTCGAGGTTTGGTTTTTATATAAACTACGATTCTTCGTAGCTACCAGTGAGCTTATAGTAACATATAAGATCATTGGTAGCTACATATTCCAATACGGATATTTATGTAAAGTGCCGCCGCTAGCAGAACCAATTAAGTATACTTAACTATTGAAATGAATGGAAAATTTACGGCATGAGTTCATTATTGTTGCAAAAGTAAAAATGGGTAGGTAATTTATTCTTACCGTATTCCAAAATACATCGAGTTATCATAGCATTGTCAATCACGCCGGGTTCGATGGCTGGGTGAATAATAAGACTATTTAGCGACTTCTTCTCTGTTTTTTGCTCACCCATTTTTAGTTAGTTAGTGGTACCCTAAATTGTTTCACTTTATTGAAAATAATCTGATTATGATTAATAATAAACTTTGAACAACTTTGTTCAGTTTGTTTATTTACATGCCAAAGGTTGCCAAGATACGAACAAATAAAGGAAAAAACGGTGTCTAAGTGAGTAATCCGAGAATAAAATTAGATGAAGAAGTTTAAATAAGTTGCATGTTTTCAAATAAATTTACGAGTTTATTTTTTAAGCCTGCCGCCGAAAAAGTTTTCCTTGAGTTCCGTTTAGTTTTTCCATTTATTTATTATATAGCGTGCAATGATTCAGTAATAGGAAAAATTAAACGCAGTCATACTAATTCAGATACAAAGTTTTTAAGGCAGGGTAAAATAAATATTTAAGCAACACTTTAATTAATGCACGCTCTATATCATTATTGATGAAATTTAAATCAACATGCATAACGTCCTTTTGTAAAATAATAATATTAGAATGATTGTTACTAAATAACAAAAGACCTTGCCATCCGAAAAAACCTGTATTTTGACATTTCTTCTGCGTTTTTGCAGTGAGTCGTGAGTGACAAGTCAAATCGGTGGAATCTTTTTGATAAATATTCAGTCAATCCTCCAAAATGTCCTTTTTCGGGGTAGGAAATCCGTTTTCTACGCCGGTCGGTCAAAAAATAGGTTTGTAGCTTATAATTTGTTATCTACTACCATCGTAATATTTCGGAAAATTACTTGTGATCAGTAATCCTTTCTTTTCTGTTGCGCACTATTTATCAGGGATTTATGAGTTTCTCTTTGTGATGATGTAAACAGTGCCTTTTGAAGTATATAAGTTATAAACAAATTACTAAGAACAACTTTGTTTTTGATATAAATATGTTATCGAGTGTCGCAAAGGTGTTAATAAGTTTGACCCTCTCTAATTGCTTGATTATAAATGTTAGATGCGAACTATATCAGTACCAATTGTGGCCTGATCATAAAACACTGGATCGTATCGTATTATGCTATAACTGTAACCAAAATACATATATTAATGAACATGACCAAACAACTTTTTAATTAATTTCTAATAATTTCAATGTATTTTTACACAAAAGATCCCTACGGGTCGTAGTGTATCCGCAACGACCCCTAATACTACTAATACTTAATGAACTTTTATGTACTTTGTTTGAAATTTATTTAAAAATCCTTTTTATTCCAAATCCCACTAACAGTGTTTTGGCTGTTGTCATGTTGTATAGCCATTGCGTTGATGTTATAAGCTAGTAACTAGATTCATTTTGATGCTCTAAGTCTGGTCTGTATCAACAAATTAACAGCCTAAACATTACTTGCCATAGCTTCAGAATGGCTACCGGCATAATATTGGCTTAGTACAGACCTAGCACTTATGTTATTTCAGAACAAGCTACAGATGGCGCCCTTCCGTCAGAAAACTGGGCGCTTAACATGGAAATATGTGATATTATAAATAGCACAGCGGATGGCCCCAAGGATGCCATAAAGGCTATTAGGAAGAGATTGACGCAGAGTGCAGGGAAGAACTACACAGTGGTGATGTACACACTGACCGTTCTGGAGACTTGTGTCAAAAACTGCAGCAAGAGCTTCCATGCGTTGGTGTGCAACAAGGAATTCATTTCGGAACTGGTGAGTGATTACAGGCACCATTGTTGAGATAAAAATACTTGTTGACCATTTTGCTCAATTTCAATGAATCAAATCGCATGATTCAGTCACTTCTTGTCATGATTTTCATCTACCCTGCAACTTTCTTTATATTATTTCAGTAAAGCCTACATTGCTTTAATAAAAATAAAATACTTTAACTAGGTACTTCACTAAATATTTAAATGCTTCATACATATGCTTTTTACATATAAAATGTGTGTAAAGTCCTTAAATAGTTATTTTTAACACATTATTTACATTTGCTTTTAGGCTATAGTTTCAATTTTTATTTTTATCTGTAAAATTGGTATTATTTTGAGACAAAATAGACTAGAATGCAGGTTTTTTTTAACTTCTTACATATGAGGAGTTTAAAATGATATCAATGCCAAAAATATTATAATGTAACAATTAACTGCTAATACAGTATAGCCTCCAAAAACTACACATTAGTTTTTATTTGTTCCATCAATTGTAACAGTTTATATCATGAGATACTACTGTGCAATTTGGTTACTAATTGCAAAAAATATACATATATCTCGATTTAGTGTTATGCTCAGTTTAATAGTGACTTAAATGCAGCTTAGCAACCATATCTGTATATATTTTTCCTGCATGACTGTGTAAGAGATTGTCCCATATTACCAAAACATTACACCTAGCTGCATTTGCCATAAAATTCAATGATTCATAAAATACTTTGTTCATGATTTATCTGAAAGAGGCCAGTGTTTGTGTTTGGATTGGACAATACTCAGTTTTAATGTTGTGCAATATTTTTCATAATCCAATTAGGTTGGTTGATTTGTCTATTATCTATTCAGTCAACTATTCAGAATTCTTTAACATCAGAGCAATCCACATATACTCGGTGTCAAAAATATCGCCCCTCCAGCGAAAATCAGATTCAAGCTAATCTAGACCTTAGCGAAATTATGTTACCTAATTAATGTTATGTAGTATCAATTAAAAGCACGTTTAATGTGTTTTAAATTAACAATGTTTAATTTAAACAAAACATAATGGCTTGTGAATCAGAGTGTTTCGGAAAAATAGTGCACAAATAGGAGGGGCGATATTTTTGACGCCGAGTATACATAGAAATGAAGAAGTAGGACATAGTAGAACACTTGGTATTCAGAATTTTAGTTGTAGTTGCATCAAGTATAACCAATGTTAAACCAGCTGTCAAATCTTGTTTAAGTAAATTTATGATTGCTGGCTCATTTGATGACTCATTTGACATTGGTTATAGTTATTAGTAACTCGGTTCAACTCACACTTATAGTATAGAATCATGTTTAGTTAATTATTGTCAGTTACACCAGCCAGGTATGCTCACAAGCAAATGAAGCAATTGGTTAGGGCATCACATCTTGGGGGGCACCACAAAACACAAACCAGATACTAGTTTACTAAGGGAAGGGCAGTAACACATACATAGTCGAGGGCATCAATAGTAGTCTATTTAAAAAGTAGTCTTAATCCTGCACTGGTAACACAAGGCTTACCAAGATATTTTTAAATGGCCAATAGGCTGTATAATATACAGGGTAATTTTTTAATCAGTGCACAAATTTTGATACATGATTCAGTATTGTTGATAGATCACGATTATCTGTTCAAGATATTTTTTTTTAATTTTGAAATTTGGGTTGTTCATAGTAATTCATCCAATAATTGGTCGAGTTACTATGAAAAACAAGAAAAAATAAATGATTATATTATAACGAAAAATACTGAAATTTGTCATTTTAACAACACTGAATCACATATTAAAATTTGTGCACTTAATAAAAAATTACCCTGTATATTGTATTGGTAAACTAAATTATATCATCTGTATAGAAAAATAAATTTTAATAAAAAGAAGATGAATAAAAAAGTATTTATTTATTCAATCAATACAAATTACCATGAGCTTTACGGTGAAGGAAAACATTGTAAGGAAACTTGCATACACCTGCGAAGAAATTCAATGGTGTGTGAAGTTCGCAATCCGCACTGGGCCCGCGTGGGAACTACGGCCCAAGACCTCTCATTCTGAGAGGAGGCCTGTGTCCTGCAGTGGGACGTATACAGGCTGGGATGATGATGACAATTTTATTGTAATTGAATTGTAGTCCATTATAAAATCAATCAATCAGCCGTGGTGGCCTAGTGGTTTGTACCTATGGTCTCTCAAGCAGAGAGTCGTGGGTTAGAGTCCGGGCTCGCACCTCTGAGCTTTCCGGAATTTATGTGCGAAATTACATTTGTAATTTACCATGAGCTTTACGGTGAAGGAAAACATAGTGAGGAAACCTGCATACACCTGTGAAGAAATTCAATGGTGTGTGTGAAGTTCCCAATCCGCACTGAGCCCGCGTGGGAACTACGGCTCAAGCCCTCTCATTCTGAGAGGAGGCCTGTGCCATGCAGTGGGACGTATATAGGCTGGGATGATGATGACAATTGTACAGTCGAGTTCTCCAATATTTGTACAGCCAACCGTTCATAAATATATAAACATGAACCTTATGTTACGGTAATAAGGTCTATGTACAGATATTTATGAACGGTTGGCTGTACAGATATTGGAGAACTCGACTGTAATTGAATGTAGTCCATTATAAAATCACACTATAAAATTTATTGCAGGATTAACAATGTTATGATGTCCACTCTTAGAACGAGGTTTATCTGTTTCACATCCTATCTTTATCCATTATTTCAAAGTACCCAAGTTTAAGGATAGTAGCTTATCATGTTAGGTAATTAAAATTGTAATGTCACTGAACTGGCTGATTCATATTGCTGTATCTGATAAGGTGACATTGTCTGTATCACTTGAAGACTGATTGTAATATGCAAATTTAATTTATAACATGTCCATATAGTTATTATTACACCTGGGACTTAATGCAACAGTTTATTACTTAAATTACCTGGATGTTGGGACCACATTGCAGTGGCCATGGTCACAGTAAATTGTTGCATTTAAGTCCTGGGTGTAGTATTAACTATACATGAAAATTGTTGAAGTTCAAAACAATGTATGTCTGTACAGTTTTGATTTGAGATATTTATGATGGGAATGATATCCATTCCAATTTGCATTTTCTTGGGATAAAATACTTTTTAGATCATGTAACTTTGATAAATGGTAGAATTTTTTGAATTGGTTCTGTAATTCTGAGATTATTTAGCCCCAACATTCAAATAAAGAACAACCATTTTTGTGAAAGTTTCCATTAGATATAATGAGTATACAAGGTGTCCCAAAACTCAACGATATCCTGAGGCCGTATTGTCGAACGCGCGGGCGCTCACGATTACACTCACCATCTCTTTCTACACTCATCCTTTACCGTGTGACAGAAAGAAGTGGCGATAACGATTGTGATCCCGAGTACTATAAGGCCTTAGGATTATCATCTTATGGATTATAAATAAAATTAATAGCGATAAACAAATATCGTAATCGAAGTCGCGGGCAACAGCAGTTAAGAATTGCCTTGAATGCCGCCAAACGGCAATGTCTGTCATCTAGTAACGCTTATATGTCGTCATACAATTTCTCAATATCATCTTCGTTTACCGTTGGATGTATCATATCAATGATTCAACTAACCTTTATCTGATATCATGTGTGACTTGTATACTATTCCTTGTTTTTGAAATATGTAAGGCTGACAAAATAACAAAGATTGTTTTGTGTTAGGTAGGTATATTAATATTATGATAGCAATGAACAAAAAGAGGAAAAGATTTAAAATGTTATTTAATGCATGCATTGAATAATATCGTATAACAGCCCCAGTCTTAATTGACTTGTTTTGATAAGCAAGGTGGTTTTTTTGTGCTCAATCTACATTCTTTATGGGTTGTTTTAATTAACTAGCTGTTGCCCGCAACTTTGACTGCGAAGAATTTGTTTGTCGCTATCCCGTGGGAACTATGCAATTATCCGGGATAAAATCTATTCTATGTTTTCCAGGGTGTTAAATTATCTCCATACCAAGTTTCATCGTGATCGGTTGAGAATATTAAGCGTAAAAGCGTAACAAACTCACAGGATTATGAGTTATTGGCCGATGATTGTCATTGCGTCTTTGTCCCGCGGGTATTTCATATTTTCTCGGAATATAGAGTAGCTTCTGCTGATAAGGGATAGTGCAGCCTTAAATTTTATCAGTAAAAGAATCTCTCACCATTCGCGAACTTGTCGGCCCCAACGGCCATCTGTTTACGTTTCTCTGCAGCTAACTGTACATAAAAGATTCTTACTATTTGGTTACAGGTCAAGCTGATTGGGCCTAAAAATGACCCTCCTACCGTCGTGCAAGAGAAAGTCCTGAGCCTCATCCAGTGCTGGGCTGATGCTTTCTCCAGCCAGCCTGAACTACAGGTAATATTGCCTAGCTCTAGATCTAGACTAAAGGGTCTTTATAAAACTTATTAGCTGTTGCTCCGTCTGGGAAGAATTCGGGAAAAATGCAATTTTCCGGGATCAAATGGATCCTATGAGTTAATCTAGTTTATAAACTATATGCGTACCTGATTTCAACCAAAGGAGTTCAGCCGTTTCTGCGTGATGGAGTAACCAACACCCAAAAACATCTAAACATCCAAACTTTCACATCTTACTAATATTATAAACGTGAAAGTTTGTATGGATGTTTGTTACTCTTTCACGCCAAAACGGTTTGATGGATTCTGATGAAATTTGGCACACAGATAGTTTCTAACCTGGATTAACATATAGGATACTTTTTATCCCGAAAAATTGCACAGTTCCCGAGGGATAGCGCTAAACGAAATCTTCGCAGACGGAGTCGCAGGCAAAAGCTAGTTTATAATATTGGTGTCAGTCATTAATTTCGAGATCTTTCGAATAGGATTCTTTGACAGATAAAATAGATCCAATGAACAGGCTGGATTCGACGTAAGGTGTTTTCGAAGACTAGCCGCGTGCATAAATGATGACATTGTTTACAGGCTATTCACCTGTTTTAAACATAGTAACATAAAAATAGTAAACAAATTAGTTTCCTTGACCCATTGTCGTATAACTCAGTATAAACACAACCGTTGTTCAATATTCACATCACAGGTTATGTAATTACTAAGTAACAGATGCGACACTCATATTCAACAACCGTTAAGCGGGGTTTACACGGGTGACTAAAGCCGCGCGCTTTTTGCCGCGCGGCTAAAATCGACCGTCTAAATGGCAGTTCGGCTAGACTAAAGCCGCAAACCCCAAAGTTGGGTAGCATCCGACTTTGGCCGCGCGACTAGCCGCACGGCGAAAATCGACCCGTGTAAACACCTCATTCGACGACGTCGATCGACTCTGCTTAATTCGGCCCGCGAAGCCAAGCCGATCAACGTCTTTCTCCCTCTTATTGCGTGGACATAGTCTTTTTTGATCAACTTCAGCCGATTCGGCGTCGAAAGATGCGGTGTGACCCTTATGCGGAATTTGAAGTGTTATTTATTATTATTTCAGGGTGTTGGCCAGGTCTACAATGAGCTGAAGACGAAGGGAGTAGAGTTCCCGATGACCGATTTGGATGCCATGGCGCCAATATTCACGCCGCAACGGGTAAGCATTACTAACGTACTTACGGATCGTTGATAACTTCGCTACAATACTACCACAAGCATACTAAACCCGAAAAGATATGTCACTGTCACAAGTGTCAAAGTCACCTAGTCATTATCAAGTCAGTGGAACATTTTAGACTTATTTCAATTTTCGTTTTACGAATAAAACTCACTTGGTTACTATCTTCTAATATATAAAAATCTCATGTCACGGTTTTTGTTATCGAACTCCCCCGAAACGGTTCAACCGATTTTTATGAAACTTTTTTCTCTACATTCGGTAGGTCTGAGTCAGAGAATAGGTCGTAGGCTATTTTTTATACCCCTAGGTGATATATGGAAAATAAAATAGGGGCCGGGAGGTAGGACTTTTTTTTTGGAAATTTTCTCCTCTTTAAGAATCTTTTTTTAAAATTTCTTAAATATTAATAGTTTTTGAGATATTGCCAAAAAACGAAATACCTTTTTTTTCATCTTAATTTATTAATAACATTTGCAATTTTTATCCTGCAGTAAAATCCTTCGAATACATTTTTCTAGACGTCATTCCGAATCCAATGAGCTATCACACATATTTTTAGGACCTTTATCAAGAATTAACACATTTCGACTAGACTAAAAACAGAAAATAAAATATTTCTTATCATATCAGTTTCAAATTATTTATTTCAAAAATAGGTTATATGAAAAAAGAAAAATTGTAATGTGCATAGTATTGCGTAAGTATTTCATCATAAGATCATATAACTCACATTTTCATTCACTCGGTAATTTTATTCATTCACTATCTTTTTTGCAATCAGTACTTTTTGTAGCTGTGTGTGTAATTGCGTAAGTATTTCATCATAAGATCATATAACTCACATTTTCATTCACTCGGTAATTTTATTCATTCACTATCTTTTTTGCAATCAGTACTTATTGTAGCTATGTGTGTAATCATTCGCCTCATCTCTCGTGGCGTTACCTATACTAAGGTGTAATTGGTAGATAAGGTACTGTGGGCCGGTAATTTATGAGATACGGTTTGAAATCCCGGTTATATTTCCGAAGGAGATATTGTTGTAAGGTATCAGTTAAAGTTTCCAAGACGTTCCAGAGCGTGCCTGACGGCGGGGACGCGGGCGCGGGCTCCCCGCTGCGCGCCCCGCCGCTCTCCCCCGCGCGCCCGCCACCCGACGTCACCACCGAGCCGGTACCTACACACACGCACACACACACGCGCACGCGCACATGTGTGCATACATACCCTCGTCCTGCCCAATGTGCTTGATTAAGGACATCCCCATTTCAAACGAATTTATGGGTATTTTTTTCTTTGAGTTTTGATACGAGCCGTACAAACTGTATGAAAAAAAAACTACAAAACTAGCTAAAAAATTTGGGTAATTTTTCAACCGACGAAAACAAAAGGAGGAGGTTCTCAATTTGACGTGTATATATATATATATTTTTTTTTTTTTTATGTATGATCACGCATAACTTTTTACAGAGTAGTCCGATCTTGATGATTCTTTTTTTGTTGGAAAGCATATACCCCGAGGGTGGTCCCATTTAAATTTGGAAACAATATTCCTACCCTAAGGGTAGAAAAACAGGGGATAATTGATTGTTCAGTTACTGATTGTACTATATGACCACGCATAACTTATTACAGAGTACTCGGATTTTGATGATTCTTTTTTTTTTGGAAAGCGTATACCCCAAGGGTGGTCCCATTTAAATTTGGTAATAACTAAGACCTGGCTAAGGTAGGAAAACAGGGGATGATTGACTAACTTTTTACAGAGTAGTCTGATTTTCATAATTCTTTTTTATTGGATAGATAGGGTATACCTTGAAGTTGGTATTATAAATTTGGAAAAAAGTATAAAATAAAAACTTTTTAACAAAAAATTAAACCGCCGAAAAAACTGAAAAGCAAAAAATAATACCTTTTTTGTTTGACCTTAATCTAGGTACCAGTTTGAAGTCGGTGCCTCAGCACGAGCCAGGAGGAGTGATAGAAGCCAATCAGGTAGACGATTATAGGTCCACTCCTCCTGGCTAAGTGCTGAGGCACCGACTTCAAACTGGTACCTAGATTAAGGTCAAACAAAAATTTTTTGCTTTTCAGTTTTTTCGGCGGTTTAATTTTTTGTTAAAAGTTTTTATTTATCATCAAAATCAATAGTGCTCATGATTCACCCCAAAATTTCCTCATTTGAAAAAAGGAAAGGGTACACTTTTTTTAAAATGCCCTTACTTATATCATTCTAAATTGGAACAGAGTTGCATTTGTTTTGTTTAGTTCGATTTGAAAATAAAACAAACTCGAATCTATTTCCTATTTACAGTTGATTCATATTTCACTGGAATTTTTGCTTGTATGGTGGGCAGGACGAGGATACAGGGTGTCCCAGAAGTCGTCGTCAAGTCGGAATCAGATGATAGTCCAAGTTATACATATTAGTTATCAGATTTTTTTTTTTTACTTTTTCTGTGTTGGTTTTTTCGCTCCTATTGTTACAAAGCTTTACTTTTTATTTATTTATTTTATATATGTAATCCTGAGTAATGCTTCTGTAAATTATTGTTTAAATTTTAAAGCCAACTGCTTCAGCTTGCAAGAATTAGCCCAACCAAGTATTAAAAATTAAAACTTCATCCAATTTTAACCCAGTGTACTGAAAAAAAAAAAATGTACCACGCGAATTTGACAGGTAACTTTAAAAACTGGCGAATTTAATGATAATTCCAAAATGGTAGAATACTTCCTAGATTTAGCCTGCCAGCTGCAAACACACACAAGTTTTCAGATTTATAATATAAGAATATAGTTAGCTAAACTTATGTGATACAGGTGGCTCTGTCAGAGAGCCAGACGGCGAAACTCCGCGGCGACCTGGCCGTGGTAGAAGGCAACATGGCCGTCATGTCTGACATGCTGAACGAGCTCACTGCGCAGCCACCGGCCGCGACCCACCAGAGCGACATAGACTTGCTCAACGTGAGTATACTACTGGCATGGTATAAGTAGGGGCTAGGGGCCTTGGGGGAGGCCTATGTTCAGCGGTGGACGTCTTTCGGCTGAAATGATGTTGATAATGATGTTATAAGTAGGGTAAATAATGCCACAAAACAATATGGTTTTAAGACTTCTACTTTCCCAAAATGAGGACTTTCTCTAGAAGTGCACTTTCCGCAAAATGTACACTCATGAAACTTACACTTTCCCAGTAGTTAGGGCATTTCTCGAAATGCACACTTTACTGTATGGTAAACTTGCCCAATATGTACATTTTCCCAAAAAGTACACTTCCAATAATGTTTACGTTTATGAGACACCGTTTATATAATATGCACAAATACGGCACTTTAGAAAAAGTTCACCTTCTGGGAAAGTGCTCTATCCAAGAAAGTGCACCTATTGAGAAGTACACTTTTTGATTAGTGCATATTACGAAAAAGTGTAGGTACATTTCGTGTAAGAGGGTTTTACAATCCTAAGTCAACAATAATTCTAAAACACTAATTAAATAAAAAGAAAAAAAAAACGCTATTTTAGCTCTGAAAACTGGATTAATTTTCAATTGACGACTGCATAATTAATTAAATTTTTGGATGCATTGAGTTTATTCGTTACAAACATACAAATCTTTCCTCTATAATATTTTTTTATTAGTGTAGATGAACTAACGCGTTTATGTCAATTATTTTTGCCATTTTTGGGTATTCGATAGTTAAGTCACGTAACTCTTTATTTTAAATAAAATATAGTGACGACAAGGTACAAATTCGTATTCAAATCTCAATTTTCGAGTTTTTGCACGTCGACACTGTCGCTCGTTCCACTATGTCGTGTAACGTGTCGGTCCGTTTTTTAATCGGGTGTTCCAGTGGCAGAACCACGGCAGAACATTTTATATGAAGCTATTCACACTCGTCCGAGAACGATTTTGTGTCGGATCCGACAAAAAATATCGTGTGTTTTGTCAGCCCTCGTCCGGAAATCGTGTACAGAAGCCTCGAAATGACTGTGCGGTCGTGGCCGACAGCCGACTAGTGTGAACAGAGGCGTCGACACCCGATTAAAATCGGAATCCGACACACAACATACGAAACTACGAAGCTTGAGGTCCCGGGTTCGATTCCCGTGTCGGGGCAGATATTGGTATGAAAAATATGAATGTTTGCTCTCGGGTCTTGGGTGTTTAATATGTATATATGACAATACATGTATGTATTTATCTATATAAGTATGTTTATCCGTTGTCTAGTACCCATAGTACAAGCTTTGCTTTGTTTGGGACTAGGACAATTGGTGTCCATTGTCCCATTTTATTTATGTTATTTATTAACATAGTGGGAACGAGCTTTTATCGTTAATGCATATCAGCGTCCCTAAGATTAACAGAACTGTAAACATTTCGTTATCAGGAGTTGGCGGACACTCTCCGAGCCATGCAGAGCCGCGTGGCGGAGCTAGTGGCGCGGCTGGGCGAGTCCCCGCTGACCGGCGCTCTGCTGCATGCCAATGACCAACTGAACAACCTGCTGCTGAGGCACTCCCGGTTGCTGAATAACAGGTATAGTATAGTATGGGCCAAGAGGCCGACAAGTCGTCCGTCAACATCATTTTAGTTGAAAGACGTCCACTGCCTCCCCCAAGGCTCGTCAAACATCGGTCTTGCGCTCCATATTTAGACGACCAGATGGCCTAGTGGTTAGAGAACCTGACTGCGAAGCTTGAGGTCCCGGGTTCGATTCCCGTGTCGGGGCAGATATTTGTATCAAAAATACGAATGTTTGTTCTCGGGTCTTGGGTGTTTAATATGTATTTAAGTATATATCTATCTATATAAGTATGTTTATCCGTGGCCTAGTACCCATAACACAAGCTTTGCTTAGCATACTTTGGGACTAGGTCAATTGGTGTGAATTGTCCCGTGATATTTATTTATCTTGTTGGAGGCCTACATACACTGCGTCTTCCGGTCCTTGGACGCCACTCTGGAACCCTTGGGCCCCATCGGCCGTCAATAGGGATGTTGACACCACCAATCGACTGACGTACTTTATATGGGCTGTCAAAACACAATTGTTCCATAGAGTTTGAATGGCAATAGCAACTTATGACGTCACTTGTTCGCCAACTCAATAAACTATTTATTTGTTTTAGAACAACACAAAAATCTAATTTTGCAGTTAATCGAAAATTAATCTGGTTTTTAGGGCTTATATAAAGATTTTTTTTATTGGAGTCGTGTCTTCGAATTATTTTTTAATGGCGTCAACCTTTGGCGTCAACATACCTATTCTACGAGCTATGTGCCCAGCCCACTGCCACTTGTAAAAAAAAACGGCCAAGTGCGAGTCGGACTCGCGCATCGAGGGTTCCGTACAAATTTATATTTATCTATGAACACCCAGTCTTATCTGACCCCTGCTCCTAAGCAAAATGAGCGCAGTGTGGGATCATTGTAGATTGGTTACTGATATAGACAGACAATTTTTCCTACCAAATTTTTAAGATTCTGAATTTACGGGAAGTACCCTGTAGGTTTTGATTCCCTTGCGTTTGTCGACAATTAGCGGAAATTTGCGGCATAAAAGGCTTTATCTATTGATTGCGTTAAAAGTTTATGCTTTTCGCAATTTTTCCTTGATCTGTGCTATGATGCGTTGCTTCTTACCAAATTTCAAGATTCTGAGTTCACGGGAAGTACACTGTAGGTTTTGATTCCCTTGCGAGTTTCGAAAATTTGCGGAAATTTGCGGTTTAAACGGCTGTATCTTTTGATTGCGTTGGCTTAGAAGTTTGATTTTTTCACAGCTCCAAGGGACAGTAGACTTGAGTATTTGATATAAATTTCAGCTTGATACCTCCACGCGTTCCTGAGAAAAAGGGTGACCACAGAAATAATAATAAAGAGGATAGAAATGCCTTAGTTCCTATTTTCTTCCGGAACTCGTGTCGCTGCTTCATCCCCTCCACTTACTGTGTTAATGCGCACATGCAAAAGACCGGAACCGTACTACGCAATCACGCACACAATTACTTTTGCTTACAAACAATTATGAACCTTACACCTTAGAGATAGCGTTAAATAACACTCAACGTAAGTCATACCCACATTTAAACAACGGCGCCATTTATTGGCCGCGTCGGCATTATATCTGTACTAGTCGTAACCTGTTTTTTTGTCCGTACCACGAACTTTTGTGCAAGACGGAAGGGTTATCAGAAATTACTTTACATTGCTGCGTATAATTCAAAACGATCTGCGTTTTTATGGGCATGAGTAGCAATGGTATATGAAGTTTCGTGTTAATAACGTGTAAACCAATATTTCATAATGAAATATTTTCTCAAGTTGTATTTTGATATAAACCGCTTTATTACATTAAATTAATACATACCAATGAATTGTAATCCCCTTATTAGTGTAATTACACATAGTGGACGAGTTTCCGCAATTGCTAATGCTGCAAAACACCATTTTAAAGCACTTGTTGTCATACCCACGTTTCAAATAGCACTGAGCCACAAGTCGCGCGCTTGTGACCTACGAGTCACAAGCGCGGCGCCAAGGTCACGCGTCTAAGGCACTTCTATCCTCTTTATTATTATTTCTGTGTGACAGACGGACGGACGGACGGACAACAAAGTGATCCTATAAGGGTTCCGGTTTTTCCTTTTGAGGTAGGTACGGAACCCTAAAAAACTACTAATACAAGCAAAACAAAGTTGAAAATACATAAAAGAAAAAAATTAAATAGGTATGAAAATATATTTCATTATCAGTATACCTACACCGTGAAATTTTAGTGGTTGTTTTCCCGAAACGAGGTGATTTAGTTTCGATTGTACAATCGATTTATAATTACTATTTTGACTAGAGTAAAAAATCCAATTGTGAAAAACGAAAGTCGAAAATGACCGCAAACCAATAGTAACGCTTCGTTGGTACAAGTAGCGTACGATCGTACGATAGGTTAGGTACCAACGAAGCGTTACTATTGGTTTGCGGTCATTTTCGACTTTCGTTTTTCACAATTGGATTTTTTACTGTAGTCAAAATAGTAATTATAAATCGATTGTACAGTCGATACTAAATCACCTCGTTTCGGGAAAACAACCACTAAAATTTCACGGTGTATATTCCAGTTTTTCAAGGATGTATGGGGTACCCATTACGACCGTATTGTCAATCGCTAAGATGCGTGTTCAGAAATTGTTGAGTAGGTTCAGTCGACCAACTTTACGACCGACAAGTACTTTACCATTTTTATAACAGTTCCCACGTCAGAATAAAAACAATAAGCCGATCATCTTTCTATCGACTTTCAAGTGAAAATAGCCTTTAATGTTTTAAGCCATACAACTGACATTGAACTTTAGGCTGGTAAATCATTTTCTTGGTCCACTACACTTATACAGCTCTTATGGCGACAAAAGTGAGTATTTTAGGTTGAATATGTCTATTACCAAGACAATAGGAATCGTTTAAGTGTAGCACTAAACAATTTCAAGAAGCGCTTCCCCGCTGGGTCCGAAATAAGAGATCTGGATCACCCAGCGGGGAGCGTTTATCAACATGATTAAGTACTTTGAATACACAAACCATAAATCATTATTAGATGGGGTCGCGATCGGGTAATATGATGTTTTATTTTTAATAACGGGGCAACACGCACACTGCTTTCGTAGCGTGAAGGATTCTACCTCTACCAGGCTTTTGTTGTAATCTAAAGAGCGTTGTGGAATACAAGAGAAAACTAGCCTTTTCTTGCAAACGGTGATAAAGTTTCCCATCCCCTAATTCAATAAATTTTTGCTGTTCTCAGTCAAAACAAAATCTATATTTGTTTGTGCGTTAGTTTTTTTTAATGTTGATTAATTACGTACTACATAGCCGAAAATAGTTTAAAACAAGAATAAAATGGATTTTATTTATTAAATCAAATGGAAAGAAAAAACTAAACATTCAAAAACTAGTTAAAGAAGGGTAACAATTAGAAATGTAACCATTATCATTATCACCGTTTTTACGAAGATATTATGACTAAAAAAACTCCTATTGGACTATCTCACTCAACAACGCTCAGTCCAAACCATTGCCTCTGGAAAGCTGAAATTTTGCATAGAAGTCATCTTTGTGATCTGGATAAGTGATACGGGTTTTTCGAAATTCTCACGGGAGAAAGTTGCAGACGCAAGCTATGACACGGTATTTTATAATGTTATGTCATTTTGTTTTATTTTATTCACCAGGAACGCTGCAACCGGGGGTGCTACCCCTTCCGCCATTTTAGGAGCTGCTATGGGCGTGCCTGCATCAGTTGACACGCGTAAGATAAAATATTTTTTTAAAAAGTTCAAAATATAGAACCCTCCCAATTCCCACAGAAAATTGCCCTTGGTTTTTATAATTTCAATCAAGTACTTTCTTTAATGTTTACTCTTTTTATTCATAGCAAAGAAAAACGACGACGATGCTTTGATTGATCTCAGCGACGATGTACCTGACGTTGCCAAACTAAGTAAGTACGATACTACACCGTGAAATTTTAGTGGTTGTTTTCCGGAAACGAGGTGATTTAGTTTCGATGGTACAATCGATTTATACTAGGGGCGTTCAATAAAAAGTGAGAATGAGTATGTTATAAACAACTTTTACTAAATGTCATTTTATTTTTCGACATAGTCACCTTTTAGCATAATACACTTAGTATATCTTTTTTCTAAACTTAAAATTCCATTTTTAAAAAAGGTCTCATCTTGAGTACTTAAAAAATCTTGTACTGCAGCGACTACCGCGTCGTCGTCTTCAAATTTCTGGCCTCTCAGGTATTGTTTCAATCTCGGAAATAGGTAGAAATCACTGGGAGCGAGATCTGGTGAATACGGAGGATGCTTAAGGATATCGAACCCAGCATCACGAATTGCAGCCATTCCAACGGCGGACTTGTGTGCCGGGGCATTGTCCTGGTGGAACAGCACAACTTTCGAGTGTTTACCTCGCCGTTTTTCGCGGATCTCATCACGCAATGTTGCTATTTGTTTGGCGTATAAAGTGCCCGTAATAGTGGCTCCATGCTCGAGATACTCAATCATTAATACCCCTTTACCATCCCAAAAAACAGAGCCCATGACCTTACCGGCAGATGGGCTCACCTTGAATTTCTTCGGAGTTGGAGATGATGGCCTTTTCCATGTCATACACTGCAGTTTCGTTTCAGGGTCGTAATGATGGAGCCATGTTTCGTCCATTGTTATAAATCGCGCCAAAAAAAGTTCCCGGTCTTGCTGCATCAGGTTCAAAGCTTCTTGACAAATCTCTAGTCTAGTTTGTTTTTGCGTGTCAGTAAGCATTCTTGGTACCCAACGCGCAGATACCTTTTTCAGACCCAAGCGTTCATGTAAAATATTATGCACGCTCCCCGTTGAAATCTTTACATTTTCAGCAATAAAACGAACTGTGACACGACGATCCGCCAAAACTGAGTTTACGACTTTTTTCACAATTTCTTCCGTTATTGCAGTAGTAGGGCGTCCGGAGCGGGGGTCGTCCATTGTCGATGTTCTTCCATGTCTAAATTCGGCGCACCAACGTGCGACTGTCGAATACGGAGGAGCATTAGACCCTAAAGTGTCCCGCAAATCCAAATTGACTTGGTCCGTAGAAAAATTTTTCAAATACAAGTATTTGATAACGGCGCGCAGTTCAATTTTCTCCATTTTCGCTAACGTACTCAATAGCATTGCAAAGAAATTACCGTATATTTTTTTAAGACAGTTAGTTTTTTTTTCATAGTAATCAGCTAGATAGATTAGCTTTACCGGCCAGTATTTAATTTCGTAATATTAAAAGAGTTTGCATCTCATTCTCACTTTATATTGAACGCCCCTCGTAATAATTATAATTACTATTTTGACTAAAGTCAAAAATCCAATTGTGAAAAACGAAAGTCGAAAATGACCGCAAACCAATAGTAACGCTTCGTTGGTACAAGTAGCATACGATCGTACGATAGGTTAGGTACCAACGAAGCGTTGCTATTGGTTTGCGGTAATTTTCGACTTTCGTTTTTCACAATTGGATTTTTGACTCTAGTCAAAATAGTAACTATAATTCGATTGTACAATCGATACTAAATCACCTCGTTTCGGGAAAACAACCACTAAAATTTCACGGTGTATATCAGCCATCCATTCCATTCCCATTCCATTGCTCATTTCCATTGCGCCACTTCTGTCAAATTTATTAATAACTAGATGTACTCCGCGGGCATGCATTGCCGCTTTAAAATAAATTGATAAGCTTCTTAGGATGCCTGAATTCACACCCTTCGTGGTTGCGATCTCTTTTTCGGTTCTGGACCCGGTCGCTATGCAGGTCCTGGGTTTATTTATTCAGAAACTGACGCGGGCATACCCAGAACAAATCACTAATTCCATCAAAATCCAATCGTTTAGAAGCGCCTAGAAAACAAGCGACAAACATTTAAACATTCTTTTATCATTTTCAAATGTCTCTTCATTACTGAAGGTTGGCAGCCAGTTTCTTAAATCGTTTTAATTATGTACATATGTATATGGACATGTATCTGCATATAATATCCTTAGATTGTTTTTAAGCCTATGATGGAAAAAAATGTGAATAGAAAAAGGTTCTGACTAAAATATTTTTGCAGCCGTAAAAGACACACAGCCAGACAAGTCTCCAAGCAGCTCCAAGGACGAGTTCGACATGTTCGCACAGTCCCGGAATGTCAGCTACGACAATAATAAAACGGGGTGAGTTACATACGCCAGATGTTAGAGGAACAACGTGAAGCAAATAACTCTTTCTAACCAGTTTGCGCGTGGGAAAGGGATGAGTGCTTTTTGTCCATGATAGGTAAACGCTACTAGTATGTGCGTCAGGAACTAAGTAGTCGGGACATGAATTATTGCTACATATTAGTCTGTCTCATTCATATTCTTTAAGCTTGAGTGCGAGCTAGATAGACTTATAACAAATATATATGACTACAATTCTCGATCGGCACTGAGTGTTCTTATTCCGCAAGAAGGCATGTGCCCAGCCGGGGGAGGTATACACGATCATTTTTAAAGAAGGCATGTGCCCAGCCGGGGGAGGTATACACGATCATTTTTAATCGGTAAACAGGAATCAATTTATCTAGATCAATATTCGGTGGTGGCAGTTACATGAAACTAAACGTCTATTTTTTTTCTAATTATTATTATTTAGAAAATCAATTTTTAATTATAATCGTTGTCACCGAAGACACATGATTTAGCCTATGAGCTTAAAACCTCTTTGACAAGTCAGTTTCTTAAGCAAACTTTGACGCGAGACCTGTCAAATTCTCCGCCAAAGCGATGACACTTGACGACACTACTTAACTCATGGACTTAATACCTTACCAGGACTGAGTACTAACTTTTATTAGTCAATCAAAAGTGACTCATATTATCAAGCCATACAGTTTAATAATGGCAACTAGAGACAGCGGTCCGAGAGATTACATACAAACCAGAGAAACTAGAGAATTGTGTCCCACTCGCACCAGTACTTGATCGGCCTAATTAGTACAGTCAAGGGCAAAAATATGTATACACTTTAGTACCTTGTCTATTTTCGTCATATTTGATCTGTCATATATGAACAGTCACAGTGGTTAAAGTGACAAGGTACTTAAGTGTATACATATTTTTGCCCTTGACTGTACGAGATGCAACTCTCTGGTTTTTTTTCTGCCTCACTTTTTTGTCGCAGTACTCAGACCTGTTTAGGTATTAAGTCCATGACTTAACTTCAACAAATGTAGGATGATCATGTATCCGGTGGATGGAGGAAGTTTTACCAATAAAGTTTTTTTAAATTAATCAGAGCCTTAATTGCTTTTAGACCTCGTCTATTAAATTCCATTTTCAACTCCTGATCACCGATTAAAAATCATCGTGTATAAAGTATGTGAGGACAGATATATAAAGGAAGAGGGGCCTCGCGCCTTGATAAATTGTCATTTTTTGCTTACCTATATAATTTTATTCGTCATCTAATTGTGATGCGTCGACATGCTGTGGCTCTAGCGAAAAAGGGGTTAATTCTTCAGAAGTCGAGCAGCTGATTTCGACTTAGCCCCCTTTACACATCAAATAGAAAATAGATGTTTAATTTCTGCAGACTTAACCCCTTTTTCACTAGAGCCACTGTATGGCCTAGATCTTGCGCCCCCACTGTTTGGGTGTCTTACATGTTTACGTTTAACAGAAGCAGTTACGCCGCGAATTCGGAAGAGCAAACCTCGACTGGGCTCGCCACCGCGGCTAATCAGCGGGCCACGCAGGGACAACCCTTGGTGAGTTAGTTTTTTGGTAGGAAAAACAGGGTATGTGACACCACTGATCAATTGACATGACATTTATGTTCTGTAAAAACGCTGATACATTTTCTATGGAAATAAATACAGCGCTGTAACATCATTTATTTTCCAACTCATTTTTATTCATTTCAAAGCTACATACAGTCCGCTGAAAATTAATCTGGTTTATAGGGCTAAAACAATGTGTTTTTACTAGATTCGTGTCGTGGTATTATTGGTTAATAATGTCAAATACCCCGTTGTCATATATTCAATTCAAATTCAACGGGAGAAGACATGTTAATCCAAAAATGTACAGGTCGATTCACAAGAGTTGGCACGAATGGAATGAACGAAAGCAATGTCACTTTGACATTTTTGTAGGAAAATGACTGATGTATGACATTTTCATATTTGTGTGAAGTGTATTCAAATAGGTAACACATAGATGATTAACACATATTTGTGTGATGATCATTCACTCATCCGATCCATTTGTGCCAACTCTTGTGAATCGATCTGTATACAACCACACAGTTTATATCACCACAAGTTCGGAGTTCTGTCACTGGTGGAGTTATCTAGGGATTTATTGACTTGTTTTCGGGCATCTATACATATAAACAGTAACGTGACGCTTAGTGCACCGTAAACTAGTGTTTTTTCAAAATTCCTAAGAGATAGACCCTAGTTGTTGATTTTTGAATAGTCACACTCAAATGTGTGTGTATGTAAGCCTAGATCTAGATAGATAAATTTCTACCGAGAAATAACAATCAGAAAAATAAATTATTTCTTTTTTCAATTCTGATTACTGCAGCATGATAATGTAAGTAATACGGACGGCAATCTTATTTCCTAATTTTAATTTAAACATTTTTATTGGTAATAGTATTAGTAATGATTTCTTGTTGATATTTTAATTTGTCTTTATTTCTATAATTCCTTATCCTTCTCTGGAGCACGTTTTCATTCTTATTTTTGATTTATTATTTTATTAAATTTATTATCGACAGCCGACCGAAATGGACCAGAGAGAGATAGACGAAATTGCCGCTTGGCTGGCCCAAGAGAAGGTGTGTTTTATTTATTTTGTTTTATTTCCTTTTTTAAAATATCTAAATTTCCACTATTAACTCTAACCACAGCTTTAGTAGTAACAACACATTTACGGCTTGCAGCACTACATTCACTGATGTGATTTTTCACTATTTAAAAAATTAAGCTGACAGTTCTGTTGTGCTTAACCTTTTGAACGCCAGTGTCGGTTATAGACGACAATACGGTAGTACAAAAATTAACCTACCCGCATCCGCATAACATTCAATTTTGTTCGTAACAAAAACTATGTGTGGCGTTCAAAAGAGACACGTGTAACCGCGACTTCGTTGCAAACCTGCTAATGTTCACTTGAAATTATCAGAGCTGAACACATAGTCAGAAGTGCAAAAAAGTATTGACCGTAAAAGTATGCAGGTGTTATGTTTTAGACGGAACACCACACTTTACTTAGTAATTTCTGTATGTGCAATCATTAGTTACAATACGTTTACTTTTAGTTTACCACTGACAGATGGCTTGCCTTCATTTCATTTCCAACTTTAACACCATACAAATAAAGTAGCTATTACAAAATCTGCAAACGTGGGTAACAGTATTCTAAAATTGGCTTTATTTGTAGGTCGTTAAAGTCGAATATGAAATGAAGGCAAACCATCTGTCAGTGGTAAACTTTATGTAATTTTACTGTACTATGTTTTAGACGTTACAGTTATAGTACTTATAGTCATTTTGCGAAGATCCCTGTGTCAGTGTCAAAAGAAATATATAGACTTTTTAAAATCGCTCTATAAGAGCCCGTTGTTTGATCAATAGTTAAACAAACAAATAGTTAAAATAAATGGCAAACATAACAATAGTTAGCGCATTTCAAAGGCAATTTGACTATTAGTATCTTTAACTACTGATCAAACAACAAGCACTAAGAGCGAACATTGGAACTGCACAGGGATCGTCGTTAAATGACTTACATAAAGACTCGAGTAGGTACTATAAACAAAGTTTTTATTTTTTTATTTTTTTAACATTACACAATAATGTTAACAATATTGACATGACATGACTTTTTACTGAAAAATACTATGTGAAAATAAGTCCTAGCAATAGTTTACAGTGGTTTCATAATGTACCAGTAATTAATTTTTAAAACTGCTTTCAACAAAAAGACTAGTCGAAGTTATTGGCCTTATTTCTGTTTAAACAGAACTGAAGTATATCATGACAACATTTGCACATTTTTTGCACACAATTGTACAGGGCCGGATCCACATTTAATTAGGCAGAGTAGGCAACTGTCTAGGAGCCCCGCATCGGCTAAAAGCCCCGCGCGCGCACAGAATGCTTCATAGAGTGAAAAATTGTATCCTCAATGACAATAGACCAAGTCACGGTAGCCTAGTACCTAACCTAATCTGATCTATGCAACTTTTAAAAAATTTAGGTGCGAAATTACTTTTGAAATTTACCATGAGCTTTACCGTGAAAGAAAACATCATAAGGAAATCTACATACACCTGCGAAAAAATTCCATGGTATGCGTGAAGTTCCCAACCCGCACTGGGCCCGCGTGGGAACTACGGCCCAAGCCCTCTCATTTTGAGAGGAGGCCTGTGTCCTGCAGTGGTACGTGTGTAGACTGGGATGATGATGATTAATGTCAATAGATATTATTGCTCTTTTTCGACGCATGGATGATCATCAAACGGCTGCAAAGGGACTCCGAGAATAGTTTTACTTAGTGCGTCCCTTTCACACTTCTGTTTAATACTGTTAGCGTGAACAGAACGGCACGATACGAAGTTCGATAACTGTAAATTTTGACATTTTGACTGGAGATTTTGACTTTTTACGCAAAATGGCACCGGACGAATTCACCGGTGCCATTTTTGCGTAAAAAGTCAAAATCGATTTTTTGTCGATTACTGCATTCTTCATTAGGAGGGCAGAATTAAAAAAATTAAAAAACCCCCAACGCAATTTGGTCGCACATATGTTTGAAAATAAAGTAAATGCCCATTATGCGTCTAAGATCCATTCCGCAGTTAACAAAAGAGCTGATAACTTTGAAACGGCTGAACCTATTTTGATGAGATATATCTAAGAACGATCGCCAAGAAGCCAACTGCTTTCAAATAAAAAAAAACCGCTTCCAAATCGGTTCACCCGCTTAAGAGCTATGAAGCCACAGACACCCACACACACATAGCTGTCAGTCAACCTTATAACACCCCTCTTTTTGTGTCGGGGTTCAAATATCGTATTTCGTATAAGGCAGGTAATTTCTACATATGCATTGATTCACCAATCCATCACCATTCCAGGCCGCTTCCGAAGCCAACGGCGCGCAAGAGAGTGTCACCAGCAGTGACTTCGACAAGTTCCTTGCGGAACGCGCCGCTGCCGCCGACAGCCTACCAAACGCGAGCGACCGAACCCCACAGCAAACCCCCCGCCACCGACAAATCAAAAAGGAGGACCAAGACGCCATGTTCGCACTCTGATTCGTCACAATCACCCCCCAAAAACAACCAGGTATTTTAAAAAAAACACGAGTATTAATTAAGTAGCTGATAGACTACTTACATGTTGTTTTTGGCATCGAATTATGTATATTTTAAAACACGTGGTTTTCGCATTGTTTTCGATAGTTATGAAATGTGGTAATATAATTCACTCGTATTCAATGCCGTTTGGTGCCTGGCTTTTATAATAGTTTTAATTGTATAAGCTGACATGACTATTTCGCTCGTTAGTCAACGTTTAGTGTTTTTATCCACGCACTTCGTTGAGTATGATGGGGTGATTCAACCTTTCTGATTTTGAACGTCTTAGGGCCTACGCTAGCTGACGCGGACGCCCGCCGCGTGCGCACGCTCGCGGGTCTCGCTCCGTAAAAAAATCTACTTAAAATCCGTCGCACGCGCCCGCGCCCGCGCCTCTTAGCGCTGTTCATACAATTTCTTATTAGACTCGCGCACGACGGGCGTCCGTTCCGGGTAATCCGCGTCAGCTAGCGTAGGCCCTTATGGGTCGTTTAAAAAAATTACATTAAGGGCTTAATGAAATCTAAATCACTATCACGTCCTTTGTGTAACGAAACTTAGTCGTACAAACTATATGGGTAACTTTCGTTACACAAAGGAATCAATTAAGTTTTGTTTTAAATAAATAAATTGTGCAGGTACAATTTTTTTGGAAACGACTCATTGCTTTACAAAAATGTACCATTTACTATTTTTTTTTCTTCTTTTGTTTCTTTTCTTCCTGTTGGTTTTTAATACGAAAGCGTTACAAAAAAGACAAAACATTTTATCGGATTTTACGGGGATACATAAAATTTTCTTTTATTTATTAAAAGTTGATTCACCCAAATGAAAGTGTTATGAAATATTTGGATACACTAGGTATGTTTTTTTTAACAGCTGAATATAACTTTATGTTAGTGATCATGTTACTTATGTATTAAATTAGGCTAAGTTTACATACTAGAGAGATTCGTTTAATATATTATTTTGATCACGGTAGCTTTGAATGGAGACTGCAAAATCGCCGAGTAATTCTAAATTACAGGCCTTACATGCGCTATGTGATATTTATAACAGCATAGTATTCTTTGAACACCATTAATTTACACTATTTATCCTCCTGAGGCTCACGAAAATTTTGTTTCAATTAACTTTAAACTTTATGTCACTTTTGAGTGAGTTCGATATCACAATAGAAGTAAGTCCTATATAAAGGACTAATTCTAATGTTACATCGAACTCACTCATAAATGACTAAGTGCCTCAGGAAATTAAAAATCATGAAATTAATATATTTTATTTCTTGTACATTTCTAACAGACTGCATTTGAAGGTTTTGTTGTTTTTATTGAACGTTTAAGTTGTTAACTGTTTTGATAATATTTTTAAGTCTCGAAAATGAAATTTGATTATAAACTTGCCTAATGATTGTTTTCATTGTGGGTAAGGTACGCGCGTGTCGCTACAAATGATGCTTTAGGCCGTATCAACTCATTTTAGTTGACTGAAGTTACCTCTCTATGTTCTACCAAAGTAACTGCTGCTAATAATTTGTAACACAATCATTCCATGTTTGTCTGAAAATGTTTGGTATTGTTGTGATATATTATAAAAGGTGAACAAATCGCTCACAGAAATCGCCATATAACAAGTTCTTTGATTATAAACAAAGCCGTGAAAAATAAGTTGGCACGCTTCCATGCACAAATGTGATTTTTTCTTAAGAAAAAGTAGTAGATCCTTAATTTTTATTGATTACGACCAAAAATACATCCCAATAGGACGAGGGCTTGTTACATGGGTGTTTCGATTAATGATTTACATATTTTAACGTTATTTTACGTTTTAATCATTGTATTTAAGATATTAAATAAATAATTATGATACCGACGTTTGTTTTCTTTGAAATCTATATTAGGCCAAAGTATCACATTAACTATAAATTATATACATGACTGTATAAAATTTGTTTACTTACCTTTTGAACACCACACATCGTTTTTGTTACGAACAAAATTGATTCTTACGCGGATGCGGGTAGGTTAATAATAATGTACAATACACATTATACAATAGTATTACCGTATTGTCGTCTTTAGCCGACACTGGCGTTCATAAGTTTAAAAACGGCCCATACTAATTTTTTTCACTTTATCCATGGGCCTGTTGCATAACAAAGTACCTATAACTTATTATGTATTACAAGCGGAACTCCCTTTCCAGTTAATATAACTGAAGCGAGTTCCGCTTGTAATATTAGTTGTACTTTGTTATGCAACAGGCCCCATATTTTCATTTTCATAATAATTATTATGTCAGTAATTTTGACAGTTTGTGATTTCACGACAAAACAGCTAACTGATTGTAATAATTTTAGTGAAGTTTCTTCACTTATTACTTAACAAGGAAGTTTGAGCTGCTAACTTTCTCAATCAACAAAGTACTTTCATGCAACATCGTAAGTTCTATTATACCTCACGGCCGTTCCAAATGTTCGTGCGCATATTACAGGAGCACACATAAAAAATATGACATTTCATTTCAAAGAAAACAAGAAAAATATTTTGTATTTTGTTTATTTATCAATTTCTGTATCGACAATAAGTATTTCACAATTCATACACGTATCCAGGCCCTTTCAGGCAATTACATGGATAATATTTACAGTTTTACAACAGAAACACCGAAATTCACGATAATTAGATACCAAACAACTATTAATGAAAAATAGCGGGGTTAAACATTTTTAAATTGATAGTAAAGCACCTTCGTGAATTTAACACAAACACAACAAGTATAAAAACACAAACTGTTACAAAAATAAGACTGCCTTACTATACGCCATACAAAATCTATTACTTGTGATGAATTGATATTTTAAAAAATTAAAAGAATGTCGAAAAATGTGTCCCTAAATAAATTATTGTTCGATACTTCAACAACTAGTACCAGACTAAGGAATGTGTTAATAACATATCATTATGATACAGAAATTATAAATATGTTAGAGTTGTACATGCACTTACATGCTGAGCGCATCAAATAAATTATGCTTACTATAGATACAATTAAACAGTAGACACTGGCCACTAGAAATGTACTGTACTGTCTTAGCGACGACCCTATGGAGATATCGTATCTACTTTTTAATTTATTCTTATTACCGGAAGAGAGGCGGCCCGGAAAAGAGATCCCGTCGAATAGAAGTGTTTTTCGGAGTATTAAACTCAAATATCAAAATGTGTAAACAGTACAACCACAACATAATTTAGAGTTTTTTCAATCGTAAAGTAACAGTCTAGCAAACGAAATGCAGAGTTAGATTAAGTATAAAAGTAAATATAAATCTATAAAGACTATGCTACGGAAGTCTCATTGGGTGAAGAGCGCTTATAACTCGTCTCTGGCTGGCACCTCGTCTTCTTCGTCGTACTCGCTCTGCAAATAAAATAATTTATAATTTAAAACATCGTTCATTTTCTTTCCAGCGACAGCAAATTTTTAGAAACCGACCCATAGTACTCGTGTGTACTCGACACTAGTGGACGATACAGGCTGATGATGATGAGATGACCCAATTAGTCAAGTCGCTTTATAAATTTGCCCTTAAAATTATTTACTGTACTTTTCTTAGCACAGCTCAGAAATAAATCCTAATCGCTCTTTTGTGGCTTGAAAAGTGTGTGAAGTTTTATAGGTATTTTTGCTGTAAGTGATAAAATTTGGAAACCTGCTGGAAAATCTTATCAGTTATCTATTAGTATTGTTACATCAGAATCACAACTACTTTTATCTCGTTAATTTGATAATTTATTTTTACTGCCTCAATTCTCAGAAAAAACTCCGTAAGTGTTTTTTAAACAATGAAACAAAGGATTTTTTTTAACAGAAATGATCATACGTTACGTATCGTGCAATACAGGTACCTATCAGTTATTAACTTCTACCGGCGGATATTCTCTATAACAATGTGCATCCTAAAAAGTTTTGCAATCAAACTTGCAAAAATATCATATCATTGGACACTAGAATTATCTTCAGTAGGAAGGTAGCCTAACCTGTGTGATATAAACTCAAATATAAGTGGTTTTATATGGAGGTTTTTTTGTGTGGGACCAATTAGTACTGACAGCATCTTACTAATATTATGAATGCAAGTTTTTAACGCTAAAACAGCTGGATGGATTTTAATGAAATTTGGTGTGTAGATCTCGGGAATAACACATAAGCTACTCCAAAATAACTAAATCCCAAAATCTCAACCACTAAGTCTATAGAGACATGAAATTTAGCACTGGTTTCTTCATGCAACGTTAATAAAGACCAAGACATAGATCTCGGAAATTCCCACAGGAATATTAATTAAACTGTTGTTACTAACAGTTTACTAGCGAGACTGTAGGTAAAGACTAGTATAGTCGACCAATTGCGCTTTATATAATATTTTATGACGGTTCCTTTTAGAATAAAGACAATAAGGCTGACAGTCACATTGACTTGTAACTGAAAATAGCCCTTGATGTTTTAAGCTATACAATCTGACATTGAACCATAGGGTGATCAAGGAATTTCTTAGTCGTCTGTATCATATTAGGTTGGGGCAAAAGTATTTTCGTATTTTTCATACAAAGGAAAATGATTCATACTAAAAACCTCATCTTTCACACTAAAATTTCCAGACTTGAAACGCTTGAACCACATTTGTGCTACTCTTATTGATACCGCATTAGATCCATAAACACAACAAATTTTATTCGCGGCGTTCGACGCATTTTTACCTTTTTTTTAAAACTTTAAAATGTACCGAATTTCTTCGTCACATATTTTGCTTGCTTGAAATACAATTGAAAAATGGCGGGAACTAGTTTATTTATTTATTTATTGCAGCTTCAGAATGTCAACATTTAATGGTATTAAAACCAGCCAGTTACATTCAGCACAGCCAAAGAGGTTTGATTTCTAATAATACATTAAAAATACGAAAATACTTTTTCCCCGACCTATTATAAAAATAATGTAAACTCACCACGCTAGGCACAGGCTCGGATCCCTCTCCGTTGGTCTCCACGAACTTGGTGAGTCCGTCGAGCGTTCGCTCTCCGTTATAGTCCTTGACTTGGTTGTCCTTGGTGTACAGTTTGATGGTGGGGAAGGACGTGATCTTGGTGTGTTCCAACTCGTTGGCTGTCGCGTCGATCTTCGCGATGACGACGTCGGCGTCAGCTTCGAAGTGTTCGCCGAGCTTGTCGTAGATAGGGACTAGCTGTTTGCAGTGACCGCACCTGGAGATAAAAAGATCATGTAAAATACATGTCTTCACAAACAGCTAATAGGCAAATTTTATTTGTACTGTGTGTCTGGTTTTTCGTCCGTTTATGTCTAAGCATCACCAACTAGAACGACGCGACGTACCGGATATATTGACGAAATAGTAGAGGCCCTCGATATAATAATGTAATTGGGGTCAAATAATATCGCGAATAACAACTATCGGCTCTAACGACCGTTACGTGCTGTATGCTTAGTATAAGTTTTCCTTCACTTCAATACTTCTCGATCGCGTTTACGTAAAAAAATCAATTCTATGGAAACATGGACGCGCGGCCGCGGAGCGCTGTCCTTGTTTCCCTAGTAATTGTTTTTTTTACGTAAACGCGATCGAGAAGTATTTTGGTGAAGTAAAACTTATACTAAGCATACATTATGCTTTTGAATTCTATGGAAACATGGACGCGCGGCCGCGGAAGCGCTGTCCATGTTTCCCTAGTAATTGATTTTTTTACGTAAACGCGATCGAGAAGTATTTTGGTGAAGTAAAACATACTAAGCGTACTGGTCCTTTTAGTCGTCATAAACAGTTTTGATTGTATACCTAGTATTTCGTAAAAGTATCCGTATCTACTGTAATTTAATGGTTAACTTTACAAAACGCAGTTTAAACAAAATACAAAAGAAAAGAAAATCATTCCAGTTTTTTTCTTGTTAATTAGTATTATCTTGTGGATAAAATAATAATTGACTCTCAAGTCGCTTAATCACCCGTTCCAAATTATTTATTGCCTAATCGTATTTTAATTTTGTTTTATTCAGTAAAATAGTCGTTTTTAACGGCTTGCATTTAAATCAAACTACGACGCTTTGTCAGGGATTATTGTTGAAATTTGTAGTTCATGCTGCACTGTGAAATCCATTTGAAAAACGAATTGGGGATGTCTAAAAAAAATACCCATGGTTTTTATATTTTTTTTTGTATAGAAAAGTCAATTATAAGAAACTAATTTCAATATTTTGTCATTTAGTTCTCTACTTTTTTCAGAATTAATTATTAAAACTATTTTAGTTGATGACGTCAGATTATAATTGAGGGCTCCCACAATGCCAAATTTCTAAATCTATCTAAATGCGTACGATAAGGCAACCCCTTTAATTATTTTTTGCGTAGTGGTACACTATACACTGTGTCACGTTACTAGCACTGTCAAAGTGCTAGATGTCAGACAGCGGGTCCAAATCAAACTCCGTAGTATTATCCACGCGTAAATTGTGAAGAATTCTAACCACACAGAATAAAGTACGACTTGAACCGGTCACCAATGTCAAATGAAGGTCATTGCTTATTTGTTATATAATAAATGCATTACATAATATTAAAATTAAATAACTACAGAAAACGAGTTAAAAAGCATTTATCTCGAAATGGTTTTCGATTTACTATACATTGCAAAAAATTAGACATCCCCAATTAGATCCAACTTGTACATTAACCGAATTAAATTGATTTAAATCCGTATCAAGTTTTTCTATAATAATGTAGTTATTTACATCCGAATTATTACGCATTCAGAAAGTCATGTTAACGAAATCGTGTGTTTAAGTAATAAACTAACAATTAACCCACTTAAATTAATGTAAGGATATGATAATTGGCATTGATCACTTTTTTACAATGTGGTCTGATTCCAAAACCATTTCGAGGAATAGGTTTATTAAATCATTTTATAACATTGTAGGAAAAAAATATTAAACGATCGTGTGTATTTTTGCAAAATAATGTTTGACCTTTGTTTGACCTTTCTGTGGGCATTAACTTTGAAATTCTTTGCAACAAGAAAAAAAAAAGCCGTCCGTCTAGTTTCTCTATACCAGCGGTTCCCGAAAGGTGGTCCGCGGAACCCTGGGGTTCCGTGGAAGGGCAATAAGGGTTCCGTAAAAAATATTTTCATGTGCGGTGAGCACATTTAATTGTTTTTCATTTATACCTATTTTAAGGTGTTATCAAAGAAGGGTTCCGCTAGGAAAAATGTAATCAATTAGGGTTCCTTGACACAAAAAAATTGGGAACCCCTGCTCTATACTATTCTCTGTCACTTCGACGTAGTTATCATCTGTCAGTTTAAGGATACTATTTTGAAAAACATTCTTCGCGTTTTTCATATTTTAATAATGGATTTATACAGGAAGTGTTTCATTCCTACTTGTGGAAATGATTCTGTCAATAGCACAAACAAATTAATTGTTTGCATTAGAGAAGATTTGCAAGAGAAGTGGTGCCGCAAAGTTAATTCAAAGTTTACAAGATGTACTTATTGTTTTGAGGATCATTTTAATGTAAGTATGGATTAAATCCGCCAAAGAACTTTCAAGGGAACGCTTCTGACCATTTTATTTTATACATACAAAAAATACTATAGCCGTAAATCGTTTTATTTACCTATTCTCTTGGAAGAATCGGCAACTTTAGTGTTATTGTTATTGTAATGTAAAGTGACATTGTCAGATGACAACTAACCATCGATTGTGACACATTTTTTTTGTCATTATGTCTGTGGTTTATACACAGATTCAGCCGCGGCATGTAATTTACGAGAAGTCGTATCTCAAATTTTCAATAAATTATAAAAAATATTGGAATGATGAATTGCTGAAATATTCAAATTAGTTTCTTAAAATGCTCTATATTTTCGATAAAAAAAATAAAAAGGGGGGGTTAGAAAAAATGATCAATCCCAATTATACCCTCTTATCCCTAATTGACAAGATTTCATATTTTCAAGGCTATAATTTGATTCGTTCTCTGTATTCTGTTAGGAAAGAGAAAAACGCTGATTAATTAATTTATAACAATTTTTTTAAGATGTGCTTATTCTAAAAGGACATAACTCCAAAACTACCACACAATAGATCCATTACTTTTGTCTAGTCTCTATTAAAAAAAAAGTGATGACGGAAATCTGACGTTAAGGTTGTTATCAAATTTAAAATTATTACAGTTCTTTTTTCTGGTGAAAAGGGCAAAGGGAGCATATCTATTCTGTGGTAGTATTGGTAAATTCAGATACATATATTTTTTTAATGTCTTGTATTTTTTTAAATATGGAGAAATAAATTAAAATAAATATTTTTCCGTGTTTAGGATGGCAAAACTATCGATTCCTGTAGTAATTTTCAGGTGTTAAAAAAATGAAATCTCGTCAATTATGTGAGAGTGACTTGGGCTGTCGCGCTCTCAATTGTAAACTACGAACTCCAATGGCTACTCCGCTCCTAATCGCATTTGCCTTCTCTTTCTGTTACCATATTAGACCGTTTGACAGAAATAAATTTAGGATGCGATAGCAATCGCCGGCGCGTTAGACAAAAGTGTACGGATTCCAATACTGCAGTGTGGAAGGCAAGAAGAAACCAACACACTACTTTCCTGTGAAAATCCTGTAAGTTTCGCTACCAATGCTCAAAGTGTAGCGACTTAGAAGACACATCCCTAATTAACTATAGCTACGAAAAAACCGGCCAAGAGCGTGTCGGACACGCCCAAAGTAGGGTTCCGTAGCCATTCCGATAAAATCAAGTAATATTTTTCTAAGGATTTCGTATGTGTACGGAAGCATCTAAGTTTAGGTATGTTTTATACCTTAGGCTACTATTTACTCTTAAACTACAAATAATTTCCAAGAAATCTTAGCCGCTATAAGTTTCCTAGTAAATTTGATATATTTACTACCATTCTGAATTTTTTCCACCCAACAGTTTAAATTTTAGAGGGGGGGGGGGGTGGACGGTCGATTTCAGCGAAAATTTTCACTTTAAAGTTGAATGTTTCGCAAACAGATCACTGAATAGTAAAATCATGTTAGCAACCCCACAATAGTTTTAAAAGACCTATCCAACGATACCCCACACTATAGGGTTAGTCGAGAAAAAAAAAATCACCCCCACTGTACGTCTATGGGAAGTACCCTAAAAAAAATTGTTTTAGTTTTTTTTTATGTAATCACTTTGTCGGCGTGACTGATATATATATTCATGCCAAATTACAGCTTTCTAGTACTAACAGTCTCTGAGCTTAGCCGCGGACGGACAGACAGACGGACAGACATGGCGAAACTATAAGGGTTCCTAGTTGACTACGGAACCCTAAAAAGGCTATATGAAGCCCAGTCTTATACATGCATGAAAAACTACTTAAGTGGATATTGCGTGGCCAAAGCGAACGAGTCACAAGTGATCATGATCAATCAAGCGCCGCAATGTAACGTTACTTATATGTATTAATATTGTATTGTATTGTTTATTAAATGCAATTCACATGTAAATAAGTACAACTCCATCATATGAAACCCTGAAGGGCGCAGCATTTTTGAGTGAGATATCTCGCTTATCTGGTTATCTACCACACGTTTTCTCATTAACACCCAATTCTGTCTTGTCGGGCCACGTAGCCTAACGTCAACACGATTACTCATCCAGCAACGTAGCAACGACAGTTAACATAATGCTCCACATTATCCGAACCATTGAACAAAGCGGGCGACTTTTGACATCAATATTTGTATTAATTGCGACCCAGTGAATCGTAATGAACGCCTTCAAGGGACACTTGTGCAAATTACACGAGACAAACAGTTGCGTCATGCTTTCGTTGCCGGGTTCACATCAACCGAGCGTACACTTAACGAGTTGTACTAGGGAGGCACGATTCACGGCACCATACAATCCACGACTTAAGCTGTATGCAGTACTTTATCAGAATTTGGTGTAGCTTTTCTATAATCTGTCATCGTTATTGCACTGCTTTCACACAGCTTTAGTGTGGATGAGTAGCTATTTCAGATCGCAGTGTCAAATGTTTGATTAAGTAAGTAATGTTTTCCACTACGCATTATGACCTAGATGCCATTTATATAGAGTAATGTCACGGGAGAATGTAGTTGGAGAGGACCCGATGGATGCGTTGTGAAATTATAGAGCATAAGCATTAAGCAGCCTTGAAAACGTATGGCATTATGTAATTTGTAGAAAACTAACGTAAGGCAGAAGCGAATAAGTAGGTATTATTCGTAGCATTGATATGGCACTGTGTCATTGTCTATCAACTGTTTCAACAAAGGAGATATAAATTATGTGAATTTTAATCAATGCCATACCTATAGTTTTCTTTGTGGTTTTTGTAATTTATCTGTTCAGTACTTATAAATTCTGACTAACTTTGTTTAAACTTACAAAGAAGTCTTTTTGAAAAAAAATGTACACAATCAAGGGTATTAATTAAAAAAAAACTTAATTGATTCCTTCCCGTAACGAAAGTTACCCATATATTATGTAGTTTGTATGACTAACTTTCGTTACTTAAAGAACGGGATTGTGAATTGTTTTCATTCAGCCCTTAATTATGTACATTTTTTGAAAACGACCCAGGTATGTATGTACTAGTCTTCATGCACAAGAAAAAGAAAAAGAATTAAAATCTTGAAGCGCAGAACTTCGAAGTAAATATTGTAAAATGGGAACTCAAAACTAATTTAATACAGCCTGAAATTGCATTAGATTCAGTTACAAATACTGTTCATGTTTTAGCATCGAAACACAAATCCGCGATAACTGAAGATAACACATCTATAACAATGCACATTCAGTGATACGCTGTATCAGGGATATTGACGATCGACGAGCGCATACGTGTCGTGTCCCAAGTTTGCCTAAGGCGCCGAACAAGTTTAAGAACAGTTAAAGTGTCAATGACTCCGCCGTGGACTATCGCCTATCGCGTTGTACAAATTATAGACTATACCGGCTGAATATTTATTATGCGAAAGCCACGTTTAGAGTAAAGTCTGGACTAACTTAAACTATTTCGTCATATTTCTTTGCCATAATTCATTCTCCTTGTTATTTTCAAAGTATACAGTTTCGGCTGAAAAACTTTATAGAGTAAGAAATGAAAAATTGGCCAAGCGATAAATTCCACAAAATAATGAGTAAGTTAACATAAAAAGATACACGTAAAAAAATCTTTTGTCATGAAAACGTCTTTAATCTTAACATGCTATTTTACGTTTAGCTTGTTTAAGACTTGTTTATTTGTTTTGTGGTAAGGCATAGTAGTTTCATTCTTAGTTCATTAGTCTACTCTACACATAGTAATTACTAATGCAGTTCTTAACGAGAGAAAACGATGACATTTCCTATACTCTGTTCAAGTTAACGAGCTAGTACTGAGGGAACGCAGCTGCACGTAATTGGTTCGAGGTACACCGCTAAAGCCGCTGATTGGTTTACGCGACTTTTTTTAACCAATCACGTGCGGCTGTGATCTCTTAGTACTAACTCGTTAACTTGGACAGACTATAGAATAACCGGCTAGCTGAAGAAGGAATTTATTGGTCTTCTATAACGCATTCTATTCAAAATGTTGCAAATTCTTCAAAAGCGGGTATCACTTTCAAGAGTTCCAGTTTATATTTGCGGGCATATTTGTCCGACAAGCATATGGTGTGAGGTTATTTATCGCCCATAAAAAATATTTATAACTTAATGAGCTTCGAAAAAGAAAATTTTTAGCATGTCGTAAAACAATCTGTGTTGCGTAAAAATAATTGTGTTTTGCTAGTCAATGCTTTCAATTACTGTTAGTAACCATTAATCATCAACGCTCAATAAAGATAAAATAGCGACACTGAATAAATAAATGTGAAATTCAGGACATATTGTAGTTTTTTTGTATATAGGTATCGCCGGTTGACAAGCAAAACTCACTAAAATTTCTGTCGCTGCTCTTCAAAAAGTCGTATCTAGTTAGTTATTTTCGTAGTGAGATAAATACGAGCTTTATTTTAAGTGTGTGTAGGTAATTTGGTACTTAGTGACTTGCTTTTGCTTGTCACCCGACGATATATTTAAGGCATGTTAACCCAATCTATCAGAAAGGTATTATTTTTATTTAAACGCTTTTTTAACAAAACGGTGTACCCACAGAAATAATAATAAAGAGGATAGAAATGCCTTAGTTCCTATTTTCTTCCGGAACTCGTGTCGCTGCTTCATCCCCTCTACTTACTGTGTTAATGCACACATGCAAAAGACCGGAACCGTACTACGCAATCACGCACACAATTACAAATATTTTTGCTTACAAACAATTATGATCCTTACACCTTAGAGATAGCGTTGAATAACACTCAACGTAAGTCATACCCACATTTACACAACGGCGCCATTTATTGGCCGCGTCGGCATTATGTCTGTACTAGTCGTAACCTGTTTTTTTGTCCGTACCACGAACTTTTGTGCAAGACGGAAGGGTTATCAGAAATTACTTTACATTGCTGCGTATAATTCAAAACGATCTGCGTTTTTATGGGCACGAGTAGCAATGGTATATGAAGTTTCGTGTTAATAACGTGTAAACCAATATTTCATAATGAAATATTTTCTCAAGTTGTATTTTGATATAAACCGCATTATTACATTGAATTAATACATACCAATGAAATGTAATCCCCTTATTAGTGTAATTACACAGTGTGGACGAGTTTCCGCAATTGCTAATGCTGCAAAACACCATTTTAAAGCACTTGTTGTCATACCCACGTTTCAAATAGCACTGAGCCACAAGTCGCGTGCTTGTGACCTACGAGTCACAAGCGCGGCGCCAAGGTCACGCGTCTAAGGCACTTCTATCCTCTTTATTATTATTTCTGTGGGTGTACCCATAAAATAAAAATCAGACTAACTCAGCATTGAAGCGATCTTTCTTTTTTTAACTGACTTCAAAAAAAGGAGGAGGTTCTTTCTTATCAACACTTTTCCGGCTAACCAAAAAAAAAAAATCAAAAATAAATACTGTCCAAATGAAATCCTTACATGACGCACAAGTCACAGAACAATATCACTATTCTAAATAAGACATTAAGCAACTGAGGCGTTTTTCATCGTGATGACTTTTAAACACCGACCCGTTATCTTTGCTATTAAACAGTTAAACTATTACTTATTAAACTTTTTAAACTCCACCTTTAAGTTTTTAGTTTTCCAGACAGTTGATTTGTTTGGATAATACGACCCAAATTTTTTAAATCCACCTATTATTGATAGAAGTTACCAGACCAAAAAAACAATAGACTCACCAAGGAGCGTAGAACTCGACGAGCACTTTCTTGTTGGTGTCGAACACGACCTCGTCAAAGTTGGTGGCGACGAGGGACTTGACAGGCTTGGCGGCCCAGTCCTCTGGCAGCTCTTCGCTAAGCAGGTGCTGCTTCAGGGTTCCCGCGAAGAACGACTGAATGAATTCCTGGACAAAAACATATTTTTCATATAGCAACAGCCTCAATAGCCTCTCCACAAATGGTACAACTTCCATAGCGTCCGCACTCGCGCGCATATCAAACCTTTGCGCCAAAAACCGACCACGGGAACGAAACGAAACACAAGACTGGCTTTATACTATAAAATTCGATTTTCGAACTTCGTATCGCGCCCTGCGCCGTTCTGTTCATGCTAATTATATAGTCTTAAAAGAGAAGTCAAAGCCTGACCCCAACGGAACAGGCCTAAATTTAGAAAATATAAATAAAATAAATAAATATTAGGGGACAATCTTACACAAATCGACCTAGTCCCAAACTAAGCAAAGCTTGTACTATGGGTACTAGACGACGATAAACATACTTATATACATAAATAAATACTTAAAATACATAGAAAACATCCATGACTCAGGAACAAATATTCGTGCTCATCACACAAATGAATGCCCTTACCGGGATTTGAACCCAGGACCTCTTGCTTCGTAGGCAGGGTCACTACCAACTAGGCTAAAGCGGTCGTCAAAAAAAGAACTACAATAATTATTCACTAATACTTTTTTGCATTAGTTAACACAGTTGTTCAAGATCGTTTTGCAATAAAAACAAATGTAATAACTATAAATTAAACATTTTATAAACCCCCAACGCAATTATGTCACTCGTACGTTTGACATTAAGTCAATGCCCGTTATGCGTGTAAGATCCCTTCTGCAGCTAACAAAAGAGCTGATTAACTTTGAAACAGCTGAACCGATTTTGATGAAACATATCTAAGAACCATCGCCAAGAAACCTGCTTTCTATTAAAAAAAACCGCATCCAAATCGGTGCACCCGTTAAAGAGCTATGATGCCACAGACAGACACACACACACATAGCGGTCAAACTTATAACACCCCTCTTTTTGTGTCGAGGTTAAAAAGTAATATATTCCGAAATTCTGAATTTTTCAAAATTCAGAGAAATCGAAACTTCTCAAAACTGGAAATACTTTTACCCGAGTCATTTTTGTTTATTTAGTTGACTTCTCCCTTAAGTTTGTCGTGCAACTTACGGGACACTCCGTATATTACATTTATGCCATAATTTGGCAGGTTCATGAAGGCTAAAGTATATTACACAATACTGATCTGCCCACAACAACAATATTTCACGGTCATTGTCACTGACAATTAGTTATCAGGTGTGGACCGATTGCAAGTTTTTGTTCTAGTTTAATGGAACAAATGTTACATCAACATGAGGTCTTGCGATTTGCTTTGCTTTCTTTATTATGTATATTTTTTTAACCTTGCAAACTACAAAACATTCTAAAGCCTTTTGTGTTCATTCAACTTGATGTATGCAATGTGAGTTAATGTCAATTTACATAAAACAACAGTCTCGCAAATATGTAAATTTAAGTAAATTGAAACAGACATTTAGATTGGATAATTATTTTCGTAATTTCTAAAACAAATATCGGTATTTAGAAGTTGTCCAATAAGATACTATTAAATTCTAAAGCATAATTATTGAATCTACTAAGATCACTGTGTTTATCTAATATTGTGTGTTTGTTACCGAACTCCTCCCAAACGGCTCGACCGATTTTTATGAAACTTTTTCTCTGTACTTTTTCTCTGTCGTAGGCTATTTTTTATCCCCCCCCCCCCCCCCCCGCCCCCGCCCCCCATCTTCGCGGACAGAGTCGCGGGCAACAGCTAGTAATAATGTAAACATTACCTGATAAGTAGAGAAACCATGAAACTATTAATTTGCTACCTGTGTTTTATTGCTCGATACTAATACGGCAATAATTTGTTTTCAAAATAACCATTTGATCCGCCATTTGAAAGTCACAAACTAATCTGATAAGCTTCTTACGCATTGAGTAGCAGGTTGTAAAATGAGAGTTATGTTCTGTAGTTACTTAGCAATAGTTAACACGGCAGTACTAATTTGATAAGGACACTTCAGCACAACAGAATATGTATTGGAGTCGACCGTCATATCTTTTAAAGAGTAAACAAAAAAATTCTATTGCAATCATTTTTCGTCTAATACCTATTTGCTAATAAAAAATTAAAAAGTAAAGAAAGAGACAACTGAATGGATTCCTCCTCAAAGGAATTTACCAAATTATTTTTGAAGTAAGTTTTTGAACCCTTTTTTTGGTGCGGAAAATACGCCTAATGCATCCAGTTGCGTTCGAGAAATCGGAGATTATCTGGGGGTCTCTTACAAGGGGATTACCCACTAAAAACCACACAAATTCCCACGTTGCCATTGTGAACGCCACGGGAGCGTCTATGAATGGGGCTCCTATGATCAACACCATGCAATCCAGACTCGGCTTATCACCTTTACCTGCTTCGAAACATGTGAGAGCACTGAACAGATGGACTTACTTCAATAACGTTGGCGGAGAGCTCGTTGGAGGCAGGCTTGTACTTGGCCATGTCTTGTTCAAGGGCGATGAGGCGCGCGGCTGGGATCTCCTCCTTCTTCATGCCGAAGAACTCCAGAATTCTGGGAACAACATTTTATTTTTAATGTGACATTCTGACAGTCATGCATGACACAACGCCGCGGCGTGTGGAAGTCTCTATTGCAACCCCCATGTCCCACAAGTGTGTAGTGGACCAAGTAAGTGCTTTATCATTACAAGTTAAGTATGAAGTATTTTTTTCTATTTATTTTTTTCAACTTCATTTTTTATTACTTTTACGGTCATCCCGTGAAACCATATATTTCAAACTAAATACAAACTGAAATATAGATGCACAGAAAAAACCCCAGAAAAAGTTGTAAAAGTTGGCTTAGTAGCGCCATCTCTTGGTCCAGGTGAGCGGTTAGCTCCGAAGGAGTGTTAAAGTCTCTCAGTAGAGGGCATAACATAGATGCGCGCTTTATCACTGCATAATGTGATTATAACAGAGTGTACGATGTATGGAAAAAATTCGTCGCTAACTTCTAGACCAGTGATGGTGTAGGGGTAAGCACGCAGCACGGAACGCTGAGGACCTGGGTTCGATTCCCAGCATTGGTCTTTTCTCTGGGGTTTTTTTCTGTGCATCTATATTTCAGTTTGTATTTAGTTTGAAATATATGCTTTATCATTTCTTTGACAGTTCCTGTATCAGAACAGAATCTTACTAATATTATAAACGTGAAATTTTATATGGATTTGTGGATGTTTGTTACCATTCCATTCTAACGACGGTTTCTGATGCAATTTGGTGCACACCACACTGCACAGATATTTTATAACCTGTATAATTTTTATCCCGGAAAATTGCATAGTTCTCGCGGGATAGCGACAAACGAATTCTTTGCAGACGGAGTCGCGGGCAACAGCTAACTAGTTTATTGTATAGTCCATCGCTTATTACTTACATAGTCTCCACGGGTATAAATAGGATGTGAACCAGTGTTCTATGGGTTAAGAAATATACTATTAGGTGTCTCACCTTTGGTGGTCATCTTCGTCAGTGTCGATGGCGACGGACATGATCTTGTCGCGATAGTTCTTGGCCGCGGGCTTGATTTCATCGACGTACTTCTCGAAATCGCCATTTTTCTGTAACAAATAATCGTATTAAGTTGTCTGTTGAAACTTGTAGCTCTCATTAATTGTTTGTAAAAGTTACATTCATCTCATTTGTATACATAATATAATCCATTTTGTATTAATATAGACATACAGTTTTTGTGACTTCTTTTTGCATCATTTGATCCATTATCGTTACATTAATAAATCCTACTGCATTATGTACTTATTATAAATTTAAATGTGAGATAAGATGCACTTTCTAAGAGAGAGTTTGTAAATGTTAGTTACAAAAATGTGTGAGTCATTATTTCAGCGCAAATACGTGGCCTATTAGTTTCTCTCTCTAAGATTTATACAAGGCTTTGCCTTCAGAGGCGTCATTTAAATGCAACTAAAAGTTGTTTTTCTATAACAAAAAATACATACATAGATACAAATAGGAGCTAGGTAGTTAAGTATTACTATTTTCCTAAACGCCGTACTGACGGCAAAATACGACATAAAATACCGGCCGGCATATATCTCCATAAAAAGAAGCACTAAAACCGGTTTCACTTAATTCAAACCGATGATTCAACAAATGCAAATATGTATCTAGTACAGTCGCGCCGTTTTAGATTTTTCGAAAGGCTTCATACAATATCGAGATATAAACTCAAATCCCGAACTTTCATTTTATACTCCACTAATTGACAACTTGTCGCTTGCATTATCTAGAACAGTAGTAACGGGATCACTGGCCTACTTAACAACGAGATACGGCAAACGTAGGTACATTTTTTGTAGTGAACAAACTAGTTATTTTGCGGTAAGTACTTTCACAGGCAACGTGGTCGCTGTATCGCGACCTACAGTTGACCTGTGTTGAACTTTCACCATTCAGTGCCGTTCTCACGACGGGATAGAATCTTTAGTTGCACTATTAATGTCACTAAGTTTCACTGTATAATTCTATAAAATTATGGCGATTTCTGTATCGACCACGTGTCAGCGATAGTTACAAAAACAATGCGTGGCGTTCAAAAGGTTAAATGTGTATTCGAACGCCACGCGTTCATGCGTCGCGAGAGTAATTATAACTTTATTAATGCAGTTCAAGACGGTTAACAGGATTATCTGTCTTATAATGCTAGATAAATAACTCTTGTCATGAAAGACTAGCATGAATCACGGACGTAAAGAAAGATAATTACCCAGGAGCGGTCGCAGCTCTAGATTTTTTGGTCATTGTCCGATGTTATCGTAAATTGTCTATTTTCGGGAGACTTGTCATATATGCGAGTTCAATTTTGGGGAGGCAGGGGGTCGTATCTCCGTATAGTATGTAGGTAATATCTCTGTTAAGAGATGTTGAGTGCGAATAATTTTACCTTTTTCAAAAAATTCATACATCTTTTACATGTCTTTGATACCTAGGGATTTCAAGACATTTTTGAGCAAGCACCCTACATATTAAACCCTGATATTTTATTTATAGATTTATTATTTGAAAGGTAAATGATCGCGTCACGATATAGCGTAAAATACGTTGATAAGGGGGAAGCACATATCAATTTTTTATCTTTTCTATTTGAAACAAACCATATTTTGGTTCCGAAGAAGTAAAGAAATTAACTTCCCATTAATATTTTACAGTCCCATTTGAATAAAAACCGGTCTAGCCTAGTATTTCTGCCAGAAACCTGTTTTCTATCTTAACTTCATCTACACCTGCTAACTATTGATATATGGTGTCAATACAAGGATATAAAGTAGTTTGATGACATTTATGCATCCTATTTATTTTTAATTTGCATCCTGCATCAGAGCTAGAAAAATATTAAACCAACATTCAGCTTTGACACTCTGTTATTCACAGCACACTCTGCAGCAAAGATTTACTCTGCACGTAGGGTGTTTATTCGAGGGTTTCAACCTCATTTAGCTGGTCACATGTTTTTAAGAAATGGCAGAAGATTCTGATACATTTTTCTAGTTTTATGGTAGAAATACAGGACCTCTAATAAATAACTGACAGCCCCATCAAAATTTACAGCTATTTCTTAAAAAAATATGACCAGATAAATGAGGTGGTTGAAATGTTCAAATAAACACTCCATAATGTAATTTTTCTATATACTGATTATCTTTTTACAGCTCTTAATTACTAATCTTACCTTGGATAGGAACAACAGGAGGTGGTATTTGATTTGGCCACCAAAGATCTTGGAGGCGGTCTCGTGGGAGAACTCAACGATCAGAGGCATGCTTTGGACAAACACCCACTTTTTGAACAGGTCCTCATCGAACTCAGCTTCCACGTATTTGACACGGGGCTCTTCAAACTGTTGGCAAGAGGATTGATATTAAACTTTAGCAAAAAAGAGCAGTAATTTTCATTCTACTGAAATGCAATTAGATGTTTAACCTTTCAACTCCCGCCGGCTACCGGGGAGTCAGCGAAATAAGTACTGTCAAGCCAAATGGAGCCATACGCAAATATTCATAATGTTCTTGGGTTTTCACAGTTTTGGGTGCTCGGGTTTTGAAGGGTTAATGAATCATCCATAAGTAATCAAATGAAAAACAAATGAATAAAAGCCTTAAATTTGTTCAATAAGTGGTCTTTACAAAATACTTGAGGAAACAATTAGAGGAAAATATAGAAAGTAAATCTAAAAGTAAAAAAAAAACAGCTTACTCTGCCTGTTATTAGTTATATATATTAAAAGGAGGTCAGTAGGTAGACTATTGGTGTTTTATGTTATCAGATATAGTTACTATGTCAAGACAGTAGATAAGATGCAGCCATGTAACTGCATACCAAATCTGACCTATAAGAGGGTCAAGACCGTGTTATCAGGTAAAACCAACTTGTTATTATTGAAAACTGAAATAATTTAATTTTAGTTAGCTAAATTCTTGTTCAAATTTCATCACTAATCAAAAGGGATAGAAACAATACAAAAGATAATAACTTACGTCTTTGTAAAGAACTACATCATCAGCTTCACCCTCCAATTCCTTGATGACCTTCTCGTCACTGACAATTGCAAAGACCTGGTCATCGACAAGACCAGCAGTGTTCAGGAAAGCCTTAGCCTTGACTGTCTCCTGGTCAGGGAAGAAACCGAATATGATGACTTTGTTGGCTGCGATCAGCTCCTTGGCTTGCTCAGCAGAGGCAACCTCAAGGGCTGGAGGTCCAGTCTTCTTCTTTAACCAGGAGATGATGTCATCAGCCTGGCGACCACCTGTTAAAATACCCCAGTTACTTATCTAAATCAAAAGTAAACTTCTTATTCAAGCATGTAATCAAAGTTATCACAGAATTAGACACACTTTAAATGAGTTACGGCACTGGAAATAATCATGTTAGGCTGGTTTTGATTGACCAATTATTAATTAAGCTGTTGGCTATTTCTAATTAGATTCGTAATTCACTCATCAGTTTGATAACTGAACATTATCTATGACAAGTAGGTACATGTGCAGTAATAGACTTGCAAAATAAAAAAATAAGAAATACCTGTGTAGTCAATGGGGGCTCCATTTTTGAAGAATTTGAGAGTGGGGTATCCACGAACGCCATAGTTTTCGGCGAGTTCTTGCTCTTGCGTGGCGTCAACCTTCGCCAACTTGATTGGGGATTCCTCCTCCAGGAGTTTAGTGGCTGCCTTCGCGTATTCCGGCGCGAGCGACTTGCAGTGACCGCACCACGGCGCATCTAAGGCGATCAAAAAACACGTTTACACTACCCGCGTGATGCATGCGAGTAAGTAACAGTACCGGCTTTTTATTGACGTGTCAATACCCTCTACGCACATGAACAATAAAAAAACGTCACACTATTTTTTCATGCAGTGGGCTACCTTAAAACAGTCAAGATAAATACTTACAGAATTCTACCAGGATGTAGCTGGTTGACTGAACAGTGGCATCAAAATTTGACTTGCTCAGTACTAGGACGTTCTCCTCTGTAGGTACATCGTCTCCGAGTGCGGCGCCCAGTAGGGCTATCGCTACCGTGAGCAATAAAAAGCGCATTTTGAATTTTAACTGAGCCGGTCACTTAAAACCTACTCGGAAGACGAAGAACTACGAAATGCCGACAAAGCTGAAATTTTATGCCACTTCATTCACTAGTCCGACTTGACGTTTGACGTGGCAGCGTCGATCGTTGTGTATGGCTGTGATTGGTTGATGTTTTGGTTTTAATTTGCTTGACATAACAAATAAGACTTTGACAACTATTTATTCAGCCCATTTCGTTTATCACTAAACGGTAAAGATTAATTCAATAATTTACTAATAAGTACTTTATTATTTTATCAGAAGTCATATTTTCATAATATTGTAATCAATAAAATTATTTTTATTATAGCGAGTTCTAAAGTAAGTTTTCGAGGTCATGTTATGACATTCCGGTTAATAAGCTACGTGCACACTAGCTCAACGAATGCCAACGAAGAACATTTGCACTCTTGTTGGCCTTTGTGAGATCGTATCAAATTTGATTGTTAATACAATGGAAAAGAGCAAATAATTATATTTTATTTAATGAAATGCATACAGTAATTAAATAATTGAAGTAGCCGTTCCACGTTCCGTTCATTCTTTGACATTTGAAGGTCCGGTGGGTACGTTGCTTTATAGACGAGACTGCAAGTTTTTATTTTGGTTTTGGCATTTGTTTGTTTGACGTTTAATTAATCAGCCATGCAACATGCAACGTAAATGCAATTATTATATTTTATTGTGCCAAGGTGCCAACTCCTGAGTTGCAACTACAGCAGTAACTTGCAGCATTGAACACAAAAATATTTTTTGCTGAAGAAAAAATTGGTAATTCTATTTCAAATAATCACTCATACAACCTACTGCCATGGGTTGAGGAACTAGCAATTTATGTTGTTGAAAGTTGAATAAAAAGTATTTACTACAGCTGGAATTGGCAGTAGTCACATAATGGAAGTAAGTATTAAATTGTATTGTGCATACTTCATGTTTACACGTTAATGATGCATCCTCGACAGAACTACTATTATTATTCAAAAAAATAATTACAATTTATGTGGCTGACTGTACGTATTTCACGTGCGAATTAACAGTAACTCACTACAAATGCTAAATGTATACCAACTGGCACTCACACACCCATCACTTTATACAAATTTATTTTAAAAGTTAAAAAATTGGATGGCATCCAATTTTTATGCCCCTGTCCTTCCTCATTGAGATCGGTTAGAAACAAGTTCATAGATTAGCAGTGATAGTGCAAAGGTGTGGCAAATTTTAGTAATTTTCATAATTGTTATGGATTATTGGCATCTATTATTTGGCAACTGCATTGCATCTAACAATAAAGTTCCCTTGAGATTATTATTTCTATAGTGTGAAGTGATTATAGTTAACTAATAAAAAAAATGTTTTAGATGCCAGAACTTACTGTGACTTCAGAAATATATGGGGAATATAATTATAATACTAAAATAGCACCAAGTATTGAAGGAAGTGAGTTTTTAAATCATTAGTAAAAAGCTATCATTATTTTCCATTTTGTGTTTAAAGTGTTTGTTTTATTTCAGATGTTATCTCAGAATTTCCCTTTCTTTTACCAAAGGGTGAAAAGGAAATCCAATTTGATGATGATGATGACTTGAGCATTGAAAGGCCCGAAAAGGCAGTTATTAAAATTGGTAAGTCTTTTAACTATTAAATAGCTCTTTTTTGTTAGTTGATTGGTTACAAAAATTCAAAACTATAGTGATTTTCATCCAGTTATTATTACGCTCTGGACTTTTACCTCGACGTTTCAGCCACATTGCAGCAGCCATGGTCATGAGTAAAAAGATTAGTACTTTTGACTTTGGCCTAAGAATGCCTTTCAAATAACTGGGCCCATGATTGGAAATCTGTACCAACATAATAATAATATTATGAAAAGGGGTAAATTTGGTATCACTTCATTTCTTATAATTTCATTTACACTAATAATAATCACTGGCTATAATCTTCGTCTGCCCTAATGTCATATGCCATAATTTTTGGGTGCCATAATACTCAACTTCCGTAATGTTCAATATCCCTAATATTAGATACCAATAACACTTTCCATATTATTAACTTTCTATAATGTTCATTATGTTGTATAAGGAGGTCAAGGAGGCAGCTTTGAGGAGAGAGAAGTGGAGAGCCATTCATCGGCTACACCGACAAGAGTTTAACTCTTAAATAAGAATATATATATAATGTTCATTATCCCTAATATCTTATACCATAACAATCATTTGCCATAGTTAATAAATAAATTGATATGGTAAGTTATGGAGCGGCACGCAAGCAGACGAGCGAGCAAGATGGTTTAGAGCAGAAACAACTCAGATAGCGATAGTGTTAGTATTTTTTATTTTGGCCAAACAAACTAGTTATGCATTCTGAGTGTTTTATGGCAAATAATTATTATGGCATTTGAATTTTCGGGCATATGATTTTAGACATTTAATATTAGGGAAAATGGTAGGTATGGCAAACATATCATTATGGCAACTAAAGTTATGGCATATAAATAAATAAATAAATAAATATTAGGGGACAATCTTACACAAATCGACCTAGTCCCAAACATTATTATTATTATATGATTCATTATCGAATATAAAATTATGGCAAATGAAATTCGGGCATATGAAATTAGTGGATATGAAATTCGGGCAAACGATAGAGAACCAGTAAATTGTATGGAAATAAAAGTACAATCAATTCAGTCAATGCTAGTATTGAGCAAAAAAGCTAGTATCGCTGGAGGTCGCTCTAGGAAATCGTCGGCAATGTGAAGGGTCTGTTAGGTTTCCTTCAGGAGCTAGGTTGGCACAAATAGTGCTTATAGCCAATTACGCAATATAGGCGCACATAGACGTCGAGTTGCGGAAAAAGAATATAGCCTGCTATTACCTGGGTGAATCAACTTTTTTTGCCACCCATTCTATGGTTGCATAAATTTTGTGTCCTAGACAATCTAAGCATTTTTCTCTCTCTACTGTTTAACACAGTATGAAGATGTCACTTGCACAACTGGTGACTGAGTAAACAACACGAAAAAGTTGATTCACCTAAAAGCTAAGCTAGTATTAATAACTAGTTGTCAAGAACTGATTTGTGTAATCATTTCAATCCCAGAGCATAGTTCCAAGACCAAAATAGCGCTAGTTGGCCTACAAGTATGGAGGGGAGCCTTCCTTATAGGGGACCTGCTCATCCATTTGGGTGTGAAAGGGGCATTGAAAGACAAAACCATATTAGAACTTGGAGCCGGCACTGGCCTCACCAGCTTCATTGCTGGGATTTATGCTAAGAAGGTTATTTGCACTGGTAAGTAAAAAACATGGTCCTTCGAACCGGATTTTTTTTTTAGTTTCACCAGCACCAATCGGCATTTGATGGTCAAATGTTGGCTGCCTTTTGCGTTTGACGCAGACGCTACTTTACGCCTTTGACGCGAACGTAGTAATAGGTCTTTCTTTTTTTCCAAAAAGAAGCCCAATGAGAGCCAAAAAGAAAAAGATGGTTGCCAGTAGTTTACTGTACAATTAACAGCTGCTATGAAGTAAATCCTTGCAAACTATGAAGTTCATCAATGTCAACCATAGGAAAATAAATTCTATACATATTGCGTGTGACAGAATATGAGAATAGTAAGTACTTATAGCATTTTTTTCCTATGGGTTAGATTGTCAATATTCGGAAACTTCATAGGTGTGCTATGTGTCAGGACACATTGCTTCATAACATATTGGCTGTTGACTATAGTCTGTTCTGATTAGGCGCGATCGGTGATGCGGTGAGAGTTTTTGTAATACTTTACGTGTATTGCCAAGTCATCGCTGAGCGGCGAGCGTGTCGACCGAGCAATGAACAGAGAATACGCTTTCGAAATCATGGCATGGCCGTAACTGTAGTTTTAAAGCAAAAGGAATAGTCTCTAATAGATAGCTCATTTTGCGTCAGTTGTGAGCCTTTTCATACTCAAACTATGTAAGAATGACATTGAATTTCCAGATATCAATCTTGGTGGCATATTGGAACTTATAAAACTAAACGCGGGGTATAATGAAAAGCTGATCAAGTCACAGTTCAAAGTCATTCCACTAGACTTCACTGATACGGCTTGGAGCCGACAGTTGACTGATGATGTGAAGGATGTGGATGTCATTATTGCTGCCGATGGTAAGTTTTTTTTATTTAAAACTGATCAGCGTTTGACCTCTATCTCACCTGATGGGAAAAGCGGGTGAGGCCGAAGATGGAACTCTTTGGTTTAGTAATAGTCCAATAATAGTTCAATAATCCAATATGTCCTTTTGTCACGTAATGGCCACTTCCAATAGTGACCATTCCTAAAAAAACTGGTACCCAGATTGACCACTACTCAGATCGGCCATTTCCTAAAACAACCAATTCTCAAGTCGTCCACTTGCCAAATTCCTATAATGGCTGTTTCCCAAAACGACCACATCTCCGAAATACCACTGCCCATAATGACCGTATGATATGATATATGGTCGTTTTGGGAAATGGCCAGGCTATTTTAAACCCACTATGGGCTTGATTAAATAGTATTTATCCGGAAAAACAGACGACGGAATACGGATAGGCTCTGTCTGTATTTATAACGTACAATATAACACACATTACTCCCCTGGGAAGGTAAAACGAAGAATGTCCAAGATCGCGTAGGTACATTTGACGCGCGAGCCCAAAGCGAAGACTTTAAACAAACAATCAGTGGTTTCTCCAATCACTCGTATCATTTGTTTCTAATTCTTTTAACCCTTCGGATGCCTTGTACCGGATCCGTACCCAATTTAAGGGTTTCTTTTTGTATTTTTTTTTAAATCTGTATCATTGGATTTATATGAAACTGTTGAGAATAGAATGCACGACTTTTTTTTTTAATTTCGGCATTCGAAAGGTTAAGACTGTTTCAAAGTTTTTTTTACTTGTCTCCAGTTGTATACGACGACGACGTAACAGCCGCCTTCGTGAAAACCATACAAAAGATGCTCAACACGGAACCACCGAAAACGCTCTACATGGCACTAGAAAAGCGTTTCGTATTCACGATAGAGCACATGGATTCTGTCGCTCCTTGCTACGAGACATTCCTTACACTCTTGGACAAAGTAAAGGCAGGGAGTAGCTGGACTGTGGAGCAAATGCCACTTGACTTCCCAATGTACTTCACTTATGACCGCGTGAAGGAACTGGTCCTGTGGAAAATATCATCCAAACCTAATTAAGACTTAAGTCTGTGATAAATAAATGCCTATTTTGTTGATACTATGCCTTTTTATTAGCAATAAAAACTATTTTCTTTAGTAAATCTCTATTTCAATTTGCTTTACTGAATCTACAAGGTACAGATACTTAGCTAACCGAGTGGATTTTAAATAGACAAACTAACATTAGCACCATATACAAAAGTTATATAAATCATTACAAAACATTTAGAATAACTTATTAAATAATCGGCGTCGTATTCTATGACGGTTAGTAAGTAATTTTCCAATACAAAGTAGCAGGAAAGCGATGTTAGCTACTGAGATTGTGTTTTTTTACAAAAAAAGCCATCAACATATCAAAAAATAAGTCCAATTTTTAATATCATTTCCAACTACAAAATGGGGCATAGTATCCTCACCATTGACTACTTATTGATACTGATAGAGCAGTCAATGGTACTGATACTTAAAACCCAATACTCAAGGTCCGGTACACTATTTTTTTTTCTCACTTTGGCGCATAAGCGCGTCTCTATCCCGTCCATGCCGGATCGCAAGTATCGGGCTTATGGATAAAACGGCGCAGCAGCTCAACTTCATCACTAAGGACAAAAGAACTTGTGCAATTATATCTAAGCTTATAGTTATTTCTGCGTAGGCCAGTGTTCGTTATACTTGGTGAGAAAGGTTTTCCTCAGCTCCGAGTTGCGGGCCTGTTGGTCCTTCTCTTTGCTGAGGGTCTCTACGCTCTGTCCAACGCAGAGGTCTCCGGTGAAGTGTATGATAACAACTTGCGTGTTGAATGTCACGTTTTTGTCAGGATTTTGCTTCGCATAGTTGCTGTAGGTCGTCGGCGGCTCGAAGTCCCACGAAAACGGCAGCGTAATGTCTTCTGCTGTTATAGAAAACAACTTGGTTATTCGATCCGTCGAACGATACCCCAGAAAAAAATCACCCCCACTGTACGATTACTTACGGGGAGGTAGGTACCCTAAAATTTTTTTTCTACTTACATTTTATTTTACCACTTTGTCGGCATAATTGCTGCATATTATATCCATGCAAAATTACAGCTTTCTAGCACTAATAGTCTCTAAGCTAAGCCGTGAACGGACGGACTGACAGACAGACATGGCGACACTATAAGGGTTCCGCTTTTGCCTGCCTGGCTACGGACTCTACAAATTTAATATTTATCGCGCGTTAGTACGGAACCCTACACTGCAACATGGCCCGACATTCACTTGGTCGGTTTTTGTTTTCATATTTTACTAAATTAACCTTTTCAACGCTTTGTCAAATACAACAGCTCTCACTCATACGCCAAGATCGGAATCGGAATTTCAATTATGTCAAACGCGAAGTAGAACCCTACAGAAATCCATGTAGGTAGATAGATATCTCTCTGCTCGCCGTGACTCTCATGTCGTTGGCGTTGAAGCTGTGCGGTGAGGATATATGCGTCATTAGCTGGGTCCCCACTGAGCGAGCTGCCTCGCGAGGCTAGCGCATGAGGCATTATGCTGTTCGACACAAGGTTAAAAATCGAGCCGAAAATGGCTGCCTCGCGAGGCAGTTCGTTCAGCGGAGACCCGGAGACCCGGCTGTTAACGTCGAAAAGGTTAACATATAACGGTTGTCATTATTCATATTTGTAACGTAGTATTGTGTAATCTGTGGTAACGCACGCGTGTTGTACTCTTCAGGACCCTGCACGGAGTCTCCGGTGCACTCGGGCCCGCAGCGCCCGTCCTTCAGGATGCCCCGCATGGTCGTGAGCTTGCTGATCGCCTTCTCGCTTTTGCTCTGCTCACTCTTGTGCTTGTCTATGTTGCGGAGGAACTTTTTCATCTGTCAGTTAAAAATACAAGAGACCTTTAGTCGCTAGGTTTACGGCGTACTTATACACTACTAGCTGTTGCCCGCGACTCCGTCTGCGAAGAACTCGTTAATCGCTATCCACGGGAACTATGTAATCACTATGCAGGTACGCGCAGTCTGAGGGTATATGTTACGAGCTCGGTTTTAATATAGCTCGATGAGCCTACTAAATGTATCTTGCTAGGCTAGAAATAAGTTTAGTATAAAAGTATATTATAGGAGCTTAATCTAACGAGGCATTAGTAATTTGAGGCGGGGGACTACCTATCTTTCAAATTAATTGAAAATTGATACCGAAGAATCCTGTTATTGATCTTGTTCGTGTACCTGTGTCGTACTTATAGTGACTAAACTATGATTAAATTTCTGTCTTACCGTCTTCGATATTTTCTTAGGCGGATCCTGATACGACATCTTCGGCTCTCCCGGATTGCTGCCAATCACGTACATTGTATTCTTGGGTATATCGAAATCCGAATACACCGACGGCTGACTATCCACTGGCTCCTTAACCCGCCCTGACCCCGTTGACGACTTGCTATTACTCGGAGCGTATGCAGATTTTTCTATAGTTTTAGGGGCAAGCGGTTTTTTCTTGCGTCTCTCTTTTTTCTGAACCGTCTCATCATCGTTGGACAGGCTTTCTTCTGAAGTGGAAGGGAAGACTTCATTGAGACTGAGAACTTCGACATTGCACTCATCGAGGTTGGTTGGGTTTTCTACATCTGCCACTTGACATAGTTGGTCGGTGGAATGGATGCTTATGAATGATTTCTGCCCTGAGCACAACGCGGTCTCGTCTTCGGCTACAGCGCTTGGTTTCTTAGATATGGTCACTGAAAAACGTTAAGTGCGCCGTTTTAGTCTCGGCGCACATTATCAGAAATGATCTATTACTGTAAGAAGTACAGTTTTAAAATTATCTAATTGCGGACTAAAATCTTGAAGCAAGAATTGATGCGAAGACAGCACAGCATCTAAGCCACAAAATATCCTTTCAAACTATGTAGTTGAATGGCAAAGTTCCCAGCTTCAAACTATATCCAGCTATATCCATATTACACACGCTATTATGTCGCAGCGTCACTGTACTTTATTAGATATAACTTACCAGCATATGTGCAGCTCTCAGAGGCGTTGCAAGCAATAACTTCTATAAAAACAATCAAGTGTTATAGCTAAAATACAAACGAACTCTGTTATTTTGATACATTGGATGAGCAATAGTTGTATACACATTACCTCCTTCTTCGCGTTTGTCTGTGTGTGTATTTAGTTTGCTTATTTCAGGTAATTTGCGGGCATTCTTCGAGTATGACATATTTAAACAACAAATTTCAGTTTGTGAACTTTGTCAAATGGCTTCCCATTTTTCTCTTCATTGGTTACAGTTTTGACATTCCAATTTTGATATTTTCAACGACAGGAGATACGAACTGTTCCGTGAAATAAAACCAAAAAGTATTGAAAATAATTATTATTTCATTTTATAAGTACAGGTCTAGTCGACATAGGATCATACGATAGATAGAATAACAATTTAATCGTTTTAAATAAAAAATTGACAAAAATGCAAAATACAGCAAATAAACGAATGAAAACTTTAGTTACTAAATGTATAGAAGTGTTTGTAACTACTAGGTGTAACAGTCAATTTGTTCACAATCTTCTACAATTATCTGTTCAAATTTAATCTTTATTAATCAGATCGCGATATTAAATTTTGAGTGACTTTAAGGCAACTGGACACCCTGCAGTTTTATCATGATTTATGTTTAACGAAAGTGGTTACATATTTACAAATTTGTAAAATTACTCCTCAAATTGACAAATAAATAGGCAAAATTTTACCTTAATACTCCTTGATATGGATCTCCGCAAAGTAACGATCTGAATTCTTCAATAATTTATACAATAACAGCCGAAAGTATGTTTGTAAAACAGCACATTAGTATACATTAGCGTAAAATAGAGTGCAATTTCACATCGATATTGTTATTGACTTCAACTGACTTGCTCTATTTGACATTGCCATTCAGGAAGCAATGGTACGCTAGCTTTTGTCACGGACATGATATCCCTTTCCAACCACTAGGTAAGCAAAAGAGATAGAAAGATGCTAAACTGTTAAAACAACTCTGATGGAAGTCTATATCCACGATACACGCCATCGTTTGCCTCTGGAAGGCTAACACTATTTGCCATTTATGATTAGTAGCAATTTGCCTGTTATATTGGGCTGAACCAGCAAACGTTCATAAAATAATATTTTAGGCGGTTGTCACACTGTCGCCGCATCCCGTTGCGGCGAGCGGAGCGATGAATTCGCGGGCGGCGAAAACGCACCACTGTACAGATTTACTCCGTATGTCCTTCCGGAGCTGCGGTACACGACGAACCGCGTTTAGTCCAGTCCAGTCTTGTGTCCATTTCACATTCAATTAGATGTGGCATACCATACCATGCGGTGTATGTATACAAATTAAGATTCTACAGTCAAAGTTAAAAACTGCAGCACCGAACGCCGCTGCGATGTGCGGAGCAGTGTGACAACCGCCGTAGTCTTTGGGACGAGAAACATTTGTAGGTAGAGGTACAAAGCATACAATAAGTGAATGTGTCATATGATAACATCTTTAATTTACAAAATGGTCATAAAATTGTTGTTATACCAGATACTTTTTAACAGGTCATACCCATTACTAATTTATAATAGGTACTTAGGTCTGAACTACGGTCTCTACAGACACCCACAACACTTATCGAACACATTAACATTTAGCAGACAATTTGGAAGCCATTCGGGCCAAGTCAAACCGTAAGTATATTTTAGTCTTATGTATGACCACAGAAACTTATGACGAATGAGGTGCTTTTAGAAACATCACAGTAGTAAATAGAAGAAAACACTAAAGGAAACCTATTTTATTATGCTGCTAGCTATTACCTATGAGTACAGTTACATGGCTAATTTCTTGACAGTTTGGGCCCCCGGAGGGTAGCAACCCTCAGTTTGGGACAGATGTCAAAAAACTGTATAAATATATACAGGTATGTTCGGTTTCTTAGTGTTACACAGTTCTATTGTCCGAAAAAGTTTACTTTATATATTCTGTCGTCTTACAAAATTGTGAATTATAAAAAACTGGTACACTAATATTTTCTGTCGGATTTAAAGCTTGGCATTAGGCTTCAATCGAATACAAGTCATCTAATATTCGAGATTCTTGTAATAAAAAAAAACACGTTATTGATATTAGGTACTTAGCATTCGGGTAAGTATCTTAAAAAATTCAAAAATGTGATGAAATGTAATGTAAGGCTTAGAGTTGCACGGTGCGTGAAATATTGTGAGTGTATCGTTACATTGCGGGGCCGCCTACTTATGTATTTATAAGCGATTAATCATTGACGGCAATGTGCTCAATGCGGCAATGTCTAAACTCGCATATTTCTTGCTCCGTCTAAATAAGGCTTTAGATTCGAGCAGTATGCCACCTTCACCCTTTGCACTATATTGTTGAGCCAATGTGGAACGCTATCACATTAACGTTGGCAATCCATAGCAACATGTTTGTAAACGCGAACAAGCAATGATTATACAATGAATCAATCCCATGTATGCTCAACCAACCAACAGTGAGTGACCGTACGTCGTTATCCTATTAAGTTTGGCCATGGACTCGCCTTGCACTACGAAATTTGATTTTCGAATTTCATATCGTGCTGTTCCATTCACGCTGATAGTATTAAACAGAAGAGTGAAGGGGACGGCACGATACGAACATCGAATTTCGAGTAGCCTCCCTGGACGCCAGTGAGCAGCGAAGCGGTTATAGTCCGGTCGTTATCATCTGAGCTCTGGGGCCATAAAACCCTTTTTGGCACATCTCGCTCGCTCTTGGGAGGTAATCGAGTCTCTCACTCACATTTTTTAGCGATGTGTGAGCGAGAGATCCGATAACTTCCCAAGAGCGAGCGAGATGTGCGAAAAAGGGTTTTATGGCCCCAGAGCTCAGATGATAACGACCGGACCATAGCTAGTTCAGTTCTCTGTTCATTGCCAAGTTTCTTGCGGCACATTCTTCTATGCAATGATAATAATATTAATAACAACACATACACTTATTACACATTGTGGTTATTAGGCATGTTTGTTACTTTTCAAAACCGATAAAATCGCTGAACTAATTTAGATAAAGTTTCGCAAGGAAAAAGAATGCATACTGAGACGCTCGCCACACAGCGGTTACCTGACAACACACGCAATGAACAGATACAATACTCGCTGACTCGTCCAGTTCGCGGTCTAACGTACGTAGAAAAGGGAATTACAGTAGTACGGTCGACCTAGAAAGTGGTCTACCAGTTTTGACAAAAGTTTCTGTGACATCTAAATATCCCTAAGTCACTGTCATCATGTTATTTATTGCAAGGGAAAATTGACCTCGTTGTATCATGACGTGCAAATGAACCTCGACCGTAGGGGGGTAGACCATATTTTTGGCCGACCAAGGCATACGAGAGGTTAAATCAGTCTTAGTCCTATAGATACAAGGTGCAAATTACAGTGCACCTGTTAACCATCTTATTCACTCGGCTGACTAACAAACAAGCCACGCTACGCGCGCTAACATGGCGGCAGCAAACCACCAATAGTAGCACAGGAAAAAGATGTGTCGTGCGTGGAGTATGCCGATTGGTCAATTACATTTCCCGCGCTTCTAAAAAGCGTCTTCTGTGCAGCTACCTCGGTGAGTCGTATCAGTTGTGTACTGCTGTACACACGAGTGTTCAGCTACAAAGCTAGTGAGGGTCTACTGTGCTAGTTGTCATGAGAAGCAACGTAAGGCTAATCAAATGTTTACCTATATGAGACCGTACAATCTTGCAGTTCGAGTGCCCAGGCATACAGGATTGTATATTTTACATGGGCACAAATGTAAATAAAAAACATCAACATTTTAACAGTTCCAGAAATCAGTCTTCTATTTTGTTTCTAACTAACTGTGGTATTTTAAGTTGTATTTAGTACGAGGAACATTAATTTGACAATCTTCATTTCATTCTAGAATATCAATTTATTGTATTAATCTCTCTCACTCAAAAATACTGCGCCCTTCAAGGTTTCATAATGATTGAGTTGTACTTATTTACATGTGAATTGCATTTAATAAACAATGAACAATATCGGATCACTCTCCCTGCGAAATGTTATTATTTTTTTATATTTTTTACTGTCATTCATTAAGTACAAATGGAAAATCGTCCACTTGAATTGACCATTTTGAATATTGGCCTGAATTGGATTAATCATTAATTGGTTTGGTAGTCATTTCTTTCGGCCTATATCAATTTTGACAATTTTATTAGGGGCATAATTCCATTTTCGACAATATTGTCGAAAATCACGTATTTAAAATTGACATTTTTCTTATTTGACGTATAATTTCGAGTGGACATTTTTCCATTTGTACTAAACGACAGTAAATCTTTTTATAATTTAACTATAAGTACCTACATGTAAAATATTTTAAGGTTTCAGTAGCAGAGATTTTCATTTTCAATATTTTTAACACGATTGTATAGAAGAAACACGAACAAGCTTGACTTGTACTTGTCCTATTTCACAAGTTTTGAATTCAACTTTGTGATCTGTTTAACATATGGACAGACCCATATAAAAGTACGTGAATATTGCAAAAAATATTCGTCCGTATGCCACGCGCAATTAAGAGCAACACCTATTGTATATAATATCACAAAATGATAAGCAAAGGCAAATGTAACAAAGTAATTTCCGAGCTGATGATATAAAGTATACAAAGTCCGGATTTTATTTACTTAAATCAAATGGATATTTATTTTTTGAGAATTATTAATACCAGCAATACAATTTGTCGCAAATAAAATAGCAACGGACATAATTAACCAACTTAAATATAATGTTATCCATTTCATGGATATTGACTAACACTTAAACGTTTCTATTGAACGCCAGCAACGAAATTATATAACCTAATCAGAATACTAATACATAATTTTGCCAAAATTGATTCATCGATTGATATGGCGCCAATTTAAAAATTATGCAAGGAACACGCAAGATTAATTTATTTCTACACTCCTGTACATCATCAAGTCATCATTATTAAAAAAATAAACGTTTGAAAAACATTTCGGATCTCCTCACTCTAAAAGTCGCCCTCTTACACATTTGGTGAATACAACAGGAAGCGTATCTGTATAAACAACTGTATGCATTAACATGAAAGCAACCATACTAATTTTTTTTCAAAACAGTATTTTTTACAGGCAATCAGTGCCAATCAAGGAAATGTTGTATTTTGAGCTCCTGATTTACTCGTACGTTCGAATAACATGCAAGGGCGAGATTTCGCGAGTGAACAGTTCTTTAAAATAAGTGCCATTAAAAAGTGTAAACCCGAACTTAAAGTGGAAAGTCGCTATCCCAGTCTTGAAAATGTTATCTACGTACAATAGAGCATCGACTTCGAACGAATTTAACTTTCCAATGAACCTTCTAGAACGTTTCACATTGTACTTAAAGCCTCGACTGCAGAGGTCATCGTTTCAACAATGAACGAGTAAGTATTTGCTATACGGACCGCTTCCTTTCTGATATAGACGACCGCTTGCGGCTCTGGATGCTTCCAGAGGACATTTTCCTTTTGGTGTCACCATTTGAAGTTGTTGGAGCGTTTTTGTTATAACTGGTGCCGGGGTTGGCCATTCTGTTGTTAAGATTGGAAGTCTTTCTCCGGACTGAGGGGGAGGCTTCTACGTTGTTCAGTTTGGCTGTGGTCGCCTGCGGCTTCGGCTCAATGATAACGGGTTGTTGGTACTTTCCAACGGCGTTCCAGTGTTCGCGCTGCGCTTTGAGCGACTCGCGCATCTTTTCTTTGGCTTCGGCGTTGTCCGCTAGCATTTGGTTGAGCATTTGCACCGTCTGATACAGCGCGACCGGACTGAGCAGTCCGAAGTCGTGCAATGAACACATGTGGAGTGTAAAGTTCCTGTATAAATTCTTTTCTAGAAGTTCCTTACCTTTCATCTGTAGGAACATTTGGCAAGCGAGCGGGATCTGGCAGTCACCCACGTAGTTGTATTTCATCACGTGGAGGTTCCACATTTTCATGAGTTCCTTTTCGCCCTCGTTGACGTCTGTGAACTCATCGATCATCATCATGGTTTTCTGCTGCAGCCAGAGAGGGTCGGTCTCGTCTTCCGAATCTATGTCCAGCTCGTTGGGGTACACTGGCAGACACGTGATGGTGTGGTGGTACAGCCTGGAAATCAGGAGTTACTGCTCAGTAAGGGAGGTTAGCGACAACTTATGGCGTAACAAGATTGTTGGCATCAGATTAGTAGCTTCTAGTATTGAGAAGGGACAGGAATATTATAGAGAAACCCAAGCCTCTCTTTCCCGTTGGGCATTCAGGACTAGCGTCCAGGGCCCCTCGAACGGTTGGGGCCCCTAGTGGTGGTAAAGAAAAACAGTAGAATAAAGCCTTTTTGATCACAATGCCTAGGACGCAAAATGACTTTGAAGGATTACGCCTAAACAGCTGTAAGACTAAGTGGCAAAATTACTAATATTTAAAATGCCTACGAAGCAAAATGCCTCAAATCAAAATTTCTAAAGCGGTTTGCCTAATTCGCAACACGTCACTAATTTTTCTCGTCTAGGCAGAGTAACGTCTCAAAAATTAAAATGACTTAAAAGCATAATACATAACAAGCGTTAGAACTGAGAAGCATAATTAATCGCTATCAAAAACGGCTATAAATCAAAATGCCTCAAATTAATATTATACCCTACTAGCCTGTTGCCCGAGGCTACGTCTGCGTAGAAAACGTTTATAGCTAGCTATCTTGCGAGAGCTATGCAATTTTCCGGGATAAAACTATGTTTATGTTTATGGAACAGAACTGAAACGCTATTTTGCAGCTGGGTTGCAGTTGAAAATCTGTACGTCTGTACAGGTCCTGAATGACCTGTTTCATAATCAAATATATTTATCCAATTATCCTTAACTTTATTTTCTTATACATGCCTGGTTGAAGATAATTAGGTGGCAGATTGGATTTATTCCACTTACGTCAGCTGGCACTTAGGTCAGAAAAATAATTGTTCCATTTAAACAAGTTAGCTATGAAGTATCTTTTTTTTTTGTACTTATTTTTTCAACTTCATTTTTTTTTTTTTTTTTTTATTACTTTTACGGTCATCCCGTGAAATCATATATTTCGTACTAAATACAAACTGAAATATAGATGCACAGAAAAAACCCCAGAAAAAAGACCAATGCTGGGAATCGAACCCAGGTCCTCAGCATTCCGTGCCGCGTGCCATACCCCTACACCACCACTGGTCTAGAGATTAGACACGAATCTTTCCTATACATCATACATTTCAATCTGCTAAATCATCACCTTATGCAGTGACAAGCGCACATCTATGTTACACCCTCATCGAGAGATTTTAACACTCCTTCGGAACTAACCGCTCACCTGGACAAGAGATGGCGCTACTGTGCAACTTTAAACAAGTTAGCTATGAAGTATCTTTTTTTTTGTACTTATTTTTTCAACTTCATTTTTTTTTTTTTTATTACTTTTACGGTCATCCCGTGAAATCATATATTTCGTACTAAATACAAACTGAAATATAGATGCACAGAAAAAACCCCAGAAAAAAGACCAATGCTGGGAATCGAACCCAGGTCCTCAGCATTCCGTGCCGCGTGCCATACCCCTACACCACCACTGGTCTAGAGATTAGACACGAATCTTTCCTATACATCATACATTTCAATCTGCTAAATCATCACCTTATGCAGTGACAAGCGCACATCTATGTTACACCCTCATCGAGAGATTTTAACACTCCTTCGGAACTAACCGCTCACCTGGACAAGAGATGGCGCTACTGTGCAACTTTAAACATGTTCCATTTAGGTCATCTATGACCTAGTTGGATTCCAATGTCGTTTTTCCCAATTTGAATTGACTCAGAAACAGTGTCGACGGAGCTCCGCGCGGAGCTCCTTCTTCTGTGTGCTTTTGGCCCTTTGGGCCGATGAAAACTTAACATAACCTAAACCTACCTATGTTTCGGTGTCCATTAGAATTGGGAAAAAACGCGATTTGGCATTAAAACATTCCACTTACGACAGCCGTTTTGATTTTCTGTCCTATATGGAATTTCTTAAAATTTGATGTATGAAAAAAAAATCTGACCTAAATGGCAGCTGACGTAACAGAAATCATCGGGCAGATTGTTACTTAGCAATGTCGTGACAGGCCATGAACTATGCTTGCATTGTAGGTACCTCCACTTTGTTTGATTTGTTGTATTTTGGAGCATTTTGATAATCAGGTCATAAAACTATGGAGATATTTTGCATTTGAGATATTTTACATTTCTAGTCATTTTTACATATAGGTATTTTACCACAGAGAGGTTTTTCGTTAAAGTCACATTGCGTTCGTAGCCATTCCGATGTTTAGAAATTTTACTATAAAGTCCGTTTGCATTAGAGGTACAAGCAATAATAAGTCATTTTGATTTGAGGCATTTTGCTTCATAGGCATTTTAAATATTAGTAATTTTGCCACTTAGTCTTACAGCTGTTTAGGCGTAATCCTTCAAAGTCGTTTTGCGTCCCAGGAATTGTGATCAAAAAGGGAATAAAGGACGGGCTTATCTACTTAATTTTTATCGGTCATAGCCCATTATCTTTAAGTGACTTGAGTCATAAATAGGGTAAACACTATTATGGCAGGTTAAGCACGTGAAAACTATAATGTTAATCTAAAAAATATCGCGTCGTTGTTTTTGCGACCACACGCGGCTCATCAGCCTCGAGGTAGAGGAGTAACTCCTGTTCATAATTTGTCATAATAACACTCATCTATTTTATCCGGTCAGGTACGGCCGGTGTGCTTCAACTAACTCGCTATCACCCAACTCTAAGAACAACTATACTTCTAAATATTTGAGAAAAATCTCACGGCGCTGTTTTCTGCAATTCGGCTTCTAGATAAAAAAAAACTAACTTAACGCGTTGTTTATGGTACTAATACTCACCAATTATGTCTAGTCAGATACGGCCGCTGAGAATCGACCAACTCGCTATCTTCTAGCTCTAGAAACTTGGTAAGACAGTCTCTGGGGGCGCCAAATGAGCACGCCCGTGAGTCAGATCGTGCGGAGACTCCGTGTAAGATTTTAAGGGCTAATAAAGTAAAACACTCACCGATTATGCCCGGTCAGATACGGCCGCTGCGCCTCAACCAACTCGCTATCATCCAGCTCCAGGAACTCCGCGAGGCTGTGCCTCTGAAGGCGGCGGAGCACGCGCGTGAGCTGAGCGAGTGAGATCAAGTCGTGTGGCGTCCCCGTGCCGTCGAACAGCTCCTTTAAAGCCTAATAAAGTAAAACACTCACCGATTATGCCCGGTCCGATACGGCCGCTGCGCCTCAACCAGCTCGCTGTCATCCAGCTCCAGGAACTCGGCGAGGCTGTGTCTCTGAAAGCGACGGAGCGAGCGCGGGCGCCAGATGAGGACTCGGGTGAGCGGAGCGATCGTGCAGCGTCCCCGTGCCGTCGAACAGCTCCTTTAAAAGCTAATAAAGTAGAACACTCACCGATTGTGCCCGGTCAGATACGGCCGCTGCGCCTCAACCAGCTCGCTGTCATCCAGCTCCAGGAACTCTGCGAGGCTGTGCCGCTGGGGGCGGCGGCGCGCGCGCGGGCGCCAGATGAGCACCCGAGTGAGGGAGGTGCGGCGCGTGGGGCCGGCGCGCGGGCCCGCGGCGGCCGAGCGGCCCTGCGCCGCGATCAGGTCGTGCGGGGACCCCGTGTACGAGCCGTCGTACAGCTCGTTTATGGACACGTCGATGCGCGCGCCGCCGGGAATCGGCTGGAGACATAAATAACAATTGGGAATGTCTAAAAAAGATTACCAGTGGTTTTTATATTTTTTTTTGTATAGAAAAGAAACTAATTTCAATTTCAATATTTTGTCATTAAGTTCTCTACTTTTTTCAAAAATAATTATTGAAACTATTTTAGTTGATGACGTCAGATTATAAATTGAAGGCTCCCACAATGCCAAATTTCTAAATCTATCTAAATGCGTACGATAAGGCAACCCCTTTAATTATTTTTTGCGTAGTGGTACACTATACACTGTGTCACTTTACTGGCACTGTCAAAGTGCTAGATGTCAGACAGCGGGTCCAAATCAAACTCCGTAGTATAATCCACGCGTAAATTGTGAAGAATTCTAACCACACAGAATAAAGTACGACTTGAACCGGTAACGCAATTTACACCAATGTCAAATGAAGGTCATTGCTTATTTGTTATATAATAAATGCATTACATAATATTAAAATTAAATAACTACAGAAAACGAGTTAAAAAGCATTTATCTCGAAATGGTTTAAAAAATAAAAAATTAGACATCCCCAATTAAAATTGGGTAGTCGTTTCATCGTGGGTGTGATCCTCGTTCAGGGTCGTGGCTTGTTTAGCGGGATCCTATCGATGTTTAGAAAATTTTATTTCCGAAGGTTTACAATCCCGAAAACTTCATTTGTCCGAAAGCATTTTTTTCTGAAACCATAAATATTTCAGGATTTATTTCAGGACCATCGTGTAGAACCCTTTAGGTTAGGTTAGGGTTGTTTTATAAAAATCCTGAAATATTTACAGTTTCAGAAAAAAATGCATTCGGATAAATTAAGCATTCGGGATTTTAAATATTCGGAAAAAAATAATTCTAAATTTTGATAGGTAACCTTGTTTAGCAGATCACCATAGCTATCACGATCACCTGTGTCTATGTCTATGTTTGTACATACTCTTATTTTTGTCTGTGTACGTGTTATCGTTGTTATTAGTGATGTGCCGGATCGTTAAAAATGTATATCCGCGGATACGGATCTGATTACGGATATTTAGTATCAAGATCCGCGGGTACGGATACGGATCTTTGTTTTTTTATTCGATTGGTATCGGCGCCCGCGACCTTGAAGCGATAGTTGACGTCACGCTCGCCGCAACGTCAGGCAGGACATGTTTCGACTTGCATTGCGCGGGTAGTACTTTTGTTTTGGTTATGGTTTAGTGTGACACTGGGCCGCATACATCACGTTTGTGTATGGTTTTGATACAAACTTAAAGTAATGTCTACTCTGAATGGAATTTTATAATTATTTTAATTCTACCTAATCACAATCAGCTGTAAAAGATCCGTAAAAGATCCGCGTGAAAAGTAACGGACACGGATTCGGATACGGATTTTTCTTTTCCCTCGGATATCCGCGGATACGGATATCCGGAACATCACTAGTTGTTATAATAATAATAATAATAAAGATATTTATTTGAAATATAAAAACATTACAATTTTATGGTTTTTTGGCGGTCTCCACACTAGACTATTTATTAAGCTGTGGTGGCCTAGTGGTTTGATCTATGGCTTCTCAAGCACAAGGTCGTGGGTTCGAGTCAGAGTTTTCAAAATTTATACCATGAGCTTTATGGTAAAGGCAGACCGAGGATTTAAAGTACTCACGAAATATGTGAAATTGAATCTGGAATGGCATAGTTTGAGGTGTTTAAGCAGCGAATAGAGCTTTCCGCAGTCCAGGGAGCACCAGGGGCAGTGTAGGTCGTCGCAAGCCTCCGTCTGCTGGCGCGAGTTGTTGTTGTACAGGAACTGGTAGATAATTTGCTGGCGTTTGCTGTCGTCCGCTGGCTCGGCTTTTGACTTGTCTCCTTGAAAGAGCATTTGCAATTTTATTTTACTAACCTTTTTAATGCTCTGTCAAATATGGCGCCATTAATTTATTTATTATGTATGACAATTTTTGCCGGTTTTTGACCCCTCTCCCCCTATGTAAGAAAAATAATAAGAGGCCTCCCTCTGTTTAATATTTATTACATAAGAATCTAAACAAAAAATTCTAGCAAGTACTTACACGTTTGGTTTGTTTTAATTATTATTTTTAAAACAATTAATTTTTTGTAGGTACCGTAAAATGGGGTAAATTGGTCCAATGTTTACTTTCAACTGGAATTTTAACCTTCTTCCGTATTTCATAGGGTATTTTAAGTTACTACATAAAAATGTATGGTAAGCTCTTTTAGATGCTTAGTAGCCTTAGATTCCCAAATTATTGCCATATTCTGAGAAATTCAACAAAATCCCTATTGGATTCCAATTTACCCCTGACGGGGTTAATAGGTTTGACAGTGAGGTTAATGGGTTAATAGGTTTGACAATGAGGTTAATAGGAATTTTGACTAGGGCTGTCACTCAATCTATCCAAAACTAAGTACCTACCTAGGTAGGTAGGTAGGTAGGTAGGTACAATCAGCAACAAAAATATGAATACACTCAAAATACTAAAAATATGCATGCACGACTCTAGTACCAGGGTATAAAGGCGTGTATACATATTTTTGGTACTTTAAAGTGTATTCATATACTGACATACTTTTTTAGAGCTGTTAAAAGACAATTCTCCCATGGAGTTTGAATGGCAATAGCAACTTATGTATGACGTCACTAGTTCTCCAATTCAATCAACTAACTATTTATTTGTTTAAAAGCAACAAAAAATGTAATTTTGCAGTTAATCGAAAATTAATGTGGTTTTCAGGGCTAAAATAAAGCGTTTTCTTCCAGGAGTTGTCTTCGAATTATTTTTTAATGGCGTCAACATCCCTATTATCACAAACACTCTCAAAATCAACTTACTATGTTTTCCATCGTGTAAATTCTTCTGTTGGCTGCCAGAAGGCCTCTCCTTGCTTGTGACGCTGTCTCTCTTGGCACCATTCGTCTCGGTTTGCTGATATAGCTTGGGCCGGTTGACCAGCCCATTTGTGGGCTCATGGCTCCAGCTAAGCTTCAGTTTGAGCAAAGGACGCACTTTAAAAATGTCGAACGGATTTATATCTGTCTGGATGCCGTTTTCCTGGAAGATAAAGGAAAAATAAGATTGCAAACAAACTCAGCTAGCTGGTACTAACCGAGTTATGCTCGGCTTCTTCTGCAAGCGGAGTGGACTCCATTATAAACTTAGCTTTACTTGCAACTATTAACTTAGTTAATTTAGTTTAGTGGAAGTGCTTCTAGTTTTTAAACGAACATTCAGCTTCAGTTTTCCCAAGTTTCGGCAGAAAATATGACAATAGTAGGATCGAAATCAAAACTGGATTTGTGGACCTTCGTGACAGGGCCGGATTTAGAGGTCTGGAGGCCTCGGGGTACAAAAGGAGAGGAGGCCCCTTGGGCACTAATTATTTTCCAAATAAAATGACCATCTTTTTCAGTTGAGATTTCATTAAACAATTTTTCGAAGTATTCATTGTGGAGGCCCCGGGGCAGTGGCCCCGGATGCGCTGGCATAAATCCGGCCCTGCTTCGTGATGTCGGCAGCAATCGGCATCGTGGAGCGGCTCCACCACCCATGCAACTTCTTCTAATATTATATTTCCCGGCTGTTTTGTTATTTCATACATAAACAAACAATTAGAATAGGTACTTATTTTTTCTTCAGCTACCAAACTATCAAATTATCGAAAAAATCGTTTCTATAAACATAAATATGTATTTACAACAGCTAATGGTACGTTTACACGCTTGGCAAGCCTCGGCAAGCTTCGACAAACACAAGCGTGTGAACGGGGGTGTTTGGCTTGGCTTGCGTGATCTTGTCGCGATCCGGGCTAGTGTCGGTTTTTGAAGACAGATCAAAGGAAGCTTGCGGCAAGCGCTTGCGACGTGTTTACACGTTGGCGCGTGTTTAGTGTCGCTCACGAGCTCGCGCCAGACGGACGTATCTATTACTACTACCTTGATCGCGTCTCGACCATGAGTTGGTCAAACGATGAAACTATGGCCTTTCTCGAGGCATATCAAAGCGAACCGTGCATATGGAACCCGAAGGATGTAAACCACAAAGAAAGAAGAGTGGCAGACGCTTGGTCTCGAGTTAGTCACGAATTAAAAAAGCCAGTTAAAGAACTTTTTTTTTTGGATTTTTAACATCCACCATCTTCTCTACCGAACTTTTCGCTTTCTTTGTTTTTGTTTATATTTTAAATAAAAATATGTCAAACTAAACGCAATTTAGCCGACACAACTTCAAAGTCCACGTCTGCCATGTTCGCTTGGCCGGAGCACACTAACCCAATCGCAAGCGTGTAAATGGCGTCCAAGCGTTTGTAAAGGCTTGTAGCTTGTACACGCTTGCCAAGCCTCGGCAAGCGTGTAAATGTAGCATATAATGAACGCAGATTTAAAGGATATATACTAGAATAGCCCTCGAATAGTTCCTGTTCTGGTCATGGCCGAAACTGAAATCGAATTTCGATTTCTGTTGCAAATAGGTGGGTAGTTTTAGTCAGACACTAAGTCGACTGTTGCGAGTCAAACGGACTCATAATGGAGTCCGCTACGCTCGCAGTGGAAAGTGGATATAAAGCGATACGTACATAATATATGATATCTCATATGACATCCTTTTTAAAGGAGGGTCTCCCTATCTAATGTGAATCATTGGCTGCAATGGACGCTCGTAAATTAATATGTCAACACAAAGTATGTGATTATTTGATAATTTACCAAAAGAAATCGCAATATGTTACCATAACTAAAGAGTTTTTGTGAAAAAACCGCCAAGTGCGAGTCGGACACGCGCACGAAAGGTTCCGTACCATTATCTATAAAAACGGCAAAAAAAACCCGTTTTGTTGTATGTAAAATATGTGTTTTATTTAAATTTAATTATTTATTTTTAAAGTGAATATATAACCTGTTGCCGTTATCAATATCGAGCAAAACCGAGCAAAAAAATCACGTTTGTTGTATGGGAGCCCCCTTAAATATTTATTTTATTCTGCTTTTTAGTATTTGTTGTTATAGCTATAACAACAAATACTAAAAATAGTATAGTGTTTATGTTTAGACGACCAGATGGCCTAGTAGGTAGAGAACCTGCCTACAAAGCTTGAGGTCCCGGGTTCGATTCCCGCGTCGGGGCAGATGTTTGTATGAATAATACAAATATTTGTTCTCGGGTCTTGGGTGTTTAATATGTATTTAAGTATGTATCTATCTATATAAGTATGTTTATCCGTTGCCTAGTACCCATAACACAAGCTATGCTTAGCTTACTTTGGGAGTAGGTCAATTGGTGTGAATTGTCCTGTGATATTTATTTATTTATTTTATTTTATTTTTATAGCGGCAACCAAAATACTTACATCATCTATGAAAATTTCAACTGTCTAGCTATCACTGTTCATGAGATACAGCCTGGTGACGGACGGACGGACGGACAGCGAAGTCTCAGTAATAGGGTCCCGTTTTTACACTTTGGGTACGGAACCCTAAAAATTACATTTTTAATAATAAGAATGATGACACGACCAAACAACTGACGTATTTTTTATGAGCTTTCGATTCTCCCGTTGATTTCGTATGGCAATTACTAGTTATGAATTCACTTCTATACCAGCTCAACTATTTATTGTTAGCTTGTTAACTAACCAGTTAACTAAACAGTGCCAAAGAAAATCAAAATGGAACCCTGTCCAAGAACTGTCTATTCAGTGAAAAAAAGAATTAAGATAGCTCGACATTTCGGCTGTTTGGAAGCCGTGATCACGAGTGGACTGAAACATAAGTGTAGGGTAGACAAGTTGTAGCAATATTACTTTAGTAGTAATAATAACTAAAAGTAGAGAAAAAACATACTGTAAACCAGTGATACCCAAAGTGGTCTATAGATAACAACTCCCAGGGGTCGACGAAGACTTGCGAGGGGTCTACGTACGCGAACAAAACATTTGAAGACGATTACTTTGCGATAAATCAATATTAACAAAGCAGCAGGCTTATTGTCTAACGCTTCCGACGCTTGCCTTCGCAATCACTGTTTCTTTCTGTCAAACGGTATAAGATGGTGACAGAAAGAGACGGTGAAAGCGAAGGCAAGCGTCAGAAGCGTTAGAAAATACCGCCTCAGGTCTACTTAAAATTGAAAAATATGGCTAGGGTTCAAGACACAAAAGTTTTGAGAACTCTGCTGTAAGCCAACAAAGTTAAGAGTATACCTAAAAGTACAAAAATGAAACTTGGCAGCAAAAAGAAATACTAAGTTTAAACTTACATTAGGAATTGTCTCCCATTGAGCCATTAGAGCTTTGTGTGGAGACCGAGCGATGGTGGCACTCCTGCCTCCCGGAGTAGCATCATGCAGCACCAAGTCATACTCCCCATTAGTGAGCAGGCACCGGTTGTGTTTGTCATACACTATCAGCTCGCTGCCATACAGTTTGCTCCATTTGCTGTCCGATGTGCCATTGAGGTGATCCGAGGATTTCAGACGCTTTGTTGCAGGCTCTAGATATGCAGGAAAAAGGTTTTTTAACTTAATAATAACTCTGAAACTTCACATTTAAATGAAATATTCCGCACAGTAATCTGTACCAAGATTTATAGTGTTTCAAAACATTTTGTTTAGCAGAATTGGTCCTTTCGAACTTAAGCAGTGTCATGGCTTGCCCTATATCAAAATTTGCTGAGGGGCCATACTTATGGAGGCTTTACACAGGTTTGAGGCCAGGGTGGACTATCAATGTGTGGGGCCCATTACTTGGCAGTTTACCTAGCTAATCAACCAAATGCAGCTATGCTACAGCAGATACGGTGGTAGCTACGACCCTGGACTTAGATGGGGTTACTGGACTTGGATGGGTTTAGGAAGTAAAACCGCCGAAATTTTTAATGCAAGATTTTAGAGTGTGGGAAGGAAGTGGCCAGTCTAATCTAGACATCTGCTCCAGTTAAACTACTAGGTCAAGTTTAGTATCACATTCAATTCATGTAAATTAACCCCCTGTTTCACCATCCATTGATCAAATTTATTTGACGGATAAATGTGTTGCCGTCTCTGTTTGTTTTGTTTGAATAGACAAAGACGGCATCACATTTATCCGTTGATTAAAATTAATCAATGGGTGGTGAAACAGCCCCTAAGTGTGCTGAATAACAAAGGTAATATAAGAAAGGAAGAAATATTAAATAAATAAAACAATTATCATGGACAATTGACTTGGACAATATAAATTAATCATCCAAGAATTTGAAACAGTGGGGGTTTCACAAACAACTAAAATATTTTTATGCCAATTCGCGCTTTCGCATAAACTACTAATAAAACATAACATCAAATTGATAAAATTTGACATAAAATTTCACATTATGTACTTCCTACAAACTAGTAGGCCGCCAAGCTTAATATGAACCATTTAAGTCTTAGCCCATGATATTATTTATGACAAAGAATATCTTCTAATATATAAAAATGTGTCACGGTTTTTGTTATTTGATATGTCTGAGAATTGGTTGTAGGCTATTTTTATACCCCTATTCTTCGTAGACTGAGTAGTGGCCAACAGCTAGTAGAATAAATGCTTTTTTGAGAGCTTAAAAGTGAACTGGACATATGTATGTGCTAAAAAGTGCCACACAAGTACAGTCGCAGGCATGAATAGAGCCACCGCATCAAATATATTTAAAACCTTATTTTTAGTGGCAAAGAGTTGTATAGATGTTTTTGACGCCTTGGTAACATACATACGTATATTTATGCCCTTGACGGTACATCAATACTCTAAAAGGCTCAACCTCGTAAACTCATCTTAGGAATAGTGATGACAATCCTGCCAAAGGAAATCTTTTGTCCATTAACACAACTAAAAATTGTGGTGTCTGTTAAGTAATTGCCACAAGTGTTTTACAGCAGCTTAGAGTACCTGAACGAACATAGACTTAAATTATGACTTTTATTTCATAATTTTACTGAAACACAATTGATAAACAATAAAAAAATACAGGCCAAATATCCACAAGTTCCACAATACTCACTGTAATGATGAGTGATGGAGCAATTTGATAAATTGAAATTTAATTTACCTATTACATATTTAGATAAAATAACATGGTTTAACCTTTTCAATGCCAACAACGTTACATGCATTACAAAATACATCATGAAAGTGATCTTCACAGAATGACATAAGGTTCAAAGTAGATATTTGGATACATTCAGTGTTGAAAAGTTTAACACTTAATCATTTTAATGAACATGTAAATATCTTACCCTCATTGTCTCCATTCATAATTTCTGTTGATGTGCTAGAAGTATTTGCATTGTTTCCTGGAGTCCTAGTGACAGTGACTCGGAGCATGAGCATGTAGGACTTGACATTGGGGCCCTGTGAGGGGCTGAAGGTTTCACTTGAAATGCTGACAGCCGATGCCATGGCTGGTGGCTCAGACGTGGACGGATTGAGGGGCAGGGAACAACTGCCAACCTGTTCATTGGACCTTTTCAATTGTAGTATTCAGTTAATATTACGTGTTTTTTCATTAGTCCTTATTACATAGTGACCTCAAACTATGTTAGATGTTAGATTTAAAAAATGTAACTACACTCACTGTCTAAATGAGGATTTTATATTGTCTGCATAACAAAAGCAAATGCAATGCAATGTCTGTGGAAATTCTACAGTAGGTCACAATTAAGTTAGCTCAATAATTAATTACACATACATTAATTTATTTTTAATAAACAACAGTAATTATGGTTAGTAGAAACTACTACTACTACTACTGGGTCATTTTAAAATTTTACACAGAACACTCTGTTACTTTTGTATGGAGCTACCACTTTGTTACGGTGCATTATACTAATATTTTTATTATTTTTGCAATTCCGATACTCAATAATTATCTATGTATGATATATAACTGATTGCCATCATAAATAAATCATTTAACTCAAATAACCGCAGAAAATAGACTGTGTAAACAAAAACCACTTATTTCAGGTTGCGACAAGTTTGAAAATGACCCTTCTACACATTTTTAATTTTCAATTACTATTTGTTCTAGATTAAAATAAATTTGGTACCATTTGACAAAGTGCACAAAGGGATGATTCAAAGTTTGACAACTGTACCAATATCAAAGCAAGTAGTACCCGGCTGCTAAGTGCCAAGTCTATTTTTATTTTATTAAGAAACAAACAGTCATATACAACATAAAAATAACTAAGTTGAAAATAAATTAGACCTATAGTTTCCTTACGTGAATTTGAGTACTACGTAATAAACTTCTCTAAATATTGACTTAATGATAACTGTGATACTTACAGAAACCTCCACAATAGCAGAGGAGCTCTCTTTCCTCTTTTTGTGACATATCTTCAGCAGTAATGTTTCTACTTTCACTTGGTAGTCCCGAGGATCTACCAGGCTTTTATCATAGAACCCTAGAAAAGTAAGGGTCATGAACCCCCCCAAGCTATTAGGTTGTAACTCAGTACTCTTCTTCAAGGTGATTTTCTCCAATAAAGAGTCCACCTTGAACCCAACGCGACTTTTGTTACTCCTGGACATCCGTCTCTTCATGTACGACAATGTTCTATTTAAGAAAATTGGCTGCAAATAAAAAAGTCTTGAAATCACCAGATAGCATTTAGTGTTAATGGTTATATCGCTAGTAAGTCTAATTAATACTCACCGATAACATGTTCCGAGTTCGCAGAAATCTGTATATTTGTGTTGGCTCTGTAAAACACAAAAAAGCATTATCTAGCACAAATTATTATTCATCACAGAATGCTTACTATCTAACACTGAAACTTACTTTCAAACGCCTGCAAAAACAATTCATGGTCGGCTTGAAGATGGTCGATTTTAGAGTTTTTGCTAGTTTCATTGTCTTTATCACGCTTTTTGGGGGGCATTTCTGCTTATTTTAATTAATAATCAACGAAACCGCCAAGTTCATCGGTTATCGGTTCGTTGACTTGCTTGCTTGACTAACATGACATTTGACAGGTGGTCGACATCGCGGGCGGCAGCGTCAGTCGGAGCATAGACAATAAATTAGGGTTGGGCAACAATTATACCATTCTGTTTTATACAGGTAGGCTATTTCCGGAAGAGTCAAACTATTACCATTACCATTGTATGTAAATTGTAATGAACAGCTGAATACTTCGAAAGTAAAATATGAATAGGCATTTAATATTTTTGTTTTGCTTTTCACGATTTATATAACAACACTAGCTGTTGCCCGCGACTCCGTCCGCGAAGAATAGGAGTAGGTATGAAAAATAGATGTTGAGCGATTCTCTCAGACCTACTCGATATGCACACAAAATGTCATGAGAATCGGTCGAGCCATTTCGGAGGATTTTGGTAACAAACACCGCGACACGAGAATTTTATATATTAGATAATATAAAGAGGGCCGAAAAGTCAGCCTCGTCAGACAAAGTATACATATTGAGTGTAATGACCTTTTGAGGGAATTATTCGAGCTCCTACTTTACGCGCTGAACATATTATTATTGTAAAATGTTGACCAAAAAAGACCCACAATTTTTCATAGGGAGGGAGAGAGATGTCAATGTCATAATAGAAAACTAAACTAGCAAAATGAACTATTTTTATATTTAAACTTTTATTTTACAATATGTGACCAATTCACGATTATTATTAAATAATAATGCTAAAAGCGCCACCGAGAGCCAAATCTATAAGAAAAACCTTAAGGAATCTTCAAAGAAACGCCATAGAATATGGACTAAATGGAATATTACTGAGACAGTATAATTACGTTTTCAATTACAATCACGAAGCGGTAAACAAGGCGAACAACAGAAAATTGGTGGTGGCGATAGTTCTAGTTTTTCTATCAGTAGTTATAAGCGTGATCATAGGGAATAGCATTTTAAGTGTAAGATGTTTATTACCTAATAATTACCTAGTGTGGGAAGCGACGCGGCCACTCGCGGATTGCGGCTATTGCGCTAACGTTACGAAACCTATTATACTTCGGAACGTCTCCCGGCGACACTTTGCTGTAAGAAAACTATTCATATCCGTAGCACCTGCCTTTGCGAATTTTTATTAGTTAGTTGTTAAGATTTTATTTTATTTCCAGAACTACGCCTATTCGTCTAAACCTATTATTGTTAAAAATGTCATAAGCCATTGGAGAGCTACAAATAAATTGAATTTTTATACTTTTAAAAGGCTTTATGAGAATACAGTGGGCAGCTATGAAAGTGTTGATGAAGGATGTCAATTCCTCAACTTCAAGACAGATTTGTTTACATTAAAAGAAGTATTTGACATGCCTGATGCTAGGGCCCGAAATGAACCAGGGCAGAAACCCTGGTATGTTGGTTGGTAAGTTCAAAAAGCAAATTTTTTTTTTATTGAAGTTTAAATTAAATTGAGATAAAAATATTATATTGTATTTTATTTCTTAGGGGTAACTGTCATCCAGATATTTTGGCCAAAGTGAGGCAATACTATGACATACCAGATTTTCTTCCTGAAGATGCAGAATTTCCAGCTACTGAAAATATATTCTTTGGATATGAAATGGGAGCTGTTATGCATGTAAGAGAAGTCAAACCCAAATTATTAAATTATCTTGTCTTGCCAGACTACCAGTTTTTTACTAGTGGAAAAATAAAGCATTATTTTTGATTGTAAAATGATTAAGAACGTTTTATTTTATAGTTGGACTACATTTCAAGACTGATGTGGCAGGGGCAAGTCAAGGGACTCAAGAAGTGGTCCATTGCTCCTGTCCCTGAATGTGATGATGTTTGCCATAAACTTGAGTATTATGTAGAACCAGGAGATATTGGTAAGACTCTAAAACTTTTCTCTGAAGTATTTAGTATAAATAGTGATTTGTAATTGGTGATCAGGAGTTGAAAAATATTGATTCCTAGCCAAAATGGAATTTAATAGACTAGATCTAAAAGCTATGAAGTCTCTGTTTAATTAAAGTAAAACTTCCTCCATCCACCAAATGCATGGTCATCATCATACATTTGTTGAAGTTAAGTAGTTTTGTAATGTGCCATCTCTTTGGTGGGGAATTGACAGGTCTTGTGTCAATAGTTTGTTTGAAACCATGAACTTAATACCTAACCAGGACTGAGTACTGCGACAAAAAAGTGAGGCCGTAAAAAAAAAAAACTAGTGGATTGCATCTCGTTCTAATTAGGGTGATCAAGTAATGGTGCGAGTGGGACACAATCCACTAGTTTCTCTAGTTTGTATGTAATCTCTCGGACCGCTGTCTCTAGTTGCCATTATTAAACTGTATGGCTTGGTGATATGGGTCACTTTTGATTGACTAATACTCATAAAGTTAGTACTCAGTCCTGGTTAGGTATTAAGTCCATGTTTGAAACTGATTTGTCAGAGGTTTTAAGCTCATAGACTAAAATTTAATTGTGTGTATATGGGTGATTCTTCAAGGTGGCAATCCCCGTTTTAGTCCTCTGTCGTATTTTTTTTTTACTTAGTACAGAAAAAATCATGCTCCCATGAAAATAGATTTGTTCAGTAACATAAATTTATGGTACTGAACAAATCTATTTTCATGGGAGCATGATTTTTTCTGTACTAAGTAAAAAAAAAATACGACAGGAATTAAACGGGGATCGCCACCTTGAAGAATCACCCATATAGGATGATAAAGATTTTATATATGAAGTGATTCTCAAAATAATCAATAATCATTATTTAAAATAGATGTTTTGTTTCATGTAACTGCAACTTAAACCTGGTCGCCACCAAATACTGATCTAGAAAAATTGGTTCCTGATCACCAATTAAAAATTGTGTATTTTTGTGCTTTGTGATGCTAAAGATAAATTTTATTCTTTGTTTTCAGTATTTTTGGACACCAGACTGTGGTATCATGCTACAAGTATCCCCAAAGGCCAATTCTCCATGACTGTGCAGTCTGAATATGGATAAGGACCAATTTTTTAAGTCAAACCCAAGTACAAAATAAGCATTCTTTTTTACATATCCTTGTGCCAAAATTTTACAATGTTTTTATTTATACAACTTATTTATAACTTTCTCTTTAAGTTTATCATTAGGTGCCATTTTTATGTAGTACAACTACTGTCTTCTGCCAAATTAGCCTAAGTATTTGCAATATTTGTTTAGGTGCAAATTATACTTTGTTTCTTGTATCTTTTTATTCTAAATAAATTTTAAAAATATATAAAGTTGTTTGTTTAAAGGTTTAATGAAACCAAATTTTAGTTTAAAACATTGTATTTTCTAATTCTAGGTTCAAAAATTTTCAGTGAAGGATTGGCTTGAATGAGAACTAGCACAATTTATTAACGGCTAAAGATTAAAAATACACAAAACAACAGTTAGAAAAAAAAATTAAGTGTTGTTTGGCTGCATTTATTCTGTCCAATCCTTCACTCAAGCGACTGATTATTGTAAAGTTCACATATAGAGATCAGGTCTGAAACTCCGGGCACATTAAGCTCATGTGTGCACTGACAACAGCACCTTATAAGACTTAATAAGCTTATTATCTAAGCACGCCTGAACCAATTACTCAACCCAAATGCACAAAATGCAAACTTACAATAGCAATAAATAATATCTCATTTGACCAGATAGATGCCAGAAGTTGAATGGACAATTTTAATTGACATGGCATTGTAATATCACAAATGAAATGGTACTGCACTGTACCAGTGTTTTGGACATAATTAATATAGTTGTTTGAATATTGCAACTGCCCGAGAGGCTCATGGGAAATGTAGGCAGCAAACGGACAGAGGTGTTGACTGACATTGAATATGATTAGAAGAACTGCCAGACACCTAGCACGGCGTCTTTTATCGCTTCGATGTACTGCGCTGGCACCCAGTACACCCAATATCTGGAAGCTTCAGTAGGTCCTAGTTGGAGACCCTAGAAGGAATAAAGCAAGTATAAGTGTAATGTTTAGTTTTCTTGCGGGCAGTATTAGTTCACTGTGACTTGATAATTATTTATGGAATTGGGAATGTCTAAAAAAAATTACCAGTGGTTTTTATATTTTTTTTGTATAGAAAAGTCAATTATAAGAAACTAATTTCAATATTTTGTCACTTAGTTCACTACTTTTTTGAAAATTAATTATTGAAACTATTTTGGTTGATGACGTCAGATTGTAATTGAGGGCTCCCACACTGCCAAATTTCTAAATCTATCTAAATGCGTACGATAAGGCAACCCCTTTAATTATTTTTTGCGTGGTGGTACACTGTAACTAGTGACACTTTACTGGCGCTGTCAAAGTGCTAGATGTCAGGCAGTGGGTCCAAATCAAACTCCGTAGTTATAATCCACGCGTAAATTTGTGAAGAATTCTAACCACACAGAATAAAGTACGACTTGGACCGGTCACGCAATTTACACCAAAGTCAAATGAAGGTCATTGCTTATTTGTTATGTAATAAATTCATTATATAATATTAAAATTAAATAACTACAGAAAACAAGTTAAAAACCATTTATCTCGAAATGGTTTTCGATTTACTATACATTGTACATACATACATACATACATACATTGCAAAAAAATAGACATCCCCAATTATTAATTAATATTTTGTAGAAGGTAAGTGCTTTACAGTGAAGGACTAACATCATGACGTAATCTGTACAAGGCCTGTGGCCAGCAGTGGGACACATATACATATAAGCCAATATGATGATGATGAATTTGATAATTTTTTCATTTAATTTTACCTATTTTTTTATAGGATAAAAATGGGTACCTAACTACATTAAAAAATAATAACTTATTCTTTGATGTGGCAATTAAACTGATCAATGATATGTAAATTTCATACAGTATTATAGAACTTACCATAATGTGATACTGTTCATGATCTTTAATGGGTTCAGATGTGATGCCTGTAACAAAACAACAATTAAAATAATCTTATCTTTTGTAGAACTAACAACAAAATAAAGTTTATAACTTTGTAAACAATCTTACATTTTATTTTATAGCTCAGTGTCCAGTTGGAAAAAGGTATGATAAAACTTACTCTTAATGGAAGTCATGGCAAGCTTTTCGGTGCGCTCCTTTGTGCCGAGCCATAGTTGGTCTTGCTCCGGTTTGAATGTCAATCGCACCTTGCCTCCATGCTTATTTAGCATACCGCTCAAAGGCACAGGTGGCAGCGGTTCCTATAATTATTATTTTACTGTAACTTCTACTTGTACCAATTGTTTTTATTTTGTTAGGCTTATATAAAAGGAACAGGTAGTACGAAGGGCGTTCAATATAAAGTGAGAATGAGATGCAAACTCTTTTAATATTACAAAATTAAATACTGGCCGGTAAAGCTAAACTATCTAGCTGATTGCTATGAAAAAAAAAACTAACTGTCTTTTGTTTAAAAAAATATACGGTAATTTCTTTGCAATGCTATTGAGTACGTTAGCGAAAATGGAGAAAATTGAACTGCGCGCCGTTATCAAATACTTGTATTTGAAAAATTTTTCTACGGACCAAGTCAATTTGGATGTGCGGGACACTTTAGGGTCTAATGCTCCTCCGTATTCGACAGTCGCACGTTGGTGCGCCGAATTTAGACGTGGAAGAACATCGACAATGGACGACCCCCGCTCCGAACGCCCTACTACAGCAGTAACTGAAGAAATTGTGAAAAAAGTCGAAAACTCAGTTTTGGCGGATCGTCGTGTCACAGTTCGTTTTATTGCTGAAAATGTAAAGATTTCAACGGGGAGCGTGCATAATATTTTACATGAACGCTTGGGTATGAAAAAGGTATCTGCCAACCAAGAATGCTTACTGACACGCAAAAACAAACTAGACTAGAGAATTGTCAAGAAGCTTTGAACCTGATGCAGCAAGACCGGGAACTTTTTTTGGCGCGATTTATAACAATGGACGAAACATGGCTCATCATTACGACCCTGAAACGAAACTGCAGTCTATGACATGGAAAAGGCCATCATGTCCAACTCCGAAGAAATTCAAGGTGAGCCCATCTGCCGGTAAGGTCCGGGCTCTGTTTTTTGGGATGGTAAAGGGGTATTAATGATTGAGTATCTCGAGCATGGAGCCACTATTACGGGCACTTTATACGCCAAACAAATAGCAACATTGCGCAATGAGATCCGCGAAAAACGGCGAGGTAAACTCTCGAAAGTTGTGCTGTTCCACCAGGACAATGCCCCGGCACACAAGTCCGCCGTTGCGATGGCTGCAATTCGTGATGCTGGGTTCGATATCCTTAAGCATCCTCCGTTTTCACCAGATCTCGCTCCCAGTGGTTTCTACCTATTTCCGAGATTGAAACAATACCTGAGAGGCCAGAAATTTGAAGACGACGACGCGGTAGTCGCTGCAGTACAAGATTTTTTAAGTACTCAAGATGAGACCTTTTTTAAAAAAAGAATTTTAAGTTTAGAAAAAAGATATACTAAGTGTATTATGCTAAAAGGTGACTATGTCGAAAAATAAAATTACATTTAGTAAAAGTTGTTTATAACATACTCATTCTCACTTTTTATTGAACGCCCCTAGTAAATGCATATCTTGCTGTCGCAAAAATCTTGCAAACTGCTATAATATTGTATCTTAGATTTCACAGATCACATGAGTATAGCCTGATATAAAATGTGTTTTATGACCATGATACATGTGTCCTTTATCAACCAGACAATTTCTCCCAGTTCCCTTTCATTCCTTAACCATTAATTTGGATAAAACAGGACAAAAACATGTCTGTGCTGTTTCAGAACACATGTGTAGTATTTTATTAAATAGTAGAAAAACATTATTTTTATACATGTAAACAAATACCTTTACTCCTTTAAGTCCTGGCATCACATCAGGTGGGATGCCTTTATCCAGTACTTTCCTGTGTATTTTCTGTTCACAAAGAGGCTCCTTACTTGACTGGCCACTGCTAAATTTTTCATCTGATATTTCCTAAAAATAGAAAAGATAACATTTGTACCAAAACTTTACCTCAAATAAGTCATAGACTGTAACAAAATCAATTAGTATCTTAGCAATGCAAATTTTTATACAATTTTTTTTTTATACTGGAAGTGATAAAATTACATGTCATGAGCAATGCAATAGCAAAAAATGTTTAATAGTATACATACCTTTGGCACACTCTTTACAGCTAAGATATCATCCATCTTTGAACCCACAAGCATCACCTTACCCCCTTTGACAACTCCAGCTTTCCTCAAAGTCATGTCGTCGCGCGCCATCCCCTTTATTAATAATTTTTGTGCGGACAGTGGCACTCCACATATTCTTTCCAAATGTGCTTTTAACTCTAACACAGACGCATCATATGCGAAGGTAATGTCATGTTTAACTTTGTTAAAGACTACAGTAAATTCGATCTGTTCGGGGATCTCGCAGACCTCAGACTCCTCCACGGATTCCGAGGAGCATGCGGTACTCTCCGTGGGAGCTTCCGTAAGCGGTTTCTCAGCATTTGGTTTACATTCTAGCGCAGTCTTCGTGCCGTTCGATAGCAAAGAGTTAGGATCACAGTTTTCTGTAGAATCTCCCTTTTCCGAAGCTGGTAAAATAAGAAATAACGTGAGTTTGCAAAATTTCGAGAACAAAGCTCGATGCGTTTTAGTAACAAAGAAATCAAGGGTGTCTCTCTATAAACGATACATTTGATGACTTACCAATATAATCCATAATTTAAATTGGTTTTGTAAATGAATAAGAATCACCAAAATATCAATGTTGTTTTGAAAAATAATTAAAATAGAACCGACCGAATGACATGAAGCAACAAATTTTTCGTCACCATTGTGATGCGTTCAGAAATAATTTGTTTTGTTTGCAAGTATACAAATATAAATTCGAAAATCTAAGATCTTGCTTATATTTTACTAAACAATAAGTGAAATAATGCTTATTTAGTCTTATTTGTTCTAAAAGTCTAAAATGATATTATTCTTATAGGAATTTTCGTACCAGTAATCAATAGTCGATATATTTTAAATAGTGTAAATCATGCCTTAGCAACAGTCAGTATACTCTGTGGTCTATTTTTCTTTCAGTTTCTATGGCGGCTAATTTGTAAACAAACCGGCGTGGTTTTAAGTATCATAACGAGATAAGCGAAAAAGTGTTGTTATATTTTTAATAATGAGTTTTAACATGGACGACCCGTTAGCGGGAATTCTTAGTGACGGTAGCGACGACAGTTTTTTTGATGATGATATTCTGGGAAAGAAAAAACCCACAAAGAAGAAAACTACGCCACTAGCAGAGAAGAAAAATGCATTATTCGACTTGGGTGTTAGTGATAAGCCAAAGGCTCAATCCAAAGATGACCAGAAAGATTTACCTTCGACAGACTTTAAAGTAGACAAGCCAAAGTCTCCTTCCCCTGCTACGTTTACTCGCACAGTTTCTAAAGAATCAATTAAAATACAAAAGTCAGATTCAAAAAGCAAGTTAGATTTTGATAAAATAGGACTTGGAAAGTCACCAGCAAAGCCCAAACCCATGACTAGTGCAGAGTCGTTAGACATACTGGGTGATTTAATCCCAGAAACGAAAAAAGAGACTGCAAAACCTTTAGAAAGAGGGAAAAGCTCGCAGTCACTATTAGACGATATCCTCGGAGGGTCATCGACAAAAACTGGTGGTTCTAGTCAAGCAGCCAGACCGGCCACTGCCGCAAAAAGTCAAGAGTTCGATTTTGATTTGTTTCTTGGAAAAAGTGAGACTAAGCAAACGACAACTTCAATTACTAAGAATACTGTGCAAAAACCTGCCGTTAAAGAAAATAAAAAGGAACCCCAGAAAAAAACTAAAACTAGCGAGGACTGGTTAGGTATTTTCCAAAAGGAAAATCAAGAAGAAGATGATGAAGAAGAAGACACGGGCATGCCTGCCTGGCTTGGTGGTGGGGATACTAAAAAGAAGAAAACTGTTAAAAACGAAGACAAACATGTGCCTAAACCTAAACAAAAAGTTGAAGAGAAACAGCTCGAAGAAGAAATAGAAAAAGAAATAGAGCAAGTGTATCCACAATTCAATTCTAAATTGGAACATTTGACTAACATGGCGACTAGCAATACATTAATGCAAAGTACCAATGAAGATATTACTACTGAAGGGGCGACATTGTATTTGCAGCAACAGGAAGCACAACTAATGATGGCTTTGCAACTCAAAGCTCAGGACGAAAAACTAGCCGCGATGCAGAGTAAGATCTATTTTATCTCATGAGTCTGAGAACTATCGTATCGTATTTCTGCTTGATAACAATTAACCATTTTTAGGATTCCGTAGTCAACTAGGAACCCTTATAGTTTCGCCATGTCTGTCCGTCTGTCTGTCTGTCTGTCTGTCTGTCCGCGGATAAGCTCAGAGACTGTTAGTACTAGAAAGCTGTAATTTGGCATCAATATATATATCAGTCACGCCGACAAAGTGATTGAATAAAAAAAGGTAAAAAAAAATTTTTAGGGTACCTCCCATAGACGTAAAGTGGGGGTGATTTTTTTTTTCTCGGCTAACCCTATAGTGTGGGATATCGTTGGATAGGTCTTTTAAAATCATTGTGGGGTTGCTAACATGATTTTTTTATTCAGTGATCTGTTTGCGAAATATTCAACTTTAAAGTGAAAATTTTCATTAAAATCGGCCGTCACCCCCCTCTAAAATCTAAAATGTTGGGTGGAAAATTTTGAAAAAATTCAGAAGGGTAGTAAATATATCAAATTTACTAGGAAAATTATAGCGGCTAAGATTGCTTGGAAATTATTTGTAGTTTAAGAGTAAATAGTAGCCTAAAACATACCTAAACTTGGATGATTCCGTACACATACGAAATCCTTAGAAAAATATTACTTGATTTTTTCGTAATGGCTACGGAACCCTACATTGGGCGTGTCCGACACGCTCTTGGCCGGTTTTTTAAATTTATGTAGGTAATCGTCTAATTCAATTAGTAGGTAGGTACAACTCTGAAACACCAGAGATAAGGTCGATTGTTAGATTACCTATACTTGATAGTAATGATAGTTAGCTCGATAGAATTCGCCCCGAAAACGCACACGTAGCACAATAAGGTTTGTTCGACTAATATCGGACACCGGGTAAGATAAGAACGTATGATTTAAATTTACGCTTATTTCGGGGGACTTTTTTAATTCTGACAAGCCGACGCGATGCGCCATTTCATCCTGCTCCCCTCTATAGGCCGCACTTGCTGCTCCAGCAAACGAGTCGTGTTTTATTTGCCGCTAAGTAAAAAATCGAGTATTGTGATGAGTCCGAAATTACCCTACGCATCTTTTTTATTTTATTTTAGTTTAGTTTCCCCCATACCACCCCATACAAAAACAACCAACACAAAAACGAAAAACGACCATCATACCCTCAGTCCACCACGCTTCTTGGGGGTTCAATGGACCTGAGTTCACTGACCCCGAACCGGAGTTCATTGACCCCGTGATTATAGCCAAAAGTTTGAGATCCACAATTTCTTCAATTGGGGATGTCTATTTTTTTGCAATGTATAGTAAATCGAAAACCATTTCGAGATAAATGCTTTTTAACTCGTTTTCTGTAGTTATTTAATTTTAATATTATATAATGAATTTATTACATAACAAATAAGCAATGACCTTCATTTGACTTTGGTGTAAATTGCGTGACCGGTCCAAGTCGTACTTTATTCTGTGTGGTTAGAATTCTTCACAAATTTACGCGTGGATTATAACTACGGAGTTTGATTTGGACCCACTGCCTGACATCTAGCACTTTGACAGCGCCAGTAAAGTGACACTAGTTACAGTGTACCACGACGCAAAAAATAATTAAAGGGGTTGCCTTATCGTACGCATTTAGATAGATTTAGAAATTTGGCAGTGTGGGAGCCCTCAATTACAATCTGACGTCATCAACCAAAATAGTTTCAATAATTAATTTTGAAAAAAGTAGTGGACTAAGTGACAAAATATTGAAATTAGTTTCTTATAATTGACTTTTCTATACAAAAAAAATATAAAAACCACTGGTAATTTTTTTTAGACATTCCCAATTGTAGGCGCGTGGTGTAAGATCGGACCGAAAAAATAAAAAAAAATAAAAATCGTATCTGAAATCAGAATTCATAGTGCTATCTGCCCAATAAGTACTATATGTTTATCAGTGGGTAAAATCTGATATTTCCCTATAGTAAACTCTATGCTAGCGACAATAGCAATGAAGTTACAGGCTCGTCCGTTCTTACACCACCACACAAAAATTTACTGTAGTCAATTTTTTTTGTTTCTGAAGTTTAAACACTCATCACACACCCACCTTTGTCCGGAGAGAGATAAGAAAAATCACAGTTGTAGATTATTTTATTCTTATTATTTTGATAATTAAATCATGCACGTAACGTAAACAAGCTGAGAAAAAAATTAAAATCCAACATTATCTAAACCCACCTGAAACCGTCCGAAACTTTGCCGAACAAACCTTAATTCATAGAAATCGTTATGTCTGATATAAATATAAAAAAATGCTTACTTCAAACGAATTATTTCATTATGTAATTATGTACCTATATTTCTTTTCAGAATACAATAATAATGGTCTTCCCACAACTATCGAAGTGGTATCGGCATAAACTGATTAAAAAAGAGATCAACGTCTTTTTCGCTCTTATTAAAAAATAAAATAAAAATAAATATCACGGGACAATTCACACCAATTGACCTAGTCCCAAAGTAAGCTAGGCAAGATTGTGTTATGGGTACTAGGCAACGGATAAACATACTTATATCGATAGATACATACTTAAACACCCAAGACCCGAGAACAAACATTCGTATTTTTCATACAAATATCTGCCCCGACACGGGAATCGTACCCGGGACCTCAAGCTTCATAGTCAGGTTCTCTAACCACTAGGCCATCTGGTCGTCTATTGCCTGCTGTCGTTTATTGCCTGGATAAAGTTTTTTTTGTACTTAGTACAACTTAATCCGTTCTTTTCCACTGATACGAATCTAGTCAGTTCTTCATAGCTTTCTTTTGTAATTTACTTATTGCATGGGGACGAAGGGATTAAAACGATTCCGCGCTGGGGAAACTGAATAACGTACCAGAGTAGAACCTTTTCAAAAACAATTTCAAGCTATTTTCCTAGACTGATATATGGATTGTCAACATGACATTTGTAACGAAAAGGTTCCACTCTGTTAAGCGATTCAGTTTCTTCGACTGTGGGGACTGTGGGGAGGCTCGGACCTATCTAAACAAATAAATAAGTATATCAGTTAGAGTACAGTAGTAACCAACTGATATGGCTCACGATGTACCTGCGGAGAAGACGCGTTTTATAAGCGCAGGAAATGCATTGACCAATCGGCATGCTGCATGCTCCACGCACGGCGCGTCTTTTTCCTGTGTCGCTATTGGTGGGCTGCTGCCGCCATGTTAGCACGTGTTGCGTTGCGTACTGCCATGTTAGTCAGCCGCCATACTTACGAGTGAGAGAGACGGATAATAGGTGCACTGTAATGTGCACCTTGTAACTATATGTATAACATAAGACTAATTTAAAGTTTAGATTGTATCTTCGGCTAACATTGGCTTGTTCGTGTTTGTCTGCGCGGCCGAAAATGCACGACGCGCCATATAGAGTGTGTACTACTGTGACGCAATCTCACTTCTAGTGCGCCAGAAAGACAGCCAGCGCTTGCAGCGTGAGTCTGCGCTGGCGCACCACACGCAGCTCGAGGCTATGTTGGCGCGCCAGGCGGAGCACCGGCGGCAGATGCAAGCTGTCATCGCCGCCCACCAGGACCGGATCACACAGCGGATTCAGGTACAAGTACTAGTTAGTCTGCGATATGGGCGTTTTCAATAAAATGTACGCACTTTTTTAAATCTGTTTCTGTTTAAGGCACGATTTGAATCAGGGCCTAGTAAGTATTCAGTACTGACCTGTTTTGATGTTGACTTTTCATAGGCTTTACTGGGCACTACTGGTGACGTAAACACGGAAGTTGGTGTAAATGAAGGAGACGTAAATATTCCAGCGGAACGCCAAGAGAGCCCTCACACGAAAGAAAAGAAGCAGCTTTTGCAACTCGTTCAGTCTTTGCAGGAGAACCATGATAGAGAAATAGATCTCATGGAAACATCTTATAGGTAAATAAAATTGATGAATTAAATTTTAACACGATTTGGGGGTAGTTGCAATAGAGATATCTCTCTCCAGGCAGATGTTATGCCTGGGGACCGAAGTCCAATTGATGAAAGTTGGAAGTTGTATTTATGCAGCTGAGTTGAGAAACTTCGATAGTGCGATGCAGGATTGTAGTAATTAGTTTCTTATGTGATGACTAGATGGCGCTAGCAGTCGCTACAATGATATCCAAATCTAAACAATAAAATGTACATACATACTTCGAAGTCACCTGCCATTAAATGTTCATGCAGTTCACAGGTCCTTGACTAGAGCCATTATTGAATTATCTAATTTTTAATTAGGTAGGTAAGTATCGCTTTAACTACGAGGGAATTACCTTAGTATGTGCCTGCGGTGTATGTTTTACATTTTATTTCTGCTATGATAGTTTTTTTTGATGATGATGAATGTTTCTCTAAAAGATCGAATTCGTAACGAAGTAATCCGACAGAGAACCAAAGTTATCGACATAGCTCACCGCATTAGCACGCTGAAGTGGCAATGGGCCGGTCATATAACCCGAAGAACCGATAACCGTAGGGGTAGAGGAGTTCTTGAGTGGAGACCACGCATCGGCAAACGTAGCGTGGGACGTCCTCAGACTCGGTGGAGCGATGATCTTCGCAAGGCGGCTGGCAAGAGCTGGATGAGAGTGGCCGAGGATCGTGCTCAGTGGCGTGCCATGGGAGAGGCCTATGTCCAGCAGTGGACGAATATAGGCTGATGATGATGATGATGATCGTTAAGTAGGTACCTATACCTAATTTACTTAATACTTACGTATTTCTTAATGTGTTTATAGACGTCAACTAGCTTTCCTAGAGCTTTCCGTCACCCAATCCGAGGAACGAATGAAGGATGAAAGCGACAAATTAATCAGATTCTATTCAGAAAAGATTAGTTGGTTGGAAGAACATCACTCACTTTTCAAGAAAATCGCGGAACAAAATTTGAATTCTTTGACAGAGCGTCATAATTCTGAAACTGAATTGTTGAGACAACAGCATGTAGATAACGTTAGGGTGCTGCAAGAACACCATGCATCGTTGATGGAGAATATAAAGTAAGTAGAAATCAGTTGGTCTATTATTGCTGATAATCTTCAAATGCATAATCTAAATATTTTCTTCGAATGATACAGGAACTCCGTGAAACAAGAGCATTCTCTTATCCAAGATTCCGCAGGATTTTCATCAGACTTACAGCAGTTGGTGGCAGATGTGAAGGAGAGCAAAAATCAGTGCACTGTGCTTGTTGAAAAAGTCGAAGCAATGTCAGAAATCTCCAGACATGACAGTGAAAAAAGCTTGCAGATAAGGGAAACTCAAATTAACGGTGAATATTTTGATCATGTAATTAATAGTATTTATTTATTTATTTATTACGTACCTACTTAATGGTTTTTCAATTTGAAATCTAATACAGAAATGATCCAGCAGTTAAAGAAAGAGCGAGACAACTTTGATGTTGAAAAGGCAGAAAGTAGAGAAATAGTGAAGATGTTAGAATCTCGGCTAAAACAAATGACAACGGTTGGTATAGTATAGCGTCCAATAAAACGAGAATTTTGTATACTTCGTGTATTATAATTTATAAGCTAATTATTGAGTAATTTATTTTTTTAATCCAGATGATAGAAGATGAAACAGCTTCATTAAAACAAAAAAGGATGGAGTTTGAATTTGAAAAAGCTACATTTAATAAACAAACTGAATTTGCTAAGAATGTTCTTAAACGGCAAGATGAAGAAATAAAGGTAAGAAACCGGCCAAGTGCGTGTCGGGCCACAGGCCGAGTAGGGTTCCGTACTAATATGCGACAAATATTTAATATTAAAATTTGATTGACTATTATTCATTATTCATTAACTTGTAAAGCAGTGATAGTTCTTATTTTAATCTTTCACACCAGTGAACTATAATTATGAAGTTTAGACGAGAGAAAAAAAAACTTTCCGTAAGTTATGTGTAGGGGAAGCATTTAAAAAAAAATGTTTTCAATCGTTTATTTTACCTACCACTTTCTCCACGTGGTTAATTTATTATATACTCGTGCAAAATTATAGCTTTCTAACACTAACAGTCTCTAAGCTACGCCACGGGCGGACGGACAGAAAGACAGACAGACGTGACGCAACTGTAAGCATTGCTAATAGGTTTATGGAATCCTAAAAAGGGTATGAACATCTTATTTAAGTTTTTTGTAACCGCCACTAATGCTGATATTTTTCAGATGTTAAAGGAAGACATCCAAAGAGAATACAAAGAAAAGATTTCTCAAATTGAAGAGGAAAAACAAAAAGCGTTGAAGGATAGCACTTTCGTTGCCAAAGAAAAAGCTTCAACACATAGTTTAAAACAGGAAATAGAGGTTAAAAATACGGCATTTGTAGATAAGGTAAGTATGTGCTTCTCAGTACATTGTAATAAAAGTTTGATTTTATGTTTTGCAGAAATTAAAGACAGATCTTCAAGCACAATTGGAAGAAGTAACCGAAGAGAGATCTAGGCTGAATGTAGAGGAGCAACAAATGCACATGGAAGAACAGAGGATATTGGCAAAGTGTGAAGAAGATAAGAAACAATATTACCTATGTAAGTATATTTTTGAATGCATTCTAATTAGGGTTGTTGATTTTCAGAAGTCGAGATCTAGACTTGTTAGCAAAAACAGCAATAGAAAAACAATCGCAGGCCGATAAAAAGTATTCAGAAGCTGAATTTATTCAGAGGAAGTACGAAGAAAGAATACGCCGTATCCAAGAACACGTAGTTTCGCTGAATAACAGGGAAAAACAAATCGCTAAAGAGAAAGTGGCCCTATCAAGGGAAAGACTGAATCTACACAACGAAAGGAAACAAATGGAAGGGAAACAACAGTGTTCTTTGTGTAAATCAGTTCAAAATGCACCTCAGTACAATTTCGACCGTTCGTATTTACCCGAAACATTTCTAGAGTTGCCAGTACCAAGAGAGTTTAGTAATACTCATGCTAATTCTGCTATGAGTGCTATTGAACAAGAAATGGCGCATCTGATGGGACAAAATTTCAATCTTAGGCATACTCCTGGTTTGGGTACCTTTAATCGGGAAGAGAGACATAATACCAATGATGGTGGAAATGAAAGTGAGGTTCACCCAATGCAACTTAACTCTGGAAACTTTAAGGCAAGTTTTTTAATCAACAAATCTAAAAATCATAAGTATTAGTATTTCAATAGTCTTTATTTCGATGTTGAATTAACATTTTGAATTTATTGCATCATCTAGGACTACATGGATCCAAAATTTATGATGCTGCGTTTGGATGTTCAACAAGTGATCAGTAATTTGGACCACAACAAGACTGACAACACCGAAGCAGCTGAAGATGATCAAAAAGAAAAATAATATAGATTAAGCAACGTTTTCTTATGAAGTGAGAAATAAAAGACTGAATTATTATAACATTTGATTTAATTTAAGTCGATGACTGTTAATGAACGTCCGTTAGATTTACATTATTTATCATGTTATCAAAATGTACACAAATGCTTAATTTAAACTACTCTAACTTAAACACAATTTAAATATCTCGTAGTAAAAATAGAGGTACACATTTTTATTAAGTAGGTATTTATTAAAATTCTCTAATTTTTCGGAGAACGCGATCATTTATAGAGCTAAACCGTTTAAATGAGTCCTCGCCTGCGCGGTACAGGGGCTGGGGGGGGGGGGGGTATGACGTCAAAGGGGGCCGGGACAGGCACAGGCGGGGCGCTCGCCGTCCGCACCTCTCTCGGCCCCTTTGTCGTCATACTCCCCAGCCCCTGTACCGCGTGGGTGAGAACTCATTTAAACGGTTTACCTATAGTACTTAGAAATCCATAAAGACGCAGTTCATAAAATCGCGTTCTTTGTTATAATTTTACAAACAAAAGGAAAGAAAGAATCTCATAGTGAAAATAAACGGATCACTCACGTCTTCAAACGAGTTTAACTCGACATGTTTCGGGCTAATCCGTAGCCCTTCCTCTCGGAGTCGTGAGTGCACGTTTGGCAGCCGCCGTGACGTGCGACTCCGAGAGGAAGGGCTACGGATTAGCCCAAAACATGTCAAGTTAAACTCGTTTTAAGACGTGAGTGATCCGTTTATTTTCACTATGAGCGAGTCTCACGGTAGTTTCATGTTTAAAGAAAGAATCTAATTGCACCATAACCACACAATCCAGTCTTTCATAAATTGCTTTAAATCGTAAATAATATAAAATATTCGTGGACGGCCTGGCCTTGCTCGAATTAGTACATTTTAATAATTACTAAACACAGATCTGCATGTTAATTACATATAATTATCTAAATGAGACAAACTAACAATACATCTACAATTCTACATTGTATAAGCCTATCTTAAAATATAATTTCTATACAATATGTACACGTTATACGCTATTAAAATTTATACTTGCGTTCATGGCATGACCAAATAAGTTGGAAGAGCTCATTTAGGATTCAAATTCAAGTCATTAATAACAATAAAATAAGCACGGGCAATGCCCTAATCATCAAATTTAATTTCAATGAATCTTCATGTGTTGACAAAATAAAATTTTCTTGTATCACAGTAGGTATCATAATTTATAATATCAAACAAGTATTTTTACTAATTGAAAATGTTTACTTTTTAAAACATTAAACGCGCTAATGTGGAAAAATAATGATGTCGTGTGTTATGATTTCATGTCTATAGGTTTGGCGCATTTTACTTCTAATAGTTGTGGGTAATTTTCAACAATTGAGAGCAGTATCCCGTCGATGTAGTTCCTCAATTGACAGTTCACGTCTTGCTGTTCCTTTAGAGCCTTCTGCAACTGTAATTATACATCATTATATTAACTTTTGTTTTTGTGTATCATGTGTTTTAAGGTAAGTAAATCTTTACAATACTACGGCGAGCATTATCACATCAGACACAAGGTTATTGAATCATGGAACACCTGAACCCCATATATTATTAAGGTATTGCTAAACTTTGGTCCGTTTGATGAATGATTCAATCGTACATTGGAATCCCTTATGTACCAGCATGAAGAAGTGTTATGTGCTGTTACAATATTGACTTGTGGTGTTAGTAAAGTAAGATGGAACATAGTTTGAAAAAGGTACCAATTCCAGTCCAGAAGCAGAGTTAGATGAAGGTTAACGTTTCGAGCATGCATGAAGCCTAGAAATGAAACACAGTTAGTAAAAATGCGTACCTTTTCCAACTCTATGCTGTGATCAAGTTGTGTATCATCGAGCTGCAAAAATGTATTTAAATAAAAATAAGTGGCGTCGCAAAATAAGATTGTTGTAAGCATACACGACACAAACAGCAGCACAGTACGGTTCTCTGCAAATTTTTTGATCGCTCAGTTATTCTAAAATGTCCTCTTAAGCGATTTCAAGGCACTTAAGTTGTTTGTGACGTGACGACATACGGTGTCTTCAACAAGTTTAAAAACTAGAGAAAACGGATTTATTGGGGTTCATTTCTAAAAAAAATACCTAGCAATATTTAGTCCAGTGTCACATAAAAACATCAGTGAAGCTAGTAAGTACTTAGCAAATACCGAAACTATCATTAGCAGAACCTGTAATGCTTATGGGTGTGAGAACCAAGCGATCAAAAAGTGTGTCGAGACTTGTACATAAGTACTGTATCACGGGGCTGTTAAAACAAAGCAAATAAATTATTGAAACACAAAAAGGTTACAGAAAATAAGCCAATGCTCTAGTAAAAGAAGCTTCTATATAATGGATGGAAAAAAAGTTAATGTTCTATGATAAAAAGGTATCATAATCATAACAACTCTACTTGCTGGACTACAAATACTAATTACTTAATAAAGTGTCTAAGCATTATCAGTTATAGTAGTAGGTAGTTATGCTGCTGTTAGATAGGTACAAAGTATATAATGCACTAGGACGTATATACATGTAGTTTTTAATAAATATAACTTCGGTATGTATGGAATAAGAAGCTATGGTACGCATGGAAAACAAATAAGCACAAGGATCATACACAGCGTTAAAAAACAAAAGTTGTCTCTCCTGTGGACATAAAATTAGCGACCCCGAGTCAGCCAATTTAAGATTTATTTAAATGGGCCTAAAATTGACCAGGCCCACACGCTGATATAGACTGAAACCTTTACCATGTGCACAGGAGAGACGCAAAAAATGTGTAGGACCCATAACCATGAAGAGAACATGCATTGGGCAGCCTGACATATGACGCGATACTTTGCAAAAAAATAATGGTATGTTTCAGCTCAGCGGCGAACCAACAAACGCGTACCTAATAACAGGATCGCCATGTTTCGGTTTATCCCGAGCATGTTCTCTTCAGGTATTAAATGATCTAAGTTTAGTATAGAATATAATATGTACCTGGTCGTCACTCATTTGCGAGAGTTCTGCGGCGAGAGAGTTGGCGACGAGCGGGCCGCTGACGCCGTCCAGTAGGCTGCGACCTTCCTCCACGCCACGCGTCAGAATTTGAGCCTGCAGCTCTTCTTGCGCTTCTGATAACGCTGCAATACAAGAATGGATTGGTTATTTCTGGACACATGGGTAGGTAGAATGTGTTAAGAATACTATCCTCGCTTTTGGCTTCTAAATGTATTAGTTACTAGGTATGTGCAAATCGCAATATTCCTAACAAAACAGCTTTTGCAATCCCAAAAGGCATTAGGGCACCATATTACCTACTCCCAAATACTACTTGGTACAGTCTCTTCTATCGCTAGCATTTATCGCGCCCGCCGAATACATCTTGCATTCATCACAAACTTGCTAATAAGCGCTTTGTCAGTTGGCGTATATGGACGGGGAGGGGGCGTACCAACCCATAAATGGTCCAGTTCTCTATCTGAAGAATTGGGTATCGACCCTGCTTCGTTCAGGCATCTCACCCTATAAAATAACTCTAGATACGCCAATATTTGAGTCGCTTAACTTCAAACTCGGATAAATCCATTATCTTGGGTGAGTATTGTAGACACTGGCCACCGAGACCGTGTTGCTGTTTCGTAAATTTGAATTTGTGGCTTCTAGAATTCGAATCAAGAAACGAATAGCGGACAGCAGACGGTCTGGGCAGCCATTCTTGGATAGGCTGTCCTAGTGAAATGTGCTTTGTATAAATAATTGAATGTGAATAAAATCCATATTATAGTTGAAGTCCAAGTTTTCATTTAAATAGGTAAAGTTAGGCAGTTATTGTCAGCTACGCCACACGTTAATTATTTTTCAGCTACACCCCATTACTTTTGAAACCAAATCCTAAAACTCTCAGAATTGGATTTAAGTATTCAAACTTGAAGTTAAGCTACTCATTTGTCGGCGTTAGCCCATGTACAGGTTGATTCACAAGAGTTGGCACGAATGGATCGAATGAGTGAATGAAAGTACCTATATGAATACACTTCACAAAAATATGAAAATGTCATGCTTCAGTCATTTCCCTACAAAAATGTCAAAGTGACATTACTTTCGTTCAATCCATTCGTGCCAGCTCTTGTGAATCGACCTGTAGTATTTACGCAAAGTTCACATTCATTTGGTCGTAAATCTTAATCACTTACATTTATTCTGCGTTCTCAGCAACGTCAGCTCTTGCCTGAGCTCATCAAGCCGCGGGTCGGGCGGCGGCGGCGGTGTCTCCCGCATGTTCTGCAGTTCCATCTTTGCCGCGGCCAGGAGCGACGTCGCGGCGGCCGCGGACTCTCGCTCCTTTCGCTCGGCTTCTCTCGCCGCGCTGAGTTGCGCCACCAGCTCGCCGATTTGCTCTTGAGCTTCGCGGTGTGCTCGCTGCGCTACGTCGGTGTTCGCGCGAAGAGTCTCCGCTACGCCACGGAGTCTGCCGACCTGGTAACATGACAAAGTGAATGCTAAGTATGACTCGTATTCTTAAGTCGTGATGTCGAGTGGTTTGACCTTATGGCCTCGCATGCAGATGGACGTGAGCTCGAGCCCGAGCTCGTACCCCTTGACTTTTTTTAAATTTATGTGCAAATTAACATTTGTAATTTAGCATGAGCTGTACGGTGAAGGCAAACATCGTGGGTAAACCTGTACCTCCGAGGAAATTCAGTAATATGTGTGAAGATCCCAACACGCTGGGTCTGTGTGGGAACTACGGCCTAAGCCCTCTCATTCTAAGAGGAGGCCTATGCTTTGCTGTGGAGCGTATATAGCTATATAGTTTGAACTAAGTTTCGTTTCAGTACCTACCCTTTAACGTGACTAATTGAATGTGTCTTGTTTAGGCCTTGTCACGATCTACAATCTACTCTGATCATATTTTGGTCAAAATTGTAGGTACGAGTCGATAATTAATTATTGAAACTAGCTGATACCCGCGGCTTCGCCCCCGTTGTTTTTTTTCTAAAATTTCTTTTCCTGAGAGTAGCAAACGCAACAAAAAAGAATTAAGTATATCCAATTTGGTGCAGTCGATCAGAAGTTACGCGCGTACAAACATTTCGGTGATTCATTGTTATTTATATAGATTAATTTCGTGTACAAATTGTAGATAATGTTATGTTACCTACGTAAAACAGACATTATTCATCTGTTTATAGTATGCCTAGTTTTATCCTCAAAATACGAAGTTTGTGGTTGTTTGTTTAACCGCACGTCAGACCATGAACGTCACTATATTTTTTTATGACAATACATTAAGGTTTTTCCTTTATGTAACAAAAACTCCTGCACCCCGGTTTACCTACTTGTACCTATTAATAATATTATTATTGCAGTACCTATGTTTCTACCTCTTTGTGGAATAACATAGTTAATTATAATAACAGTGCAGTCGCTCACTTTGACTGCTACACATTATCTTACAATAACTGTTTACTTACATGTGAACAGAACAATGCGAGCAGATTAAAAAGTAGTCTAGAAATTAAATAGGTGGACAGTGCCAATGCAGCTAGGATTAAATACTTAGAGACAGTAGAGGCAAAGTGAGATGAGGGTATAAAGCTGGTAGGGAGACTATAAACCGCTAATTTCGCATCCATTTTGATGGGCGAATTATTTGTAGGCCCTGCTTGCTGTCGCTAAGTATAAGTATCATTTCCAATCCAAGGCATTGCATTGATAATTAATAGCAAACTAATCTAAGTAAATAATCGCTATCCATTTGGATTCTATGGGGTATCCAAACCGAAAAGGAGATGGCGGGGCGATTTGAGCGCATATGAAATCGAGAATTTGACAGAGATGAATGGCTGAAAGAGTAGAGACTTGCCCAGCAGCGGGACAGTAAATAGGCGAATAAAAAAACCGGTCAAGTGCGAGTCGGACTGCACCAAAACGTAAGCGCTAAAATCGCAAATTTATATGTACTTGGACTTGGTAAAAATCCGAACAGCAACTGCTGGCTGTCGCGTTACCTAGCAACTGGTGAAAATATAAAGTGTCTAGCTATTTCGGTTCAAGAGATAGAGCAACAGATAGACAGATTGCGGAGTCTCAGTAATAGGGTTTCCTTGGCACCCGTTGGGTACGTAGCTTTAATTACCTCTTGTTTGAGGTCGGAGGCCTCAGCTTCTGCCGCGGCGAGGCGATCGCTGAAGACGGACAGCTGCGCGTCCCGGTCCCGCTCCACGCGCGCGATCGCCTCGCGACATCGCTTCTGCTCCTCTGCTATGCGCTCCTCGCAACGGCATTCAATCTAAACAGAAAAAAATGTTGCCCAATATGTCACACCTTCAGGACGACACTGACCCAATAGGAATTATTCTCGCATCAAAATTGAACTTAACGCTCAAAGAACAACAGGTTTACTTTTAAAATGAGAATAATTCCTATTGGGTCAGTGTCGTCCTGAAGGTGCGTGTCTAAATTGCTATACTCCAAAATCTAATTCAATCTATACATATAATAAATCTGTAACAAGTCGGTGTCTGTACATTGAAGATATTTGAGAAAAACTGTCACTAGGGTTATTTATTAGCGCAATAGAACCCAAAACAATGATTTTTAGAATTATTGTCTGTTTGTCTGTGCGTTTGTGCGCGCTAATCTCAGAAACGGCTTAACCTAGAAGGATGCGGTTTTCACTGATATGTTGGTATTTTCTTGGATTAACATTTAGTGTTTGTTTCATTTGAATCGGTTCACAAATAAGAAAGATGTCTATTTTATTTAAGAACTAGCTTTTGCCCGCGGCTTCGCTCGCGTGTACCATGAGTATTAAATAAATAAATAAATATCACGGGACAATTCACACCAATTGACCTAGTCCCAAAGTAAGCTTAGCAAAGCTTGTGTTATGGGTACTAAGCAACGGATAAACATACTTATATAGATAAATAACTACTTAAATACATAGAAAACATCCATAACTCAGGAACAAATATTCGTGCTCATCACACAAATAAATGCCCTTACCGCGATTTGAACCCAGGACCTCTTGCTTCGTAGGCAGGGTCACTACCAACTAGGCTAAAGCGGTCGTTAAAAGCGGTCGTTAAGCGGTATTCCAAAGAACCAAGATACCAAGCAAGCAAGCATACAGGCAAGCAAGAAAGCATGCAAGCATGCATGCAAGCATGCAAGCAAGCATCCATGCACGCAAGCAAGCAAGCGTGCTATAAAGCGTGCAAGTAATTGTGCAAGCAAGCGTACCAGCAAGCACGACTAAACTTCAGGTAGATACGATCCTTTACAGTATTTCTTTATATACAATGTTTTTCACTAATTCGGAAGCGGGCACTAAAAATCTGAATAACCAGAAAGAATACAACTAAAGGTCTGCACTACGTTTACGTGCAAATGATATTTAAAGAAACTTCCTATAATTCCTAACCGTTAAGAAGTTTAACCTTCCATCATCAGCTCACCTGGATAACCTGAAAAAATACAACTATCGGTCTATAGGTACGTACCTATAATATTTGAAAAAATATCCTCAACTCCTAACCGTTAAGGAGTTTTACCTTCCATCATCAGCTCAACAACATGAAATGATGTCTACCAGACGCAAACACTTAAATAGCTTGAAAAAATATATGAAAAACGTAATGCGTGCCTAGAAAATTTAAAGGTTGCCCTCGATTTCCCTGAGATCCCGTCATCAGATCCTGATTTGGTGACAATGGGACCATCTCAGGAGTATATTATATTCTTTCGAATAAAAAAAGAATTTTTAAAATCGGTCCACAATTGACCGAAAAATCGGTGAACATAGGTACCTACATAAAAAAAAACATAAAGTGGAATGCATAACCTCCTCCTTTTTTTGAAGTCGGTTAAAGAGCCCTTTGCGGCCTACTTACAGTATAAAACTTTTAAATTTTGAAATTTTAGCTTTCCACAACCAGTAAAACGCAAAATCCCGTTTTTTCCCGTTTTCGTAAGAATTTCGGGAAATGCTTTATTAATGCTCCCCTACACTCCCCAAGGAACCCACTTGCCAAATTTCAGCTTTCTACGACCAGTAAAAAAAAATCCCGTTTTTTCCTTATCCCGTGGGAATTTCCGAAAATCATAAGAAACTGTTTTTTACTACTATAATTACCTAATTTGGGTTCGATTCCCGTGTCGGGGCAGATATTTGTATCAAAAATACGAATGTTTGTTCTCGGGTCTTGGGTGTTTAATATGTATATATTAAGTATATATCTATCTATATAAGTATGTTTATCCGTTGCCTAGTACCCATAACACAAGCTATGCTTAGCTTACTTTGGGACTAGGTCAATTGGTGTGAATTGTCCCGTGATATTTATTATTATTATTATTATTAATTCTATGCCAAATTTGAAGAGTCTAGTCTAGTAATTAAAGTTCATAGGATTCCGTTGAACTGAATATATAAATCCCGTTTTTTCTCTTTCCCGTGACAATTTCGGAAAGTCCTCTCTCAATGCTTCTCTACACTCCCCAAGCAACCTACATGCCGAATTTCAGCTTTCTACGTCCAGTAAAACGAAAAATCCCATTTTTTTCCTTATCCCGTGGGAATTTCCGAAAATCCTTAAAACTGTTTTTTACTATTATAATTACCTACTTCTATGCCAAATTTGAAGAGTCTAGTAATTATAGTTCATAGGATTCCGTTGAACTGAATGTATCAATCCCTTTTTTTCCTTATCCCGTGGGAATTTTGAAAAATCCTGAAATCAATGTTTTAACTTATGTAATACCTGCTTGTGTGTCAAATTTGAAGAGTCTAGTTATTATAGTTACTGAGATAGGGTCACTCGGAATCGAATATATAAATCTCGTTTTTTCCCGTTCCCGTGGGAATTCCCAAAAATACTTCCTTAGTTGATGCCTAAATTGTATAAGGTATCTATGTGCAAAATTTCAAGTCTCTAGGTCCAATGGTTTGGGCAAAACCTTAAAAACGACACCCATATTGATATTAAGACATTTCAACCCAATCGCACCCCATCCAGGGAGATGGTATTTTACGTATGCGCCACATCGGAATTTAAAACCGTTGTTGTTTTCATAACCAGCGACCCGATAAACCATAGAAACAACACCCATGTTGATTTTCAGACTTTGTTGCCCCTTTCCCCCCTTTTAGGGGTTGAATTCTCAAAAAACCTGAAACACGTGTTCACTCATTTATCATTAGGAGTACTTCTGTGAAGTTTCGAATAAAATAGTCGAACTAATCTTGTTTTCCCATACAAACTTTGAACCCTCTTTTCACCCCCTTAGGGAGTGAATTTTGAAAAATCCTTTCTTAGTGCACCCCTAGACCTTTTAAGGAACCTACATGCCAAATTTGGAATCTCTAGGCCCAGTGGTTTGGGCTGTGCGTTGATATGTCAGTCAGTCAGTCAGTCAGTCAGTTTCTTCTTTTATATATTAAGATTTATCGAACAGGTTTTTTTTGTTTGAACGCGCTAATCTCAGGAACTACTGCTCCGATGTGAAAAATTCTTTCAGTGTTAGATAGCCCACTCATCGAGGAAGGCTATAGGCTATATATCATCACGCTAACACTAATAGGAGCGGAGCGGAGCGGAAGAATGTTTCAAAATCAGGGGTTTTGGAAGTAAAACTTCTATAGGCACGCTTGGCTTGGGAGTACGGTGGTGAATGTGAGTGAACGCGGGTGTGCGGGGGGTTTGGCGGGGGGTTGGGTTGGGAGGGGGGTGAGGGGGGTTTGCGGGGGGGGGTTGCGGGGGGGGGTAATTGTTTTTATATCGAGGAACTAAGGAGAGCCATAATTGATGAAAAAGCAAATTGGATAAAAAAAATAAGTTGGTCAAATTACTAATTCCACGCAGACGGAGTCGCGGGCAACAGCTATATTAAATAAAAGTTTTGCTACCAAAAATCTTCTAAGGTTAAATATTTAACAAAGCATCTCGTTCTCGTATTTGTGTATCTTGAATTAGCTTGTTTATTTAAATTGAAGGTTTTACAACCACCAATACATAAATATTCTTAATGCGGTCCTTTAAAAAATGGAAATATACTGACGCAAATATGTATATTTTGTTATAGTGAAAACCCATGTTGGTCTTAAATTAGATTTTCCAGTATAGGTATACGAAACTGTACCTTCATACCCTTAGGCCGCATTCACATTAGGGCGCTCTAGCATTGTGATAGGTCCTGACATTATAACATTGTATAATGTGAATTTGGAGCAAATCTTAAAGTGTCTATTAGGTAAACTACACGCGGGCCAAAAGTAGATAACATTAAAAGCAAAATGTTTTCGCTAATTTTAACATAACAAATTTTGTTTAAAAATGACTGTAACCAATCGAAAAGAAGGCAATTGCATTAGGTGTTAAAAGTAACATTTAGGTAATAAAAATTAAGACGTTAATTCAAAATGTGATAGGATGAGGTAGGTATATTATGTTTTAGCTTGCTCAATTAGCCTGATAAGTCGCAATATTCAATCGTTTAATGTACGTATTTTTGATGGCGATGGTGCAGGTGTAACATAAGCTCAGCGATGCCACGAAGTTAACGTGAAATTCAACTTAGCAAAAAACAGAAAATAACAACAAACTTTGAAATTCTTTCGATGTCTTCATTCTTAATTAAGTTCAATTACATAAATACCTACGCAGGGAGTGATAACGCAAGGACAAGTATTTAAATGTTCCAAGAAGTGATTCCAGACATTGAGCAACGAACCAATCGCTATTCGTGAAACTAACCAGTCTCAATTATGCCAATTGTTGCCAGTTGTACGGATAATTACTTATCACAAGTATCACAATTCATTCTGAATTGCCCGCTCACCGTCAATCAATTAAAGTACGCTCCCTGAACGTAGTTGTTTACACTTTAAAATTTCATTGTGGCGTTTGAAGTTTAGGGCGTTTCTTTAATGTTCAACAGAGCAATAGATGTTATAAGGTGACACGTCGTGTTACGCGCAACGTACTCACTCACCTCTCGTATCTGTTCTTCGAGTATATGCACTCTAGCTTGTAGCACCGCGTTTTCGGCCTTCGCCCGCGAGTACCTGTCGTCAGCTGTGCTCTGTGTGTCGGCCAGTGACGTCACCTGCTGCTGCAACAGTTGCACCTGTAAGCATAGGAACATTTGATTTAAAATTTTGTGTTTAATTAACTAGAATCTAGTTGAAATGCGGAGAAATGTGCATTAATGTACTATAGACATTTGGGTAATTTGTTCAAGAACCTTGAATTGTTATAAATAATATTAATGCCTGCAAGTAGGTCACCTATTTAAATAAAGTAAGTACTACATTATCTCCTGCATGAGCGGTAACAATATATAACATACGCCAACCAATTGGTACCTAAACCATTCGAATAGTTGTGGATAGATACTACATAATAATTGAGAAGAGAGCACAGAACATGTTACAATCAAGCAATCTACTTTTACTTTCCCCGCTATATCGGGCCTTTTATCGATATTTATCGTAATCGATCAATTAATTATGTAACGCGATGTTCTTGACAATAATTTAATTATGATTTAGATTATGATTGCGTTTGTGTGATTCACTCTTATTTCGGGAGTGTCCTTCAGTGGCGAACGACTGACGTCGCGCTAATTTTGGATGTTTCGCAACTTCAGTGGCGGTCTTTAATTAAATTGTTCACCAGCTCAACTAGATTACATATTTTTTAGAACTGTGCAATAATTGCTGGAATGTGCAAAGAGCACGATCCCGTATTCTGTGTTACTGTTACCTCACTGGACCGGTAATATTTTTTGGTTAGTAGATAACGTACGAGTTAATTAAATGTTCGTTATTTATAATGAGAACTTTTATAACTTCGCAGACTATTGTATTACGTACTGGACAGTATTTGTTCACATTTTTAATTAAAAGACCTCTCTAATAAAAAGTATAGCACGCAAATAATTGCGTTCTTAGTTCCAAGTTCCAAATATCCGTAAAATGTTTCACTATTGTACAAACCTCATTCTAGTATGCACATAGTTGCATTACTTTACGCACCAGTGCGGACCTTACCTCGGTTTTTTTCCAATGAAATTGTAATAATAGCTAATTAAATTTAGTTCGCATTGTGATAACATCTTTGTCGGAATCCATGAAGCAAACTATTAATACTTGTTTATTGAAAACTCTTGTTGCGTGAAAAACGGAGATTGTTTGTAATAAACAAATAGCCACGAAGACATATTACGCTGAGTTCACACCGTGAAAGATCTGCCTATTTGTAACGCTATGCCACATTTACCTTTGACTAATAAAACCATAAAGTTTTTCTGGTTATTTATACCTAGCTAGACAAAGTCAAACTACAGACGAAAGAAGGTCTTTCGGCTCAAATACTGTGCTGATCACCCCGGGAATTAAAGAATCATAAAAAAAGAGCAGTTACTGGCCTAAAGTTAATTTACCTCTCATATAATTACTTACTTAGCGTTCGTCTATTTGTTGTGGGGTCTTACAAGTGCGAAGATAGCTACAAAGTATTGGTCGTCTGCCATGCATACGAAAGTGACTAACACCCTACAATATCGTCACCACAGGAAGGAGCTAACTGACAAACAGGAAAGGCTAATTGAATATGTTCTAAGACTAATAAAACCGTGATGTATAATGTAGATGTAGAAACATGCGCTGGCAATGTGTCTTCGAATCTTTGAAGTCATTTCCTTTGGAGTTCCATAAAACCAAACATATGAATCAATCGTTAATTCATTTAGATATAAAATTTGTTTGCGGCTCGACTATAAATTTCTGTAGTAAAGAAGTAATTTCCAAAGTAATCTAGATTATTTTGCATGGTTTTGTTGGTTGCTTGATCTTCAAAACACAATAAATAAATAAATAAAATAAATAAATATCATGGGACAATTCACACCAATTGACCTAGTCCCAAAGTAAGCTTAGCAAAGCTTGTGTTATGGGTACTAAGCAACGGATAAACATACTTATATAGATAAATAAATACTTAAATACATAGAAAACATCCATAACTCAGGAACAAATATTAAATAGGTAGGTACCTACCTACTATAAGGTAAGTATTCTCCACGAGAAGTGTCTTTGTATGCAAGTCTAATTGTTTTAGACGACCAGATGGCCTAGTGGTTAGAGACCTTGACTATGAAGCTTGAGTTCCCGCGTTCGATTCCCGTGTCGGGGCAGATATTTGTATGAAAAATACGAATGTTTGTTCTCGGGTCTTGGATGTTTAATATGTATTTAAGAATGTATCTATCTATATAAGTATGTTTATCCGTTGCCTAGTACCCATAACACAAGCTTTGCCTAGCTTACTTTGGGACTAGGTCAATTGGTGTGAATTGTCCCGTGATATTTATTTATTTATTTATTATTTATTTATTACTACATATTATTCAGATAAGTCAGTTTATAAAGAAACCGTTGATGATGTAGCATTAAAACAGACACTCACAAAGACTGTCTTCATTCGATTTAATATCCCTACTAAACCCTAATGAGTGACGGCAGCTGAAATCATAAAAGAAAAAAATATTTCAGAGTATTAAAGTTGAATGTACGCCAAGAAATGATTCACTTCGACTGAACAGTGATGACACACCTTCGTTGTTTATACTTATTAATTTTATTTCAAGAAATATCGCTATGCAATCGTTCCCAAAAAAATGAATGAAATAAATAAATAAATAAAATAAATATCACGGGACAATTCACACCAATTGACCTAGCCCCAAAGTAAGCTAAGCAAAGCTTGTGTTATGGGTGCTAGACAACGGCTAAACATACTTATATAGATAGATACATACTTAAATACATATTAAACACCCAAGACCCGAGAACAAACTTCATGTTCAAATTTCATGTTTAAATGAATGATACGAAATGTTCCGTACCATTAAAATCAAAATCAAAATTAGTTATTTTTTTTATGACCACCCGGAAAATACAATTAATTAATAAATATACAATCCAAATAATGAGTCTGATTATTTAAATTGTTTAACATTTAGTTTATTTTAAGTTAAATGACTGCAATAATAAAAAAATAGTAATTAAATAATGTTTTGTGCCCAAAATGTGATGGAATTATGTATAATGCCCAGTCAATTTGATTATTTGAATAATTATTATCAAATTGCCCTCTCATATTGGGCATTTTTCATAGTGCCCGGTGTCCGGTCATTATGAAAAATGCCCGATTTATCATTTGGTTCATAAAATATGTACATCTGATATTATTATCTATTGTTGAAAAGTGAGAAGAATTTAACCTACTTGTCAGATAATCGTTGTAGCTCGACAAAAAACTTAAGTAATTCCATGGCTTGTATTCACTTTCTCATCGAGTTACTTACACACATCAATTATGTCGAGTAGATGATTGCTATTAGCAAAACACCCGCGATTATCAAGAAAGAACTTGGCATGTTTTAAGTTACACGATCCAATAATTTATTATGACTTCTAGCTATACTTAGCTACCTACTTATGTAATCTTATATACATATAAGTAATAGTATAACCAAGTTTTAATGAAACATGACAAGTTGCATATTGAATGGCGAATTAAAGCATATCTGATGCTTTTCCTGTCATTCATTAGCTGGTGTCGGAGGCCCGCAAATCAAATTGATCTAAAATTTAGACTTATTTGTTAATAATTCCGTGGCATGATTATACGAATATTTTAACAAGTTAGCTATGAAGTAACTTTTTGTATTTATTTTTTTCAACTTCATTTTTTATTACTTTTACGGTCATCCCGTGAAACCATATATTTCATACTAAATACAAACTGAAATATAGATGCACAGAAAAAACCCCAGAAAAAAGACCAATGCTGGGAATCGAACCCAGGTCCTCAGCATTTCGTGCCGTGTGCCATACCCCTACACCACCACTGGTCTAGAGATTAGACACGAATCTTTCACATACATCGTACATTTCAGTCTGTTAAATCATCACCTTATGCAGTGATAAGCGCGCATCTATGTTACACCCTCTATCGAGAGATTTCAACACTCCTTCGGAACTAACCACTCACCAGGACAAGAGATGGCGCTACTGGGCAACTTTTAACAAGTTAATAAGTAGCTATGAAGTATCTTTTTGTATTTATTTTTTCAACTTCATTTTTAGCATTATTAGCATCTGCATTAAGTAAACTGTATACTTTTTAGGCTCATCCCATCACTGAAAATTGCTCTCTTCCGAGGAAAGGTGTCGAAGGTTTGGACTTATAAATTCACCTCTATATACAAAGGAATTCACACTTCCAATCCTAAAGTTAATTAACTGGATATAACAATATGTTTGCCTGACGAAGCCTGCGCTGCGGATCTGATTTTATTGTATCCTTTATTATTACTAATATTTCAATAAATTAATTTAAACTGGAAATTACGATAATAACGAGTAAAACTTGGGCGATGTTATCTCTGTAAGTATTTTCTTTACAATCTTAAGCATATCCGACTGCGTTGAATATTTTGCTTTTGGAATTAAAACTTTTGGTGTCTAAGTTATTATTCAGTCGAGTAGGCCGATGTATGTTGACATAACTACTTGGGAACGATTAAAATTATCATACTATTACTTAACACGACATGTGTGCGTGGACACCATTTTGCAACTGCAATTAGTGTGAATCATTGAATTTGCATGAATTCGTGCAAAAACCCTACGTGTTTGAAAGTTTAAAACTTAAAGGCTTATTTATTTTATTCGAACCGTAGAAAAGGGACAGGTAACTTTAACAGTAATAGAACCTAAGAAGGCTTCGTTAAATAAATGCACAATCTTTGCGATGGAATGTCTTTGACATAAAATATGACCTGTCCAAGTTGACAGTTAAAACATTAGGAACTTAACAGCTCTTAACTCTGCTTTTACTAGGCGGTTGAACTTTTACTTCACTTGCTAACGTGTCGGAACACCGTTTTCCTTAGTAAGCAGGCTTTCCATTTTATTTCTTTTGGTTTCCTGTCCTTTGCCCCGAAGATCGGTTTTACTAGATGCTTTAACTCATATCGTAACAATCTTATATATATTCAACTAAACTGAAACAATTGAAGTTGAATTTTGGCCCTTTCGAACCGGGTTGATACGATCGTGACGTTTAATGGCAATAAGACTTGAACATTAAATTATTCATCACTAGCTGATGCTCGCGGCTTCGCGCCCGTTGTATTTTTTCTAAAATTTACCTTCTCCTGACAATAACAAACGCAACAAAAAATAAATTAAGTACCTAGGTATCCAATTTGGTGCAGTCGATCGGAATTTATGCGCGTAGGTACATACATTTCGGTGATTCATTTTTATTTATATAGATTTTGGGGATTCTTTTAAAAACATTATTAGTAGGTACATTTCACAAGGTCCATTATTGTAACACTTTTCATACTCAGTTGGGTTCGAAAGGGATGTAAGCCTTGCCAAGTCGGTTTAAACACTTGGTAAGGTTTCAGCTTATGTGCCTATTATTGCAACATGGTGAAGATAAAGCCACTTACTGTACCTAAATCCACTTTATAACAACGTCAGCAAATTGAAGAACTGGCTTTCAACTGATCTTTATTGGATTTTAGACATTTCGATTTTGCATATAAAGTCTGAAATAAAGTTTTATTGAAACGGAAATCAACCATTCTTTAATTTATCAACACAGTGATAAATACTTATACAATTTTATGATGCGATTGAAGTATTTGTCGTGAATAAGTCACGGTTTGCGGCACGTTGCCATATCACAATGTTATTGATTTCTAGAAATACCTAATACTTAATAAGATACATCGAAGTACATAATTAAGTACGTATTTACAATAAGAAATGGAGCCTGATTTCCTGAATACTTAATGAATCGATGAGGGTGAGACTGAAAGTAAACTACCCATTTTCTTATAGCGATCGTTGGATAAATAGAAAAATGAGATATTTTAAGTCTAAAATGAATGCAGCATTTTGGTCTTGACTCAATTTTATAAGGGTAGGAGCAGCTGACCGTTATCTACGTTAGGTACATACCTATTTTAGGTGGAGCCGTTTAATGAGTATTTCTTGCGTAGATTATAATGTTTGATTGCGCACAGATAAGCTGTTCTAACATTGTTTAACGGAGTCTAGCATTAGATCAAATCAATTCTAGCCTCTGAAAACGGTTCACGTTATGTAAGAAAGCGCTTACTACTCAGTCACGAATATGTGATATCCGCAACGCGGCATGCGGTTTCTCTGTTCATTGCGCGGCCGTCACGCGTACCGCATAGTGGGTACCTGGCAGCACGCGCAATGAATTGAGAATATGCCATTTCATCGCCAGTCGCGCGTAGTCGCATTGCGTTAGCTTAGTCGCTTGATATCTTAACAAATTGGCTAGGTTGTATCACAAAGAAATGGATTACTTATCGTAATTGAATGGAAGCTCTCGTATAACCTGTGGCGTTGATAAATTGCATTAGAGGCCGGTTCGGACCATGCAAAAAGCTAACACTGCCAATACGTGTATAGCGTTATAAACATGGGTGAAAGTGAAATTGATTTTAACTGACTGCATCTCTCTTAATTGCCAGAGAAATTATGCGATACTGGTTTGAAAAATATCGATAGCTATAAAAATGCGAGCGTGAAATTTTAAAATCGATTCTGGATTTATGGGATTTATGGGTAATTGTATAAGACAATAGGTAGCGTAGCTAGATGGCGCTGCTTAATAATCATCAGTTATTTATATCTGAGGACTGGTTCTGGAAATGAGAATATTTCGGAATGTGGTTTGATCATGACCTTAAGACACCTTCACAGTGCGGGAAATATTACAGTTGTTTAAATTAATATTATCTACGTAAGTTATTATGTTATTAAGTAGATCTTCAATACGTACGATGTCAGAACTGGATAAAAAATCGTGCTAATTCGCCTTACTTAACAAACATACAGGCGACTTTTTAATAACTTTATTCTTTCTTTTTTCAAGATCCAACACAGTCTTTTCGGAAATCTTTCTAGTTATTATAAATCATAAATACTATACTAAACGGGACTTATCACGCAATAAATATTATTTATTTACCTCGAACGTTTCGGCCACATTGCAGCAGCCGTGGTCACGAGTTGGTTTATTGCGTGCTAAATCCCGTTTAGTATAGTAATTATGTGTGAAAATTACGAAACATTATAAATATTTTCATACTAAATACAAACTGAAACATGGACAGAAAAAACCCAGAAAAAGAGACCAGCGCTGGGAATCGAACCCAGATCCTCAGCATTCCGTGCTGCGTGCCACACCCCTACACCGCCACTGGTCAGGAGTTTGACACAAATTTTTCCTATATATCGACATTTTTCAGTTTGTTCAGGGGGGAGGGGTCCAAATTGATCGAAATTAGTGTGACGTAATTTATGGATGGCCCCTCCCGTGAAATCCATATATTTTCATACTAAATACAAAACTAAATAACTTCTAAATATAAAATTTGGAGTTGAAAAATAAAAATACAAAAAGATCCAAAAAACCAATCTTAACATTATAAATCATGACAGAAACGAGATGTTATTCGCAACTAGTTACTTACAGAGCAACCTAACGCTTATCCACAGAGTCAGTACGCGATAACCTCATTAATTAATAATCAGGATCACAGTGTGTACATTGAACACTGAGATCACTCATGCAGTCATGCGGTACTTTAGTGGATATATTTTTAACTAAAAGATGATCATTCTCGCTTGACAAGTTTGCAGACTACCGACGATCACCACGTAAGTATATTTCAAATGACGTAAGTAGAACTATCGAGAGTAAAGCCATAAAGCTAAACTAAAAGTAAGTAGACAACGAAAATTCCACGGTAGTTAAGTAAAGATTGTTATCGTTAGGAGCAATCAATGGCCACTTGGGTTGAATAGCGAGTGAAGGCTCGTGACTTCCTAGAGAAACATTTTCTTGGCCCGCAGACTTGTCTTGCAACTTTCCAGCTTTTGTAAACAACACTACGTTTACTATACCCATGTATTATACTGAGGGATTATGAACGATTGTTTATGGTTATGGCTAATACAGTTCTTAAAAGAAGCGCATAATTTCAATACTAAATTACGACTGGCCAGTTATAAGTACTTTGTACTCTTTTACAAAATATCGTTCTTTGCCCTAAAATCGCTGTCAATTGAAATTGCGAACATTGTAAATAAACCATTTAATGAAATATCCATATTCTAGCACTCGTTTATTGTTTTAATGGTTTAGGATAGTGTTGTGGTAAGTATTGATTAAATAACACGCAGATTTAGCAGTATTTGATGAGGGAAATTGAAATTAAAGACATTTTAAATACAAAGTTTGTTTACATTGATTGCAATTTCAATTGACTGACAGTTTACTGGCTAATGTGATAAATTTTACGAAGCCAGTTTTAAAAATGACGATAAAAGGTTTGGCAAGTGTCACTGGCCGAAAACAATACAACAATACAGTGAAAAGAAGATGACAAAACGGTTGTACCAACTTGCTTATTCGTTTTGTTTTAAAACATCCTGTTAAATTACTGATCTTAGTTCCGTAAATTTAAAATTATATTTAATTGCACACTAGTTAGATTTCACGAAGTCCGTAAATCCTTCCTTCCTAAGTTATATTATCTACCTACTTCCTTTTCAAATTTAGGATTAGATTCCACCGCCAGTGTTAGTAAGTAATATAATTGTTACAATTTTATTATTTTTAGTAAATGAACCTAATGTTTTGATTCGTAAAATGTGTCATGTCTTTTGAAATGTGCTGTGCTTATTTATAGGTCAATTTATTCAGTGAATTCCCATATGTCTCACATGAATAGCCATGAGCCATTCCATTAGGTCAGCTTGCGGGACAATGATTGCCGTGCATTTTGAACTCTATTCGAATACACTTTAGGAACCTGAATATTACCAGTTCGTTCGTATGATACATTTGATTGTCCTACTGTTTCCATCTATGTGTAAGTGCTAACGGGCACTGCAGCCTGGTAATTACCGTAATTAAATAAATGGCAGTCAGAATGCAACTGCAGTGCATACTTCAGGCCCGTGCACGCCTAACTGAGCATGCGAAATCGATATTAACTGTACCTACTAGGTACGGAAAATTAAACAACGTATGAAAACATAACCTTGTAAAGTAAACTTAAAGTCCACGTTGAATTTTGATTATCATAATTTGAAACTTATTATCAATCAAGAAAATTTGACACTTGCTCTGAAGTATGTACCTACACTAAACTTAGTAGGTAAGCTGGGCCTTATGAGGTTAGATATTTCAAACAGGCCTTACATTGACATTTCAATTTGAATTATTTATATTCCTAACACATTATTACTAACCTGTGAAAGCAGTATAATCTGTACTGTATAATATCAAATTATCATAATTCTCACTTTCCTGTCCTACTCTTTATGTCTACTATTTATCCTTAGCTCACTTTTTATTCATTTATCCAGAATTTTAGGACAAATGTGATCTCAAACTAGGTAACTAATTTTTGGATACTGATTACGAAGATAAGAGTGTTTGTTTATACTTCGATTTCTTTAATTCATAAACAGGGAAGTCAGAAGCAGAAATAGCAGTATGAAGTTGCACGCCAAGTTAACCTGATTTTCAGACGAAATGACGTTCTACCCGGCCGTGGCACGGTTTACAAATACTTGCACTAAATAAATTAAAACTTTATTGAATCCACAGAATTGAGCATTTACAGGAATATTAAATTTGCACTAAATAGTATTTTTTGTTTGAACTGCAATGGTTGAAACTCAAACCTGACAATTCCACGTTGAATTTAGCAGTAAATTTACGAATCAAAAGAATGTAAGCATTAAAAGAAAGAAGTTTTTATGAAGTATGTACTTGTATTCTCAATCAGTTACCAGATGCCTAAACACCAAAAATCAATTGTAATCAATCGAAATGTATTGCAACGCCTATAACTACCGAAGCGTTAAGAATAACCATAAAATTAGCTTTGCTTTACTTACTGCGATCTTATCAAGGCCAAAAATGAAAATGAAGTTGCCATATGACGTTTATTGTAATAACGGAGCTGTGTAGATGGAGAACAAAACAAACAGCCGAACACCATAATAAGTATGTGCATTAATACTATGCCGCTTGAGACTGCAATTAAACAGGGGAGTCCGAAGAGGGGTAACCAACACTACTGTAAATTGTAAATGGGGATCGACATGCCCTCAAGGGGATCGTTAGGAAAATCCAATAAAACAGATTAGAAAATACTACAGACTTGTTGAATAAGCTTTCACTGGAAGTGAACACGTAAGAGTCTTACCGCGCATAGTATCTTTCTCAACAATTGTTCGGCGGAATAAATTAAATTATACTATTGTTTTGTTACCATGCTAATCTTAAATTAGAAATACAAACGACCGTAATGTGAGAAACAACGTATTCGGTGAGATAATGCTCCGTTATCTGATGCTGATGTAAAACGTAACAGAGAATTATTTGACACTCCCTAATAAGCATTCTTAATTCGAGTTCACGTATATTACACAACTGGACCTAAATAACATCGCTATCAGTACAAAGTCAATTTTGAAATTTGGACATGAAAGCAATAAAGGCTGACGATGCTGATAACGATCGACAATCACGAAGAGTGATAGCAGATATAGATAGTCAAACTGGAAACGACGGGGCTTTATTGTAAAATAAGAGGTTGAAGGAAGTTTTGTGGATGGAATACCAATAAGCAAGGCAGGGTTGGTACTTGGTACGTCTAGCATCGCGTGACATTCGCGCACAAAATCTGCTCGGCGACGGCACGGGCAGGGCCGAATAGTTGCGCTCCAATCGACCGAATAAAAAAAACACTTGACTTCGATCGAGTTCCGTTGCCGGAGTCGGTTACGCACCGGCTACTATTATCGTAGCTACTGTAATGTAGATCATTGTGGACGAATACCAATCATCATCCTATCCGTCAATGGCCATTCTAAGAACCCGCGCTGTCTGGCCGCACTCGGAGCATCGCTAGACCAAACTACCTACTTCAGTTTCTTTATTACAATCTTTTCTAATATATAAAAATCTCGTGTCACGTCACGGTGTTTGTTATCGAACTCCTCCGATACGGCTTGACCGATTTTTATGAAGCTTTTTTCTCTATACTCGGTAGGTCTGAGAATAGGTCGTAGGCTATTTTTTATCTCCTAATATGGCAAAACAACGTTTGTTGGGTCAGCTAGTAGTAATGTAAATATTCTCAATTGCTATAAATATTAAATGAATTTTCAAAAACAGTGGTAATGTGTTGGACTGGCATTGGTTAAATATTGATAGAACAAACAATCGAAGGAGGATGACTTAATACAAATTAAAATGCTAAACGTGAGTTCAAGGAAATTCAAAAGAATGACAAACAAACCACTAAGTTTATCGAGAACGTATAGTCGACCAAGAAACTCCTTTACCACCCTAAGGTTCAATGTCAGTTGTATGACTTAAGACGTCAAAGGCTATTTTCACTTACAAGTCAATGTGACAATCGGCATTATTGGTTTTATTCTGATGGAGGAACTGTCACAAAAAATGGTAAAGCACTTACATGGTCGACTATACATTCTAAGCCGTCGATGTTTTTCGTCGAGTTTTGTTCAGCATAAACAATTTCGCTGTGAGCAAGAAGTTGATATTATAAGCAAATAAGATAGATTCGAATCTCACTTGATCAGACAAATTGTCGCACCACTGATGCGCCGCAGTTTTCTTTCCCCCGTTCAGTCCATTTGTCAAATGTGGGGTGAGTGGAGTTCCGGTAAATAGATCCTCCGTGACGCTTGTGTCAGAGGTGATGCGGCCACGGGGCTCTGGCGGTGGCCCCTGCGGCCCCACGAAGTCAAACTGCCCATCCCACATATCATATTCTAGCTCCAGGCTGTCCTCAACTTCCACAGGCTCCATCGCACCGGCCGAGCGGTTAAACAACCCCGATTTAAACATTCAGACGCTCTGATTACCCCCGAACGTGTGCGCAAAATATTTTTACCCTATATTGCACGATAACTAAACTTAGATTAATAAGATACCTTCAAAACTAAAGCTAAAGTTTTAATGGCACACTAGAAGTATGTTCTCGGTATTGACTTCCACCAATAAGCACGTAATATGGGACTATTATTAAATTTGCACTGCATACACGTAACACTGAGGGTCACTTTGTCACATCTCTAGCTTAAGCAGTTTCACTAAATCCACTTATGTCAGTACACCGGCCGTTCACTTTATGAAATGGGACAACCAAAAGTCCCTAATTGTTATCATACAAGAGAATTAAGATGATGTCGAGCAAGACAAAACTTCGTCGGAGTAGATTTAAATTTTTCAACGGTTGCTTTGACATCGTATTATCTATGATTGTCCTCCAGGCAACTTTTTTGATGTCTCGTTCGGAATGGGAATGCTTTATTCAGTTGCGAAATCGTGATAGTTGTTTATTGTAGGAGTCGTTTAGCGTAACGCGTGAAACCGGTACAGAAGCACGGGCGACACTAACCGGCGCGGCGGCGCGCCCCTCCCAGCGCTATCAGCCGCCTCTATGCCATACAAAATACAAATAAACTTTATTCGCTCCCTGCGCCGCACATATGCAGCGTCTGATAGCCCGCTCTGAGGCAATAACCCCTTTCAGAGCTCCCCCAGTCCAGTGCACGGACGCATATCTCGTAATTTTACGGATGAGGGCCTACCATTATTGCATTGGTCGCCAGATGGGGAGCGGCACACTCGATTATCTTCCAAGATTGTTCCACTTCGCATTAAAATCTATATGGTCTCAACAGGAAGTATCCCTTAAGCTTTGACTTGACTATTAATAACTTACTCAGTTGAGTTGAGGGCTTCGCTCAATGTGAAAGGCTAAACTAAACTAAACTTTTGACATTGAACGTTATCTAAGGGGATGGAGTAAGACTTGTAATATACAATTTGTTAGAAACTTTTCTTTCCAGTGAAGTATCGGGATTATTATATTAAGACAATATTTTTCTTTAGCTTGATTACGTAAAGGGATGCCCATATGGCGCATGAGCAGCGCACTTGTAAACATCATGCCATTCAACTTATTTATCTTCAATGGATACCAAAATAGATATAATATAACTTCACTGTATGGAATGAAATAGATACTTTTCGGGCCTAATTTGGTATTGAAATGACTCTTTTAACACGAAGTATTACACCCATCAATGATTAGTAAGACTTCAATAAGATTATTGCATCCGATACGGAACGATATTGAAACTAAATTACAATAGTTTACGTAAGAATAGATTAACGGTTACTCGCGAAAAAAATGTTAGGGAGAGTATAAAAGCTTCTAATGCAACAGAATTAAAAAGCACTCTGTTACACATATATCAGGTATGGAAGTTATAATTTTATGACTATTTTGAACTAAGCATATTTGACGGGCCTCAAAAAAGCTATGTCACAGAACAAACTGTAATAGGTAAAACAGTGTTATACAACGAGCCATGCAAACAATTGCCAACTGACGAACAATGCGATCTCATACATTTTAATACTGTTTTTGTGCGCCCAGCCGGCGTGGTAAAATGTTGAATCGTTAGCAAACAAATGTCACTCAATATTAAAGGAATTCGAACAAGAAGCTTAATTACTATGTATTTGTAAAAGACACAGTTAACTATGAAATGTGTCTAAACGCGGTATTGTTAGTTTAATTTCTTCAGAGATCATGTGTCTGACAGGTAACCCGGAGTCTGAAACTTTTGTGCGCTTCAGCCGGAACAATTGCAGAAAGCTGAACAAATCTTGTTTCAAGTCGGACAAACATATATTATTACGAGTTACTCCAAATTTCTGTAAATATGTAGAAACGCCTGCAACTGCATAAGAAGGTATCGTGATATAATATGACCACAATTTTCTACCAAAAATAGAATTAGTTCTGGTTTTAATAAAAGTTAATACTGAATGGACACTGTGAATGCTGCCAAATAAGAAAGTAGTGCTTTAAACGCAAAATAACTCTAATACAGGATAGAATAGTCATACCAACGCGAAGTAATCCTGGAGTTGAGAAGTTTCATCTTATTTTTAGGAAAGACATTGTTGTCATGTGATAAAGTAGCCGATTTAACGTTGGTTGCCTAAACCTTCAGTTTTAAAACCTCAAAGACGGAAAGAAGGGCAAAGTTAACGTAAAACCACTAAAGATATTTCTAGATAGCGATGTACGGGTGCTTTATCAGCGATAAACACGCAACGCTTGGCTTCCACTTGGTATTCCCCTTGCAGTAGACTCATATATATTCAGGGATTAGTCATGCAAATGGGAAAGGATAATAGAATTAATGGAACCGGGAGTGGTCACGTGTGGATGTTCAATGAACATTTAAGCACTGTTAATACTTTGGATCGTAATCACTAAAAACACATTAAGTTACTCATCTTCAGACTTCTAATTCGGGACCTGAATGACCTAAGGGTCGTCATTAAATGTTTCGAAACATTGGTGTTCGTAATTGGATAGATAAATGTAAGTACGGCACAAATAAAAACATTTGGATGTAATCGCCGATGCGTATAAAAGTATTGTCTTGTCAAAAGCATGATAGACGTCACATACATAAGAAAATTGACTCTAGCGTCACATCATGTAACGCTTATGCTTCTCAATTGATCATTTATAAAGCATAATCAAATGTCTTATGGAACATAATGTGGCGGTGCGGTTACAAATGGTTCGGGTTCATGCGTACTGGGCACGGTGATGACAAAATGATGATGCCTGGCCCATATGAGGCTGTTCCGCATTGAAGCATAGGATACAAAGATAGCAGTCAGGGTCAAGGTTATTATGTACTTTGTGTGTAGTACTAAGTAGCTTTGCTGGCAGCCTGGCACATGCTCGCTGTTCGCTTGTTATTTAGTGCATCCTCTTCTTTCTTTTTACTATTTCATGGTTACGTACTAGAGAACAGCTTATGATCAGCCCGAAAAGTTCATTTAACCGTTTAAATAGACACTAAGTATATAAAGGATACAATTATGTTTGACAGTATATATATCTTAGTTTATCTTTCGTTTTATCACAATACATCATATTTTGAGTGTGTTTATCAGTTACGAACCAATTGCACCAAAAACCTTACCATTTTTTTCCGTGGTTTAGTCACTTTCTAGGTTTGATAATTTGTAAACTAAGTGAAACATCATCATATTCCACTTACTATCTAGTAAATATTCTATACGTAATAGATTATGCCAGAATCTTATGATCAAAATAAAAAAAATATCTTTATCCAGGTCATCTCAGTCTTTTTACGGTGCTTTAGTTTCCCGCGGTGTCATCTCACGTTATAATTACAGGGTATCATAATTAAAAATATCTGGTCTAGATCTCGATATAGCGTTCTCAACGCGATGATCTTCGCGGCCTAAAAACCATTGGATTTTTCTATAACTGGCGAATTATAGTTATGTCCTCGTTGGATGCCATTGCCCTATGTTCCGTGTTTAACCTTTCATTGTGCCAATACTTATTTTAGCCTCGCAGTATGTGGAAGTAGGTTTGGAGAATTTAGGTAAACGCCATTATAAATTAATCCACATATAATAAAATTTGATTTCTATCTGTACCGGAAAATCTTTCTGGGGTGTGCAATAGAGGCCAAAATATTTTGTTTCCGTATATCCACTGCACTGTATTTTATTTCGGTCGAACACACAACACCGTGTGTCTAGTGAAAAAAAAAACATCATACTGTTACAAATTAATAAAAAAAGGATCAGTCAGAAAAAAATTAAGCATTATATTATGGCATGTCACCTCTCGAATCCCAGAATTAGGTTAAAATTAATAATGCGAAAATGGATTTGATTTGCTACTTATATTTGCCTTTGAATATTAAGATGACAAAATGAGTTCTTTTCTATCTTTTCCTGCATTCTATCGTAATAGTAAAAACTGATATTTGATCCAAAATATGCACATTGTTCCACGCATTGTCGCACGCAGAAAATAGTGCGGTAAACGTTATTGCCGTTAAAAATAACTGAATAACGTAATACAAATGCGGAAATTCTGTGCTTTTAGACGCACCTACATCTCGAGACTCCCGACGTATCTTGGCCTCATCAGCACACAATGTGTTTGTTCTTCGCACGCGCTGGCATCACTTTCAGTTTCATTACGTTTTAGTATGTAACACGAACTTGTTAGCTAACTATGTTGACGTTCTTATTGACGATGAAGATAACCCTTGATTAGGACAGTAACATCGCGGGACCTGGTTCTGTTAACTCGTTACGCAATATACCATCTATTTTTTTATTCAGGTCATCAATCATTGTCAGATTGGTTCGACATGAATCGATATCGGTATCGTAACGCTGATCAACTTAAATCTCTTCCTCGTATTAAAATAATGTAAACTACGCTACAAAGTCTTTTCAGAGATCGATCAATTGTTTAACAGTGCATCAACCTTGGAAGTGATCCACTTTATCAGCAGATCGGTAGGTAAACAGTATTATAGCGACTTGGGCCAAGTTAGTTACTATGTTAACACTTTATAATTATCTATATGTATAGACAACCAAAGCTAGTTTTCAAATCTCCGGTTAAGCTTGTTGTTTTTTATTTTTATTTTAGTCGAATTTTGGTTGCAGAAATTTACTTCGCCGGTCATTTAACGGTTATACTCAGTTATAGTAATTTTGTGTAACTCTCAATTACTAGGTAGGATGTTGTGGATACTAAGAGTTTTGAGTAAGACTAGTGGTTTATAAATTTTATAATACCTATGTAGATTCGAGATTATCAATACAGTTGCCAATTTGAAATAAATGATTGATTAAATATTAACTGTCTTATTATTGGCGAACTTTGATCTGTTTTATAAAAAATAGAACCAAAATAAGCATAATGTAGTTAAAAAAGAAAAGCTTTTGGAGTCAAGTCAGTACTATCTACGATTGATTGAAAGAAGTGTAAATTATTCATAACTGTAAAGGTTTGGGGCTTCCAAATCTCGAGAAGTTCCCTTAGTCACATCCAATCTACGAGTTCATACAGTTTTCCCTGACGACGTTTTCTGACTGATTTAGGGTGTAGGTTTGACTGATCGACGGATGCTGCTCAATAAACGATTGATCGACGGCCGATTGATGCTCCTGTTTGACGTTCATCGATTGGTGTGGTAGCTTATTATTATTATTAATAATAAATGGGACAGAAGCCATATTTTAAATAAATAGGTAATAATTATTATTTATTTAAAATATGGCTTCTGTCCCATTTCAGGACAATTTCGCCTGTGTCAAAGTAAGCTCTCTTTGGGAGCGACGTTGTACGGTGGTTGTAGTTTTTGCAACTTGATAGTAAAATTTCAGAAACCACGTGGAGACAACTTGCGCATTAAAAAATGTCAGACACGAGAGCAATATAGAATTTTGTGATCACTGTTAATTATGGTTAATCGCCGCATAAAACACTATCAAAATTATACTTCAACTAGTTGAAGACTAGATTTTGGTATTTCTGTTTCTTTGGCTAGCCAAAGAAACAGAAATACCCAAATTAGATACTGTCTACATCCGCCATGTTCGAATGCTACAAATCGAATCTCGTAGGTTATTGTGTGTACCTACTAAACATGTCGAATGACGTCGACCAATCCATTCTACCATCGATCGATGATTGATCGATTGGCGTGGTAACATCCTCGGTCCGCACAGGGCTTCAAGATACAAGTAGTAAAGTAAGTGTTCAACTAATTGCTGGCAAGTAGGAACATTGTGGCTCCCGGTATCCTTGGCACGGTTCGCCCACGCCATGCACCACCCACTGCACGCAAGTTTGCTATTGTTCGCTTCAGTACTCATTGACACGTTTTTTAGGACTCCAATTTGATAGTATAAGTAGGTTGTGTTAACATAATGTAATGAAAGTGAGTTTTAACATTTTACGAGGGTGGATTGGATTGCTTTCAGAGTCAATACTACGATCCTGAGTTTACTTTAATATATTAAAGATACGATGTAATGTTTGGTATATGGCGACTGATATCAAGATTAGCCCGTATCAAGCAAACATAATATTTATGGGGTTTATGAGCAGTACTTAACAGATGACCCTCTTGCTCAATCAAATTGTTAACACAGCACTTTTAAGGGCAGGCAAATTATCTAAACATTTTGAGTTCTACTGCTGATGATTGTACCAGGAAGACGGCTCATACGTTTACTTAGCCAGAGTTTAATCACAAGGCTCATGTAACAAGTTCCAAGTTAACTATTGTTTCTAATCAACTTTCACTATTGTCCCGAGAATTACCAATTCTGTATAGAAGTCTAGATTACTAGACTCTCTTCCTACTGTCAATTACACTCGATAGGCATGCAGTTTCTCCAGAGACCTATTGTGCATTATCTACACAGTTGTGAACGTGAAGTGCAAAGTTATCTATGCACTTGTGACATAGGTTGGCTCGCGTCACTAACTATCCAGTTAGTCGGGTGTCGGGTGTATACACAAGTTTGCGTTAGTACAATTGGAATGGAGGTCCACCCACGCGAGCGTGTACGCACATTTCTGCTCTCCAACGATAGTTTTTAGGGTTCCGTACCCAAAGGGTGAAATCGGGACCCTATTACTGAGACTTCGCTGTCCGTCCGTCTGTCACCAGGCTGTATCTCAAGAACCGTGATAGTCAGACAGTTGAAATTTTCACAGATGATGTATTTCTGTTGCCGCTATAACAACAAATAAATATAAAAATAAAATAAAGTTAAAAACTAACGGGGGTCGTCAATCGTCATACAAGAAACGTGTTATTTCAGCGTTTTTAACTTGATCTTTATAATGGCGTTATCTATATATTTGAAATTTTCACCGATTGTGTATTACTGTAGCCGGTATAACAACAAAATTAATAAAAATATAATTAATATTATATATTAAGGGGGTCTTGGACAATCAATATAAAATGATCTCACCCTGCGTACATTTTACTTAGAAGCAGGGTTCTACTAACACTGGATTATTATAGTTACGGCTGTTCACGGCGTATATTTTGACATAGCTAAACTCACACTTAGCCGGTTTTTTTACAATTTCTCATCTAAGGAATAATTTTTTAAATGAGTTTGGTACAACAGAAACCTATGCGAGGAGCTGAAGAGAGATAAACCGAGATGGTTAGATTTTCAATTTATTTTCGATACCATACCTAAGGATTCAAAAAATGTCTTGATTCTTTACAGTATGTCTTTTTATTATTAACGCAACTGGGCTAGCTGAAATGTCTGTACATTATACATGCTTTTAGCTACCTACTTTAATTTATTCAAAAACGCAACAGTGTATTATGTAGTTAATGACGTATTTCGAACATGAATCTACCGTGAGACTCACTCATAGTGAAAAAATACGGATAACTCACGTCTATATCGAGTTTGGCAGCAGCCATCGTGGCGTGTGCTCCTAAAGGAAGTGCTACGGATTAGCCCGAAACATGTCCAGCTAAACTCGATCATAGACATGAGTTTTCCGTATTTTTTTATTGTTGACGTATTTAGTTGTAAATTAGGGCGGAAGTCTCCTATCCCTTATACATATGTGAAAAGTCAAACGTTTTTAGGCGTACCTATGTAATGTACCTACCTATACACAGATTTTTTAACTTTAGCATGGTATCAATAGTATTCGACTGTGATTAAAATTATAGGTATAAACTGCGTATCGCTTGGCTGAAAGTGGTTGAATCATGTAATTATTGTGTCTGTTTAATACATTACAACATGAACTACTTAATTATGTATATCTACCGCCACGGGGGCTTGCTTTAATCATGGATCTTAAGTCACGTATCAATAATTTAATTACCTAAATTAATTCAGACGCTATCACGCCGCACCGGATGTACGCACATAGAAGTTTCCGGCTATAGGGACAGTAAATGACGCGGGACGTCCTATTGTATGTACGCCCCTGCTCCCTCTGGACAGGGTCATTGGACAGAACTTGACATGATAAATGCTATATGTTATTTTAGGAACATCATTTCGATTAGTGAAAATAAACGGATCACTCACGTCTCAAAACGAGTTTAACTCGACATGTTTCGGGCTAATCCGTAGCCCTTCCTCTCGGAGTCGTACGTCACGGCGGCTGCCAAACGTGCACATCATTTCGATTAGAAGAGTACATAAATAAATAAAATCTAAATACATAATTATAACAACTTGTAGGTAGTCAATAAAAGAGAACAATAAAATCCTTGTACGATTAAAATGGACAAGTACTGGTAGATACTATTACAAAAGTCTTTTAATTACATTACATAAAAGCCAAAATTACAAAAATATTAAAAAAAAATTGTAAGCCGATAATTACTAATAAGTAACATCCCTGAAAGTTATTACGCTTTTAATATTGGTGAAATAGTCTCGATGTTTTGGCCACATCATGATCGCGAGATTTGCGAGTAGGAATTATTAGTGAATATCTTAAAAGTTTAAACCATGATACCTATTATAAGCCGAACCAAAAGGTAGCCACTTGTGTAAGGAATTTGCTGTTCAGATGGAATGAGAGTTATATTCCCTACAGATAGATACTTATTCTGGTAATCCATAATGTACCTACGCCAGTAAATCAAAAGTAATCATTTTTAATAGCCGCTTGATATAAATACATCTAGAGCTAAAAATAATGTAAGGATCAGAAATGTTCATTCTCAAGCCTAACGCGTAACTTGTTGTTTTGGATGAAGCAGTTAGCTTGCATCTTTGCCTCGATGTTTTATTATTAGCATTTTTTATGTGCAGTTGGTTGAATGCCAACATGACCTTGCTGTAATGATAAGAAACACCTAGCACGTCATTCTTTTATCTCGATTGTCACCACGTAAGTACTACAAACTAGAAGGTAGGAAATGTGCTGCAAAACAAGTGATTTTCTAAGTTGCTAAGTAAGCTACCTACTATTCTCAATATGGTGAAAGGACTGGACCCTATTTCTATAGGTACCTATAAAGGAATAACGTGGCTGAATGATTGAGTGACTAAACCACTGCTATAATATCTAGATACGTGAAATTTGGCTGACATATACATTGAACATCATAGAGATGCACTATGAAGAGATGTTTTGAAATGTCCATGGGACATGGGAATAGCTTATTTTTAATTCTTCCACAGGAGCAAGGATACAACTAGGTAGCTAATAACATAACTATGACTGGCGAAAGGTGATTCTGACAATTCGATCTAAATTTCGTTGCCAATATCAAGCCTGGGTTAACACGGAATTCTTCTAGTCATGTATTTCGAATGGTAATAGTCATTTTCTCCAACATGCAATGAAATATTTATGTTATGTTCCTTATAATAGGCCGCGAAGTATTTATCCGTTGCAGGTGCGGCTAGACGAGAGGTCAATGATGTAATTTCATACAACATTGCCCGCCTAGGCCGGCAAATTGATTTTCTTTAATTTCCATTCCACACGGAGTGACACTGCATCATGGCGTTCAGCCATAAAAAAAACTATAAGTTATATATGCTTTTTGGTTCATTATGAAATTCTGCCATTACACTTATTAAAAATAAAATATTTATGAATTATTTCTGTTTTCTATTAAATCCGAGTTGGAATTAAATAGTAATAAATGTGTTAGTTATATTTTTTATTTAGGTTTCTTATAATTTCTCTAGAAATAAACCTTTGATTTTTTTGGAGTTTTTTTATTTATTTCATTGCATGTTTGAGAAAAGCTCTATACAAGCCTCTGCCGCGAACAGGGATTGTCGGCCTCGTATATCTAGATGGCCTCGTTATCATTCCGCCATCTATAACTACTCGGCCGGCAATCCGCTACTTCGCTGCCTCTGCAGTAATGTACTATTTTCTCCTGTCACTATTATTAAATTTATGAAAAAGTGGCCAGGATTATATCAAATAATTATCGCAATAATAATTATATGATTAAGGATGATTTCAAACGTTCGTTGCGGATTCAGAATTATTTCAGAGGGTGTGAGCAATACTTGTGGGCTATTTCGCGATACCAATCATCGACTTGTATGAATAAGATAAAAGCAAAATTGGCGTAATGCCGAATGAAGTCATCTTGAAGGTATTTATAGGAATACAATCCTCTGGTGGAGAACGAAGAACAAAAAGGAAATACAATAACGCTGGGTCTGTATGACCTACTGGTACATGTTCCCGGCTACGAGTTTAAGAGAAGGGTTTAATTGTAAAACTCATTGGAATAAACCGTCATTTCAAAATAAAAGATAGGGGATCGGATACCTAACGGTCGGATTAAAGGAACATATGTAGGAAGATATGAACGATTTTATCTAATCTAGTTTACTTTAATCTACGCAAACATAGGTAAGTAGATCATCATCCCAGCCTATATACGTCCCACTGCAGAGCACCGGCCTCCTCTCAGAATGAGATAGAGAGATGAGGTAAGTAGATAGGTAGAGTTAAATCAGCATCCGTCACCAATAGCCATCCCTACTGATGTTCACACGCAGCTATAGCCGATGCTTAGGTCTCACTAATTCGTATGTAAGTCTTAGTGATGACTGATGACCTACGCTCTCATGCGCATACGGGATTATTCGAATTAAGTACTTCCTTCACCAGCGCCTTTAGTGGAACTACTGCGAAGGAACCACTCATCTTTTTCAGTTTTGTTCCTTTTCCGGAATAGTTCCTGCAGATCTTATATATAAAGAAACTACACTAGCACGGTTACTATAGGAAGAGCTGCAGAGCTCTGACATGACATCTACTTAATGTTTCTTCTTCTTCATCCCATTCCTCTCCTATCGGAGGTTGGACAACATCATGGCGATTCTGATTTTTCAACCGACGAAAACAAAAGGAGGAGGTTCTCAATTCGACGTGTATATATATATATATATTTTTTTTTTATGTATTATCACGCATAACTTTTTACAGAGTAGTCCGATTTTGAGGATTCTTTTTTTATTGGAAAGCGTATACCCCAAGGGTGGTCCCATTTAAATTTGGAAATACTATTCCTACCCTAAGGGTAGGAAAACAGGGGATGATTGACTAACTTTTTACAGAGTAGTCTGATTTTCATAATTCTTTTTTATTGGATAGATAGGGTATACCTTGAAGTTGGTATTATAAATTGGGAAAAAAGTTACCCCAAGGATGGAAAAAAAGTATAAAATAAAAAATTATTAACAAAAAACTAAACCGCCGAAAAAACTGAAAAGCAAAAAATAATATCTTTTTTGTTTGACCTTAATCTAGGTACCAGCACGAGCCAGGAGGAGTGATAGAAGCCAATCAGGTAGACGATTATAGGTCCACTCCTCCTGGCTCGTGCTGAGGCACCGACTTCAAACTGGTACCTAGATTAAGGTCAAACAAAAAAGATATTATTTTTACAAGTTAAGTATGAAGTATCTTTTTCTATTTATTTTTTTATTTTTTCAACTTCATTTTTTTATTACTTTTACGGTCATCCCGTGAAACCATATATTTCAAACTAAATACAAACTGAAATATAGATGCACAGAAAAAACCCCAGAAAAAAGACCAATGCTGGGAATCGAACCCAGGTCCTCAGCGTTCCGTGCTGCGTGCTTACCCCTACACCATCACTGGTCTAGAAGTTAGCGACGAATTTTTCCTATACATCGTATACTTCAGTCTGTTATAATCACATTAGGCAGTGATCAAGCGCGCATCTATGTTATGCCCTCTACCGAGAGACTTCAACACTCCTTCGGAGCTAACCGCTCACCTGGACCAAGAGATGGCGCTACTAGGCCAACTTTTACAAGTTAAGTATGAAGTATCTTTTTCTATTTATTATTTTTTGCTTTTCAGTTTTTTCGGCGGTTTAATTTTTTGTTAAAAAGTTTTTTTGGTCTAATGTTTAATTGCCCTTAAAACAATATACAATCCACGGACGTACAATTACAGCACTAATATTAAATGAAAAAAAGGTTTGGTATTTTCAAGTTTGAAGTGCAGGTCTATAAAATGCTTTGGATATAATGGATTTTATTATAATTTATAATAGTCAGAGCTTCTTCTACAATAAAAGAACTTATAGCTGTTGCCCGCACCTTCATCTCCGAAGAATAGGAGTACCTATATACACTTTCTTTTGGTTTTGCCGTAGTCGTGTAAAAATAGCCTACGATCTATTTTCAGACCTACCAAATATAGGTATAGGTAGACAAAAAAAATCATAAAAATTGGTCAAGCCGTTTCGGAGGACTTCGATAACAAACACCGTGATACGAGATTTTTATATATTAGACTAGAAGAAGAAGAAGTAGATTAGAAAAAGATAAACGGGAAAAGAAGTCGCAGTGGTTCCTTCATCACTTGTAAAACTGAACTAGTTAGCGTGAAAATAAATGACTAATTATAATTGTGAAACTAAGTAGTTCCACTAAAGGTACTAGTTAAGGAACAATTGCGAATAATCTCGTGTATGTAACGTATAAGTTGGTGTATAATCTCGTATCATTACGAATCGATGGGTTCAAATCGGTACGATTTAACACACAGGAAGGAAGACAGTCACTGATGTTATCAAAAAAGCAAACAATGAGTGATCAGCTTACTACGAGGCAGAATACGCCAACGCTGTTTTTTTATAAATCAGCTACCTATATTTTCTAGGAAAATACATGTCATTTGCTTTAGTTAGTGGTTAGTGACTACGTAATCTGATGTCACAGGTGAATCAGAATAGCATGAATGAATGTGATGAAGTGGTTGAGTTGAGCGACAGACTGCTGCTATTACTTGTAAAGCCTGTAGCCAGAATTTGCTTAAACGCATAAAAAATTGGATATAATTGCATTGCATATACTTAAATGTTTTGAGTACGAATTTGTACTTCAGCCAGGACAGGGTCAGCGTGCCTGCTTGCAGTGCTTCTTTCTACCTCACTACGACTACGCCATTATGTATACTTACTTAGAAGCTGTAATATAATAAAATACAATTAGTACTGACCTTATAATTTAGACCTTGAACGTCCTCTTCCAGTGACACATCGGAGTACATGTCATCGGCGGGCTCACCTCCCGAGCCACAGCCCGACGAGTTGAATGATGACGAACGGTACAATTGACTAGAACAAAAATCCACCATTAAAGAATACTATAGGAATAAAATAATATTGAATGAATTCAAAAAGATCGAGTGGAGTTGCTGAATCCAAACGAATTTCTACAGTTTGGTAAGATCAGGTTTTGAGCGCCATCTGTTCGCACGTAGTGATACTGTTAAGTCATTCGGGCACGTTAGTCACCGCGTAGCTTGCTTGCTCACTTTTGACGTCGTGTCGCAGCTGTGCAACAGATGGCGCTTCTTCTATAAAAGTTTATGTGGAACGTAAATGGAAATAAAATATGTATACCTTATGGCTGCGTTTCCACTAGAGATGTGCGAGGATGCGTTGCGACTCACTTAGGACCTTTTAAATGAAGTGTTTCTATTGGTTCATGACACACACATCCCTCGCAACGCATCCTCGCACATCTCTGGTGGAAACGCAGCCTAAAGTTTGTATTATATTTTGCATGCCTTTAATTATTAAAATAAGTAAAATTTACCTAGCTAAGACATTGGATCCAAGTTGTCGCTTCCCAGAGCTGAAACAAAGAGTAACACAAATGATTTGCAAATCATTTGTTATACAACGAATGATTATCAAACTAGATTCGTTAGCATTTTAATCACGCGTCCGATGTGCGTCTGTGTGTCATCCATCGTGGTAAAAGCAGGTGTGATTATATATGGTGTCTGTTAGTCAGTAGAATAATAAATATAAATGTTTATAAAAGTAACATCAACTAATTCGAACCGCTTCGCTTCAGAAGCACAATTAGGAGTGGTAGGTACCTATTTTTTCTAACCCAAGTGACTGCCTGGCTCCTGATTTAACTTTTCTTAGTGGGCTTAGTGGCAGTATAATTAAATCTTTACCGATCGCTTACAATTGTGTTGTGGTTTTCAAACACGGTTTCGAACACACGACACGACATTTGCTGAAAGGGATGTGAAGTCTAATCGTTCTACCGTTATTAAGAACCTACCTCATTAAATAGAGTACACGAATACTAGTATAACTGGGCAATTATCTTCATTACTAATGCGTGTCCGCCCAGTAACGGCGATTGGATCCAAAAAGACGGAAGTGCACTTGCAATGGCTTGCACATACGCCTATTACACTCAGTTACAACCACAACGCGATGCGGCTGTAGCACCGAATTGAAAACTACTAAATTTAACACACGGCCTCGTTTTAATAGCTCTGTAATAAAGTTTTTTTTTGCTTAATTTGGGGAATCACTTATGATGGTTTTATCTATAATATTCGGTAGAGGCACATTCTCTTGTAGAAATAAGGAAATATGTTGCAGTGTACGCTACGCATACTTAGATATACGTAACGGATGTATAAAATGTTTTATTTCTTTAGCGATCATGTCTTAGTTTAATTACTTACGTGAACGGGGTTTGTTCATTAAATTCGCTTTACATGCGTTTTTAATTAATTTTATCATGATTTTGCATATACGATACGCACGCTTACATCATTCTTTATACAATATCATCCAATCATCTAGCATTGTAAAACATTGCATCGCTCATTTTCCTTTGAATATACAAGATATTGCTGAAAGAAGGAAGTCCGGCCGTGGCTGTTCAGCAGAAAAGTTCCTATAGGTATCCACTAGTAGAAAAAACATAATGACCATAACAAGTTCTTTTATTATGCTAATGTAGAGTTTTCGATTGGAAACCAGTGGTTGGAATGGTTATAAGCGTAACTCGTAAGCTCGTAACCATCGACAATTGTCTGCAATTAGCAGGACGTCCGATGGGAGTGATAGAGAAAACTGTACGCGAAGCGTGACGTCCATGAAAGCGATCGTTGCAATAAGAAATATTTTCCTGATTCGATGCGTACCGTTACTAGGATTACCCCTTTTGCATCTAAATCTTCTAGATCACACACAAATACGAAATTTACCATATAATATAATATTGCGGTATCTAGTAGATAATTAAGATAGCCATAATATTCTTCTACAACCGGTACCGGTATTTTGGTTTCTGTCGCCTCGCAGGTGATTCAGTATTGTTTGAGGTCCACACGCCCGCTCACACTTGGGCGAGTGGACAGATTTCATCGCATCGTTACAAACAAAATTATAATTGGATTTGCTGTAAATTTTAGTCGCTACGCTACCTGATTTGCCAGCTGTATAAATATGTAATTTTATTTCTTCAAAAAACAAAATTCTTGATCTGTCTGTATGTTTTAAATAATAAAAATAAATAAATATTAGGGGACAATCTTACACAAATCGACCTAGTCCCAAACTAAGCAAAGCTTGTACTATGGGTACTAGACGACGATAAACATACATTATATAGACAAATAAATACTTAAATACATAGAAAACATCCATAACTCAGAAACAAATATTCATGCTCATCACACAAATAAATGCCCTTACCGGGATTTGAACCCAGAACCTCTTGCTTCGTAGGCAGGGTGATTACCAACTAGGCTAAGGCGGTCATTTATTTAAGTATATGCAAATTACAACACTGATACATTTGTGAAGCAAAATCAAAGGCATATTTAATTAGTAAACTCCTAGCGTCGTCACCTCACATCCTTTAAATGGCGTTATTGCCGCAGATGTTATTTTTATAAGTTCAACACAGAAAACATTACAAATTTACAAAAAAAAAGTTTTTTTAAACTTTAAGTAAATCGATGTTTATGCCATTATTGTTTACAATCATTATTAAATTTGCGAAGATTGTATAAAAACAATAACTGTGAAGAATCACGAATGTGATCAATCGCCTTCATGTGGAATCCATACTGTGCAGAATCGCGATTTGGAAGAAGGAATATACTTAGTGTAGAAACAATGACTGTGAATAATAACGAATGTGATCAATTACAGCTGTATGGAATCCATATTGTGCAGAATCACGAATAGGAAGAAACAATAATGGCATAAACATCGAATAATACACAATAAAGTAAAGAAGATCGAAAGTTAAGTTTGGCAGCGAGTGAAGTTGTCAGCAAATCCAATCCTAATAGTCTTTGAAACGCATAGTGTTGAGCGTTCGTTCGCCCATTACTAGGCTAGAGGTTTATGTTCAGCTACATACTTATACCAACGTGAACCCTCGATTATAGAAAGCGTAGTAATTTGCGGTTTCTATCGCGGATTGTGTATCACAAATAAAACAATATCTGCGCCTAATCTGGGGCCATACCCATGTACGACGCCTTCAAGAGTCCACAATGTTGTCATAAAACGTGGAAAACTTCTTATGTTGTTTATAAACTTATCGGACGGAAACAAAACACAGCCAATAGTATAATGGGAGCGGTAGTTAAATCAGGAAAATGTAACGATGGCTTTTTGTCTTTTGTTTTTGTTGACGACCAGAAAGCCTAGTGGTTAGTGACCCTGACTGACTATGAAGCTAGAGGTTCCGGGTCCGAATCCTGGTAGGGGCAAACCTTTGTGTAAGTAAGGAATATGAATGTCTGTAACTCGATTCATGGATGTTGTATAAATATTTATTGTTGTAAGTATGATTATCCGTCGTCTTGAACTAATAAGTAGTACAAGCTTTATTTAACCATAAACCCATCTACAAGACAAGCAGGAACTCTTTAATATACTAATTAATAGTAAAATGCACTTCTTTCTCAAAACCAAACAAAGAATAATCACAAAGATAAATCTAACTGATATAATATAATGCAATTAATATAATCGCGTGTGTGTAGCTAATCTATAAATAGCTAGTATTTATCTGCTTGTATGAAATGTTAGTCTAGGTAACTGCAGTTGTTAGGCAGGCTTGGCTGTCACTGCAAGGTCCATGACCTTGAAATTACTTAAGTAATGAAGCTCAGTTGTGTTTTATAATCTTTTGGGGTTTTCCTGAAGATTTCTAAAAGGATATGTCATTTACAATTTCTAATTTTAACCCCTAATGTAAAACAGGGGTATCATAAATTGAACGAGTCTGAGGCATCGTAAATCGTAACTCCAACGGAACGACAGATTCGGATGTGTTTTTGTTTCTAATAAATAGCTAATTTAAGCATGACGGTTTTGAGCTTTAAGTGTTATTAATGCCAGTTCGGTCGTTTTCGAGGTACTGGACTTAAAAAATATTTTTTAGTTATGAAAACCCTTTGATAATCATTATAGTTTTAGAAGCTTTTATGAAACTTAGTACACTTCCAGACTCCAGTAGTCAACACAGTCAGAAAAAAGAGTTTAGATTATAAAATATCAATTTGTATTTGATGGAGAAAACTACTTACCTACTGTTTACAAATCTTAAGAGCCATCATGTAGTAGACATAGTTGTTAGTACTTAAGTACCTACTGCGAAAGAGTTGTTAGTTGAATTGCATCACTTCCGACGACTAGGTACATAATGTCACTTATTTAGCATGAATAAAGAACTTAGAAACATCTAGGTTAATGCGTGTTATGGATAATTATGTTGATGAAATGATTATTTCATATTTGGTTCGCTACATTTTGTAACGTGTGAACTTAGGCCCTTTGGTAGTAATATAAACATGCCATAAATTTCTTTCACACACTATTCAAGTAAATGCTAAGGTATACAAAAAATTGAGCAAATCTTTAACCCGTGTAACACCCAGTATATTAACACTTTAGCAACATTATGTTCTTATCTTTGAGAAAACTTCACAGCCACTAGATTAGCGCATGTTATACATCGAACAAAGGGTGAACCAGACGAGCGTAATTTTTTGAGTCGTGAGCGGCGTAATTTGGGTGCGTAATTTCTGCTACATTCGGATTCATACAAAACTCCTGTTTTGTTCACACGGCGGCGCAAAATGAGTTTTACACAAATACTTAGGACTTTTATATGAAACCGAAATTACGCGATTCACAACTCAAAAAATTACGTTCGTCTGGCTTCACCCTTAAGAATAAGAGTGAGCACAACGAACGTAACGAGGGCACTGTCCAAGAACGTTAAAATGCATTGACTTTCAAGATTACGTTAACTTTGTCTGCAATTTCTGCGATTGTTGTTGTCCGAGCGAACGCTTACTTTGTAAATGTAGCCGTAACCTTTCTTCAGGTGTAATATTCTTTTCTAGCCTTTCTTCTCCTGAACATCATTAAGATTACAAATGTTTCTTGTAAAGGTATTTCTCCCGCGTGTTAAAACTAGTGGTTACTGTAATTATTATGATTAGGTCACATCACAGCTAATGCTATTTATATTATTTATAGTACCTACTCACCATTTGTCAGTGACCTATTTTCTTCTGCTAATCTAAACCAACGGAACAAAAACCGCATACCTGCTCGTACTACCATAGATTAAAAACACAATAAGTAGATTTATGCTGGATACAATGAAATACCCGAGTACTGGCATCATGCTGCCCAACAACATCGCGAGTGTCATTTGTTTCACGGTAGTGCTGTGACAATAAAATAACACCGGTATCTAAACAATCGGACATAATTACGCTTATTTAGCTGTTAGGTAATGCTAGCATGTCACAAAATAGCTACTTGCCATTTTATACAAATTGTGTGTAAGTAATATAAAATTCTATTAAAAACATTATAAAACATATTGTAAGGTCAACTCACAAGGATGTTTTAAATAGTTTTGTAACTAGGTCTGTTATATGAGGTTGCCTTTCGTTTAATTTACACAATGTCATGTGATTAACGTACCTAATATTGACAAGGAGACTAGTTCTTTGTTGCTATTTATTGAAGTAAAACAAGTATCTACCCATGTTATTACGGTACACTTTGTTATAACTAGTGCTCCAATTTACTAGTAAGTACATCATCATCATTATGTTCTGCGTTTGCTTTTTCTGTTTACTTTCTCTAAAAAAAACTTCGATCTAATTGAGTCATTCGAGATCACCGCAAAGCCATTCAATTGAAAACAACAATCTGTTTGATTATTGTGGTAACTACAACGGAATATTAATTTTTCAGTACATAACATTTAATTAGGAAAAGCAAAACCTTTACTGTACATTCCATTGTTGCAAAACACTTTTCTAACCTGTAAGGCCGCTTTCTGTAATGCATGTAAACACCGTTTCGCTCCAGCTTTACTAATGGATATCGCACTCAATGAATTTTTCACCGCTGTGATCCGTCACAGGTCACATGGAACACAATCGGTATTGCAACATCGCAGCCGATGAATCGATATAAACAGAAACAAATCACATCACTATTTTGATTTTTGTTAACGTACGAGATTCGAATTTGGAATTTAAATTTGTTTTATTTAACGCGTGGGTGCGTGCGGCAGTGCGCGAGTGGTGGTGCCGTAGGACTGACGCATCAGCGCCGGTGATGGCGACCAACGGGCAGTGGGCAGCGGCCGCGAAGCATCAATTATCCACAATGGGCAACTAGGTACAAACTGCGAAATACTCGCCTTTATTAAATTATGTAAGCCGAAATGTGGTGGGCTTTGTCAAATTAGCGCATCTGCTGGTCCCATGACAATGGAAGCACTTAGCATGGGATATTGCGAAATAGCACTGCGGTTTGTTGGTAATTAACATACTCATAGCTATTAGTGAACAATAACGCAAGAACTTGAAAAAATTCGTTATTATTGGCCTAGAAATCGTAGACACTTTGCTAGCCTTGTGATGGATAGTTTTAACGAGGTGATCGTATCCGGAGACAGTTCCGTTATCCTGAATATCCTGTCATGTGGTGCTATCGCTTATGGCATCGGGGTCAAACAATCGTGTCAATAAAAACATGCCATGACAAGGCCAAACGCGGTTGATCGATTTTTGAAATGACATTGAATATGATCGATTAATGCACCAATTTTGTCAACTTGTGTTAAACTGGCTTTAAGAATTTTATAAGGGCCATACATATTTTTTTTGTTGGCGGCTCTAAGGATCTATAGCCAATATTTTTTAGTCAAGTCTACGTCAGCGTGTGGGACTCCTGGCCAACTTTCAGCCCATTTAAATAAATTTTAAGTTTGCTGACTCGAAGTCGCTAATTTTATGTCCACAGGAGAGACAACTTGTGTTTCTAATGGTGTGTATGACCTATAATTTGTAATTTTGTATACTCCTTGGTGGCGAGGACCACACAAAGTTGCGAAAAATGCCTATGCAAATGTTTGAATATATAATGCAGGAAACTGATTGATTTGAAAAGATAATTAATTTTGTTGGACAAAGGCTTCATTTTTAACTTTGTAATAATTTGTAAGAATGGTGAAACTATACTCCAACAATTAATTCACTGCAGTGTTTTAAGGTTGAAACAATGTTATGAAGTCATTTTGAATAATTTATGTTGTAACGGTGAATTTTTATTGGTGGATATTAATAAAATAAACGTTAAAAAAATTGCTAGAACACTAATATTATCAAAAATTCAGAATCCGCCAATTCCCTTAATTATGAAACGCAACGAAATGTTTTTTGTAGTTAAATGCAATGTCGCGTCCTATTTTCATATTTTTTTTATAACATTGTAAATAAAACTTTAATATATTAAGAATGATATACATATTATTCGCAAAATATTTCATACGTTCTTTGATCAAATCATTCTTTATGTGAACTGAATCAAGCACTAATAAAATAAATATGGTACTTATCATTATTTTACAGAATGACAGTTGATGGTGTCTTTCTACTGCAGTAAATAAATTAATTGTTGAAGTATATATATGTGTGGTCCCTTTAAAAGTTTGATTCAAAATAGTTCCATGACAAAACGAAGAGCTGACATAACGATAATTGGTCGGAACATCAACACATAAAATATATTGTAGGCTACAGTGGAATTTGCAACAAACGACGAAGACGATTGATTTGAAATACCAATTAAGATTGAACCGATGCCACATTTTTAACTGAATTGCAATTGGTTTACATTAGAAACTTGCTAAATCTGTTATAAGAACAACGAACTGGCAATGCGTAGGGTGATTTGTAATTTAAAGTCTAGCTCTCAGCTCTCGAGAGTAATAAACAGTGGATTAACAAAAGCCAATGACAAGATAATTTGGTGTCCACACGCTAGCAGCAATTCATGACGAATGACAAGTGCGTGTGAGTCGAGCGTTGCGTCACCATTTTATTGTCCAGCTCCAAATGAACCAAACTACAAGGCCCGCGTTGGACACTGACTTGTTTTTTTAAATAAAATCACCTAAACAAAACTGCAGCTTCAAAAGGTCCACTTTAAGTGGTTTGTGTGACTTTAGATTCGATCCCACGATTCAATTTTACTCCGATTCAAGGTGTCGAGATAAAAACTTAAGTAGTTTGATGCGTGTTCGCTGTTTTGATGACTCCGTGTATTTTTTCTGGCCTAACAATAAGTTGTATTAAGTGAAAAACAGCGTCGTCAAAATTACCCGCTCTCTTCGGTAAATTACGTTTGGTGATATTTTTTATGGCTTCGTCAACCAGACCGGTTCTGCGCCATCGGCATCCAGCGCGTTCCCACAACCGTAATCAGGTCCTCTCTCTATCTTGTAGGAGGCCTACCTACACTGTGTCTTCCGGTCCGTGGACCATCGGCCCATCGGCCATCAGTTCTACGAGCGATATGACCTGCCCACTGCTACTTGAGTCTGATGATTCTTCAAGCTATGTCGGTGACTTTAGTTCTTTCGCGGATGTCAGACTGTCCGGTTGTTAGGTATAAATCTCAAAAATCATGTTCATTTGAAAAAGTTCGATGTTTCAAGTTTGTTTCTTTATCAAAGACCACGAAAGACTTTTCATGAATTCAGTCGCTTCAAGCATTTTACGAGATACAGAATGCATTCGTTCCAGCTGAAGATCGCCAGCTTTATACTTAGTATCTTAGATCGTCCGTTTTCTTAATGGTTAGCTAATCTCCTAGCATTAGTTTAATGAGAGGCTAGCACTCCGCGTGCGAGTGTTGGGCAACTGAGGAACGCACGCAGCCGGCTGGAACATCAGTCCACTTTCTTGGGGAGAATCCGTGCGATAAAATGAGCCCGTAAAACGCACTATATCCATATTAATCGCGTTTGAAATTTAGACGCCAATTAACATTCTTAATTGCTAGAAGCACTTTCTTTAGTTGATGGTGTGATGTTGACTAATTAGTATTGCACCGTTGGTTTGGTGCGGTCGGTTAAGTGAAGGATTAGCGTGTGTTGCCATGTTTATTTAGGGCCGCTTACAAGGTCGGGGGTTAAAAAATCGTTAATCCTTGGTTAGGCATAACAGTGTCATACATTTTGACACTACTTAACCCTGGGTTTGCACTTAACCCGAAGTTTTAATATAACAGTTGATTCCACTCCGCGCAAGTCCACCCAAGAGGCTATGAGGCTGTGATAATAGTACCTGTATATGACAGAAGTATGGACATTACTGTTTACTAGAAATTACAGTTTCATATAATTGCAACGAGTTTCGAAGTTTCAAATAAATATCATGGGACATTTTACTGACACCAATTGACCTAGTCCCCAAGCAAAAAGCTTGTACAATGGGGTACCCGACAACGGATAATAGTAATACTAATATAGAAAAATGCATAGATGCAAGAGCAAAAATTCGTGTTTTTTATATAAATACTAGCTGACCCGGCAAACATTGTTTTTCTATATCAAATAGCTTACGACCTATTTCCCAGATCTACCAAATATGGACAATTTTTTTTATAAAAATCTGTCAAGCAGTTTCGGATTTCGGAGGAGTTCCATAACAAACACCGTGACACGACGATATAAATTAGATTTGCTCCGACCGGTGATCGAACCCGGGACCTCAAGCTTCGTAGACCGGTTCTCTAATCATTTGGCTATCCGGTCGTCATGTTTAAAATGTCGTTATAATAATTTACACATTTGGCTCGCATTACGTATCTAGTTAATTAGCATGATATAAGTTTGATTATTTCATCATCATCATCATCAGCCTATGTTCGTCCACTGCTGGACATAGGCCTCTCCCATGGCACGCCACTGAGCACGATCCTCGGCCACTCTCATCCAGCTGTTGCCAGCCGCCTTGCGAAGATCATCGCTCCACCGAGTCTGAGGACGTTCCACGCTACGTTTGCCAATCCATGGTCTCCACTCAAGAACTCGTCTACCCCAACGGTTATCGGTTCTTCGGGTTATATGGCCTGCCCATTGCCACTTCAGCGTGCTGATGCGGTGGGCTATGTCGATAACTTTGGTTCTCTGTCGGATCACTTCGTTACGAATTCGATCTATTCGATCTATTTGGTTATTTATATCAATTTAATTATTTTACAGGGGTGTCAAGTAAAAATAACACAATCAACTAAGTAATGAAGTATTCCGAATTAATTTTGAGACAACTTTTATAAGTAATCTTTACTATTCCTACTTAAAATAAATCTTAACGTGATAGACAATACGGACAACCTGGCGCCTAAAATGGATTGTTGGATTTTACCAAGCATTAACAGCTAACAGTACGCTTAGTATAAGTTTTACTTCACCAAAATACTTTTCGATCGCGTTTACGTAAAAAAATCAATTACTAGGGTAACATGGACAGCGCCTCCGCGGCCGCGCGTCCATGTTTCCATAGAATTGAAATTTTTACGTAAACGCGATCGAGAAGTATTTTGGTGAAGTAAATCTTATACTAAGCGTACAGCTGATTTCAGAGTAAATAATTACCGAAACGCATTTTGTCGAAAGCATTAGTTTTAAAATATTGCGTGACAGCTCTCTTTTGTTTTTAGCTAAAAGTCTTAAATCCTTCGCAACATTTGCAATGTTGTCTACAATTATTGCACTGTTTAGCGTCGAATTTCCAGCTAACCACAATTACATGAGTTGTTGAAGGTGGCGCAACCGAAACGCCGCTTAAATTTGAAGCGAAACAAAACAACATTCGTGGTTTCGCGATTTTTTTTCCACATTTTTTTTTTCATTTGTTTATGAAACAAATAAACATTCGCGGACAATCGTGACTTATCAATTTTATGGTGATTCCAGGAGCGTATTTCAAAGGGTTAACCCATTTTCGTAGTCTACCAAGAAAGTTAAATATATATAAAAAAAACTAAATTGTCTAGTCTACTATATGAAAATCGAACTCCTCCGAAATGGATGGATCGATTTTCATGAACTTTTTTGTCTAGGTATATTTGATAGGTCTAAGAATAGGTCGTAGAAGGTCGTAGGTTATTTTTTATACTTACTCCTATTTTCGCAGACGGAGTCGCGGGCTTCAGCTAGTTTACTTAGTTTATTATTTACGTTTATTATTTACGTTTCCGTTCATGATATACGCAAAAAAAATTATTCAAAGGAAGAAAGCTAATTGATCTACTTGTCATGCTAACGTATTCCAAATGGAAATAAACGTTTGTTGCGTGCACCGCATGCATATTGCCATCTGTAGGAAAAAAACTACCAACTTATTAAGTATATAAGTTTATTTGTAAATTTGTTTTTCGCATTGATTGACGATTCCTATTTAATAATACCTAACGGGAGAACTTTTTTTATAAGACTTGTTGTTGTTTTTGTATTATTTTATCTATGGAAAAGTATACATATTTATAAGTTGGCAACTCTCTTCTTCCGGAACGCTAACATGTAATGTGCTCTCGTGTAAATAAATTAAAGCCGCCATTGAAGACAATCAGTTCATTCTATCAATTCGAGACCACAAAATACTGACCTGATTTTTTAATAAATAATATTAGTTTTTATCTACAAAGTGCTCATGTATAAAAAACTCCGGAAAAAACTTCTTTACCTTTTTTGGACCAGCTAACAGAAAAGATATAAAATTATTGTGTTGGCACTTCTTCATTAACACGTAAATTACTTTCATATTACGTGCTCTCAGCATGGTTAGTTGTTTATGGTCATTTCGCAAGCTGTACTTTCTAAAACACACTGTTAAATGCGTTATTAATCTGCTAAGCAAAGGCCGGCCTCGAACGGCATTAATTTTATGAAATTGTAATAATATAGTCTGATTTAGTGTTGAAGTTAATTGAAGACAAGTGAGAGTCGGCTCGTTTTAAATTGCTTAAGCGAAATAAAACCAATCTTGTTCGTTCAATTGTAGAATTAAGTATTAAAGTAGGTAAGTAAATAGGTAGGTACATGATAAATGTGATATATGATTTATGAATTAAAGTTAATAGTCTCATTAGTGTAAATTAATGTGGTATTAACTAGTAGATTTTTGTTCGCTTCATTTGTATATACCTATATTTTTGTACTACCTACTTATGTTTACTCGTATGAATTAATAAATAAATAGAAAAATAACTAAGGTACAATAAACTAAGGGTGAAGTCAGGACGTGATGTAATTTATTTATGCCCGGAGCCAAAAAGTTTCACATATTCGGAATCACAATCGCTTTCATCATTTATTTCCATCAAACGGTAAAACATGGGGGCATAAAAGAAAAAGTGAATAAATTCGAGCAGCGTTAGGACGTTGGATAATACATCCTCGAAACTACATTAGAAGCATTCCTAGCTCCATAATTCGGGATTAGACTAATAGCCGGTATTGTGGCAAGAAATTCAAGTACATATCTATCTTTGTAATTAAAACAATCCTCCTATGCAATACTCTTAAGATTTATTTAGCTCTCATTTGCACTAAATTCTAAATCTGACGCTATGTGGATGACTCATTGACAATCTGAAAATAGTTGCATTGTTCCAGCTGACAATAGTTTGTAACTACCACTTACAATTACACCTTTCAAACTCGGAGTTGGCACTTAAACTAAAGGAATAAAGTATGAAATGCTTTGGTATTTAACGAGAAGATTGTAAAGGTAATGTTGTGGACGTCACACCGACAACAAGGTACTCGAAGTGTTGCCAATTGAATGTATCAAGAAGTAGCTAAATAAATTATTAGGTAACCTAAACAATGCCAGAAAACAGGGCCTGCAATCGAAAAAATGCGGATTAACACCGGTCCCAGACCAAATATGTCAGTACCTATTCAGTAAATTGAATACAAATGAATGAAAAAAATCCGGTAAAATACACGCTAAAGTTTGTGATGTGTGTGTGTGTGTGTGTGTGTGTGTGTGTGTGTGTGTGTGTGTGTGTGTGTGTGTGTGTGTGTGTGTGTAAGCGCGTGTTGTTTGTTGCTCTTTTAAGCTAAAATGGCTAGACGGATTAAGATTAAATTCGGTATGTATCTTGGGAATAGCATGTAATAGATTGTATTTTATTCCGATATTCTCACGTGATCTAAGTATAAGTCGTAAGTCTATAGACAAAATATTGTACACACGTTCTTTGTAAATAAACGAGGACCATGATGTAAAATTTTACGAATTCCCACGGCAATCTTAGAAAATAATGGTACCTACACGCAAATAAAGCCGCGGGGCGGGCGAGGCTAGTAAAAAAACGTTTCACTTATTTAAACGCAGGTTACCAAGGTTTTTAATGTAATTCAGTACCTACGAGTAGATATTTCTTTTTAACAATAACAAACTGGCAGTGTCGTAACCTTTGCCGATATTTTTCTTGTTTACGGCGAAAGGTGCCAATAAATGGCTAAATGGCAACACAGCGTAGCGTAGTTGTTGATTGACGCGCACTTCGCGTCTATCTATTTGTGAACGATCTTTGTCCAACAATAGTTGTAGCTTCCTAAAACTAAATGCAGCGCGAAAGTTTATTGTTCAACACATAAAAGGTTTTACTTTACGATTCTGTTTTATGGTGGAGTCAACAACACTGGTGACTGGACGCGTATTTGCTAGTTAAAGAAAGGTTGAACGATTAAACCCACGTCGTAATATCTGTTTGTTTTGAAGACGTTCCTTTTTCGGTGATAGTAAACTTTAGCGAGAATTAAACTTTAGCGTCCGACGCACTTGTGGCAAGACACTCTAATAAAAAAGCCGGCCAAGAGCGTGTCGGACACGCACAAGGTAGGGTTCCGTAGCCATTACAAAAAAATCAAGTAATATTTTTCAAAGGATTTCGTATGTGTACGGAATCTTCCAAGTTTAGGTATGTTTTATACCTTAGGCTACTATTTACTCTTAAACTACAAATAATTCCCAGCAATCATAGCCGCTATAATTTTCCTAGTAAATTTGATATATTTACTACCATACTGAATTTTTCCAAATTTTTCCACCTAACAGTTTAGATTTTAGAGGGGGGGGGGACGCTCGATTTTAATGAAAATTTTCATTTTAAAGTTGAATATTTCGCAAACAGATCACTGAATAGAAAAATCATGTTAGCAACCCCGGAATGGTTTTAAAAGACCTATGCAACGATACCCCACACTATAGGATTAGTCGAGAAAAAAAATATCACCCCCCCCTTTACGTCTATGGGAGGTAACATAAATTTTTTTATTTTTTATATTACCACTTTGTTGGCGTGACTGATATGTATATTCATGCCAAATTACAGCTTTCTAGGACCAACGATCTCTGAGCTTAGCCGCGGACAGACAGACAGACAGACAGACAGACATGGCGAAACTATAAGGGTTCCTAGTTGACTACGGAACCCTAAAAAGCTCAGGTAAAGCAGTTATTAGGTATAGTACGGGATCCCTCCTTAAGACGACCTTCACCGAGCTGGTTAATGGATGAAAAGTATTTTATGTTAAATTAAATATGTTAATAAATATATTGTAAGTGGGTTGACTAAAAAATTTCAGTCCAGAATATGATTAATTAACAATTCAAAATAATTTTTTTTCACTGGTTTGGTTAATAGATAAATTCCATACCAATCGAAAGTATGAAGCCCATAGAATATGCAAACGTTAGGTTGACTATTTTTTTCCCGTCACAGCTCTTGGGTAGGCAGGATAAACAGGTAAATCGATACAAGTAATTTGCACCGGTCTGGTTAATGAATTAAAGTTAAATTAAAATAAAGATTATTTCATTACGAACACGGTGGTATAGGGTTGTCTGCGAAAAATCAGTCCTGAATTCCGGTTGTCGACTTTTAGAAAGTGAAATATTGGTTCGCTGGGACCTCTCTGTCGTGTCGCACGTATTCACTCGCAGCAATATTTCACTTTTTAAAACTCGACAACCGGAATTCAGGACTGGGGGGTTACTACGAAATTCGAAGTTCGAAGTTCGGATCGTGCGGTCTCTCTCACTCTCGTAATAAATACCATTAGCGTGAGCGGGACGGCACGAAACGAAGTTCGAATTATGCACTTCGTGGTAGGGCCTCTGATTTTTCGCATACAACCCTATACCACCAAACAGATAAACATACTCCGCGCACCCGTCCCACGTCTCTTCTGTGTGGCTTGCACCTTACTGAGATACGCTTCTTATCGATAATAGTGCCACAACACAAAATTAAATACTTGTCTCGAATTCAAAGTCAGTTACTGACCCTGTCTAAATCTGTCTTAACACATTATATACAGGATATATTTAGTTAAGTAAGTACTCTCACGTTGTACGAGCTTGCAGGCAGCTAGATTTTAGGTGACACTGTATTAGTAAGTAAATAATTGAAATAAGCAAAGGAAACAAAAAGCTTACTGTCTCATGGAGCCCCATCGCCGGTGCGGCAGGTTCTCCTGGTGGCTACAAACAAAACATAAAAGGTAAGCGACGAAGCAGTGCATAGAAACGTTCGGAGATTCACGGAAACACCATTTTTGATACATATTTTTATAGTGATTTGGTACCTACTCACATTTATGTGAGTATATTAAACGGTTTTACTTAGCTCGACATGTTAGTTTATATAATTAATTGGGTCAAATTTAGCAATTTAAACACCCTTGCTGCAGATAGTAGTATGTATATAGATCTGATATTTGGTACACACCTTTAGTTCTGAATTCTGATGACAATTATAATTTAATACATTTATATTCAGTGTCATTGTAAATTCAAGATTAATGCCGCTACAAAATGGCTGTTACATATTTTTTCACAACTACGAGGGGCGTTCAATATAAAGTGAGAATGAGATGCAAACTCTTTCAATATTAGGAAATTAAATACTGGCCGGTAAAGCTAATCTATCTAGCTGAATGCTATGAAAAAAAAACAAACTGTCTTTTGTTTAAAAAAATATACGGTAATTTCTTTGCAATGCTATTGAGTACGTTAGCGAAAATGGAGAAAATTGAACTGCGCGCCGTTATCAAATACTAGTGTTTGAAAAATTTTTCTACGGACCAAGTCAATTTGGATTTGCGGGACACTTTAGGGTCTAATGCTCCTCCGTATTCGACAGTCGCACGTTGGTGCGCCGAATTTAGACGTGGAAGAACATCGACAATGGACGGGCCCCGCTCCGGACGCCCTACTACAGCAGTAACTGAAGAAATTGTGAATAAAGTCGAAAACTCAGTTTTGGCGGATCGTCGTGTCACGGTTCGTTTTATTGCTGAAAATGTAAAGATTTCAACGGGGAGCGTGCATAATATTTTACATGAACGCTTGGGTATGAAAAAGGTATCTGCGCGTTGGGTACCAAGAATGCTTACTGACACGCAAAAACAAACTAGACTAGAGATTTGTCGAGAAGCTTTGAACCTGATGCAGCAAGACCGGGAACTTTTTTTGGCGCGATTTATAACAATGGACGAAACATGGCTCCATCATTACGACCCAGAAACGAAACTGCAGTCTATGTCATGGAAAAGGCCATCATCTCCAAATCCGAAGAAATTCAAGGTGAGCCCATCCATGGTAAGGTCATGGGCTCTGTTTTTTGGGACGGTAAAGGGGTATTAATGATTGAGTATCTCGAGCATGGAGCCACTATTACGGGCACATTATACGCCAAACAAATAGCAACATTGCGCAATGAGATCCGCGAAAAACGGCGAGGTAAACTCTCGAAAGTTGTGCTGTTCCACCAGGACAATGCCCCGGCACACAAGTCCGCCGTTGCAATGGCTGCAATTCGTGATGCTGGGTTCGATATCCTTAAGCATCCTCCGTATTCACCAGATCTCGCTCCCAGTGATTTCTACCTATTTCCGAGATTGAAACAATACCTGAGAGGCCAGAAATTTGAAGACGACGACGCGGTAGTCGCTGCAGTACAAGATTTTTAAGTACTCATGATGAGACCTTTTTTAAAAATGGAATTTTAAGTTTAGAAAAAAGATATGCTAAGTGTATTATGCTAAAAGGTGACTATGTCGAAAAATAAAATGACATTTAGTAAAAGTTGTTTATAACATCCTCATTTTCACTTTTTATTGAACGCCCCTAGTATATGGGTATCAAATGGGCTTGACTAGTAGAATAGAGTACCTAAACTATGAAAAAAAAATGCAAATCCAATATTGCCGCCAACAAAATGGCGAATTACATATTCTTTCACAACCCCCTCAATATGGGTAGGTATCGTATATTAGCGACATAATTATTATCTTTATTTTTGTATACTTACCTTTATTTTTTTACTTATTTTTAATCTCTGTTGAAATGTCGTGACTCTCACATGTAACTCGCGGTGTTGAATTAAAAGATTTTAATCTTCTATAGCGATGTTGTTTTCATTTCTGTTAAATTACTGTACCTGACCTGTGCTTGCAGAAAATATTATGAAATTGGATAATGGTGTATTCCATGAATTCCGTTTAAAACAAAACAAATGCAACACAAAAACGTTGGCAGAAATTTGTAAGCAACATAAATAAGGCGATGGTTCCTATACTACTTAGCTTGGAGGAAATTGTTGTCAATCTGTCTTAATATTTTATTTACATTGATTGGTTAATAGTAGATAAAAAAACGCCTCGCATTTTGTGCTATGCAAAATATCAATAAGGACCGATTCTGGACATTTGCTATGCCCCAAAACCCCAAAACCCTCATTTGACCGCAGCAGAACGCATCTAGTGTGACATAGTTCTTAAACTCTTATCTGGCACACATATATTATGACTTACGTTAAAACAATTCTTCACAAAGACTTTAATATACATACATACATACACACATCCATCACGCCTGAATCCCAAAGGGGCTACCCCCGAAGTCGCAGAGCACACGAAACGCGACGTTTACGTTTCGGGGCTTGTAGCAATTTTAGGTTTAATGTTAGATAAAAGTGATACGATAGTGACAGGTTTCTAGCCTATTGCCTACATTTATTAGCACCTTTAAACCTATTTCCCTAGTCGCTTCTTACGACATCCACGGAAGAAGTGGAGAGATGGACTAAGTATGGAAGCGTATTCTGACTAAGTCACAACGAAGCGCGTGCGCATGGTAGCACTGACCTCGGTTGCGTCCTTCGGAGGCTTGTCCGCGTCCAGGAATGCCGATTCAAGTTGCCAGGACTCCTGGAGCCGTTCTCAAGCCTGTAACAATTGACATAGTTGTAAAAACTAGGAGAAGAATACAGTAAAAAATGATCTATATTGAATGTTGCTAATATTATACGCGAAAGTTTGTATGGATCGATGTGTGGATGCTTGTTACGCTTTCACGCTAAAACAGTTCGACGGATTCTGATGAAATTCTGACACGCATAGTTTGTAACCTGGATTAACGTAGGTACATAAAGGATACTATTCATCGTGGAAAATTGCATAGTTCCTGGGGATAGCTTCATCCGATTTAATTTATCCGTTGTCTGGTACCCATAGTACAAGTACACTACAAGCTTTGCTAAGTTTGCAACTAGAGCAATTGGTGTCAATCGCGTCATGCTTTATTATTTTATCATTATTAATAAGTGTCCCACTGCTCAGCAAATTTACTGTTTAAGTAATTATATTATTATTTTACTAGCTCAGATTGTACATACAAACGATGACGACATACTCTTCTTAATACTTCTGTGACTTCTTTTATATTGTAAACAGTTATGCTCACACGTCCTTTAGTTTAAAATACAGAGATAATTCAAGAAGATACTACCACCAATCTGCAGAGTATCTGGAACCCTATCTTTATCAAATTGTATGCATTCAGAGCTTCAAAATTAAACGGGGTTTTTACCAATTGAATTAAACAGAGCTGAATGTCTGATCTGAGTTAATATAAAGTCATTAAAGGTGCATTGACCTGTTTTTATAGTTTTGTAACGTTTTATCCACCCATACTTTTACGTTCATTGCTTCAGTTTATTGCTGCGATTGTAAAACCGTTTGATGTGTATGTTGACGGGAACATATTAATAAACGAGATCATAATCATGTAAACTAACGCTACTTTGATCTTACTGACTAATTTAAATTCAACTAACTACTGTTAGATGTGGCACCAACCTAACAACTGTTCATTAGTTACAGTAACAATTTAGGGCCTACGCTAGCTGACGCGGACGTCCGCTGCGTGCGCCCGCACGCGGGTCTAAAATGTACCGAAAATCCGTCGCACGCGCCCGCGCCACTTAGCGCTGTTCATACAATTTCTTATTAGACGCGCGCACGACGGGCGTCCGTTCCGGGTAATCCGCGTCAGCTAGCGTAGGCCCTTATGCTGTCTCTCCGTGTTTTGGATGTTATTGTCATTATAGAAATTAATATCCGCGCCGTGTCTTTTTGTACAAAATAGCTAAGCAAGAGCGAGAAAAGTGATCGATTTCTTAGGTCCACTTGCACGGTCTAGTGTTAAAAATAATTCGTTAACCCTGGGTTACGGGTGCCACTTCCATAAATTCTGACACTACTTAACCCTGGGTTAGTAATAAACTCAGAGTTAGGTAGTTTTAACACTGATCCGTGCAAGTCTGTCTTACTCGTAGGGAGTCGAAATATATTATTATTTTAAATGTAAATTTTCCTCTTTATTATCATAAGCATTTTCCATAAGTTAACGTTAAATCTACTTACGTTTATTTACCTCGCGTTAAAGGTTATTTAGGTACTGTACATACAACATGTACCTACATATGTATGTATGTCCTTTCTTATAAGCCATTAAGCCCGCACTATGGATACGCAGAAGAGTAATCGATTCCATAAATTGAGTTTACGATCGGTTTCTTACCACTTAATAGGGTAAATTGTCTTTATTGGATTATGTTCCTCGTAAGCTTGACATTGCCGGTTTGATACATATTAGATGAGACACGATGGGACAAACGTGGCTAGTATATCGATCGGGGAAGGCTAAAAATAAAGCTGCCGCGAGCGTATGAACTATTGGTAGTACGACACGGGGATAAACTGTGGCCAAGGATTACACTATTCATTTCCATGATCACCTTAGATTAACTCTATAGTGATAATTAATTTGATAATAGCATGCTTTTTGGCAATTTCTCATTAGTTCCGAATAAATAGTAAGTTACACATGTTGACTTTCAGGTTTAGTCCGTAATCAATCAAGAACAGATTTTTTATCATAACATTTAACAGCAAATTCAGTTGATAAGCGCAGCGCCATCTAGTATCAAATATGAGGATTAGAATGAAAGTTATGTTCTACATATATTATATTGTGTTCGAAAAAAGGTTCTAAAACCAATTTAATATCTTTATTAACTTCTGCTTGAAAAATCTTCCTTCCTTTCATCCTTCTCTTTCTTTCACAGAAGAACAACACCCAAGCCAAGTTTCATGTTTCTAAAATTAGCGGTAGAGAGAGATATTAAAATTTAATAACGATAAAATTTATATTTCTTTTCTTGTAATATAAGTTGTACCTACTTTGTTATGCAATTGGGCCCTGGTAGATAATTTTGGATTCCGGTTTAATTTATAAGTAAAAACTTTGCATGTTTATCAAAGCAGAATGTATTGGACATAAATTAAAAATAACACCTTGTTTTGTAAAACTACATTCTTGCAAAGAAATAAATGATTTATGATTTATTTACGATTTATTTACTTATTACCTCTGTGGGCTCATACATAGAATAACTGGAAAATAACTAGTACAAAGATATAATTTAATCCCCATCTGTAAGCATAGGCTAGGTTAAACCAGTTCACAGTACCGCCCTTGAATATTTGATATTCAGGTCTGTGTTGAGGTTGTTAAGGGGCTACCCGACCGATTCTAGTATATTGTACGGTATCGCACCTAATAATATATTTTATTCATAAAACATCTTTTACAGAGTTTCCTTACTACTAGTGCTTTACTTCCTAAATAGGTTGAAACCTGACAAACCTGTACTATAGGATGAACAGCGCTTCTCCGCCTAAAATATTCGATGTTAAAGAGCATAATTCATAGATCATACACATGCTTACGTATGCTTGAAATGTTGTCTAAACAATAGTTTTTTTATTTAGGTGACGTTCAAAATGGGCATTTACTTTATTTTCAAACATACCTACAGCTCGCGCGATAAGAGTTTGGCTTTGACCGTTATTGCGCATTGGGTATCAACGGGGGTGCGGGGTATGCGCAGTAATCCCCTCCACCCGAAGGTCAAAGCCAAACTCTTATCGCGCGAGCTGTACCTACTAATTGCGCTTGTTTTTTTTTTATTTATAGTTATTTACACCATACAATGAGACCGTTGAGTCTGTTTTATGATTTTTTTCATAGAGTTTTTATAGCGCGTCACAAAATTGACACAAAAAATGAGGATAGTTTTTTTATCATCAGTAGGTATGAATAGCACTTGATTCTGAGTAGGAAAACCCCAAAAGGGACAGTAATAAATAATATTACACAATAAAGTAAAACACGCGATAGTGGTAAACGCTTTTTTATTACCTAACTGGTAATTGTTAGTAAAACCAATATCGACGGTACTCTGACTCAACCTCGTATATTAAATTTTATGAATTTGGAATAACCACTTTAAGTCTTGTGTCTAAAGTGGTTATTCCAATTTAGTAAAACTTCATATACGAGGTTGAGTCAGAGTACCGTCGATATTCAAATAGGTACGAAGTACTATAGAATACTACATAATATGCATAGTTTTGTGTATGTAACTACTTTCTTAAACAAGGTACTTGTGATTTAGGAGATATAATTGTCATTTGGCCATGTCAAGATCCACGGTAGTCTTGTTACCAACAAACAAGACTATATGAAATTTATCAGGACATTTTGGGAGGCTGTGTTGGTAGGCTCACTTGTATTCACGCTACTTAAGGTACACGTCCCTGTGCTCGACAGTGACCCAATACATGGCACCTTCAATCTTATGTCATAGTAAGAGAGGTGACAGATGGGTGTCATCTACTGGGCGTTGAGGTGTCGAGCATTGGTACGTTTACCTTACATGTAAACTATGAAGTCGGAGTCGGAGTTCTAGATAAATGCTCAGTTACTTTTTAGGGTTCCGTACCCAAAGGGTAAAAACGGGACCCTATTACTGAGGCTTCGCTGTCCGTCTGTCTGTCTGTCTGTCACCAGGCTGTATCTCATGAACCGTGATAGCTAGACAGCTGAAATTTTCACAGATGATGTATTTCGGTTGCCGCTATAAAAACAAATAGGTACTAAAAAATAGAATGAAATAAATATTTAAGGGGGCTCCCATACAACAAACGTGATTTTTTTGCTCGTTTTTGCTCGATATTGATAACGGCAGCAGGTGGGCGCTTGAAATATTCACAGAATATTTGAAAATTAAAAATGTAAAATGTTTTATTTGTTAGGTAATAGGATTTATTTATAAATCCACTTTAAAAATATAAATTAATTTATAATAAAACAAATATGTATTTAAGGAGGGTTCCCATACAACAAACTTGATTTTTTTGCCGTTTAGATAATGGTACGGAACCCTTCGTGCGCGAGTCCGACTCGCACTTGGCCGGTTTTTTAAAAAAGTCAAGGACAGACTAGTTTTAATTATTTCTAAATAAAGTTAGCAGATCAGATACAGACGTGTTAGAGGACACATCGGCGTCGGCCTCTCCGTAGCATTCGAAGTTCTCTACGTCCGAGATGGAGTTCCCCGGGCTGGAGTCCGCGGCCGCCTCCGCCGGCGCCTGCGACCCGTTCTGGAACACGAGAACACATGCCATTATAAAACATGGCACAGATCTTACTTCTTACTCTTACTAATATCATAAACGCGTAAGGGCATTTCTATTTTTAGTCGTACTCAAAATTAAGAAATTGTTAACAGGGAGTTAAAATTAGTCTGTTTGGTTACGCACTTTTTCAAGTCTTTCAGTAAAACAAACGTAACAAACCGGACAATTCTTCACTTCTTGTTAAACATTGTTAAACTTGTTCGATTTGTTACGTTTTTTTATAGTAAAGGCTTGAAAAAGTGCGTAAACAAACGGACTGATTTTAACTCCGTTAACAATTTCCTAATTTTGGGTAGGTACAACGAAAAATAGAAATGCCCGTAAGTTTGTGTGGATGTTTGTTTATCTTTCATGCTTAAACAGTTTGACGGATTCTGATGAAATTTGGCACACAAATGGTTTATAACTTAGAATACCATAAAGGATACTTTTTATCCAGGAAAATTGCATAGTTCCCGCGGGATTGCTATAAACGAATTTTTGGCAGACGGAGTCGCGGACAACATCTAGTATAGCGACCTTGTACCCAAAAACTTAAGAAAACGACCATAACGAGTCCGTACGAACAAATTGACGTTCCAAATAAAAAAAATACTGAAGCACCATATATATAGGTAATTAAATTCTGTATTTCTGTACACTAAGTACATACAACAAGGTCATTTACTTAAGTTTTTCACATTATACTTAATACCATTGAAAACAGAATCTAATGCTTTTATTTTTATACATTCTGCTATATTAAATAACTGTCAGTTCCAGTCCTAGTCTCATCGCGTTCTAATATGTCATTAACCTATATAATGAAATCGTACTTTGGACCAAACGTTGGACGTAATGGACCAAGTTGTAGCTTTTCATAGGATTTATTAGATTAGATTCGACAAAGTTTAGAGTAGTTTGCGGGGTACTTACAGTTTCTAGGAGTGTCAAGGACAAGCAGTTAAGGTGGTTTGAATGGGTAAAAATAACAAAGGGATGAAGCATGAAGCCAGTTTTTTCCATGACACTTCTTTTTTAACAAAGGAACGGAGGGAGGGAATTCTGCTATATTAAATAACTGTCAGTTCCAGTCCTAGTCTCATCGCGTTCTAATATGTCATTAACCTATATAATGAAATCGTACTTTGGACCAAACGTTGGACGTAATGGACCAAGTTGTAGCTTTTCATAGGATTTATTAGATTAGATTCGACAAAGTTTAGAGTAGTTTGCGGGGTACTTACAGTTTCTAGGAGTGTCAAGGACAAGCAGTTAAGGTGGTTTGAATGGGTAAAAATAACAAAGGGATGAAGCATGAAGCCAGTTTTTTCCATGACACTTCTTTTTTAACAAAGGAACGGAGGGAGGGATTTTTACCTGTGACTTCGTCTGCGAAGAATAAGGTAGTTGACATCGTAAAACAATAATTCTAAGTCACAAATTTAAACAAGTTAGCTATGAAGTATCTTTTTTTTTGTACTTATTTTTTCAACTTCATTTTTTTTATTACTTTTACGGTCATCCCGTGAAATCATATATTTCGTACTAAATACAAACTGAAATATAGATGCACAGAAAAAACCCCAGAAAAAAGACCAATGCTGGGAATCGAACCCAGGTCCTCAGCATTCCGTGCCGCGTGCCATACCCCTACACCACCACTGGTCTAGAGATTAGACACGAATCTTTCCTATACATCATACATTTCAATCTGCTAAATCATCACCTTATGCAGTGACAAGCGCACATCTATGTTACACCCTCATCGAGAGATTTTAACACTCCTTCGGAACTAACCGCTCACCTGGACAAGAGATGGCGCTACTGTGCAACTTTAAACAAGTTAGCTATGAAGTATCTTTTTTTTTTGTACTTATTTTTTCAACTTCATTTTTTTTTTTTTTTTATTACTTTTACGGTCATCCCGTGAAATCATATATTTCGTACTAAATACAAACTGAAATATAGATGCACAGAAAAAACCCCAGAAAAAAGACCAATGCTGGGAATCGAACCCAGGTCCTCAGCATTCCGTGCCGCGTGCCATACCCCTACACCACCACTGGTCTAGAGATTAGACACGAATCTTTCCTATACATCATACATTTCAATCTGCTAAATCATCACCTTATGCAGTGACAAGCGCACATCTATGTTACACCCTCATCGAAAATGAAGTTGAAAAAATAAGTACAAAAAAAAGATACTTCATAGCTAACTTGTTTAAAGTTGCACAGTAGCGCCATCTCTTGTCCAGGTGAGCGGTTAGTTCCGAAGGAGTGTTAAAATCTCTCGATGAGGGTGTAACATAGATGTGCGCTTGTCACTGCATAAGGTGATGATTTAGCAGATTGAAATGTATGATGTATAGGAAAGATTCGTGTCTAATCTCTAGACCAGTGGTGGTGTAGGGGTATGGCACGCGGCACGGAATGCTGAGGACCTGGGTTCGATTCCCAGCATTGGTCTTTTTTCTGGGGTTTTTTCTGTGCATCTATATTTCAGTTTGTATTTAGTACGAAATATATGATTTCACGGGATGACCGTAAAAGTAATAAAAAAAATGAAGTTGAAAAAATAAGTACAAAAAAAAGATACTTCATAGCTAACTTGTTTAAAGTTGCACAGTAGCGCCATCTCTTGTCCAGGTGAGCGGTTAGTTCCGAAGGAGTGTTAAAATCTCTCGATGAGGGTGTAACATAGATGTGCGCTTGTCACTGCATAAGGTGATGATTTAGCAGATTGAAATGTATGATGTATAGGAAAGATTCGTGTCTAATCTCTAGACCAGTGGTGGTGTAGGGGTATGGCACGCGGCACGGAATGCTGAGGACCTGGGTTCGATTCCCAGCATTGGTCTTTTTTCTGGGGTTTTTTCTGTGCATCTATATTTCAGTTTGTATTTAGTACGAAATATATGATTTCACAAATTTAATAAAAATAAACGTTTTACTTTAGCTCTGAAAACTAGATTAATTTTTAATTAAATAACTTGAAAATTAGGCTTTTAGACGTTATGAAACAAATAGTTAAATAGTTAGTTGACTTAGTCGGCCGAGTTGCGATATAAGCGACGTCGTTCATAAACCTCTATTGCCAAACAAAATCTACAACAAAATCTTGTTTGGATAGCTCATAAATAAAAGTATGTCAATTTATTGGCGGAGTCAGCTACTCTATTCGTTTATATCCCGTAGAACGGATCATTTTCTTTACCATAATTTCACTTGCCACACCAACGTTTACCATGAAATATATAGAGCGTGCATTAATACAGTAGGTTAGGCTAGGTTTGTTTTATAACAATTCTGAATAAAATACTGATTCAGAAATAAATTACACCATGACAAATGAAGATTACGGAAAATTACGGGAAATTCGGGAAAACGATAGAGAACCCCCGTGGAAACTATGCAATAATTTAGTTTAAAAAGTATCCTGTGTTATACCAGGTTATATGTCTAAACTATCTGTGTGCCTAACTTCTCCAACATATGACCAACCATTTTAACGTAGGTGCAACCAAAAAACAGACAGACACGCTAACAAACTTTCATATTTATAATATTAGTAGATTTATTATTTATTTTCTTTCTATCTTTAGCAAATTAAAATCAACGATTACAAATATATTTTTGTTTTTCGTACCTACTGACAATGATGAGATGACGTTACTCGTTTGTAAGTTGGATACGGTTATTGTTAGGCTAACTCAAACCCATCGGGGTTTACAATACTCTCCCAAAGGTAATGGCTGTCAATCAAAACAGTTACAATCAGTTGCACTCGGAGATAATATTGCAAAATTCATGGATTGTCATTTCCGTCTTTGTTATCAACCTACGAGTATATTGCAGTACGCTTAGTATAAGTTTTACTTCACCAAAAATACTTCTCGATCGCGTTTACGTAAAAAATTCAAATATTAGGGAAACATGGACAGCGCCTCCGCGCGCGCGCGTCCATGTTTCCATAGAATTGAATTTTTTACGTAAACGTGATCGAGAAGTATTTTGGTGAAGTAAAACTTATACTAACCCCGGCGCCACACATAGCACAAATGTTTCAACACATATTTGAACACATATTTGATCTATGGTTGATTGTATGGTTGTTCTATTGAACAAATAAGCAAATACCGGTGCTTCACATGTGATCAAATATGTGTTCAAATATGTGTTGAAACATTTGTGCTATGTGTGGCGCCGGGGTAAGCGTACAGCTCACAAAAAGTGCCGTTAATCAATATACTAAGGAGACAATAAATACTCTTGTTTAATTTTTTGAAGAGTTACATCTAAACTTAACGATATCAAAGTAGCCGCGTCGAACAACAACTGTTCTTCACTGCAAGCAGCAGCAAGCAGCAGCAAGCAGAGAGGAAAGCAATTTCGCTTGAAAAATGAAATGATAACAGAGGAAGATCATTGTAGAAAAATTAAAAAGTATCTGATTCTCAGCGGCTCTCCGAGTTAACATATACGCTTTGCTCTTGACTATACAGGTTGTTAGGTAAATAGTGGATAATCTTTGACTTTATATTCGATGAAGTCGGTTAAAAATGGTAGCAACAACCTAATTTTACGTTTTTACAACATCCTAACTGCCTTAAATATGTCCGCAGCACAAAGATTAGGTATCCACAATTTAGCCAGAGATTCACAGGGACAGATGTCTCTCGAGTCGCGACACGTGTAGTCAGCGATATAGGTTGAAGTGGCGCAACGTTGGCGGTCTTCGTTCGCCCATGTAAATAATGAGGCCAGACATGTCGAGCGAAGTTCGATAACGTTCTGCTACTTCGCTCGACGCCGCTGGTGCCACTTGTCGTGTGACATTTGTCCCCAAGCGAATCCCTGGCTTTGACCTAATAATCTGTAGAATATATGTGATGGTAATGACCTGTAGTGTCCTGGGCCTGGTGCCGGGCGAGGAGCGTGGCGACTTGGTGCGCTGCAGCAAGCTGGGCGCCATCATTTCCGGGGGCACCTTCAGCTCTGAAATCAAATGATACCACGTTATAACAATGGTCACAATACGCAATATTAAACACGTTACTACGTGTACAAGTACTGCTTGTGTGTCGCATGGCAAACACCGGCTACGGAAGTGGACGTAGGGAGGCCTAGAAAAAAAAACGCCTGAGCGTAAGAAAGCTGACCGCAGGAAGCCGTGACCAAAGAAGTCTCCTGCATGCTGCAGGTCCCTACCTCGAAATGCGCTCAACTGGAGTTCCTAGATGCAGGGGAAGTTATGGGGGCTGATAGTGGCAATACTGCTACGTATTCTATTTATTTTTATTATGAGAGGGAGGCAAACGAGCAAGCTAGCGAGAGATTCTGTGGTTACTGCAAATTTACGTATGATTTTTAGTAAGCTTTTGAGAATGTATATTAAGAAATAACATCAGATCTAGCTTACTGGAGGTACTGATAAATTAACTAAAACTAAAGAGCATCGCTTGCGAAAATGCCAATTGGTATGCGTTTTGTATTTGTCATCACCATTAATACATTACTTATTTAAGGCATGAAAAGATGTTATTTTGTCATGATTTCATTACGTTACGTAGGTACTCATGTTCATTCATCTCTCTCATGAGAGAGCTTGGGCCGTAGATTCCACGTGGGCCTAATACGCATTGCTCATTATTAAAATTAAATAGCTAGAAAACAACACTTTATAATTTGTTTTACCAAGGTGCCCACTATATTGAGGGTTGTGACCGAGCCTGATGTAAATCGTGAGCAGAAGAACGTGACTGCAATTCCCATCTGTCTGACGGCTATTATGGTTGCATTATTATGGAACGGTCAGAACGTTGATGGGTTCTAAAACTACCGTAGATTGGAATGTGCGACGGAGGTCTATAAAGTAGCAAATGACGATTTCGTAGGGTTAAAGCATATTTTGTTTATCTAGTCGTTTAGATTCTTTATCATATTAAGTAGGTATTTCATTTTTAACCGATTTAAAAAAGGAGGAGGTTGTCAATTCGATTGTATTTTGTACTTTTATATGTTTGTTACTTTAGAACTCCGTAGATTGGATTGGGTTTGGTGAATTGATAGAAGCCGTACATTTTACGATTTTTTTACGTACATACTACAATAGGTATGTACTATGTAAAGCTGCGTACGGACTGCGCGCACTCGGGTACGCGTACCCGGGCTTGCGTGTCCTGGAACGCCATGTCCGTACGCCATGTACGCGTACAGTGTACGTGTACGTGTACAGTACGCGTACGGACATGGAGTTCCAGGACACGCAAGCCCGGGTACGCGTACCCGAGTGCGCGCAGTCCGTACGCAGCTTAAGATTGCTGACTAGGTCCACTCTTGCTGGCTCGTGCTGAGGCACCGACTTTTTGAAGTTGGTTCAATTTTTATTTTATACCAGCTTATGCCCGCGGCGTCGCCCACGCTGAAGATATTTTTTATAAAAACCGTGTCCTGACAATTACGAACACAAAAAAAAGAAGTATTCAATTTGGTGCAATTGTTCTCGAGTTTTTCGCTTAGCAACATATTTTGCGATTAATTTTTATTTATCTAAGTTTTTTTTTACAGTTCAAGAGACAATCTTCTATTCTCCGACAAGGCACCTTAGGCTGGTCGCTAAAATGGACTTAAAAGTTTAGTAAAACTTACGTGGTTTTCGAAATAATCGAACTCTGCTTTATTATAAAAAGGTGGCCTAAAGGTGGGTAGAAGTTTGTCTATTATTTACTGGGCGTCCTGTATATCTACGTAAGTACTACTTACTTGTTTTTTTTTTCATTAAGGTACATGATTTTCAACTACGAATAGAAAATTGCTATTACTCCTTAACGGATTAAGATTTATTTTAACAGGATATTTACTTTGATTGAGCTCTATATTAACCACAAACAAATATTAGCTTTATTTGATTATCCGCACAAATAGCACTACACATGATGCATCATGCATACTTTTAATAAGTATCAACGATAAAAAAAACAATAAATATTTACGTTCACAAGATGTTTTATAAATTACTAATTTATCAATCGTCACAATAAAGCCAGAAATAATTAAATGGATGTTTATGATATCATATCGCAGATTGTTAACCGTGATAAAATTACACGATTACTGGTATAGGTAACGCCATCAGAGTTGAGGTCACGCACACAATAACATCTCATGTAATGATAGCGGGATTTTGACGTTTATTCGTACCGATAGCAAGTTCAACAGACTCAACAGTGAATACAAGATTGACTAAAAATTTCTTCAACCTATTTCGTTAAGAATTATTTAAGAAAATACTTCTAGTTCAAACAAAATAGAAAATAAAATATTTTGATGTATTTTATTTAAATCATGTAAGCATATTTTTCGCTTTTTATAAAATACCGATTTTGCTCGTTGCGAATATTTCTTATCAGTTTCAAATTGTTTTATTTCAAAAATAGGTTATATGATAATGATAAAAGAAAAGTTATAATATGCATAGTATTGCGTGGGTATTACTTTAAGATCATATAATTCACATTTTCATTCACTCACTACCTTTTTTGCAATCAGTACTGTATGTAGCTGTGTGTGTAATCATTCGCCTCAACTCTCGTGGCGTTACCTATATTATGATTTATGTGTTATCTAGTTACATTAGTCAGATATCCACGTATACATATGCGCTTTTAAAAGCTACTAATAAAATATAACCCATATAGCTGAGTTCTAGTAGTTTTAAGCAGTTAAGTAATAAACCAGACTTTATTGTTCGAATAAAAACAACTCGTGGATTGCTTGAATGGTACATTGGCATTGTAAAGTAATTATTTGAAATACCACGAAGCAAGTCAAACGATTTTACGATCGGATAAGCTAGCTATTTTAATTGTTGGTTCACTCACATTCCATTCGATTTAAAAGTTTAGTTAAAAGTAAACCAAGTAAAGTGAACCAAGTACTCGTACTTATGCTTTTTGCCAATTTTCACGTCATTGAGAAAATAAGTTTTTATACAAAACATTTAAACACAAGCTCTTTTTGCTGACTTTAATTGTTTGCATTGCCGCCCTATCTGTATACAGGCTGTCCCATTACTCAAAGATAAACTGATACCGGGTGAGAAGCTGAGATATAACAATTCTGAAAAAAATAATCCATGTCACTCAGTTAAGCAATAATAGACATTTTTACGAAAACATCTCATGACGTGTGGCTGGGTACTTATCAAAATATATAAAGTTTAAAAATAATAATGGACAAAATACATAATGGTTATTTGATATAATACAATTTTCTTGGAAAGTTGAGAAACTTTACAGGATTTTTATAAAATAAACCTAACCTAACCTAAACCAATCTGTAGATTACACGATTAAAAAAGTTCGTTTAATCAATAGTTTCATAGAAAATTTTAGTATATACTATAATCATTATGTATTTCGTCCATTATCCGTTTTAGACTTTATATATTTTGGTACGTTCCCCATGTGGCTCTAAGAAGAAAACATGTTAAGCTAAACTCGATCATAGACGTGAGTTATCCGTACTTTTTCGCTATGAGTGAGTCTCACGGTAGTTTGATGTTCAAAAACATCTCATATGAGTGATGATATGTGACTCTATTATCGCTGAAGTAAGTGAAAAGGATTTTTTTCTTAGTTTTTCCAGAACTAGTACAACTTGACCTCTCGCGCGGTACCAGGTTTCCATTTTGGGACACCCTGTATATTCGTACCAAATCTAAAATTAACCTAATCAATGGAATTGGGTAAAATTGGACTTGCAAGATTTGGAGACATTTGCATACTTACATAATTAAAACATACTACCAATATTGAACTATAGAGTGGTAAAGGAAATTCGTAGTAAGGTTAAAAATTTAGTTCACGTCTCTCCTGTGGACATGGCAAAAGTTAAGGATCTATCTATAGCCAATATTTTTTTGTCAAGTCTACATAGGCCTGCCGGACGCATGGCCAACTTTCGGTGTATTTAACCCGTCGAAAGTCCCGCGCGTCACAGTGGTGTGTAACTAACTGTTCATGATTTGCTAATTTTTGTTACTGGTTTCGATCACCTTTTAACATAGCTTACTTAGAAAAATTACCCAGAAAAGTCGTTGGTCGTGCGACGGGAAAAAATCTTAAGTTTGCTGACTCGGAGTTGCTAATTTTTTGTCCACAGGAGAGACAGCTTTTGTTTCTTACTCTCTGTATGACCTGTATAGTCAATAAGTAATGCCCACCCGCGAAAGCCTGTTGCAGCAGCCTGCAGTAGCACATCAGCAGTCTCGCCAGCACCAGGATCCGTTGCCACCAGTCTTCCAACACTCTTAAAGCTTCCAGAGCATCGGTCCGCAGCACCACTACAACTCCTGTCAACCTTAACGTTTTAAAGTGTGGCATTTAGACAATTACTTCTTCAAACTTTTTTTTTAATTGGTTATCTTGTTATGCTGCTGGGCAAAGGTTTTTCTCGTTTCCTTCTTCACATATATCGTTTTTTTTTCAAGATTCTAGTGTTCTAAAAGACATGGGTATTTGATCCTTCGTTTTCTGCTTCTTTTTGTTTTTTTTTTCTGGGTTTACTTATGCATTTTAAGAATCAATAGCTTATCAACTTATCATCCTATCTGGATTTTAAAGCCATATATAATTTCAATCTGTACCAGTTTACTGTTTACTGCTTTCAGTATACGGGTGTAGTTAAGCCACAATTGTTTTACATTTATAAAAATGCGATAAGAAGTTGTGTATATAGCTCCAACGGTACTACGTGGTAACATAAATCCAGTTACTTTATCACGTGTGGACGCTTGGATTTTTCATTTACTCGTCAAAGAGAACATTCTCGCATAAGTAACGTCCGAGTGTTGGTCACTGTCCCGGTAGTTACCATTTTTAATTTTATAGCAATCTCATCATCATCTATCGGTAATTAGCATGTCAAACAGTAGGACATTTACCTTATAATTTGGTAGCATTTTGATTGGTTAAAATTTTAATTTTTCAGTCACATTGCAGTGTGAATCTATTCATTCGAAATTGATCGAAAAGACTACACCAATTTTCTCATACTATGCGAATTATTCAACTTTTAATCTTTTTCTAATGAGACTCAGTAAATACTTAACTATTAAAATAAAAAAAAAATAAGTTTACTAGATTAGATTAGATAAGAGTAACAATTTCCAGTGCACGTGTTGGCTTGTGGTCAAAATCACTTCTCCCGTGTCTGATTAAACGGCTAGAAGCATATGTGGAGACTCCATGTATCTATATTTTAATTCGTATGATGTTTATTTATGATGAAATTTTCAATTTCAGATCCAGTGATGAGTATAATTAAATAGACTTGTCTCACTTTTCACGGACAAGCTTCAATTACTGCTATAGATGTAGTAAAATTATGTGCATAAACTCTGAAATCGGCTTCACGCTGTCTACACAGCTATCTTAAATATTTAACCACACATAGTTCCAAAAGGTTCCAAGTGAGTGCTTGAGAGCAAATCCATTGATACGTAAACGCCGGGGAACTCTGTCGCACTCAATGCTGCACCGGTTAAGATTACAATCTAATGCAATGCAGCTAAGATAGCATGCACGTCCACACACGCAAGTGAAAACGCCGACAAACGTTTCCAGTCTAATTACCAGTTTGGTTTGAATTACGGACCTAGGGCCGTATTGGGTTATACACTGTTAATAAACAAAAACAATTTCTTTAATTCTATTAAATTTTTGTCACATAATTAGCATAATATATATGTAGCATTCTAAAATGCCCCGTATACGGGGAATTTAACCCTATCTGCAATAATTACTAGGCCAATGTTGCCACTGGCGCGCTCTATGCTCAGCAGGGGCGCGCCTCGCTTGCGCAGAGTGGTGTAGGAACAATCAGCGCACGTCTCTGCCAACATTCCAGATGCACTGCAGAACGAGGAGAATCTTACTTCAAGTACTCTATAATATCGATTACGTATAGAAATTTCAATTCGCCACTTGTTGTTACAACGTTCAACCACATCACCATATCGGAATGTCAAGTTCTGAACCAATTGTGTAAACTTTCTTTTACGTATCCACAAGATAAATAATATACAATGCACTGTCAACACGGCTTTTCCATTATGTCACTTGATACAACACATGAAGTCACCGGTATTTTAATGAATATCTGGAACATTCTAAGGATATTTGTTCTTCTATTTACAATTAAAAGTAAGGACCGGCGAGGCTCGCTCGCCTCAGCTAACTGACCCTGCATCGCTTCACTGCTTGTTTTATGCAACTTACATCGCTATTATAGTTAACTATCGCAGAAAATGAAGCTGCAAAAAGGCGATATTGTTAAACCTATTGCAAGTGGCCTCAAAGCGACGTGAAAGTTACGGTAACAAATGGTAAACATCGTCACGACGCTGTCGCATTTATGGAAGAAAATGAACGGAACACTACTCGAAGTGACATTTTTGCCGAGCGTATCAAATCGAGTATGTGGATAGATACCAATCTGTTGTGACAGGAAGCTTAACAGTGGCCTAACGGTGTTTACTTTGCTTTCTACAAAATTGGTATACCTTAACTCACGTCTCCCAAATGGAGTCAAATTCATCGACTACACTATCAGGAGTGTAACTCTTATAAGTACTATACGTATACAACGTGTTTTTATGTGACATTCAACAGGTTAAACGTGGTTAATTTCTTCAATACCCTAGTGTCCTAACTCTTATTGTTTAAAAGATAATCAAGGATTTAAGTTACTTAATTATGCGCGGTACATTATGTACAACCAAGCTAAGCTGCGCTGTCGAAGTTAAAACACTGTCACAACTTTTTGTTACTATAAAGACAATGTGACTGTGTTTGTTTGTCACGCTTTCACGCTTAAAGAACTCAACCGATCGTGATAACATTTTATATGGAGAGACCCTGAGAAGGACATAGGATAGTGATTGTCCCAGAAAATAATAAAGTTTCCGAGCCGCACGGTAAAGGAATTCTCTGCAGACGATGTCGACGTCAACAGCTAGTTAAGAATAAATGACACGTAAATTGAAGTACCTAATAACTCCAGGAAAGTGTAAATTTGCTACACACGATTATGGCAGAGTACAACCTCATTCTAATCAAACTAGTAAAAGTAGGAAAAATGTTGTTTTCTCACTCGAGACTTCCCGATGACTTGATTCGTCTAAGTATAGAATTGCAGGTAGTCTTATACCAACTCTATAATCAAATAGTACTCTAGCTGAGGATAAACCCAATTATCGTAGTGTTAGTGACTGTTAGCGATTGAACTACTTGGATGCGTACCTATTGTGGGTAATGTGCCGTTATTGGTAAGATTACGAATGAAAAGAGCAAGCAGCTGACGCAAACTTCAACGTCCTTGGTATAAATATCGTATGAAAATTGCGTCTGAACCCCCCTTTCCTGCGCGATTGAATTAGAAAAGAGTTCCGCAGGAAAACCAAAGTTACTGATATAACTCGGAGAGCAACAAGCACACGTGTGGCCACACTTAAGTGGCAGTGGGCAGCGCACATTGCTTGTAGTAATGTTCAGTTGGCCGATGGCACAGTAAGGTTCCCAGGCACGTAGCGTGCATCGTGCATTTTTTTTCATACCCACTTACTTGCTTTTTTGCATTCACTGTAATTTATTGACAAATGATTTCAAACAACGTTATTATTGTTTTAAGGAATAAATTTGATTGAAATAAATAAATAAACTGGCAACCATAGTTTGGGGTTTTCAGAAAAAAATGTACCCATTTTGCCTTGATTATCCATACAAAATGTATTAGTCAGTTTTGTGACGGTCCATACAACATGTATGTACCTATGGTTAACTGCGTCACAAAACTGACAATTAAAAGTGGGACACTTTTTTATTGCTTAAATCGACAGTGCTAGTGATTCTGAGTAGAAATAACCCAAAATTTGTTAGGTTTTTAAAAAACAGTACAGGGTACACTTTTTATAAAAATGGTTAACTGCGTCACAAAACTGACAATTAAAAGTGGGACACTTTTTTATTGCTTAAATCGACAGTGCTAGTGATTCTGAGTAGAAATAACCCAAAATTTGTTAGGTTTTTAAAAACAGTACAGGGTACACTTTTTTCTAAAAATGGCCAGTTGCACAAAGCATACGAGTGGATAAAACTGACCCGTGATTGACCCCTAACCCACCTAATAGAAAAAAAGATGAGGGCAAAGGAATCACCGGTTCAGTAACAGCCTACTCAGTCTAGCCTTGAAGAGCCCTAGGTAGGTTGTACCTATCTGGAAATACAGACGACTTATTAGTTGTGGTAAAAGTTTCTCTCGCAAGACAGCGTTTGGCTAATAGCACCGCCGTATTGGGAAATATAACGTTGGCCAAATAGAGCGAGAACACACGCTATTATTGTTAACTAGGCGCAAGCAGTTAGCTGGCAGCCTTGACTGGTTCTCTAGTAACAAATTAATATTAATTAATACATAAGTCGTATGAATACAATAAATGATTTTGATCTGGCATTTAAGGTGCTTATGGGGCTGCATCGATTCTGCAACGCTTCGGGTGTGTTTGTGGAGGCTAGAATGGACTGCTTTTATACCTTCATGGAAAAACGCTGCACATTCATGGTGCGCAAGGTGCAGGCCACCTCCAACGGCATCTGAATTAAGCTTTGTGTATTAATAACTATGATCTTATTTTTATTTTGGTTCGGTTACTTTGCCGAGGTCGGTATCAATAAACTGTATAATGAAACGAGTTAAAATGGAATTGTTATTTGTTAAACCCGCTATCTCACTACTTCCAAAAAAAAATTCACGGTCGTAGGTTGAATAGTTTAGCTACCACTAATAAATTATACCTGAAATCCGAAATTTCTTAAATTTTCACTAAAATGCTCATAACTCTGAAACAAATGAAAATCACTGAACATGCATGGGGGTCGATTCGGTAGCTCCAGAGGTCCCCTACCTTTGGTCTTCGTTTGATCCACCCCCCCCCCGTATACACCCTGTATAATCTTTACATATAATATAAGCATAAGCTAAAAAAGTCAATGTCGGGACAACTAGTACCCTTAATTATGATGAACGATTTAAAAATCACCTTAAGGGGGGCGGTAATACCTGCGTTTACCTTACATATATTTTTTAAACTTTGCTTATTTTGGGACATTGTCAATCGCCCCATGATTTTATTTATATATTAAAAAGTAGAGTTTTTCAGTATAGGTTTAATGTAAACGATCTTACCATTACAAGTATGTTTGCTGTTTTTTTTCGAAGCTGTCTCAACAATTCGTAGCATCGACACAGATTTAAAGCGCTTTTAAATGGTTCCCATTGATCTATGAGGCTGTAAAACAGTGCGCAGCTGTGGCCGCGGTGGCATCAACTTGGGCTTTCGATTATCGAACTTCGTATTGTGCCGTTCCGTTCACGCTAATTATATTAAGCAGAAGAGTAAAAGGGACGGTACGATAAGAACTTCGTTTTTCGTAGTAGCCCCCCTGAGCTGGTTGCGCAAGCGCACCGCTAGCACTACCGGGGGTTTTAGACACGTACGGTATGTATGTGGCGTGGCGTAAAAAAATTCGATAGAGATTTGGAGCAAAATTAAATTATGCTTAAAATTTAATTTTTTGATACTTATAAGCTTTTTTTGTTGACTTGTATTGTTGTCTAAACTACATAATCTAAATTTCTAGTCAAATAGACTGTTTGAAAAAAATTGGAAGTGGATTAAATTCACCTTCCAAGGTTAGACCCAAACTATTACTGTATAGATTCAGGCGTTACTTTGCGGAGGTCCATTTAAAATAAATGGAATACTTATCTTGCTCCTCCGCTGCTCATCAAGTCATGCGAATTAGATACGTTTGCGTTGAAAAAATGCTTTTTCATGCAATTTCCCGCCCTTCCTCTTAAATAAAAATTTGCAAACAGATAATGCCTTAAAGTCAAATGAAGAAAAGGAATCGAATCGTTACAGATATACGCGATTCGTTGTTTCGACTGTCTATGGATGGATACTGTAGTACCCTGTTCGTAAAAAGTAAAGCGAGTATTGTATAGTCTTATGTCTTCTGTAGAAGATATTATGTAAGACTAACCTTAGAATTGAGACTCGGAAAGGAGAGCTGAAGAACATTGAACTGAACTACTGAAGTCATGCCAAAAATTAAATCAACTGAAACGCAGAAAGTACATAGTTTTCTTTGTATTTAAGAGGACGGAAGAATCAAAAAGTCCTAAAAATGAAGACATTATTATTATCATCGAAATCTGAATTATCAATAAAACATCAATCCTCATTAAATAATCACTTGTAAAATACTAGTATCACAAATAATAGCCAGGTCTAACGACTAAATCAAGGTTGAATTTATCACAGCAAGTGATCATTAGTTAGATGTTAAATTTCTTAGTATCTTGAGTATAATGCGATTGAGTATTACCACCTGTCTAGGTACAGTTTACGTGATGCCATTCGCCACAGTTCGTATTTTAACAACGATTAAAGTTAACCGCTAAACTAACCGGTTGAGTAATCTATTGTGATATTTGAAATGCCAATTTAATGTTTTTAAAATGAACGAAATATATTTTTTTATTTTAATGTTGACAGTTTCTCTCAATAAGCTTTTACTTTGTGGTCTTTGTATCTAATACAGTTTAAGTGTATTCAAGCATAACCTCTTGTAAACATAAAGAAGGGCTATATCCAGTACGCTTAGTATAAGTTTTACTTCACCAAAATACTTCTCGATCGCGTTTACGTAAAAAAATCAATTACAAGGGAAACATGGGCAGCGCCTCCGCGGCCGCGCGTCCATGTTTCCATAGAATTGAAATTTTTACGTAAACGCGATCGAGAAGTATTTTGGTGAAGTAAAACTTATACTAAGCGTCAGAAAAGATTGCTCTTGATCCAGACTAACGTGATAAAATGTAAATTACTTACTTTGAAAAACTTTTATAAAGTTTCATTGACCCTGAATGATAGACGGTGGCTAAAATAGTGAAACTCAATATTCTTTACGCAATAGCCTGAAAGTATTAATTTGGCCAAAATGCATGTTCGTGAGGTTAACGCCTTATTTCGACATCTATAGCTTTTTGTCGACAAATTATTAAGAAACTAGCTTCGGGTAAAGATTATTTTATATTTATAAATGTAACGGTTTTTGGTTAACTTGTTTCAACAAATTAGGGGGAACGTTGACGCCGGGTCGTATCAAGAAGTCACATGGAACGCAATAGTAAGAGAGATGTGGTAAAAGTAATCACCTCACTGACAAGAGTGCAACGATCAAATGATCTTGTTCATAGAGTTGTGTCAACCAATTAACCAAATCAACCAGACAAGGCCCTATACTACGAAGCGCGAAATTCGAACTTCGTTTCATGCCGTTCCGCTCACGCTAAGGGTATTTATTACGAGAGTGAGAGGGACCGCACGATCCGAACTTCGAACTTCGAATTTCGTAGTAACCCCCAAGGACTGCTGTAAAATTACTGCATAAAGAAGATATCTTACGAAAGTTTGTATGGACGGATTTAAAGATGTTTGTTAATCTTTCATGCTAAAACGGTTTGATGGATTCTGATGAATTTGACACACATATAGTTTAAAACCTGAATTATATATTAACGTATGCTAGGATACTTTTATAGCGATATTTAAACGAATTCTTCGCAGACGGAGTTGCGGGCAACAGCTAGTGTTTTCATAATTGTTAAAACCTGAAAATGAATCTAAACTTAATTTGTCTTTGTTTCAGTTTCGGCTAAGAGGGAAAACAACAGATAAATAAATATGAGGCTGATACATGAACGCACCCAGTTCTTTGTCAATTCCTGCCGTATCGTATCGTTTCCTTCAATAATTACATTATTTCTAGATAGAAATAGATACTTATATTAACTTTTTTTTTCTGTATTGACTATTTAAAATTAAAACAACTCAAATATTCGGCATTTCTGAACTTGTTAAACGTAACAATTATCTTAAATAAATTTATCCATTCAACTTTTTTCTCAAGTTAAATCCTTGCTTCATAAGTACAGATACAGTATAGTCTGGTTATACCGGACGGATGTGTGGACGTGGAACGCATTCCGTGGCATGCTTCCGCCACGGTAATGAATGACGTAATGATACCGGTGAGAAATGTAACTTACCGAAAGTTGGAGTCCTCCGTCCTTATTAGCGGGTCTCGGAATCTGCAACGAAGAAAATTATGTTATTACTGTAGTTTTGTGGATGTAGGTACGAAATTAGCGAATTAGCGTTTCTTTCTACAAGGTAAAACAAAATAAGTAAATCGTAATTTTTGCAACCAATTTTGAAGGAATTTTGAGATTGACAAATGCTGCAGTACATTTAGCCGATGTTCAAAGTGTAAGTCGACTTTTTTGTCGTAATCCTGAATGAAAAATTCCGGTGAAAAATCATTGATTAATTTGGACTTGCCCAACCACTGCAGGACTGAAGGAAATGTTCCGGATTAATTTTGTGATACCTTTTGTTTTTCTTGGTCCACTATCATTTGCCCGAATATAATAATATGTCATAAGGTATCGTTTTGTATAATTTTAATTTATCATAAAGTATGTAAACCCTTTATTGTACAAATATAAACCGATCGACAACCGTTGAGTTACATGCACAAAGACGAGCTTACCTCTTTAGGGGATTTCTACCAATCAACCTTTAAGCGAATGAGAGGAGCGAAAGAGATTTATGTCTGCAACCTACTAAACTAACCTAACCTACTGTACCTATTCTATAATAATATGACATTTCTCAATCCTGAAAACAGCTCGGGTCTACATATTTCATGGCAAACGTTGGTATGTCAAGTGAAATAATGACATTAAATTATAGGAAACGAAGTGATTAGGTTCTTCTTTGCATAGCGAAACAAATGCCAGTATTCGGAAAGCTATAATTCTGAGTCGTGAAGTTGCGTGCCAGTTGAAAGGTCAGGGAAGCGAACTGCCATTTCTGACGTCGAAAACCATTCCGAGATTAGACACACCCTGTAACTTTGGATAAAAGCCATCGCCATTCGATTCAGAAGTTATGATAATGTGAATGTTTGCCAATCTTTGTTTGTGGATCGTGTTGCAAGCAAATTGAAATAATAACAGCGCAAGGCCGGGGTTTTATGGACGCTAACCGAAAACGGAAAGAATTAGATAGCAAAATGCATTTCGATGCTAATAATGCTAGATGTTAATCCAGCTTTGAGATTGCTTCCCTGTTTCGCAATGCGGTTGGTATACATAGCATTCGTTAGCAGTTTTACATTTTTATTTTATACGAAATTGGCTTATGCTTCGGTGTCAACGACGCGCACGCTTAGAATGAAAATGACTTAATCCGAATTATTCTCATTTCAAAACTGAACCATTTTTTTTACGCAGTTTATTTTTGAAATGAGAATTTTTCGGGTTTTGTTAGTTTCATTCTATCTAGGTAATCCTGCGTGACGTGGAAATATAAAAAGCATTCTAGTTTCCTATCACACAGAAATTTGTAATCTAAATCTTTTAATACACTTTTTGGTTTGACCTATGGCGTATCAAACAGAGAATCGTGGGCTCGCACCTCCGAATTTTTTGGAATTTATGTATCAAATTACATTTGAAAACCATGACTTTTACGGTAAGGAAAAATCGTGAGGAAACCTGCACACCTGGGAAGAAATTCAATTGTGTGCGTAAAGTTCCCAATCAGCACTAGGCCCGAGCGTGAAGTACGGCCCATGCTCTCTCATTCTGAGAGCAAGCGTGTGCCATGCAGATGACCTTTTATGATACTCAAGATATGTCTGGCAAATTTCCAGTCCCTAGCTTTTGTGCTGTCTGTCTGTCTGTGGCTGTGTGTTGTCTGTTAATCAGTACGATAATGTTTTATTGGTAACTAGCTGTTGCCCGCGACTCTGTCTGTCTGTCTCTTTATCGCTGTCCCACGGAAACTATGCAACTTTCTGGGATAAAATATATTCCATACCCTTTCCAGGGTCTCATACTATCTCCATACAAAATTTTGATTTATTCCTGCCCTAATGTTTTGTGAAAGTGAATTATCTTTGGCACAGTAGGTACTTCTAAAGCGAGTAGAGTTGACTTTAAGCCGTCTAGATTTTGCCAGAATTTCCATCCAAGTGTTAATAACGTATTAAGGAATCCCCTCTAATCTACAGTCACGTTCATAACACATACGAGTTTCGTCTTAATTAATAATGATAATTACTACGCGCGTGCAAAGAAACGAGTCTAGAAAAACCAGTAATACGATTAAAACAAAGCGCATTAGCACGCATTTAGGCTGCGTGCTTCTTATTAATGTGATTTCTATTCATGTTACCCACTGCTTTTTAGTTCCTCTTCGGTGCATTAGTGTTCCTATAAGTAGCACGCAAAAATGACTCGTCTTTTTACATGTAGCAGTTGCGAACATTCATATCTAATTCTTCATGCACATTGCGCTCTGATAACATTCACGATTGGCTGTCGAAGAGTGTTGGCGGCTTTTCTTACAAATGTATTTTGCATGTTGATCAACCACCGTATCGGAAGAAACCTTTCATAGCAAATCTTAACAAGGAACTAGAAACAACTTAAAATTAAGCCCCTTTATTACGGTTGTTAAAATTATTTCGTACTCTCATTTGCAAATAATAGGTGCTTGTTTTTTTTGTATACAATATATAGGCTTGCGTTTGACTTGAGATGAGGTCTACGATGGAGCACGCTTGCCTAGTAAATGCTCATTTACCCTAGACTTAAAAACGGCCAAATTATAGTTTTCAGGGAACAGTCGCAGGCAGGGAATTCCACTCCTTAGCTGTACGGTTGATGAAGAAGAAGGAATAGCGAAAACGCTTTATGCGGATTTTGGGAATACTGACTACGAAAGGGTGGAGACCCCGCTTACTTCTGATTGACCTGTGGAAGAAAGGAGCAGGTGCAATAAGGTAAGATAAGGTCCTATATAGTTCGTGTCTTGAAGCTTAAATAGGACTAGGCTGGGCATGTCTGCCAGATGCACCCATAAAGATGGGGGCACTCAGCCACATGGAAGGTGCCGCGCGACCGGCACCGACGACAAGGCTGGCCGAGGCGGAGATGGCGAGACGACCTAGCCGCGGAACTGAGGGATTGGCCAAATATAGCTCTGGATAGGGAAATGTGAAAGTCAAGGGGAGAGACCTTTGCCCAGCAGTAGCAAATATAAGCTAAGTAATAAAATAATAATGAAAGAAAGACATTCTTTCCTCGTGTTTCCGATAAGCCAAATCCGCTGACGGTGACTAAAAACATGTAAAAAGCTTTAAGTGAATCTTGTTCCTTTTGTGTACATGTTTTTGTTGAAAGATCAGGAAAAAAGCACTTACCTACATTAACACAGATTACGGCTCTTCAGACAAGTAACCCGATTCTAATTTTGGTTCAAGCGACCGTAGCACGACACTAGACAGACATACTTAACTATTTTTGGCTAAACAATTTATGGAATTATAATATTCGAGCTTGTAATTTTCTGTAAAAGGCGAAAAATAGAAACATCCCACATCCCATCCCAATAATATTATAAACGTAAACGTTTGTATAGACAGATGGATGTATGGATAGATAAGTGGGTGTTTGATACTCTTTCACGCTAAAACGGTTCTTTAGACGGATTCTGATTAAATTCGGCACCCAGATATAGTTTATAACCTTGTTTTAACATAAAGGACACTTTATATCCCGGAAAATTGCATAGATCCCGCGGGATAGCTAGAAATGAATTCTTCGCAGACCGAGTCGCGGGCAACAGCTAGTTTACTCCTATTTGTGATCCGTTATGTACTAGGTTTAGTCGATTATAAACCAGTTTAGATTGTCTAATGCCCACGCAGGTACTTCTAAGGTGCATCATTATTTACGCCGCTAGACCTAACGGTGCATTACGTATTACCGATACTAGGAAATGCGTACACGCAGTTACTAATTAATTCTACAGCTAAATGTTAATTAAAGCATGTTACGAGTAATGCGGACCTTTAATTAATATAGGTATTTCCGATAAGATGCTTTAGAATTTATGATCCGAATTCTGTCACGAGTATAAATGCGTGTAAAAATATTTGTTGCTGAATCACAACCTAATTTATAATACTTTTAATAGTATTTTATGCAACTGTTGTATAAGTGAAGTCTTAAAAGGCGAGTGACGTGAGTTGCGATACGAGCGAATGCGAGTATCGCAATGGAAGACGGCACGAGCCGTTAAGACCAAATTATACACCGTTGCATACAATATTTTTCCTACGACTCGACTCTACTGTACTGTAATGTACCCTACTGTAGGGTACAGTCGGGTACAGTAGGGTAAAATGGGATACAGTCGGGAACAGTAGGGTAAAATAGGGTACAGTAGGGTACAGTCGGGTACAGTCGGGTACAGTAGGGTAAAATGGGATACAGTCGGGAACAGTGGGGTAAAATAGGGTACAGTAGGGTACAGTCGGGTACAGTCGGGTACAGTAGGGTACAGTCAGGTGAAATAGGGTACAGTAGGGTACAGTCGGGTACAGTAGGGTAAAATGGGGTACAGTCGGGTACAGTAGGGTACAGTTGAGTGAAATAGGGTACAGTAGGGTACAGTCGGGTGCAGTCGGGTTCAGTAGGGTACAGTAGCGTACAGTCGGGTACAGTAGGGTAAAATAGGGTACAGTAGGGTAAAATAGGGTACAGTAGGGTAAAACAGGGTATTTTACCCTACTGTACCCGACTGTACCCGACTGTACCCTACTGAATCCTATTTTACCCTACTATACCCTATTTTACCCTACTGTACCCTACTGTACCCTATTTTACCCTACTGTACCCGACTGTACCCAACTGTACCCTATTTTACCCTGTTGTACCCGACTGTACCCTACTGTACCCTATTTTACCCTACTGTACCCGACTGTACCCTATTTTACCCTACTGTATGACTGTGCCCGACTGTACTCGACTGTACTCTACTGTACCCTATTTTACCCTACTGTACCCGACTGTACCCTATTTTACCCTACTGTACCCGACTGTACCCTACTGTACCCGATGTACCCGACTGTACCCTACTGTACCTTATTTTACCCTACTGTACCCTACTGTACCCTATTTTACCCTACTGTACCCGACTGTACCCTACTGTACCCTATTTTACCCTACTGTACCCGACTGTACCCTACTGTACCCGACTGTACCCTACTGTACCCTATTTTACCCTACTGTACCCGACTGTACCCGACTGTACCCGACTGTACCCTATTTTACCCTACTGTACCCGACTGTACCCAACTGTACCCTATTTTACCCGACTGTACCCTACTGTACCCTATTTTACCCTACTGTACCAGACTGTACCCGACTGTACCCTACTGTACCCTACTGTACCCGACTGTGCCCTATTTTACCCTATTGTACCCGACTGTACCCTACTGTACCCTATTTTACCCTACTGTACCCGACTGTGCCCTATTTTACCCTACTGTACCCGACTGTACCCGACTGTACCCTACTTTACCCTATTTTACCCTACTGTACCCGACTGTACTCTACTGTACACTATTTTACCCTATTGTACCCGACTGTACCCAATTTTACCCTACTGTACCCTATTTTACCCTACTGTACCCGACTGTACCCGACTGTACCCAACTGTACCGTATTTTACCCTACTGTACCCGACTGTACCCTACTGTACCCGACTGTGCCCTATTTTACCCTATTGTACCCGACTGTACCCAACTGTACCCTACTGTACCCTATTTTACCCTACTGTACCCGACTGTACCCTACTTTACCCTACTGTACCGTACTACCCTACTGTAACCGACTGTACCCTATTTTACGCTATTTTACCCTACTGTACCCGACTGTACCCTATTTTACCCGACTGAACCCGACTGTACCCTATTTTACCCTACTGTACCCGACTGTACCCGACTGTACCCTACTGTACCCTATTTTACCCTACTGTACCCGACTGTACCCTACTCTACTCAACTCAGCAGGTCTAAACTGGGCTTTAGTGTTGAGTGTACCCTACATTTAATATTATGTGGCAGCTAGGTGTATCGTAATAACGACATTACGACACAAGTGCTGTTATGGCGAATAGATTAAGTATAGACTTTCTGAAGTCATATTATCTATGTTCTTATATATTTGTTCGCGACCATGTAAAAACCAGATAAAAGTACAGGAGTAGGAAAAATTAATAAAGTGACATACTCCTTGAACGATATCAAATCTTTGAGACTAGTTCTTTACAATTCGAAAGTAATTTAAATAATAATGAGTTTATAAACAATTATGAACAAACATCACAGTTTTGGTTGGACATGACTGATAAGGATAAAGATATGCTATCAAAGTTATTTTACGTGACACTAGCTAGGAAAGATGATTCGATTAGAAAACTGATCATTGATTGCTAGAAAAAAAAAAAGCCGTCATTAATATTGTGGTGTTAGAGCAAACAGACAAACGAACTTCAACGCTATGCGAACGGAGGAGAAAATGATATAGGGCTTTTTCCGCGACTTGCCAATTATTGTTGTTTTGTTTGTGCTCTTTTTTGCAAATATAGAACAAAAATCACAAAAGTTTAAAACATTAGTCATTGGTCTTGTTTTATGTTCTTCGCACCTTCGGTACAACAGTGTATCATCTCGAAACAATACACCATTTTAATTTAGACTTTACTTAATTTCCGGAAAGTCTAAATTAAAATGGTGTATTATTTCGAGATGATACACTTTTGTACCGAAGGTGCGTTTTGATCTAAATGCTCCTTTGCAGTCGAAGTTATTTTTACAAGTTAATACTTAATCTCAACAATCATTATTCTGCCTATGGAATATACCTACACGTTTTCTTTCTATGCTAAACTCACAAGGGCATTATAGAGCCATTAAATCTTTCCCTACGAGTACAGGCTTATGTCATATAAAAGTACTGAAAGGAATAATGGTCCATTCATGCCAAGGCAATAATACCACTGGGCATAAGTAGACATTCATAATAGATTAATGTGACTATCTTGAGTTAATTTTGCTTTAAACATAAATATAAACCTTGAGACTCTAGAGACTCGCAGTACTAACAACAAGGCAAGTGGATCTAATTATAACCCATTGGTTTAAGTATTTTCGATTGTTTAAAGGGAAAGCAGAAATGATTGACCTCTAAAAGTAACTGTGCGTACAGGCCGTGGCAAGCAGAGCAGTTCAATTGTAAGACTGGACAGGCATTGTTAAAATCGATATCTCACAGTTAAGTAAGTGCCGCGACGTAGGATTACTGTGTTGATGTACATATCAACATCAACATACAGATGTACATCACACAAACGTTCTTAACGGTAGAAGGTTTCTGTTATTATTACACGCTTTATTGTGTTCAAATTTAACGATGCAATGTCTGTCGTTCGTTATCGCTGAAATAGCTTACCTACTTCAAAAAATCAACAGAAAAAGTGATCTGTTTTCGGAATTATTTATAGGTACATTCTATAACAAAACAAAATTAATTAACTTCGACTTGATATATCAGGGATCAGGATTCAAAGAAATGAGAACTGTGATATAGTTTCTTCGTAATGAAAGTGTCTAACTTTAATACCACATAAATTAATTTCCACCTGCCTTACACGATACGCTATAAAGTAGCTCCTCAAAGACACTCTGCAGTTATTGCTCCCTGAATCCCATTTAGACGGTTCCGGTTCTAAACGAGGCTTTAAAAAGGCAGTTTCTTGGATTAGAACAAGAAATATAGATTTATATTTCCGCCAACAAATATGCGCGGTTACCTACTAAACTTCCGACGAAACGTGTTATTCAATTAGTCATTCGCAAAGTCTTTACAAAGGCAACCGGCGCCCACGACGCGCATCGGGCCTTATTCGTCGCTGGCGCAGCTTGAACGAGGTGACTGCGATTAGCGACTTTGATTTTTGCAGCCTACGTTCAGTTGAGCGTGGATATTGAGTTTGGGAATTTATAGCCAGGAATTAAAACAACTGTAACTTGTCAACCTTACTTTGCATACTTGTTGTGAAGTTTTGGGTTATATAACTCACGCATTGGAAGGCCACCAACTTCCGCTATACTTTTTTCGGTCATTTATTACATACACGTTGTAAGCAGGTTAAGAATTTTAGGATATAGAAATTACGGACTTTTCTTTTTAGCAATTCCATCCTTTCTGATTCTTTCAACTTCTATAAACTTATTTCTGAAGGAAATCTTCTTTAAACATGAAACTACCGTGAGACTCACTCATCTCAATCTTCTTTATTTTTTTAACTTTCTTATTCCGACACCATAAAACCAATAGTAAAAATAATAGGTACCTAATTGTTTGCGCTTTGTAGGATAGTCGACGGCTTTGGCGAACCCAGAGCCATCTTTTTCCGCCCAAAGACTGAGCATCCGGGCAGCAAGGGAATGCGCAAACATGCTGAACATGCTGATCCGGGAGCGAAATACAGCGTTTCGATTTTTTTTAATGTTTTCTTCAGTACTATAGGCATAAATGTATGTACATATGTATAAACCTAACCCCCTTCATTGAGATACATGTACAAAGGCGAACTGATCACATTAAGGGATCTCTATCAATCAACCTTCGAGTGGATGAGAGGAGCATTCGGTAAAGGACCGACAAAGAGTAAGTTTAAAAGTCTAAAACAGCTACATATATTTAAAAATAGAACAACAAACTGTTTATCTACCTCACAAAATAAACTTTCCTTTCCTCTACCAATAGTTTATACACGTAAAACAGACTGTCGAAATCACCATCAACAGAACCGATTCCAACTATGTTCATGCACGGCTGATAGCCTAAATTTCTTCTTAACTGGAGTTAAACTACTTCGCGAAGGAAATACGACGTCGTAAATGCTTTGATGTGACACAACTTTGATCGTTTTAATCTGTAAAACTATCAAGCTTTAAAAATGTGGCTGCAGATACGGTTACTGGGAAAGCAAAGCCCTTTGAAGCGAATATTGTTAAAAGGCTACAAAATCGATTTCATAGGAGCGAAACGTAATTTAAAACATAAATCTTGTTGGAATCAGATTGTATTAACATTAACACGGATGTTAGTAACGGGTACATTTTGAATGTTAGGGAAAAATTACTAGTAACTTTTATGACATTCGGAATAATTTGTGCTAAAGAAGAGGTGAGGGGATTAGATGGTGACATGGTAGCCAAGTGGTTTGACTTATGGACTCTCAAGCAGAGGGTGGTAGGTAGGTTCAAGCCCAGGCTTGCACCCCCGATTTCGAAATTTATGTGCGAAATTCCATTTGACCGTGAGCTTTACGGTCAAGGAAAACATCGTGAAAAAACATACATACACCTGCGAAGAAATTCAGCGGGTGTGTGTGAAGGTCCCAATCCGCACTGACCCGCGGGGGAACTATGGGGCATGCCGTCTAAGTCTGGGAAGAGGCCTGTATCCTGCGGTGGGACGCAGGGTTAATGATGTTGAACATTTACATTCAATGAAATTTGAAATAAATTTGTGCTAATGCTGGCTAAAGTTAAAAAAAAGTCTTGCAACTGCTCGCATTAATTTCGAACAAATGCGAGAATAAAATCTTGATTGACGAACATTCCGGGACAGATTTATTTTATGACAGCAATCATAAAAACCGGCCAAGTGCGAGTTGGGCTCGCGCACGAAGGGTTCCGTACCATTATCTATAAAAACGGCAAATAAATCACGTTTGTTGTATGGGAGCCCCCTTAAATGTTTGTATTATTTTAATTTAGTTATTTATTTTTTACGTGAATATATAACTAAATATTCTGTGAATATTTCAAGCGTCTACCTACCTGTTGCCCTTATGAGCAAAATCGAGCAAAAAAATCACGCTTGTTGTATGGGAGCCCCTTTAAATATTTATTTCATTCTATTTTTTAGTGTTTGTTGTTATAGCGGCAATCCAAATACATCATCTGTGAAAGTTTCAACTGTCTAGCTATCACGGTTCGTAAGATACAGCCCGGTGACAGACGGACGGACGGACAGCGAAGTCTCAGTAATAGGGTCCCGTTTTTACCCTTTGGGTACGGAACCCTAAAAACTACAGTTTTCTTGCAAGTAGGAACTGAGTTATAAAGCTCTATATTTCAGTAATATGTCCTAGCCTAGGCAATTCCATTGACTTATCTCTTCCAATCCCATTTTATTTCCGTGGAAGGAGTTGGCCGCAGTCCAGAGAGCCCAAGACACTTTCGCTCGTATTTCACTCAAAGCCAAATAGTTGTGTGGATATAAAGTGTACTATTAATGTTTGCTATAATTGGAGCGCGGCGTCCCATAGTCTGTAGTTGCAGCTAAAATTACTTGGCTCCGTATAGACTTTGAGGAACAGTGTACATATAAAATTCAAAGTCGTAACTGAATGATATAACAACGCACAGCCCAAATCGCCAAGTTAAAGACTTAAAATTTGGCATAAATATACATACTATGTATGAGTGTAATAGAGGTACATAAACTAAAGCTCTACTGAAAAAGGGATTAATTCTGCAGAAGTTGAACAGCTGATTTCGACACACAAAATAGAAAATAGCTGTTTAATTTCTGCAGACTTAACCCCTTTTTCACTAGAGCCCCAGCATTAAGGGGTTTTCGAATTTCTCACGTGATAGGGTAATAAATGGGATTTATATTTTCGCTTCAACGTGGCCTTATCCCCGTACCTTAAATTAACGTAAATATTTAAGTAATCCCACCAAAAACATTACCTAAAAAAGTAATGTAAAAAGTAAATGTAAAAAGATGCAAGTCTCGCTAGGCAGTTCTTATACTGCAAAAAAATTTTGAGATGCAATGTTAAACCAAGTCTGTTTGTTATCTTAGTCGAAAGAAATCGTTTTCCACTGAGTTGCTTATTTTAAAACCGTTAAATTAATATTAGATATCTTTATTTTTTAACACACTAAATGACTTGGCAATCGCATGGTTACCTAATGACGTAAATAAATAAATATCATGGGACAATTCACACCAATTGACCTAGTCCCAAACTAAGCAAAGCTTGTACTATGGGTACTATACAACGGATAAACATACTTAAATACGAATGAACTAAAACAATTACTTTGCTCACCCGCGACCTTACAATAGTTACGTTTATGCAAGAAATGTGCGTTCATGCAGTTCCTCCACCTCCACACTGTACGAACACACACAAATCACATAAACCCAACCATCACCACCACCAAGCTACACTGACGCGTTTCGAACTCAACCAGAGCTCATCTTCAGAGTTACCACAACCGTATGCTATGCTACCAAATGTTAAACTTTAACACAAAAGAAAAAGAAAAAGAAAAAAAAAATAGGTATATCACTTGTGTTTGTAATCTGTACCTATATTCATCATTATAATCTCGGCCTGTATAATATATGCTCCACTGCAAGCCATAAGCCTCCTCTCAGCATGAGTGGGCTTAGACCGTACCAAGGATGATATAGACTGGATTAGCAATCGCTATAGTACACATCGGCCGCGGAAAAATAGTTCGATTATTAAATCTAGATGGCGCTGACATATAGCCCGAGGTAATTGTTTAGTTCATTAATATGGACCTCCGCAAAGTAACGCCTGATTCAATAAATTATTTAAAATCGGCATGCGTAGCCGTACAGGCACGTTTACGGTTGTGGTGCTCTGAGGATGAGCTGTGGTTGAGTTCGAAACGCGTCAGTGTAGCTTGGTGGTGGTGATGGTTGGGTTTATGTGATTTGTGTGTGTTCGTACAGTGTGGAGGTGGAGGAACTGCATGAACGCACATTTCTTGCATAAACGTAACTATTGTAAGGTCGCGGGTGAGCAAAGTAATTGTTTTAGTTCATTAATATGGACCTCCGCAAAGTAACGCCTGATTCAATAAATACTTAAATACATATTAAACACCCAAGACCCGAGAACAAACATTCGTATTTTTCATACAAATATCTGCCCCGACACGGGAATCGAACCCGGGACCTCAAGCTTCGTAGTCAGGTTCTCTAACCACTCGGCCATCTGGTCGTTAAGAATAATCGTCAACGTTAACTATTTATAAAAATCCTAATTGAACATAGCGCTAGCCCTAATGCCATGCAGTTTGAGCAATACACATAGGTGTATGACTAAAGCGTTGCGTGCCTTTGATTTGCTCGACTTGGCGGGGGCACTGACGGCACGGGCCCCCAGATCATGCAAGTAGGTGATTATAATAGTAAAAAACTAATATGGGATTTTGGAAACATCCCACTGGACAAGAAAAAGACGGCATTTATTGTATATTCAATTCAACGAGGCCCTTTCTCTGTAACCATTCTTTTAGGATCATATATATGCAGTAAAAAGAATTTTTTGGAATGTTGCGCTGGATAGAGTTCGTGAATTGACCATAAATTTTATTTTTGCGCGAACGAAGTCGCTGGTAATAGCTAGTTATATGTAAGTAGGTATAGGAGGTATAACTGTTAACTGACAGGCGAAAATATTACGCGATTAGTTGCCGTGGTGAATGATTTTGTTTCGATTGTTATTTGAGATTTCAAGACGCTTGCTTGGAACACTCTGCTGGGTTAAGTATCAAAATATATAAAATTAAAAAACCTAACGTAAAATAACCTACATTCAAAATACCTAAAATCTAAATACCTAATGATTTTTTCACTTATATTCAAAATACCGAAAGCTTTCGTATATCCTAACCGGTATCTCGCTGGCAGCGAGCGAGCGAAGCGAGCGAGCAAGACTTTTTAAGGCAGAAGCGACTCGAATAGGTTAGGTTCAGAAGGCTAAGGCGGGAGCGAAGCGTAGCGTAGCTCCCGCCTTAGCCTTCGATGTTAGGTATTTTTTTTGTAACAGCACAGAAAATGATTATTTCCATTAGGTATTATTGTCTTTAACATTATGAAATGTACCTAAATGTAAATCATATACCAAGTTTTATCAAACAAATTAGATTTTCACGTGATAATAAAAAAAATAACTAACACCAAAGGCTAATGCTTTGAACCTAACCATTCCGAGTCGCTTCCGCCCCGAACCGTCTTGCTCGCTTGCTTCGCTCGCTCGCCAAAAATTAAGCGATGTTCGTTTCATTTAGGTATTTTGACCATTTGGTATTTCAAATGTTGGTGTATCAAACTTAGGTGTCATAGCTGTTGATATTTTAAACATTAGACATTTACTCCATTAGGTATTTTAAACTTAGGTAATTCGTAGGTAGGTGTTAGTTGCTTAGGTATTTAAAATCATTAGGTATTTAGATTTTAGGTATTTTGAACGTAGGTTATTTTACGTTAGGTTTTTTAATTTTAGATATTTTGATACGTAACCCTCTGCTGATAAACGTTAAGGGATCAAACGTGTAGGTATAAAAGTAATACTTTTGATATGTGTACGTACGTTTACATCTATAACTTCACACCATACTTCACTTCTTTTTTTGCTGTTTGCAATTTGCCAGCATTGTTAGCGTATTTTTTTGTATCTGTTCCGGTGCGTTTGTAAGCACGTCTTGTATCTCTACTTACTTATATGTATTTACAATATATTTTCAAAACGACAATCGCATTTACTGATGCTGATATTAATCTTTCTTAATCGATAACAGGACCAGGGAATCCCAAATGATAATTATAAAATCGAGAAGGTATAAACATGTTTTTTCCTTGTAGTGTCAGTCGACTGAAGGATATGAGGCTCCTTGATTTGTACGAGTAAATGGATACAGACGTGGGTGGTAGAAATAGACGGCATAAAAGTAGGCTGTCGCGCCCGTAATATGCGTGAATTGACGCCATATGAGTCAACTTACATAATGCAGAATCAACTGCGTGAACAATCGGGGAAATTATAATATACAGAGTAATTATACATGGTTGTAGTGAGAAAACGTGTCTGGTAATTGCGTCAGTCCTTTAGAAATAAATCAAAAAAAATTTGTTCAATATGGACTTTTATTTCACTGTCTTATGACGGTTAAGATCGTGATATACCTATAAGGTTGAGAGAAAATCGTCTTGAAAAGGTCACGAAGTTCCTTTACATTGTAGTTACGTGACGCATATAATTTCAATTCTACCTCCACAAAAATAGCTCGAGTTGTAAGCGTAGATACTTACGTACCACATAATATGACCACACTGTCAAATTGTCCGCAATTTGGTTGACCTAGCCTACGAGTATAACGTTTAGTCCACCGCAACAAGATATTTAGTCGCCAAATTTTGGTGGACACTATTCAGTGTATTACGTGATACTGATTTTCATGTTTGCAAGAATCTTTAGGGCCAACGACCCGAGCTATATCGATTGGCGTGTCCGTTTTCTAGGGCAAACGGAAACGAATCGCGGCTGTTTTACGCCATTCTAGGGCAGGCAAAGGCTGATCTCAATCCATTGCTTTAGCTTGAGGTCAAATTCTTTTCCTCTACTGTCTACTTGGAATTTCTTAATAGTCATATGCTTTTACTCTTTTATTATTTACGGCTCTTTGTCTAGACACGTGAAAGTAAAGGAGCGTTAAAAAGTTTGCTGAGCACAATACATTTAAAGTACACGCAACCCGTCGTGTTTAAAAGGAGTCACATTTCAGAAATAACAGGTGTAAAAGAAACATAAATGTGTGGTCGTGGTTATGCAGACACAGCATGCCACATGAGGTCACCGCCATCTTTAACAATAACTAAGAAAGGACAGCTTACGTCATTCAGAGTAAAGTTTCTAAATTTTATTGATTGTGGATGTAGGCTCAGATGAGTCAGCGTACTTTTATGTGTTTATTTGGACCTCTACTTTAAATGCACTTAAACCTTAAGATATTTCTAAGACCGTTCAGGTTATGATGAGATAAGCACCGTATAGCTACAAGTATAGTAGAGAATTTAACAAAGGAAATTGTCGCTACATCATTTGAACAAATACCGAACTTTACAAAAGACTCGAGATCTTCCTGTCATTTGAATAAAAGTCGGAAACCACGTAAAATTGGCAGGAAACAGGGAAGACCGTTACCAGACTGTCAAATGTTGATGGCTCACGATAGACCGTCTTTTGTTTAGAATTTAATAATAGAAGTGTGGTTGTACATTACGTTGTTCATAGATTTGGCACGTCCGACTTAACATGCGAACACGTCATCTTACCACGTCTTTAAGATCAAGGTCTATATGGTTCGAAGTTGTCAGTTAATATGCATAGCAAGAACACGGAATACGGGCATTTATTTTACAAGCAGGCAAAATAACGTGCCAAAAGATACGTACGGCACATAGAGATATATCTTCCTTCGCATTTGCAACAGACAATTTAAGTGTGACTAAAACGTAATTGTAATACTCGTATCCGTTGCACATTGAATTTCAAAACAGCGAGCATTTTAACGGAGCTGCTGAAGGTCGGCTAATACAGACTTGTATGATGTTGTCATTTGCAACGTTCAGTTCGCGGGAACATACTAACAGCAAACAAACAACGACGTAGCTAACGATGTAAATCAGCTACATTTATTTGATACATATCAGATTAAATAAGTGGAAAAACACTGTCTTCACTGCCGACGAAGAAAACAAATGTCAATGGAACGTTTGTTTCAATATTAACATTTTCCTCCAACGCACTACTTGTATCCTCGAGAGCTGTGTAAATATTTTCTTTATTCAGTCGCTTAAGTCATCCGCATTATTATTATCAACACTGCGAACATGACAAAATTCTCACCACTGTACTTTAAGATAAAACTAAATGTTAACTATTCCTATTACAGTGAAATATTGGGTGATTTGGATAATACAAAAGAGGTAGGAAGAGCGTAAATAAATCACGAATGTTTGGGATGACTCGCGTCAACCGCCGCCAGCCTGTTTTAAGCCGTATTAACTTTGTGGCAAGAGTTAATCAATTTTACAGAAATAGCTTCGATGATAGACATGAATGGGATGAAATTTTGTTCGAAAGGAAGTTAATTTCTATTTGCATCGTGTAACAAATTAGTAAGTGTCGATTTCAAACAGGTGCCGGGCAAAGTAATCATGGATATTGCTGGAAAATATGTCAATCGGATTACACGCACATTCAATTATATTTATTTGTGGACATCATCTTTATAAAACTCGTATTGCAGAGTTATAACTAAACTATCTAAGTCGACCAATATTCATCTAAGTCAATATTAGATAGCCCTGCTTAAGCAGAACAAATAAGGAATTGTGATAAATTTAATATTTCCTAAAGTTAGAGTTGACGTGAGACTTCGCTGCTGTATGCCGAACTTTATTTTATTTACAGACAGCACACCTGTGAGAACAATGCGCCGATCGATTTGTTTAGGTGTTTCTGTTTCATAATAGCATATGACTTTGTGTGTTGGACGTTCACAAAGTCAGGTTAAAGATAATAAGGAGTTGTGATATTTGTAACAATAATTTATCATGGTTTAAAACCAGCTGTAAGTTGAAATGTAATAGCAAAAGTATTGAGCAGTGTAGTGATTTTAAAGATTGATAAGTAAATAAAAAAATCTTATTAGGGTATTGCTGTAGTTGAAAAAAGTTGAGTCCCAATACATCAAGCTGATCAACTAAATAGAATTCAACAAAACACCTAAGTAAATTGTTGGAATGGCAAGTTAAGAAAAGGAAGCTAGCTAATGATAATGAAATTTCAAAATTGCTTCAACTGTGTAGCAATAGGTGAACGACCATTTCCCCAACCGTCTTGCGTAAAGAGAGAGGACGAGATCACACCGTGTCAATAATTGCAGTACTTAAACGGCGTCCCTACAGAGTCTACGGATGTGGGCGGTTTGTCGACACTGCGCGCATTGATGCGAGTAAATTACGACCAAATAAATAGTTCTAGTTGGTTGCTTTTTCATATTCAGAGCGTTCAATGAGGGTTTCTGTGATGGCCAGTTGGCGCTTAGTAGCGTAAGGTTCGTTTCTCAAATTGAGATTATTTGTCATCTTCGACATTTGGTGTCACATTTGGTATTGGTTTGATTGAGCCAATCGTAAGCAAGACTGATGCGTCAAACGGACCTCACGATACTTACGCCATCTAGCGGTATTCCATCTGTCAGAAAACCCATCAACCCAGACATCGGAATTAACGAATCAGAAACTTTTGTGGCCCCGCAATGATTTTTACTTGCTAAATATAACAAAGCAAGGGATTAACATTGAAAGTTATCATAAGCTTTACGGTGAAGTAAAACATTGTGAGATAACCTGGAGACATCTGCGAAGAAAATCAATTGTGTGTAAGAAGTTCCCAATCCGCACTGGCCCGCGTGGGGACTACGGTGCAAGCCCTCTGATTCTGAGAGGAGGTCTGTGTCCTGCGGTGGGAGCTATAGGCTGGGATGTGTATGGGATAGTAGATGTATTAGATTAGTTGGAATTTAACTTATGACCTGAGATCAAATGAACTATTTCTGATCTAGTTTTTATCGTTCCAAAACAACTAAGCTTGATGATTAGTCATAGATTAATACTGACTGATAGTACTACCTATTATCAATGAAATTGAATAAGGACAGAGAGCAGACATGAAATGACGCCCCTTCCTCGATCAAATTTCAACAGAACACATTGTAATTAGTATTATTTAAACAGTTTTAAGCCTGCTTTAAAGTCAGTTACCTACTGTTAATGTTTATTTAGGAGCAAGGTAATTTGTATCCAGGTCAAGTTGAGCTCGGTCTCAGACTTCTATACCTTGTTTCACACCAAACTGCGAGTCAATAGCTTCGCATCCATGATTACTACACTCAATGCTAGTTTTTAAATAAACTTCTTTAAAATCTTAAAGATGATCACGATTATTTGAAATGGAATTGTTTGAAAGTTTTTCTAAGTTGTAAGTATTTAGTTCTTCGATGTGCAAATTTGTGTATTGGATTTGCCATAACTTTAGTTACAAGGCACTTAATGCACATAAAGTGGATCTAATGGTATGTTCGCTCCCATAACATTAGTTGAAATCCACGTTACCTTCATTATCATGTTAATGTATCTCTCCTGTGGTCATGGCAAATTTCAAGGATATACAGCCAATATTATTTAGTCAAGTCTACATCGGCGTTTGGGAGACGCCTACCCGACTTTTGGACCATTCAATTTCTTTTTTTTTTGTTTTTTTACTATTACTATTAGAACAGGTATAAAGCTAATTTGAATAATTTTGAAAATATCCACGGGATAAGGATAAATCAGGATTTATATACTCAAATCAACTGGATCCTATCTCCGTAACTACAATTAAGTACTAAACTTTTCAAATTCAGTATAAGTAAACGTAAATGGTCATACATAACAGCAAAAAAACTTATTGCAGGATTTTTGGAAATTCCTGTGGGATAGACAATCTTTGAAACTTCCGAGCCGATTTAAAAAAAAGTCTTTTACCAGTAAAAAGTTACACTATCCTTTATTGACATAGGCTACTTTTTTCCGGAAAAATGCACAATTCCCAAGGGATAGAAATTAAAATTCAACTTCGGAGCTCATTTTAAAATGTCTTTCACCAATAGAAAAGATGCTAGGATGCTATTTTCCGGATAAATGCAAAATTCCCGCGGTATAGAAAATAGTAAATTTAACTTCGGGGCTGAGTTTAAAAAAAAATTACCAATAGAAAGCTACACTATCCTTTGTTGGTATAGGCTAGGGTACCTATTATTTATTCGGTAAAATGCAAAATTCCCGTGGGATAGAAAGAAGTGAACATCACTTGAGGACTGATTTGAAAATTTCTTTCACCAATAGGAAGTTACACCAACCATTATTTACATAGACTACTTTTCTCCGTGAAAAAGCAAAATTCACACGGGAAAAAAATAAGTGAATTCAACTACGGGGCTGATTTTAAAACTTCTTTTACCGGTAGAAAGCTACACCTTAAATGCAAAATTCCCGCGGGATAAATATAACCGAAAATTTGCATAGAATAAGGACAAATTTGTTGAAATTCCCACGGGATAGTGAATAAACGGGATTAATAATATTCACTAACTGATACTGATGATGATGAAATGATAATAATAACGGATGTTGCCGTTGCCGGTTTTTTGTTTTATACAATGAAAGAGATGAAGAAGCTTTACCACAAATTGGAATTCTACGCGGACGAAGTCGCGGGCAAAAGCTAGTCTCTTATAGGTATAAGTATTTACAGTGGGACTTACGAACGGCGAGACAATAGTGATACTTGATAAGAAACTGGCTCTAGAAAGCCGCTTTATTCTACGTCATGCTTCTTGGATCTCTATCGGAACAATTCTTTTATGCCACAAGAAAAGCCTTTATTGAATTGAACGTACAAATGTCACTTCTCAAGTTCAAGTATAAGACGTATAAGTCATAGAAAGTGCTGCGGCATTATGCAGTGGGTCTCACATTCCGTGCCCTCGTTTATAATGTATGATCAACATGCTCGGAACGATTGAAGTAAGTATATTATCTTCATGAGTTCGTGTCTAAATGGTTAATTTGATTTCACCGCGTTTTGTTTAGGTACTCTATGTTTTAAAACCTAAACTTCAAATAGACTGCTTAGTCCAGGAGTCGGTAGCCTTTTGAGACGGAAAAGACAAAACTTACAATATAAGTATGGTGATGGCACCAATCATAATAAATAAATAAATAAATATCACGGGACAATTCACACCAATTGACCTAGTCCCAAACTAAGCAAAGCTTGTACTATGGGTACTAGACAACGGATGAACATACTTATATATATAGATATACATACTTAAATACATATTAAACACCCAAGACTCGAGCACAAACATTCGTATTATTCACACAAATGTCTGCCCCGACCGGGAATCGAACCCGGGACCTCAGGCTTCGTAGTCAGGTTCTCTAACAACTAGGCTATCCGGTCGTCTAAATGGACATCATGGACATGTTAAGCACAGTAGTACCCAGTAATGGACAGCAAAGATTCAATGCCTTATAGCCCACCATTCATGGACTTTACCAGTTAGGATCATCAGTTATCTGAGCATAGTGTTGAAATTTAAAAATGTAGTGTGTCAGTTTCTTGAAATTTGGGTTTACGGAAAAAAATGTTCATAATTGGTCCTTGTCCATTACTGGTGCTGACACCTTAGGTACATAATTTACCGGCCTTTAAAGAGCCACAAAAAACAATTCGAATCGTGCCAAGTTTTTATCGTGCCGTCCTCTTCATGCTAATGTTATTTTATAGGAGAGTGATAAGGACTGTATGACACGAACTTCGAATTTCAGAGTACCCCCCGCTGTGTATCGAATGGCCAGCATACGTAAATAGAGAAAATGCGCGTTAATTACATTTGTTGTTTCGCTTTAAACGCTTTCTCTCTTAAACTGGCCGCTTTAATCTCTAACTTAGTCATACGTTTAACTTTAATGTATTTAAAGCTTGAGAAAGTAAAACGTTCTGATGATGGTCACTGGTAACGTTCAAAACTGTTTTCTATTTCAAACAAACAAAACAAGTTACGTTATGTTTAAAAGTCTGTGCATTATTCGTATTGCGTAATCGAGTTTGTATGTTATCTGCCATCATATCTTTGTTATGAGAGACGCATGGTTGTAACATTTTAACTATGTGAAAATAAACTTTCTACCGGCATCTGTTTCCTTCAGGTTGGAGGTGTACTGAAGAAGATATGAAAGATAACACAATTAATTGTTGAGCAGATTCCACGTACACACTCCAAATTAAGATTGAATCGTGCAAAGAGTATACCTACCTACTGGAGATGACTTGTGAATTATTTGGAAGATGATTGCAAGATAATTTGGACAATGATTAGATAACGAAACGAGTGCTTCGACCTCTTTGCATTTATCACAGTCTTGTTTCAATTCAATTCTAATTAAACTTTCTCTAAAGCCTCAAAAATCATAACAGAGTTTGTTTAACCGCTAAATAAATAAAAATACTCTGGTCACTTGCACGAAAAAAAAATTTAGTAGTTCAACCTGGTTCACACTTGACAGTTCCGTTCATTTTGACATTGGGTATCTAGGTATTACACACTGGGCTTAACACTGAATTGATGTAATCCAGTAAGCGGCCATTAAAATTAAAACTCTCATTCAAACCGAGTTTAAAGCGTCTGTACCATATTGTGAAACCATCCATCAGATTGGATATGCAAGAATGAGAAGAAACATTAAAAATTAACTAATCATAAGAACAAACATTTTATACACAAGAATAATTAACCTTAAACTTAAAACCATTAGAAATATAATAATTATAACTAAAATATATTTATTATGAAAAGGAGTCCCTTTAGGCAAGGTTCCGAATATACTGGCAGCGTTCTCCCTTTGAATAGCTAAACTAATTCTTTTTCCGAGGTAGTTGCCACAGTTGCCAGCTCTTCGGTCTCCTGTGACGTCAACTAACCTTTTTGCGATTTCCTTATAAAACCTCATAGCGCTAGGACCCCATGGACCAAGGGTCTCGACACCGAATGGGACAAAGTCATATTCGAAGCCTAGACCCCTGTATTTGCATGCTTTAGCTTTTTCAGCCGCTTTACAAGATGCACCAGCTCTGTTGTTGGTTCCATGGGGATGAGAATACACAGGCACTTACTACATTGGGATCGTAGTTTATTTACATTCGAAAACCGAAAGGGTTTTACGTTACGCCACTTACATTTTTTCGAGTATGCCATAGAACATTATAGTTGGCTGTTGGATATAGCTTAATTAACAGATTACTTACTTCACACTTGGGTGACTTCCATGATACGACTCTCTGCACATACAAAGAAAGCCCAAAAGTTTCTATTTATTTTCCCACAACTTTTGATCGCTCAATCTCATACAAAATATTTTGTTTGCTTACATCTTGCGGGCGTTCCAAAAAATAATATGAAAAAGCTACATGTTTTGACCGTGTGACAGAACAGTAAGTACTCGTATAGCGTTTTTGCCTATGGGTCACATTGTCAATTATTTAGAAACTTCATAGTTGTGCAATGTGTCAGGATTTACTTAGCAGCCGTTGACTATAGTTCCAAAACCACACTTTTTAGTCGGACATTTTGTAAAACATGCTTTTTTTGCAAAGCCTCGGGCGGAAGCTATTGCAAAATTAATTGCATGCAACTTGCTAAAGTCCTATAGTGTCAAATTAAATTTCATATTACAAAATGCACCCTTCCTTCATGTCTACTGTTCCGCGACTTCCTGTAGCGTGTGAACCTACAGGAAGAATTTATTATGTTAAGAACTAAAGTTTTTGTTCTACGGCTTCCACGACATCGTGGGAATGCGTAGGGTTCTGCCCCCAAGGGCTGTTTAACGTAACGATGCGAAGTTAATGACAACACTCATTGTAGTCGCCGAAGTAGCTAATGGTGATTGAAAAAGTTGGACTTAGTTATAAATTGGATCAAAAACCAGTGAATTAAATAAAGACAAGTTTTAAGTGACGGTAAACTTGTAATCAACTTTGAAGGTTTTTGCTATCACGACTTATTTGTAAGTATTTATGTATATTTTTATGACGTGTTTTGATAAAATGAATAAAATGAGTATTTGAATGAAAATTAAATACGGAAATGTCCAACGGAATAATTGATGAACAAATAAAATTTGATATGCTACAATTTAATAGTTTAGTCTAACGCATTAGCGTAATATTCTTTAATGGAATGGAACAAGATAAGATAAGATAAGATAATTTTTATTTCATAATTTGCAGTACAAAGTAACAAAAGATACAATATTTTACAAAAAGTCTATGTAACACGTGTGCGTGTGTGGAATGGATGGGTCTAGTATAGGTACTTATGCTGTATAGATATTTATGCCTTCGACTGTACCTGCACCTAGTTAGTTTGATGTTTATAGATTTGCGGAATCCTCGGTGCGCTTGTCCGACATGCACTTGGTTGGTTTTTAATTACAGTTAAGACCCGTAAGAAAAATCGTGCAAATTGCACTACATTACGGCGCTCGATTGTCCACTTCAAACTTGTGCGCTTTACGGCCGCACAATGTAACGCAACTTGCAAGATTTTTCTTGTAGGTCTAAACTGGGCTTTATAATACTAATAGATAGCGCGCGATTTAAAACTGCATGCATAATATTGCGGTCGCTATCTTCATCATTTCGCAACTAGGTAGAGTCGGACCACGGTAGCGCATCGTTGTGCAATCTTCCTTATGATAATGAAGATGAATTTAAATGTCTTTGCTCCCCTAAACTACATTGCCGTAGTTATATTTATAAAGAACTAGCTGTTGTCCGCGACTCCGTCTGCGAAGAATAAGGGTATAAAAATAGAAACTCCTACCATTTAAACAAATGTTTTTTTGTTTTACGACTTTTGTCATAACTTAATATTTTTGGTGTAATAACGTTCTGAAAATTTGAGATTACCTCTTATTTTCAACCGACGAAAACAAAAGGAGGAGGTTCTCAATTCGACGTGTACATTTTTTTTTTTTTTAATGTATGATCACGCATAACTTTTTACAGAGTAGTCCGATTTTGATGATTCTTTTTTTATTGGAAAGCGTATACCCCGAGGGTGGTCCCATTTAAATTTGGAAACAATATTCCTACCCTAAGGGTAGAAAAACAGGGGATAATTGATTGTTCAGTTACTGATTGTACTGTATGACCACGCATAACTTATTACAGAGTAGTCGGATTTTGATGATTCTTTTTTTATTGGAAAGCGTATACCCCAAGGGTGGTCCCATGTAAATTTGGAAATAATATTCCTACCCTATGGGTAGGAAAACAGGGGATGATTGACTAACTTTTTACAGAGTAGTCTGATTTTCATAATTCTTTTTTATTGGATAGATAGGGTATATCTTGAAGGTGGTATTATAAATTTAGAAAAAAAATTACCCCAAGGATGGAAAAAAGTATAAAATAAAAACTTTTTAACAAACAATTAAACCGCCGAAAAAACTGAAAAGCAAAAAATAATACCTTTTTTGTTTGACCTTAATCTAGGTCCCAGTTTGAAGTCGGTGCCTCAGCACGAGCCAGGAGGAGTGATAGAAGCCAATCAGCTAGAAGATTATAGGTCCACTCCTCCTGGCTAAGTGCTGAGGCACCGACTTCAAACTGGTACCTAGATTAAGGTCAAATAAAAAAGGTATTATTTTTTGCTTTTCAGTTTTTTCGGCGGTTTAATTTTTAGGGTTCCGTAGTCAACTAGGAACCCTTATAGTTTCGCCATGTCTGTCCGTCTGTCTGTCTGTCCGCGGCTAAGCTCAGAGATCGTTAGTACTAGAAAGCTGTAATTTGGCATGAATATACACATCAGTCACGCCAACAAAGTGGTAAAATAAAAAATAAAAAAAGAATTTTTTTTAGGGTACCTCCCATAGACGTAAAGGGGGGTGATTTTTTTTTCACGACTAATCCTATAGTGTGGGGTATCGTTGGATAGGTCTTTTAAAACCATTGCGGGGTTGCTAACATGATTTTTCTATTCAGCGATCTGTTTGCGAAATATTCAACTTTAAAGTGAAAATTTTCATTAAAATCGAGCGTCCCCCCCCCTCTAAAATCTAAACTGTTAGGTAGAAAATTTTGAAAAAATTCAGAATGGTAGTAAATATATCAAATTTACTAGGAAAATTATAGCGGCTAAGATTGCTTGGAAATTATTTGTAGTTTAAGAGTAAATAGTAGCCTAAGGTATAAAACATACCTAAACTTGGATGATTCCGTACACATACGAAATCCTTAGAAAAATATTACTTGATTTTTTTTGTAATGGCTACGGAACCCTGTGCGTGTCCGACACGCTCTTGGCCGGTTTTTTGTTAAAAAGTTTTTTTACGATAAACGATACTCTGTGTAAGTATTTGTATGGGGAAAAAAGTGCTTCATTTTAAAAAGTCGTAAAACAAAAAACATTTGTTTGAGTGATAGGTTGTCAGGGTTAAGAGGATGTCAGTGAATTAAAAATAACCCTGTATTTATATTTGGTACCTATTCTCAGACCTACCAAATATAGTCAAAAAAATTCATAAAAATGGGTCAAGCCGTTTCGGAGGAGTTCGATAACGAAGACTGTGACAAGAGATTTTTATACTGTTTTAAACTTTCGTGATTTTCACTCATAATTACTATACTAAACGGGACTTATTACGCAATTAATATTTACCTCGAACTTGACACCCTACGCTTCAGTTAACTCGTAACCACGGCTGCTGCAATGTGGCCGAAACGTCGAGGTAAATATTAATTGCGTGATAAGTCTCGTTTAGTATAGTAATTACGAGATTTTTATTTATTAGACTAGGCTGTTTCTAGGTTCTAGATCGCAGGTTTAATCCTAAAGAAAAATGTAATAAAAATTTGATCAACTGTTTTTCCTTACGAGCGCGCGCAGACAGTGAGCGGTCTGGAGTTCCGCGTTCCGCGTTCAGAGTTCTGTACGCTTAGTATAAGTTTTACTTCACCAAAATACTTCTCGATCGCGTTTACGTAAAAAAAACAATTACTAGGGAAACATGGACAGCGTCTCCGCGGCCGCGCGTCCATGTTTCCATAGAATTGAAATTTTTACGTAAACGCGATCGAGAAGTATTGAAGTGAAGGAAAACTTATACTAAGCATACTGTGTTTTGACCGCTCGAGAGTTCCGACCGCCTGCTGAGTGTGTTATCGTAAGGGACCTAGTACATTCGAAAGAACGCAGAACTCGGACGGAACTCGGAACGCGGAACGCCAGACCGCTCTCTGTCTGCGCGCGCTCTACATTATTCAGTGATGTTCACGAGCTTGGTTTTTACGGTGAGATATTTCCCATAGCTGTTGATGTGGATGCCGATGACAATGTCACATTGTTGTTAATTGATTGTATACAATACATCCGGGATGTGAGACAATACACACTCAGGGGATGTAAAAAGTGTTCAAACGGTGCGTAAACCGTTTACTCGTGAGATTAACGGACAATAAAGATTTTTTAAAGCTTAAGTTTCCATAGATCCGCTTTTTTCAAATCAACCTGTTTTTGATTTAACGTTATCAGATTTAAATCTTTTTCCCTTTGATGACATAAAATATATATTGTACTTGTAGTAATAACAAGCGTTCTTCATTATCGATATTTAACGTTTAAAACACGTTATAAAAATTTGAAAACCAAGTAATCATGGACTGACTGTTTTATTGTTTTTTCTTTAAAAGTTTATAAAATACTTTCGCGCAAAAGATAGATACTAAATATATTTAAAAAGGATATAATATGACAGTTACTATTTCTTAATCTAAAAAATATGTACTTAAATTTTTTTTCGCAAGATTTCTGTCAATACCTTTAAGGGGTCAAGGTTTCCCTTGAATACATCTACGTCTGAATACTGTTTTTAGGGTTCCGTAGTCAACTAGGAACCCTTATAGTTTCGCCATGTCTGTCCGTCTGTCTGTCGTCTGTCCGCGGCCAAGCTCAGAGATCGTTAGTACTAGAAAGCTGTAATTTGCCATGAATATACATATCAGTCACACCAACAAAGTGGTAAAATAAAAAATAAAAAAAAATTTTTTTTTAGGGTACCTCCCATAGACGTAAAGGGGGGGTGATTTTTTTTTCTCGACTAATTCTATAGTGTGGGGTATCGTTGGATAGGACTTTTAAAACCATTGCGGGGTTGCTAACATGATTTTTCTATTCAGTGATCTGTTTGCGAAATATTCAACTTTAAAGTGAAAATTATCATTAAAATCGAGCGTCCCCCCCCCCTCTAAAATCTAAACTGTTGGGTGGAAAAATTTGATAAAATTCAGAATGGTAGTAAATTTATCAAATTTACTAGGAAAATTATAGCGGCTAAGATTGCTTGGAAATTATTTGTAGTTTAAGAGTAAATAGTAGCCTAAGGTATAAAACATACTTAAACTTGGATGATTCCGTACACATACGAAATCCTTAGAAAAATATTAAGTACTTGATTTTTTCGTAATGGCTACGGAACCCTACCTTGGGCGTGTCCAACACGCTCTTGGCCGGTTTTTTTTTAATTAAAGTTCTTAACATAATGCTTTAAAAACACAAATTGAATATAGTCCACAACTATTCGGTGGTGGTGGTCTTTGAATAACAATAGACAATCACTTTTCTTTTCCAACACATACACATTTTTATCTTTTTAAAACTCACTAATTTTAATCAATTCACTTGAAATCAATGAGGTAAGTCATCTTCGTTTGAGCATGCGGTCGCCGAGACCGAGGGCAAGGAGTGGGAGGTGGTCGACCTCGTAGACTGAACGTCAGAAGGTTTTTGTAAATAAAAACACACTGCTCTAACCAGCTGTACTTATATGGTTTCGTTTTTGATAGTAAGAATACGGATACCTGCTTATTATTTTTCGGCAGAATCACCTGTAACTGCATTAGTATCGCATCTTTAGCGTCTCAAAAACAAGATAGACGTAATTATGAAGGTCTATCCCTTATTACACCATTAGGTAGCGGATAGCCCTGTCTTATTATTTTTAATGTTGTTTTTATTTTAACTGTGACGTGTAAATCAATAAATATGTGCGTGTTTGTTTAGTCCGGAAGTGTTATAATGGTCCGAACAGGCTTGCTTGTCATCCTCTTACAGGGACTACGAGTATTACACGAGTATATAGCCAAACAGAATAGCTATACAAATAGAATATAATCACAACCCAACTATGAAACGTATTTGAACTTTAAAAATGTTTATTATTTATTTTATTTATTTTATTTTATTCGGAAAACCAACAGCTATTTTATTTTAAAAGTAGATACTATAAGTAAATATCAGAAAAGCCAATTACAGGTCTTCACAGATAATATTATTATATAAACAGAAACAGGCACAAGTCAATCAAAACAAAACAGTGACCTGTTGCAAAAAAAAGAAAAAAAAAGAATTACAATTACTTACACAAAAGAAAGAGAACAACCATTTATAATTTTCATAACCTAGTACAATCGGATTGGGGAGCAAAGAAAACGGACGCTATTCGCTTCCTAACCGCAGTGGGTTTCAATAAAAACAAATCTAGGTCCTCATTCTGTTGACAAAATTCATTCGTCGACTTTGCAGCACGATAGAAATAAGAGTTCTGACGGTATCTAGTTTTAGCCCGAGGCAGCGATAAAGGCCGATAGTTATTCCTTAGGGGAGCTCTGGGGATGCGAAAGCTAATGTGTCTGATCATTTCAGTGCAGCCAACGTTTCCTGATAATACTTTGGTCAGGTAGACGATGTCGTTGACTTTTCTTCTCAGATGAAGGGGAAGAAAATGAAACTTAATACACCTATGATAATAACTTAACTTTAATAGGTCTTTCCTTTTGTATTGTGAGTTATGTGGTTATTATTGTGTCTGGCCCATCGTTAAATCATCGTTATTTTTTTTTCAACATCAAATTGGGATTTAAGCTTATCCATCGCAAAAGCTCGGTCTTACCGCTAGCTGGTCGTTCCCGAATAAAGGCCGTGACCGCAGTAATGTTATTAAAGGAAAAATATTTACCATCAGAGAATTTCCATTGTCTCGGCTTGTATTGTCTCGAGCTATTGAAATACTGGGAAGCACGCGGTTCGCTTCTTAATTCATTTTCTCCGACGTGCCAAGCTTCGACGATGAATATCTTACTAGCGGCGTGTTTGGGGTGTCAAGAACTTCTAAGGTTGGAGTTTTGAGATGTTAAGACTGGGAATAGAGCTTTGGGCAAGTCTGCATCAGCGTGAATTTATGGAGGCATAGGCCTCCACTCGGAATAATGAGCTCAGCCAATGTTTAAAATCGATTTATGGGTATCTTTGCCAATTTAATATTACTTTAACTTTTTATTTAATACTTAAGTAAAACCTAAATATACGGTTTTTTGGACTGTGCAAGCTGTACTTACTTAGGCAGTGTAGAAACCCGCTCTCCTTTCTAATAAATCAAAATCACGTAGACACAACTACCAACACTACATAAGAGTCCAACGAATTTTAAACTAAACTCTAAACGAATTTATTCTCAAGCTACTCACACTGAGCACACAACCGTTTCAGAACAAAACTAAATAATAAGTTTCAGTCGTTTTGGTAACTCATTCTTATAATATCAACAAAATGTGCATGGGAAAAGAATAAATAATTTGTTTGTGATTTCCATTCATGTCCATAGTTCGCGTTTTTCTTATCAACGTCGTAATCGCATGTACTGAAAACAAACTGCTTTGACCTAAAATGTTCAAGTGTTTAGACATAATGCTGTGAGAAAGTGGAGCTCTTTCTGTTTCCATTGCTATCTACGCTACGATGGACTTTTTGGCTTTATCGCAAGTCGTAACGTCAAGAGTTTGGCTAACAAGTCCTTAGATGTAGATGATACTGTTTATCTTGATGCTGGGAGTGTGTATCTTTTAGATAGACGTGTGTGGATATTAAGGAAGACAGGCACGCTGTTAAGACTTTACATTTCTAGCATGACAAACTGTAGACTCCAAGAAACTGGTTTGATTAAGTAATGCTGTTACCCCGGCGCCACACATATTACAAATGTTTCAACACACATTTGAACACATATTTGATCTATGGTTGATTGTATGGATGTTCTATTGAACAAATAAGCAAATACCGGTGCTACACATGTGATCAAATAACTGTGTTCAAACATTTGTAATATGTGTGGCGCCGGGGTTAGAACTATATCATCCTACTATTTATAAGTGTGAAAGTTTTGCTGTTTGTTCCATACCACAAAAACTGCTCAACGGATTTGGTAGAAATTTGGGACACAGATTGTTTATAACTTGGATACTTTTTATCCCGGAAAATTGTATCGTTCCGGCGGGATAGTGACAAAAGAATTCTTCTTAGACGAAGTCGGGCGCAGCTAGTAAAAAGGACATGTCATAATGTAAACTAGGATTGTCAGGTAATTCATAACAAGAATAGTTATTGTCAAAAATATCCAAATTGTTTATTTTTTAGGAAAAGTATACCAATAATTTAATATAGTTTTCTATCTATCCTGTCTACTGTTGTTTGCGGTAGTCGCTTAGTAGATTAAGATACCTATAATTAGATTGCTGTTCTAATAAGTTCACCGAGAATAACGGGTCCTAGTAAATTAAAAAAAAAAACAGCTTTTCCTACCAAAAATAATAGCTGCGAGCTGTTTAGCTATTTTTGAATTAACCCCTTCAGTTATCGAGTCAATGAATTCTTGTTGAAAAACACGGACACATCTCCGTGGGGAATAGCCGAATGTTTACAAACTCGCCGCGGAGTTTATAAGCCGCGCGTGCTTGTGCGCAGCGCCGCGAAGCTATTAGTTAGAACTAGGGGACTACTTAAAAATTATGGATATGGTTTAAGATTGAAAAATCAAAGTTCGTACGATAGTCTCGCTCACTCTCGTGTTGAATATTATAGTATAAATCTTCCCAGGTGCATTTTTCGCTTCGAGCCCTTATCTTTCAAAACAAACGGTATCGTCATAGTATTAAGGTTCAAATTTAATGTAATGGCTCGAAGCGAAAAATTCACCTGGGAAGATTTATACTATACGAGTATTAGCGTGTACGGGGCGGCACGATACGCAGTTCGAATTTTGAACTTCGTAGTATAAGAACTGGGCTTCAAATCCGGTATGGGACAGGCTCGGAAAAATGCCCGTCATTTCACAAAAAATACTGTTAATTATTACTATTTATTCCCAAAAGGACAAGTACACCGTCCTATGGGATCAAGACTGAAGTACTGGCGAGCCCCTCGGTGTAGCTAACCTACAGTTCTCGATATACATGTATAGCTACCTATGCAACTGTGTCGCTACAATAGTATGTAGTATAGTTGTGTTGCTCCGTACATCCAGTTATCTAAATACCAAATGGCATCTAAATCCGTCCAGCCGTTTTTGCGTGAAAAGTAACAAAGACACACTCAAATACTATCGCATGTATAATATTAGTAGGAGTTCCTTTCTCAGTGTAAGACCTTACAAATATTATAAATAACTAGCTGTTGCTCGCGACTCCGTCCGCGAAGAAAAGGGGTATAAAAAATAGCCTAAGATCGATTCTCAGACCAACCGAATGCAGACAAAAAAGTTTCATAAAAATCGGTCAAGCCGTTTCGGAGGAGTTCGATAACAAACACCGTGACACGAGATTTTTATACAGGCTGTTACAAAATTACCCGTAATAACTGAAGGGTATGGATGGAAGTACTCCAGTAAAGAATTAAATTAGTATCTTTTTTTTTGGGATAGCGGGAGCTCGCCTTTGATAGGCAGGAGTGGAGCAAGTGAGGAGAGGCCTTTGCCCAGCAATGGGACACAAAAATAGGCTAAATAAAATAAATAAAAAATAAAAATAAAAAATTACAAAAAAAGAACAGCGCGAAAAGTTACAGTTACCCTGTATATTAGAAGATAATAAAACTCTGCCTGTCTCACTGTAACTAGTTCACGTTTTAATCGCTGAACTGATTTAGATCAAATTTGGTATGGAGACAGCTTGAGACCCTGGGAAGGACATTGGATAGTTTTAATCCCGTAAAAATGCAAAGTTCCCGCGGGATAGCGATAAACGAATTCCTCGCAGACGGAGTCGCGGACAACAGTATTTAATAATTACATACCTACGAGCGCGCGCAGACAGAGAGCGGTCTGGCGTTCCGCGTTTCGAGTTCCAAGTTCTGCGTTCTTTCGAATGTACTAGGTCCCTTACGATAACGCACACAGCAGGCGGTCGGAACTCTCGAGCGGTCAAAACACAGAACTCTGAACGCGGAACGCGGAACTCCAGACCGCTCTCTGTCTGCGCGCGCTCTAAAGGTTAATGATCGCCTAAGTAAATCAGTTAGTTGCCTTTAAAGAAATCGTCAATCTTTACGTAACTATAACTAACAATTGGCTATCGTTTAGCAACAAAAACAAGAAATCAGTCGATTACGAACAATACTAGCTGCTGGCAAGCTTCAAATTGGAATGAAAAAAACATCTTTGAACAGGTAAGTTTTAGTACGGTTTATTTTTAGGTTTTCGTACCAGAAGGGTGACCAACGGAACCTTGTTGCTGTCGGTACGCTGCCCAGGGCCGGATTTAGAGGTCTGGAGGCCTCGGGCCATAAAAGAATTAGAGGTCCCTTGGCCACAATTTTGAAATAAAATGATTAATTTTTTTTCAGTCAAGATTTCATTAAACAATTTTTCAGTCTCTATTGTGGGGGCCCTTTAATATGCAGGCCCCGGGGCTGTGGCCCCGAATGCCCTCCCCTAAATCCGGCCCTGACGCTACTCGTCTGTCTGTCACAGGCCTGTGTCACAATAATCGTAACAAACAGACAGCTGATATTTACACATAATGTGTATTTCTATTGTGGTTACAATAAATAATAAAAATTAGGTAAATTACATAAACTTCAAGGGGTCCACGTACAGTAAACTTTTTATTATTTGTTTTATCTCTATAATCTTTAAACATAAAACCTCGAACTCGGAATGATGATGGAGATAAATATAGTACATACAATACATATAAACAACACATACAAATACATACAAATAATAAAAACTGGTCAAACGCGAGTCGGCCGAATCGAGGGAAAAAATTAAAACTTTGTCAGCGCCTGTTCTTTATGAACTTAAGAGGTAGGTAGTCGTTTGATTTTTTGCCCCTGTTTGTATGAAATCCCCGGTGCGCGAGTCCGACTCGCACTTGGCTGGTGACCCGATTATTGAGAGTACTAACTTTGGCTCTTCTGAAAACCACAAACCTATCTAGATTAGAAGGGGTTTAATAATAAATAAAAAACATAATAACGTAAGTGGTCAGCTCAGACCAACCATAATAATAACATTATGGCAATGTGCCATAATTTCGTCAGCAATTCATAGATGGCGTTGTCTAAGCGAACTTGTGATTTAAAAACGTTACCGTACCTTTTTTAGGGTTCCGTAGTCAACTAGGAACCCTTATAGTTTCGCCATGTCTGTCCGTCTGTCTGTCTGTCCGCGGCTAAGCTCAGAGATCGTTAGTACTAGAAAGCTGTAATTTGACATGAATATACATATCAGTCACGCCAACAAAGTGGTAAAATAAAAAATAAAAAAATATTTTTTTTAGGGTACCTCCCATATACATAAAGGGGGTGATTTTTTTTTCTCGACTAATCCTATAATGTGAGGTATCGTTTGATAGGTCTTTTAAAACCATTGCGGGGTTGCTAACATGATTTTTCTATTCAGTGATCTGTTTGCGAAATATTCAACTTTAAAGTGAAAATTTTCATTAAAATCGAGCGTCCCCCCCCTCTAAAATCTAAACTGTAAAGTGGAAAAATTTGAAAAAATTCAGTATGGTAGTAAATATATCAAATTTACTAGGAAAATTATAGCGGCTAAGATTGCTTGGAAATTATTTGTAGTTTAAGAGTAAATAGTAGCCTAAGGTATAAAACATACCTAAACTTGGATGATTCCGTACACATACGAAATCCTTAGAAAAATATTACTTGATTTTTTTGTAATGGCTACGGAACCCTACCTTGTGCGTGTCCGACACGCTCTTGGCCGGTTTTATTCATGTATTTCTAACATCAGCAAAGCTAGTCAATTAAAACAATAAATAAATCTAAATGTTATATGACGTAACCGATGGGATAAATAAAACCTACTTAATTTTTTTTAGCCGACTACGCCATACCGTTTCGTTATGCATTTTTTGTCAGTGACGTCCGTAACATTTTCCACTTCGCTACTCGGCAGTGTCGGCAGTGAGTCAGTGCTTGACAAACGCACACAAGCACAGTGGTGTGATGCGATTCGGTCACGGACATCGGAATTTGGCAGCCATTGAAATTCTAAAGCTGACGTCAATAAATGCCATATTTCATCTACACTAATATTATAAAGAGGAAAGATTTGTACCTATTTTTTAACCGGCTTCAAAAAAAGGAGGAGGTTCTCAATTCGGTTGTATGTTCTTTTTTTTTTTTTTTTTTTAACGTGTGTTACCTCAGAACTCCGTCCTTAATGAACCGATTTGGAAATTTTTTTCGTTGTTTGAAAGCATATGCTTCAAGGTTGGTCCCATTGTTACCAAAATCCAGTTCTGATGATGGGATCCATGAGGAATTGAAGAAACTCCTCAAAAATTCAAGAGAAACGTATAGCGATTTTAGTATTTTCGGTGACAAATCGAGCATTTTCATTCAGAAAGTATCATGGAACTCTGTAATAAAACGACACAACCCCGTCGAGCATTAAAAATAGAATTTTCAACATAAACTTATTTCGAAGTCAAACTGATGATTTTAACCTACGCATCTATTTTAAACAGAAACAACTAAAAAGCAAAAAATAAAAAATTTTAAATAAAAAATTAAACCTCCTTCAAAAAACATCCAAAAAAACTATGAAATAATAATTGAACCAAACCGACCACAATAAGCATGAAAATATCTTTCTTCTAATCTGTTCGAAGTCGGTGCCTCAGCACAAGCCAGCAGGAGTGTGAAAGCCCTATAGATAGTAGGTATGTAGGTAAGTTAGATTACTAGGTCCACTCCTGCTGCTGGCTCGAGCTGAGGCACCGACTTCGAACAGATTAGAAGAAAGATATTTTCATGCTTATTGTGGTCGGTTTGGTTCAATTATTATTTCATAGTTTTTTGGATGTTTTTTGAAGGAGGTTTAATTTTTTATTTAAAATTTTTTTGTATCTACACTAATATTATAAAGAGGAAAGATTTGTACCTATTTTTGTATGTTTGTATGTTTGTAATGAATAGGCTCAAAAAGTACTGGGCCGATTTAAAAAATTCTTTCACCAATAGAATGCTACATTCTTCCAATTTGACATAGGCTACATTTCATTTTGAAAAAAATTAGGGATCCTTGGTAAAATTTGAACAATGTAACCGAAGGTGTAGAAAAATGAGTCTTAAAATGTCTTTCGTCGAATGCGCTGCCGAAACTATTAGCGATAGAACAAAATAATGTACAACAATATTGAAGAACATCATAATGTCTACAAAAAACTCCGCGGTAGCATATGTCCAACTATTGTAGTTATGTCACTACAACAACTTTTTTCATTTTAAACATTAATGAAAATGCTAACCAAATTCAAACCATGATATTTATGTGTTTATATTAATCCTTATCCAAATAAATTATTTTATGGTAAAGACCATTTAACTACCTATAAAATAGTTTTTAAATTATTTAAATTGGACTTATATTTCGTACTAAATACAAACTGAAATATAGATGCACAGAAAAAACCCCAGAAAAAAGACCAATGCTGGGAATCGAACCCAGGTCCTCAGCATTCCGTGCCGCGTGCCATACCCCTACACCACCACTGGTCTAGAGATTAGACACGAATCTTTCCTATACATCATACATTTCAATCTGCTAAATCATCACCTTATGCAGTGACAAGCGCACATCTATGTTACACCCTCATCGAGAGATTTTAACACTCCTTCGGAACTAACCGCTCACCTGGACAAGAGATGGCGCTACTGTGCAACTTTAAACAAGTTAGCTATGAAGTATCTTTTTTTTTTTGTACTTATTTTTTCAAAGATACTTCATATAAGATACTTCATAGCTAACTTGTCTAAATTGGACTTTCCATTCAAAAGATATTACGAATTAAAAAATTCAAACAGTAAACAAAACCGCCATAGCGCCGTGGCCGTTGTTTGCGATGCAGTCTGAAAAGCGCGCCGGGCATCGCGGCGGGCGGGGTGGAGGGGGCACTGAAATACAGGAGTGGGGCGTGCACGTCTGTAATAATTAATAAATAATAAATAATAATTTTTTAATAAATAAAAATATTTGTGAAAAAAAGTGTTTTATATCCAAATTTCCAAAAATAAATAATTGTCTACCCCGTGCGAAGCCGGGAAGGGCTGCTAGTATCGCATAATTTGGTTATTGCATACAATGTAGGCGTGGTGGCCTAGCGGTTCGGTTTGACCTATGGCCTTTCAAGCAGAGGATCGTGGGTTCAAATCCCGGCTCGCACCTCATAGTTTTTAGAGTTTTTCGGAATTTATGTGTGAAATTACATTTGAAGTTTACCATGGGCTTTGTGGTGAAGGAAAACATCGTGAAGAAACCTGCATACATTTGCGAAGAAATTAAATGGCGTGTGTGAGTGAAGTACCCAATCCGCACTAGGCCCGCGTGGGAACTACGGCCCAAGCCCTCTCGTTCTGAGAGAAGGCCTGTGAATAGCAGTGGGACTTATTATAAGTTGGGACGAATGCGTGAAAACTAGTTGCTATTATATGTTTATTAATTGCAATCGTGATTGATTAGGCAATGTGTTTTCATTTTTATTTAAATTGATTGAAACTTGATTCGGTGTTTATAGGTAACTTACAAATTAGAGCCAAGTGAAAAAAAAAGTTTTACTTTTTTTCAATTTTGCTCTATCAAAAATGTAGCCAGAGTTTTTAACATTAACTAGTACAACAAAATTTGATTAGTGCAAGCCACACTTAAATTCAAATTAGTCTTAAACACGTCTTAAACTATGTGAAAATTATTAAATAAAACCGGCCAAGAGCGTGTCGGACACGCCCAAGGTAGGGTTCCGTAGCCATTACGAAAAAATCAAGTAATATTTTTCTAAGGATTTCGTATGTGTACGGAATCATCCAAGTTTAGGTATGTTTTATACCTTAGGCTACTATTTATTCTTAAACTACAAATAATTTCCAAGCAATCTTAGCCGCTATAATTTTCCTAGTAAATTTGATATATTTACTACCCTTCTGAATTTTTTCAAATTTTTCCACCCAACAGTTTAGATTTTAGAGGGGGGGGCGGCCGATTTTAATGAAAATTTTCACTTTAAAGTTGAATAATTCGCAAACAGATCACTGAATAGAAAAACCATGTTAGCAACCCCGCAATGATTTTAAAAGACCTATCCAACGATACCCCACACTATAGGGTTAGCTGAGAGAAAAAAAATCACCCCCACTTTACGTCTATGGGAGGTACCCTAAAAAAAATTTTTTTTTTTTATTCAATCACTTTGTCGGCGTGACTGATATATATATTGATGCTAAATTACAGCTATCTAGTACTAACAGTCTCTGAGCTTAGCCGCGGACAGACAGACAGACAGACAGACAGACAGACAGACGGACAGACATGGCGAAACTATAAGGGTTCCTAGTTGACTACGGAACCCTAAAAACGAGAAAATAAGTTTTAATTGTAAAACTTACTTAAGTTTTAATTGTGTACTTGAATCGTGTATGTATGTTAGGTATTAAGCATACGTACGTAGGTACTATTACAAAAGCAAAGTGGTCACTGACTTTTGAGGTAGACATGCACTAATTATCGTAATCCGAGAACTAAACTTTCAAATTTTAATTAGGCGTTCACAAAAAAACATTAAGGCGGCCCTAGACCTACAATAATACTGTACAATACTTTTTATTGTACAATAAGATTGAAAGGCGCTCTGAATCCAAACGAGCAATTATATTGCACAATAATACGAACTGCACAATGTTTTCGTGGTCAGTCGTATACTAAAATATTGCACAATATTGACCCTACACGATGCAATAGAAAAATATGGTGCAATAAAAATTAAACTCGCTCAAACTTTCGGTCAATCATTGCGCAATCTTCAATATTAACCATAAACGATCAATAATATTGCACAATTCACGATATTGCGCAATATAATTGACCGTTTAGGGGCCGCCTGAAACCAGAATTTAAATATATACCTATAACATAACACTACCTTATACATTTTTGAGAAAGTCAGTGAAGGGAGTTGGGGTATAACAAGAATTAACGCATACAATGAATATTCCCATGAAGGTGTGTAAGTACAAATTGTATAATCAAAATTAAGTATTATTCATATTGTTTAAATTTTAAATACCTATATTAAAAAAATACCCCAGTGGTTATTTTAAGAGGATTGTGAAGTAAAAGCGAAAACTAGCCTGTAGGTCCAAACAGCGATAACGGTTTCCGAACGTTAACCGATTTTGATCAATTTCTAATAATGTTTTCAATCAAAACAAGATCTAGGATTGTTCGTTTTGTTTTTAAATATTAAGTAGTATCAAACAGGTAATTGCCGAAATTACTTTTGTATAAAAACAATGACAAAATTCCGTGTGTATTCAAAAAATTAAACGTTCGAACCTAACTTTAGTGTTGACTGGCAAAATATCAAAAATTAGCCAACATTGGCTAACGTTTAGGGGTAGGTACCTACCTACAAACCATTTTCGCCGTTTGTATTATAAACCGTGACTCTTGTTGATTCTTGCGATTATACATACATGTACTTATCTATTTTTAAGTTAGTGCATTGAGCCATGATGATATAGGCCTTTCTCAAAGATACCCAATCACTGCGGTTGCATGCGACTTGCATCCATCTTGAACCAACGGCCTTTACCAAATTATCCATCCACCTCGTTGGTGTATTTACAATTTGAAGACAAAACTGCAAATTTTCGTACAGGAGTGTGGTTTAACAATAGTTTTAAAAGTATTTTATAGTTAACCAGCAGGTAGTGCTAACATTTGGCTCCCCATTTTATAATCCCGTTGCACATGACTGCTTCCCCACAATGGAAGCACCTGATGGTTTTAAAAGCGAAAAGGTACAATAGGCTACTTTCCTAACTAGTCAGTCTTTTAGATTATCAAAAAATATTGGACACGTATTTTTTATTTTGTCAATTAAACAAAAAATTACGAAGATATGGCGCGTTGAAGTTTCGCGTGACGTCACTTGTTCCTACACTTTTTATGAGCGTTTTAGGAACAAGTGACGTCACGCCTCGTCACGCGGAAGTTCAACGCGCCATATCTTCGTCATTTTTTGTTTAATTGTCAAAAGAAAAATTACGTGTCTAATATTTTTTGATAATGTAAAATACGGACTAATAAGAATTATTATTTTTTTACCTAGGAAACATCCCTATTTCGTTTTCCAAATAAATTGGCTCTTATTTTGTTGACAACTAAAATAGGAATTCTTAGCGCTAGTTCTATTTCGGCAATGTTTTGAACGAATCTACGGATGTTTTGATCTGTTCTTATTATAGTTTCATTACGTTTGAATCAACTACATGATCAAAACATAATTGAATGAGATGCTTTGATTGCAAATAAATTACCTGGCTTTACTTGTTTAATGATGCAGTTTCATATGAATCTAAAGGGAATATTGTTAAAGTATGTATTACTAATACTTTTATAACAGTAAAACTGCGTTTGATACTATGATCGTCAAATTGATTGTAAAATATCTGGCTTGAAAGGACCAAATTATGAGACACGTTTCAAATTCTGTTGACGGCAGCAATTTGTTTAATCTAATAGTTATTTTATTCAACAAGACGCATAATTTTAGTATTGTTATTGTACAAATGATCAAAAATTACATATTTCAAACAATGAAGAAAAAACATTAAGTCTACAACACGTACAAAAGTTTTGTAATAAAGAAAGAACATAGAAAAAAGATAAAGCGCATACCTTCGGCTCTAATCGTCTCCAAAACGAAAAAAGAAACGGAGCCAGCGAAGCCTCCAACTCAAGGACCGACACACAACACAAGAAAAACTTGTTGTCACTGTTTCGAAACACCACTTAGTACACTCAACAGAACAACACTAGATCCTTTCAAACAATCACGATTTTCTTATATCCAATAAGTTTATGTTAAACTTGTTGATAAACTGGTTTTAGTTTACGAAAATACTGAACATTTTTTGCGGACGGCTAGGGACACCTGTAAATGGCTAGCGCTCCGCGGTGACTGACTGTGTGGCGCGAGAGAGACGGTGCGACGACGCAAGACAGAGACATACGATATTGTAGGAGGGACAGATCATGGGCGCACATTGGGTCAAATTTACCGAATGTCGAGTAAATTTAATGACAATTTGATTGACGTTAATACTAAAAAATCAGCCAAAATACGTACTACGTGAGTTGATCAACTATTACTTTTTAATTATTTTTTTGATTATTTTTTTAAACCTCTGTTATAGGGCATGGGGTTGAAGAGGCTTGTGGGGCCATGGATGACGTTTAAATCCAGCCCTGGGTGTAGAGGAAGTATAATTTTTTTTTTAAATTTGATTTTGCCCCTTTGTCCATAATGCAGAACAGCCAAATAAAATTACAGCTTTGTAATACTAACAGTGACTAAGTTAAACCACGGAAGGACAGACGGGTATAGCGAAATTATAAGGGTTCCCTATTAGGACTATAGAACCTTAAGAAAGCATTAAGCCTAAGTACTTAATAAGACGGTAATAATTATTAATGCATTTAAAAATTGAATCATAGTCATGAATGCAATGACTTTATGAAATGGGTAAAACCTTTGATAACATTGATGAAAAATAATGACTACCGGTGTAAGCCATTACAACTAAGTTGACCGTACACATCATTTGTTAAACCAAATCAAGTTTATCATCATCATCATCATGTCAACCGAAATACGTCTACTGTTGAACATAGGCCTCCATGAACATGCGCCATCTGCATCCGGAAGACGCAGTGTGGGTAGGCCTCCAACGAGATGGAGCGACGACCTGGTTATCATGATTTTACTTAATTGCGTAAATAATTGTTGATTGTTTGCTGCATAGTTGACTAGAAACTTTTGGAAGTGAGCTCTACCAGTTATTTGTAATCACAAATATCACATAATATCACTGTATCTATACAATCCTATTATCTGCTTTTGTTCCTGAAATCGCCATCCAGTTACTTACTAAAAAGGTTAGAAGTACATTCATTGCATGAATGTTGAATTTTCAACCTTATTCCTTGTTGAGAAGGTTTAAAATGGCCCAAGAAAAAAGTAGCGTATTCAACACTTGTAAATTTCATAACCTCCTCAGTTATAATTGGGAAAACTCTGGTATTAAATTAAATATGTTGAAAAATATTAGAATACACTGGTTTCTGTAAAATGCAACACATGTGAAGCGTTTTTCTCTTTCAAAGTATTTTTATTCTTATGACAAGGCTATTAGAATCGATAATCTAATCAAATTTTCATGGTATCCTGTAGTCCTTTATCTACAGACTAAGTTTTTGTTGAGTGTTGGACGGTTGTAAAATGCAAAAAAAGTTGTGCTTGAAATGAAATGAAATGAAATTTATTTATTCACAATTTATAAGTATGGTTACATAAGGTCTTAAATTGTATACTATTGCCATTTTTTAGTGTATTTTGTAGTCTTTTCTCTAAAGACGTCGATAGTCTATATAATCTATCGTAGCCTTCCAAGGTGGTTATAATCTGCTTTTACTATGAGCTCGTTATTTAATTTGTGGTTAACTACACAATGGCATTGATTCTCGAGTGGATCAATTAAGCTTTAGTCGGCAGTCAAATTTTTTATCTTTTATATTGATGGAAATAGTAAAATTTTAAGTAATTATGTGAAAGGGATTTAAATATTGAATTGGACGTTTTACGAATAATTTAATCTTTCAAATACTGACATAAAACTACGAATATCATTTTAAGTCCAAGTTTGCGTACTTTAATATAAGAAAAAAATATTAATGCTTTTTATATTTTTTATTATGAGAGGGAGGAAAACGAGCAAGCGGTTCATCTGATGGAAAATGATCACCACCGTCCATAAATATCAACAACTCAAAGAGAGCCACTGATCTGTTGCCAGCCTTTAAAAGGGAGAGGGAATAGGGGAGAGGCAGGGGAGAGGTATTGGGCCCCCGGCGCTCTCACTGACTGTATGAAACGAAGCAGGAGTACTCACTCACTTCAACAATTCACTCAAAAAACACTCTACTCACTTTAATAAAATATAAATAAAAAGTAGATCTACGAACCTGTCTATCAATTACACTACTAAGTACTCCAGTAGAGGCTTACACATTTCATGAATGATTTCACTTCAAAAATCACAAAGATTAATAATTTGTCCCCTATCAGTGTGCGCAAGCGCACCGTGCGGCCGTACCTCCTGTTACCTGGCACGGACCGGCCCCGCCGGCAATTTTTACAACTTTACAGCATGCCTTCAACTTATGAGAAACCTTATCTTATCTGTGGCAACCTGTGTCCAAAAGGTACACTTTTTCATTCATATTTGTACAATACAGGGTTATTTGTAATTCACTAGCATCCTTTTAACCCTAAACTCCTACCACTTAAACAAATGTTTTTTGTTTTACGGCTTTTGTCATAACTTAATATTTTTGGTGTAATAACATTTTGAAAATTTGAGATTACCTCTTATTTTTACGATACTCTGTGTATTTGTATGGGAAAAAAGTGCTTTATTTTAAAAAGTCGTAAAACAAAAAACATTTGTTTGAGTGATAGGAATGCAGGGTTAAGAGGATGTCAGTGAATTACAAATAACCCTGTATAATTGGTTTGTTGCATTTTTATGGTATGCATTTCACTGGATTTTGTATTTTGCCTGGTCGTAAGAATAGGGTATGAATGGCCCTTTTTAGGTTTCCGTACCCAAAGGGTAAAAACGGGACCCTATTACTTCTCAGTAATAGGGTCCCGTCCCGTTTTTGGTCACCGCTGTCCGTCCCTCTGTCTGTGTCCGTCTGTCATCAGGCTATATCTCATGAACCGTGATAGCTAGATAGTTGACATTTTTTCTGTTGCCGCTATAACAACAAATACTAAAAATAAAATAAAGTTAAAAAATAAAGGGGGTCGTCATAAAAAAAGTGTTATAGTATAGTGAAAATAATCGTATCACTCACGTCTTAAAACGAGTTTAACTCGACATGTTTCGGGCTAATCCGTAGCCAAACGCGCTGCGCGTTTGGCAGCCGCCGTGACGTGTGACTCCGAGAAGAAGGGCTACGGATTAGCCCGAAACATGTCGAGTTAAACTCGTTTTAAGACGTGAGTGATCCGTTTATTTTCACTATAAGTGATTCTCACGGTAGTTTCATGTTTGAAGTTTTTAACTGGATCTTTATAATACCATTAACTAGACTCTTCACGTATCCACTACAACAACAATAGTTATTTGTGATACAAGGTTGGTAAGTATGGTTTTAGAAATGAGTTGACGAGTGATAAACCCGAGCCGCACGGCGAGGGTTTTCATCGTCACGAGTTTGTAAAACCTTGCCAACCGTGTATCATACGACGTTTTACAAAACATTTGTGAGAAAATAGGCAATTAATAACACAAAATTGTAAAATAAAAACAAATTTCTCGAGATACTTATTGGTAGCAAAAGATTATTTTGTGCGGTTTGCGCCTTACTTTAAATATCGGGCGGAATTAATTCCATGTTATTGTCGACTTCATCACTTGAACATCACTCATTTTGTTTGGTTTTTGTACATATACTATAATCAACAACTCAAAACAACGCAAAGTTTTACAAAAATGGCGCGTCCGTAATGCGCATGCGTAAGTTTTGTTTTTAATTAGGTTGACTAAAATTATCAGGCAAAGGTTCGACGCGTTCAGCCACTGCGATTTTTTCGAATAAATAAAAGGTGGAAATCATTAAAATCTGCGGTAATTACCCAAGCAACAAAATTATCCTATAGTGCACGCTTTATAGGCCTGCGGCACTAATAACGGTCTCTTATTGGTTCTAGAATTTGCTGCCCCGCTTATTATAGCATGCACGGAGTCTAGTTATTCTTGTAGAACATCCGTCCTTATAAGTTAACTTATTACCGCTTATAGACCTAAATTAACAGCACAGTATAAGCTGAGATGTCCTATAAAAGTACTGCAAAGGTGTAAACACGCTTGAGAATACTTGCTCTGGTAAGCTATACTTATAATTGCCTACAAGAATAATTATAAGTCCATTGTAAGCAAAGTATGCTTATAAGAGTATCAATTAGAACTAAATGTACTGGAAACCATTTGCACTTATTACTTGAGTTTATAAGAGTTTATAAGTTCACAATGTGGATCAATAATAAGTAAATTAGTTCTATAACGGCTTATTCCAAGAGTAAGTATACTTGGTTCCATTGTGGATATGTCGAACGCTGTTATAATCTTAACATTATTATAAGAGTTCCGTGTAATATAATTACTATCCAAAATTGTCTTCTTGAAGTCCAGTAAAAGTGTACAATTGCTTTTAATGGTCACAGAAATACTGTTATAGTCCCATCGCAGCTATTTTGTTGTGTCGTGCGTGGATCGTGGTTATAAATTTTAGACAAAGGAAGTATCGTAGAAGTTAGCGAGGGTTCCGGACAAAATAGTAAATTTGAAAATTGTACACATAATGTTAATATTGATGGTTCTGGACAAAACAACAACATCGACGTCCATAAGCACTACCATGATAGATTCAAAGGGCGACACATAAACCTAAAAATATTAAAAATAAGACATGAGAGCCATGAGGGATTTTCTGACAGCTCGAAATAAAAACAAATAAAATTGTTCTTTTGAGTCTTTTAAGACTGCAACAGATGGCGTTCATAAATAATTAAGTACATTACCTATCGAGTTCGAGTTTTTTTTACAAAGAAATAGTTATTTGAGAAAGAATCAATAAAATTCCTTCATGACCATAATATTTATCACGTTTTGAAGTAATTTTCGCTGCAATTTTATATTTAAACTTCATATTTTCTTAATGAAGGTTTTTCGACAGGCGAAATATCGCTAGATACCATTAGTATCGTGAGGTCCATTTGACGTTCAGTCTTTTTTAGTTATTTAACCAATCACAAGCGCGACGCAAATGTCAAACAGACCTCACGATACTGACGCCGTCTAGCGATATTTCGCCTGTCGAAAACCCTCATAACAACACTACCGTTAATACATCTTTGGCCACTTCATTATTTGTTAATGCCATCTATCGATCACTTACGAACTATTTTCTTTTTAAATCGTAGCCGAAAATCCCCCATAAATCCCCGAAAATCGTTCGGTCTTTAAAATAATCGTGGAACCCTAATTCCTAACAATATGGCGATGGTGTGGTTCTAATGCAAACCTTTTTAAGACCAAGAACGTCTATAACAGTTCTGTAATGAACTTAGGAAGGCTAATTGTAAAAAATGGCAACTTTTCGTTGTATGCCTTATTAAAATGAATATTATTTTCAAATGCAACTTCTTATATACGCTAATTTCAAGAAGCGAGTAAAAATTTAGATATAAAACATAATATACTTCATCGAAAATACTCGTTTGCCACACGAACACAAGTAACACGTTTATTATTATGCCACACTATAATATAATATTATTAAGAAAAAATAATTTTCCTTTTTATCAAATACCAAATACTTATTTGTATATTTTTTCAATATGCGCTCCAACGACCACGTTTACTTTATAATTCCCAACTGTTTTTGAAAGAGCTTGTAACAGGAGCACGGAGTAAGACGCTAATAGTTGACTTCGCGGGGAGCAGTTAGTTCTGCGTAGTTCGACTATAGGGATATTAGTGGTGTAAGTGGTAGCCACCAAACCTATTATGGGTGTCTTAAAAGAAAAAGTAGGCCTATAAATTGGGCCCTTTTCCGTTGTTATAAGAGCTTACTATCCCGTTATAGTCCTGATAAAATGGTGGTTCCAGGAAAATTATAAAACCAATTTTTGCTGCTTGGGTAAATTACAGTTTATAATAATAACAATCAATTTTGCAAATTCATTATTTAGTTTTGTATATTTATACATTTTTCTACGAGTAAATCGATATTTTTTTTATTTTTGTCACTTAAAACTCTTTGCTTGTAAACTTTTAAAATGGAGAATTAAAAAAAACTGTGAAAAAATCGCACTAGTGCGGTAAAATGAACGTAGTACGAGCCATGTATACATCCTTTGAAAGTGAATTTTTCGAGCAAATGTATTGTAAAATATAATAAAAATATAGTTAAATTAAATATTAAGGGGAGTCTCGGTTACCAGAATAAAATGATCCCACATTGCGTACATTTCACTTAGAAGCAGGGCTCTGCTAGCACTGGATTATTACAGTTACAGCTGTTTACCTAACATTTTGTACGGAAAAGTAGCGTTTTTTTTAAATTAAATTTGAATTCACACAGAAACTGTCGACGGAGCTCCTCCTTCTGTGTACTTTTGGCCATTCGAGTCGATTAAAATTGGGGAAAAACGCGATTGTGAAAAAAGCTTCAGTAAAAAATCATAGTGAGAAAAAGCATGTGAGCAAAAATGCGAATGGAAATATTGCTACCAAGAAATAACGATTCTTGTAAATTGATCTAACCGGACCTAGGTTTGACCCAAAAACGTTCATAGGTTATTGTGACTAGGGTATTACCTGCTTTATGGAAATAGTTGCAAGTTTTGGTTAACTGTTGTTAGTTGGGATAGGTCAGGCTGCAGGGGGAGCAACGGGTTCCCGCATAATTAACGTAGGGGCTGACACGACCTTGGAAACTTTTCTACTTGCTGTACGAGTAATATTCGTGTCAAATAACATTAAGATCGAATATGCTGACAAACTGCCAGCTTATGCATGTATGTAAAACTCTTTATTGTACATAAAACATATGAATTTAACAGATAGCAAGAGAAACAGATTAAACTCGGCGAACTTATCCCTTAACATCTCTTGGATCTCTTCCAGTTAACCATTGGACGATTTTTCAGGACATCTGAAACAAGAGTAGACATGCAATGAAAAGTAAAGAGAATCGTTACCTACAATTAACCTAACCAAATGGTGTACTAAAAATACATATACATAGAATTAATATGTACAGTCGAATGCATAAATATCTATAGAGCCATCGAGTCAAAAATATGCAAACACCAACCTTAAGTTTAGTGGCATAGAATTGTATAGATATTTTTGACGCCTTGGTAACGTACATATATTTATGTCCTTGACTGTACATGTACCTAAGTACCTACCTACCTACACAATAATATAAAATAAAAGGATACAGTAAGTAAACTAATACTTTACATTCAGTATAAATAAATTAAAGTACTATAAGTAGGTAGTTCCAATCATTTATTTTATCGATGACAGATCTAGTTTGAAAGTTACAGTGTTAAAATTAATAAATAAAAATTACCTGTTATTATAAATTATTTCCTTTCATTGTCGATTACCTACCTATACTTATATTACTTATATTAGAAAGAGGAAAGATTTGTATGTTTGTAATGAATAAGCTAAAAACTACTGGACAAATAAAAATTATTTCACTTGAGGAACATAGTCTATTTTATATCCCGGCAAAAAAATTACAACGCGTAGGGTCAACGTCATAAATAAGTGATCACTTTTGTACCTTGTCACTTTAACGTTATGTTTGAAAAGCCATACAAAATTACGTAACGACTGAAAGCGACAAGGTACACAAGTGATCACTTATTTATGACGTTGACTGTACAAAGCAATATCGATATTTCAATCATAACATCACTATTTATATTGCCATAGAATGTAACTTTATTAAAACGTTTATTATTTATCGTACTTTAAAAAAAATTTACTGCATATATGGACTCAATTCGTCTTAGATGAATATTATATGGGATCAACGAACAAAATTAGGCAGTTGTCGTATTTTTTATACCTCGCATTTAAAAGTTAATTTTTGCGTAAAAAACGCAGTTACATTCTACGGGAGCTGTCATCGAGAAAATAAATGATTGGAAATACTATACTTTGCTCACCCGCGACCTTACAATAGTTACGTTTATGCAAGAAATGTGTGTTCATGCAGTTCCTCCACCTCCAGACTGTACGAACACACACAAATCACACAAACCCAACCATCACCACCACCAAACTACCAGCTACGCGTTTCGAACTCACCCACAGCTCATCCTCAGAGCACCACAACCGTAAACGTGCCTGTACGGCTACGCATGCCGATTTTAAATAATTTATTGAATCAGGCGTTACTTTGCGGAGGTCCATATTAATGAACTAAACAATTACCTCGGGCTATATGTCAGCGCCATCTAGATTTAATAATCGAACTATTTTTCCGCGGCCGATGTGTACTATAGCGATTGCTAATCCAGTCTATATCATCCTTGGTACGGTCTAAGCCCACTCATGCTGAGAGGAGGCTTATGGCTTGCAGTGGAGCATATATTATACAGGCCGAGATTATAATGATGAATATAGGTACAGATTACAAACACAAGTGATATACCTATTTTTTTTTTCTTTTTCTTAATGTATGTCAAAGGTCAGAATTTCATCAACATATATTTTTTTAAATATTTTTAACGTGTACATACATTAACAGTGGCATATTTGCTGGGCAATGTTTAATAAGTTTTTCACCTCCGCACCTCAAACAGGCAGGTTTTGCTACTAAAAAACAGTGAGCAAAATCTGATTTTGCTCACTGCGTGAGACAAAGTAGCTTTTTAATTATTTTTTTTAAAAGTCAAAGACAATGGTGGGTCTGCTTACTGAATTCGAAAGATTTGAACTTCAGTTTGATCTGTCACTTTCATTTCGATACGAAAAGAGCGAGAGATAAGATCAAATCGATTCGAATTTCGATTTCAAATTCTATCCTAGTCGACCTTAAAATAAACGAATGATTGAACGTTCGGATACTCATAATAAGTTCTTAACCTTAAAATTGTAATTCGTCCGTTAAGGTTTTAAATTAAATTATTGTAGGTACTTTTTTAATAATTGGATTATATTTTTATATAATCAAATTAATAGTAAAAATGTTGTTGAAAACAAAGTTTAAACATGTATCTATATAATTATTAATAATTTTAACAATCTTGAACATCGTGGTAAATACAGCGGATGCAGCATCGGAACGCAGCGGGTGTAGTATCGGAACGCATCTTTAAAAAAATAGCGGGATTCAAATTTTAATTCTTTTCTTCTGTTTCTCTAGCTACAGAGTTTGATATCTATGAGTTTGGTACACGATCAGAGGCAATTTGGAAATTATTAGAATAGTAATAAGTACTCATTTAATACATTTTTGAATATGATATGAGTGAATTGAGTGAGTCCAGTGACGAAGTCAACAATTGAACACCAGACGAATTAATGGAGTAATACATAATGCAGAGTAAGTTTCTTACTTGAAAAGTCTCGCGAAAAATATTTAAAAGCTTATGATATTTTTAAACAATGCAAACACTTTTTCGGAGACTGTACCTATTGTTATATATATAATATGAAGTATTTACTCAATATTGAAAACCACAACAAAGACAAAAAGACGACGTTCATATACCTTTAATAATTTATTATGTTCTCGCTGCTGAGGTGAAAAGTTGTATGTGTCACACGAGACCAAAGTTTTTTTGCATCTCGTGTATTTGAATCACTCGCGCACTTAGGATTCTAACTTAGAATCACTCGCTAAACGCTCGTGATTCAATTATAGAATCCTTCGCTAACTCGTGATTCAAAATCAGCACTCTCAGTAAAAAACAACTTTGCTCTCTTGTTGCACAAATAACTATTATTTACTTTTTTCTTATTGTGCCGTTGTTTGCCCAAATAAACATTAAAAAATTATTATTAAGAATTAATTATCACATTGTTCCATCACAAATAAAAATAAAGATGAATAATGGTGTTATCCTATTGCACATATAACAGCAATCCAACGGCTTCGATCAAACGATTACAGATCAACCAAACATCGCGCGCGACTTTGAGTGGTTGCTTCCTAAAATGTCTGACTTATACGTGGTTTATCATCTCAGACTCTATAGGTTCCTGTGCAACTCACAGGCCCCCTCTCGGAATGAAAAGCCTACTACTAACTGCGTAGTTCCCACACCGGTCCAGTACGGATTGGGAACTTCACACACATCATAGAACTTCTAACACAGGTGAAGCAGCAGGTTAAAGCAAGCTAGTTTCCCTCTACCTAGAAGGAGACCTCCTAACGCCCGTCTTTATTTATTTATTTATTTATTTATTTATTAAATTCACAATTACGGACTTACAGTTCTTGGTCACGATTCGAGAACTTTTCTCCCCCAACTATTATCTTTTCTAATAGTATTTTATGCAACGGTTCTATAAGTGAGGTCTTAAAAGGCGAGTGACGTGAGTTGCGATACGAGCGAATGCGAGTATCGCAATGGAAGACGGCACGAGCCGTTAAGACCAAATTATACACCGTTACATACAATATTTTTCCTACGACTCGACTCTACTGGTACAGTCGGGTACAGTAGGGTACAGTAGGGTAAAATAGGGTACAGTAGGGTACAGTCGGGTACAGTAAGGTAAAATAGGGTACAGTAGGGTACAGTCGGGTACAGTAGGGTAAAATAGGGTACAGTAGGGTACAATCGGGTACAGTAGGGTAAAATAGGGTCCAGTCGGGTACAGCAGGGTAAAATAGGGTACAGTAGGGTACAGTCGGGTACAGTAAAGTAAAATAGGGTACAGTAGGGTACAGTCAGGTACAGTAGGGTACAGTCGGGTACAGTAGGGTGTAATAGGGTACAGTAGGGTACAGTCGGGTACAGTAGGGTAAAATAGGGTACAGTAGGTTACAGTCGGATACAGTAGGGTACAGTTGGGTACAGTAGGGTAAAATAAGGTACAGTAGGATACAGTCGGGTACAGTAGGGTAAAATAGGGTACAGTCGGGTACAGTAGGGTAAAATAGGGTCCAGTAGGGTAAAATAGGGTACAGTAGGGTACTGTTGGGTACAATAGGGTACAGTAGGGTACAGTCGGATACAGAAGGGTAAAATAGGGTCCAGTAGGGTACAGTCGGGTATAGTAGGGTAAAAAAGGGTACATTTGGGTACAGTTGGGTACAGTAGGGTAAAGTACCCGACTGTACCCTATTTTACCCTACTGTACCCAACTGTACCCTATTTTACCATACTGTACCCGACTGTACCCTACTGTACCCTATTTTACCCTACTGTACCCGACTGTACTCTACTGTACCCTATTTTACCCTACTGTACCCGACTGTACCCAACTGTACCCTATTTTACCCTACTGTACCCGACTCTACCCTACTGTACCCTATTTTACCCTACTGTACCCGACTGTTCCCAACTGTACCCTATTTTACCCTACTGTACCCGACTGTACTCTACTGTACCCTATTTTACCCTACTGTACCCTATTTCACCCGACTGTACCCGACTGTACTCAACTGTACCCTATTTTACCTTACTGTACCCGACTGTACTCTACTTTACCCTATTTTACCCTACTGTACCCGACTGTACCCTACTGTACCCTATTTTACCCTACTGTACCCGACTGTACCCCACTATACCCTACTGTACCCGACTGTACCCAACTGTACCCTATTTTACCCTACTGTACCCGACTGTACCCTGTACCCTATTTTACCCTACTGTACCCGACTGTACCCTACTGTACCCTATTTTACCCTACTGTACCCGACTGTACCCGACTGTACCCGACTGTACCCTATTTTACCCTACTGTACCCTACTGTACGCTATTTTACCCTACTGTACCCGACTGTACCCTACTGTACCCTATTTTACCCTACTGTACCCGACTGTACCCGACTGTACCCTATTTTACCCTACTGTACCCGACTGTACCCTGCTCTACTCATCTCAGCAGGTCTAAACTGGGCTTTAGTGTTGAGTGTACCCTACATTTAATATTATGTGGCAGCTAGGTGTATCGTAATAACGACATTACGACACAAGTGCTGTTATGGCGAATAGATTAAGTATAGACTTTCTGCAGTCATTTTATCTATGTTCTTATATATTTGTTCGCGACCATGTAAAAAACAGATAAAAGTACAGGAGTAGGAAAATAAATAAATAATTCTGTTCTTGGATGCGGCCTGGCTATTGCCACTTCAACTCGCATATTCTTGGACTAGGTGACTCTACATCAGGGGCCCCAAATTTTTTGTCTCATAGACTCCTTGCCGTATTTTTCAGTTTGAGGTAGACCTCTGTTTATTTAATGTTGCATTTTTGCAACGTAATCAACTTCTAATCTGGTTTTTACGGAGGTCTTTTTTTGTCACCTGGTTGATATATAATACACCAATTTGGGTATCACTGCTCCATCCAATTAGCAACATGAAAATTTGTAAACGAAGCTGTCTTAACGAGTCGTAACCTTGAATAGAAACGTGTATCAGTAGGTCATTATCTCTTATCAATGATTTGAGTTATTTATCCCTATCAGTTTCCATGCACTCGACAAATTCTAATCAGTTTATTCGTCATCCGAGGAAGACTTCTTATCGCTTGGAGATTATGAAATAATGTTTTTTATCGAATCTTTCAAGGAGAAATGTGCATTATGCGAGTCTTGGTTACTGCTCGCTCATTTCAAATTTAAATAGTGATAAATATGTTAACACAACTAGCTAGCTTACTGCGGCAACATTCCCGGAGCGTTACAACTTAGGGATCTTTAAAACGAGCCTAAAAGGGTCGGCATCGCACCTGTGATTCCCCTCGTGTTGCGGGTGTCCATGGGCGACGGTGATCGCTCTTCATCAGGTGACCCGTCTGCTCGTTTGCCCCCTCTTATATATATAAAAAACACATATTCACTCCCTGTGCGTCATCCTTTTTCTTGGCGAACTTAACCGACTCAACATTACAAATCTACCGGAACATATTATTTTCATATTTTTATTATTAGCACGTTGAAGTGGCAATAGGCCGGCCATTTAACCCGAAGAACCGATAACCGTTGGGGTAGACGAGTTCTTGAATGGAGACGATGGATCGGCAAACGTAGCGTGGGACGTCGTCAGACTCGGTGGAGCGATGATCTTCGCAAGGCGGCTGGCAAGAGCTGGATGAGAGTGGCCGAGGATCGTGCTCAGTGACGTGCCATGGGAGAGGCCTATTTCCACCAATGGACGAGCATAGGCTGATGATGATGATATTTTTATATCTCTTAACTTAGCGGTTAATAAAAAGAAGCCTATGTGTTGTTCCAGACGTCCAACTACCTATACAGGGTTATTTGTAATTCACTAGCATCCTTTTAACCCTAAACTCCTACCACTTAAACAAATGTTTTTTGTTTTACGGCTTTTGTCATAACTTAATATTTTTGGTGTACTAACGTTTTGAAAATTTGAGATTTCCTCTTATTTTTACGATACTCTGTGTATTTGTATGGGGAAAAAAGAGCTTCATTTTAAAAAGTCGTAAAACAAAAAACATTTGTTTGAGTGATAGGAATTCAGAGTTAAGAGGATGTCAGTGAATTACAAATAACCCTGTATATACTCAGCGGCAAATCTAACCGCCCCGCCCACTTTACATACATGTTTCTAAGGAAGGAGGGCGATTAGATTTGCCGCTGAGTGTACATACGAAATTTCATTGAAATCGTGTTTTAGCGCCAAAGAGTAACAAATACACACACGCACGCACGCACTTACAAACATTCGTATATATAATTTAGTAGGATTATCGTGGAGCCCCGCATAGTAAGCCAAATCGCAAATTATTTTCAAAGTCTACGTCATAAACCAAATGAATGTTGGTTCTTATTAGACTAAAAAAAACAATTGACGCTTAGGGTTATTAACCTGCCCCTATATGAAAGTATCAGACGTTGCACAAACATTCATTTACGTGGTATCTTTACATCATGTAAATGTGAAATGTTTTGTTTAATGCGGCTTTCTTTTTCGAGTCCCCACCCATGCGAAAAAACTTTAGGTAAACATACACTATTAGACTATTACAGGAGAAAATAGTTACAGTTGTACGAATCTACATACAATAAGCATCTAGTGTCCTTCCTGGTAGCCAGGAAGTAGGAACACAAAAATTCAGCCAAGTGACTGAAATACAATAGAAGATTTTGCAGTTCTAAAATTTAGCCCTTTTCCGTGATATACGTTCGATGATTTAAATTGCAAATGTAAGTTGATAATCACAAACATTATTTGCAATAGGTACGTGTATCTTAAAGAAATACTTATAGGTTTTAGTTAAAGAAATACTTTTTCCTTACAAAAACCATTGCTAAAAGTAATAATAATAAAATAATAAAAATAAAAATAGTAAAATAATAATAAACATTTATTTTCTCCTCACAAAAGTACATAGGTAACAGCAATAGTTATAATACAACAATATGGTGGTTTAGTTAGATACCAGTAACTTTTGCGAGGGACTGGAGTCTGAACTAGGTAAAACCTGCATTACAGATCTCCAGGCCCCCATCCCGGAAACTCACCGATAAGTGCTGACAATTTCAGTAGGTACAATTTTCAATTTAATAACTTAGGTACTCGTATTATGAGGTTTATAGGAGGTCAAATTACCTGGATATTAATTATGATTACGATACGCGAAAGTTTAACTACGTAAAACCCACGTCAAATTCTAACGATCATAATTTGAAACTAGCTGTTGCCCGCAATACCGTCTACGAAGAATTCGGTTATCGCTGTCTCGCGACACTAACCCAATAATTGGCACCTAGAATCTTATGTCATAGTAAGATAGGTGACAGATGGGTGTCATCTAGGGCTTTGAGGTGTCGAGCATTGGTTCGTTTACCTCAGATAAGAAGAAGGTCGGTTTTTCAGTGACTGTATACAGTCTAGTATCTATAATATCTGGCCACCAAACAATTGATATTTCACAATTGAAAACTGAAACACGCTATATAAATATAGGTTAATCAAAATTACCTATTCCATTGAAGTCAATTGAATAAAAGCAGTAGGGCAGTGCGCAGTGACACCCGACTCTAACAACTTGTGCTCAACCGTAGCTGTAGCAATTTTATCATTATTCAAATAGTATCACCTTAGTATCACGCAATCTATGAGATAAAATTGTGTGTTTATCACATTAGAAGAAATCTCACCTGTGTCGCTACGCTACGAATATTTTAAGATATCTGAAGTCAAATAATCTCATTCATTATTAAAGTAGTAACTATACAGTGACAAGATCAATTGAGGTTCTTCTGGATATTTAATTTCATGTGAGTATTATTTTTTAGAAGTCTATTAAAATATAAATAACAATACGATAGTTATAATCAAACGATGTAGAAGTTTAAAACCACATACGAGGGGCGTTCAATATAAAGTGAGAATGAGATACAAACTCTTTCAATATTAGGAAATTAAATACTGGCCGGTAAAGCTAATCTATCTAGCTGATTGCTATGAAAAAAAAACTAACTGTCTTTTGTTTAAAAAAAAATACGGTAATTTCTTTGCAATGCTATTGAGTACGTTAGCGAAAATGGAGAAAATTGAACTGCGCGCCGTTATCAAATACTTTTGTTTGAAAAATTTTTCTACGGACCAAGTCAATTTGGATTTGTGGGACACTTTAGGGTCTAATGCTCCTCCGTATTCGACAGTCGCACGTTGGTGCGCCGAATTTAGACGTGGAAGAACATCGACAATGGACGACCCCCGCTCCGGACGCCCTACTACAGCAGTAACTGAAGAAATTGTGAAAAAAATCGAAAACTCAGTTTTGGCGGATCGTCGTGTCACGGTTCGTTTTATTGCTGAAAATGTAAAGATTTCAACGGGGAGCGTGCATAATATTTTACATGAACGCTTGGGTATGAAAAAGGTATCTGCGCGTTGGGTACCAAGAATGCTTACTGACACGCAAAAACAAACTAGACTAGAGATTTGTCAAGAAGCTTTGAACCTGATGCAGCAAGACCGGGAACTTTTTTTGGCGCGATTTATAACAATGGACGAAACATGGCTCCATCATTACGACCCAGAAACGAAACTGCAGTCTATGACATGGAAAAGGCCATCATCTCCAACTCCGAAGAAATTCAAGGTGAGCCCATCTGCCGGTAAGGTCATGGGCTCTGTTTTTTGGGATGGTAAAGGGGTATTAACGATTGAGTATCTCGAGCATGGAGCCACTATTACGGGCACATTATACGCCAAACAAATAGCAACATTGCGCAATGAGATCCGCGAAAAACGGCGAGGTAAACTCTCGAAAGTTGTGCTGTTCCACCAGGACAATGCCCCGGCACACAAGTCCGCCGTTGCAATGGCTGCAATTCGTGATGCTGGGTTCGATATTCTTAAGCATCCTCCGTATTCACCAGATCTCGCTCCCAGTGATTTCTACCTATTTCCGAGATTGAAACAATACCTGAGAGGCCAGAAATTTGAAGACGACGACGCGGTAGTCGCTGCAGTACAAGATTTTTTAAGTACTCAAGATGAGACCTTTTTTAAAAATGAAATTTTAAGTTTAGAAAAAAGATTTAATAAGTGTATTATGCTAAAAGGTGACTATGTCGAAAAATAAAATTACATTTAGTAAAAGTTGTTTATAACATACTCATTCTCACTTTTTATTGAACGCCCCTAGTATGTGATTATGTTATTGTAACCATAACTTGTTTTTAGGGCCATTCTACTTTTCGTTGACCAGTCATTTTTAGTAATGTGCTCTTCAAATATATTTTTTACAAAAACGGTAAAGTGCTCGGTTTTATCATTAAAGATTTAAATAGGCACATAATTAAGCTTATATTTAAAATTATCACTACGCATAAAAAGTAATCATTATCTACACTAATATTATAAAGAGGAAAGATTTGTACCTATGTTTGTATGTTTGTAATGAATAGGCTCAAAAAGTACTGGGCCGATTTAAAAAATTCTTTCACCAATAGAATGCTACATTCTTCCAATTTGACATAGGCTACATTTCATTTTGAAAAAAATTAGGGATCCTTGGTAAAATTTGAACAATGTAACCGAAGGTGTAGAAAAATGAGTCTTAAAATGTCTTTCGTCGAATGCGCTGCCGAAACTATTAGCGATAGAACAAAATAATGTACAACAATATTGAAGAACATCATAATGTCTACAAAAAACTCCGCGGTAGCATATGTCCGACTATTGTAGTTATGTCACTACAACAACTTTTTTCATTTTAAACATTAATGAAAATGCTAACCAAATTCAAACCATGCTATTTATGTGTTTATATTAATCCTTATCCAAATAAATTGTCTACCCCGTGCGAAGCCGGGACGGGCTGCTAGTTATCTATAAAGTAGGTAACGCAGTGGACATGCGTGTCCTCGCCATTTGTATGGAAATTGGTGTCTTTTCCGCTGAGTTACCAATTTTTTCCACAAAATTACTTTGATTTTAAAGTTTTTTTGCTTTAAAATATTAAATTTAGTTATTTCAGTTTTCATGTAAGTTATTTACACTTGAAAAAAATCACCAGGTATGCCTTATATTTCACGAAAGATAAAAGTTAAAAGTAGAATGGCCCGAAAGATATAAATAAATCTACAAGAACGAACTAAAGAAATAATACAAAAATATATATCTAGATGACTATTTAAGTATCTAGATGAAGCCTGTATTAATTAGAAAAGGGGTTACAGTTTATTATTGACTACGCATAAGTGGTAAATGAACCTAGCTACATCACATCACATGCGAGTAGGTATATGTACTGCACATAACACGTACCTAATTTTTTATAAAGAAATATTTGATTGAAACAGATGAATATTCAAAAATTCATTAATTAGAAACAAACAAAATAAGACAACGTTAAAAATTAAAATAAAGTATTAAATATGTATACGATGGTTCGGAACTGGAACGGAACCTTTCCGCTTGACGCTTGGCTCACTAATATATTTCTAATCCAAGATATTATTCTGATCAGAGATTGACCTCAAAAAAAAGTTACTTCAGATTTTCGACTGAACTAATAAATTAACGGATTAGCTTGTTGATATGGTAATGGGCAGGCCATATATCACGCAGAACAGATGACCGTTGGGGCCGAAAAGTTCTAGAATGAAGACCACGGACTGGCAAATGCATCGTGGGACGTCCACCAACGAGATGGACGGACGATTTGGTACAGGCCGCAGGTTCAAGGTGGATGGAAGCCGCTTCCAACTTTAATGATTGGGTATCAATGAGGGAGTCCTATGTCCAGCAGTGGACGTCCTATGGTTGAAATGATGATGATGATGATGAATAAATTACTAACTACTTAATACAATCGGTACAAATTTTAAGTACGTGTGTGCGAAATTACATTTCAATTTTAACATGAACTTTTTACGGTGAAGGAAAATATCGAGAGGAAACCTGTACACACCTGCGAGGAAATTCAATGAAGGCTGTGAAGTTCCCAAACCCCAATGGGCCCGCGTGAGATGGTCCAAACCCTCTCATTCTGATGGCCTCCGCATGTGGGCCGTGGATGATGATGATGGTGACAATACAGAACCGTTTGAACGCGAAGAGAGTTCACAGTATTTATCTAATTACCGACGAAACAATTTCATATCAAGTCATATCAAGTAGACACATAGTGGTAATATTAAATGTATACTTGGGTCTGTAATTAGAAGAGATAATATTTAACCTTGCCACTTGGATGCTCTTGAATGCAAGATATTTGCACAACCGGTAGCTTCTTGTGCTGAATTAATTATAATATAAGTATGAGCTCATAAGACTATATAAATTTTTAATATAAGTTTTCTTGCTGACTATACTTGTATTGTCATCCAAACTATATCAAATATCAAGTCAATAATGATCAGTAGGTAGGTACACTTATAAGTTCTTCGTAAGTAACTGCCACATTTTTGCCGTAAATGCACGAACATGATAATAATTTCCTACGTAAAATTTTAGTTCCTCGTCATACACTCAAAACTTGACTGGTATATAGAGATCCCTTAAAGGGTATATATTCACCTTTTCACACCACCTGCTCGACAATGCCTTATTATATATCATGCAAACCTCTCTCAAAGTAAGTCATTATAGCCCTTGGCTTTCGCCGGGCAGTAATGTTGTATTGAATTTCATTATAACCCGCCGGGCAGTAATGTTGATTCTCACTTCTCGTAGTTCTTATTGGTATGCACTTAAAGTCTAATTTCAAAATCGCCCGGCGTGCAGGCCGGCGGCGTGCATCACCTGCACGCTGGTCGCGGCGGCGCAGCCCGTGCTGCTGCTAGTGCGGTGCTCAACGTGCTCAGCCCCGCGGGCAGGCGCCGCGCCGCGCCTCATTTATTTGTAACTCGGCGGCCGAACGAAAACAAAATCAAATACTTAAACAAAAGCCGCGCGAGTTTCAATACGCTGCAATTTTAAGTATCAAAACTGCAAAAGAAAATAAAACATTAAGAAAATATCGAGTAACGAAAGTGATTTGACTCCTGATTCCATTAAATTAGACGCCTTAGGACCACTTGCACAGTTCAGGGTAAAATAATTAAATCGGTAACCCTGGGTTAAGAATGCCAGTTCCATACATTTTGACACTTGTTAACCCTGGGTTAGCAGTTAACTCGCTCGGAGTTAAGTAGCTAACCCAGGTCTGCGCACACCGTCCTTAGAAATTGTTAATAATGTACTCCCAGAGAAGTCGAAGGAAAAACACTTAAAAGCTTACAAAGATTTCGACAAATGGAAAACTGCGAAAGGCGCAAAGTCAGTGTCAGAATCAGTGCTTCTGGGTCTATTTCGAGTATTTTTCTAGTAGCCTTCGTTTTTATTGTCTCATAAAAGGTGAGAAAAGTAGAGTATACTCCTCGGGGATAAAACTGATTTTGCCTTGGGCGCGCTTAAATCCTTCACTGCTCTCAGGACTCCATCTTAATTCCCTCGCTTCGCTCGGGAATCAACTAAAAACCCCCTCGCTACGCTCGGGAGTTAAATCTGGAGTCCCTCAATACGCTCAGGATTCAATATCGCGCCCGTGACATAATGCAGTGCTTTATCCCCTTGGTGTACACTCTACTATTGTACAAGTATCGCGACGTTTGTCAATTGCGTTTGTTTCTTTATTTTAACAAGTTTTTATTTCACTTGCAATGTTCGTATATAGTAACTTGAAATTTAAAAAAATTCAAACCTTTTTTCAACCACTTCCTTGTAGAATAAAGTGTTTACATACATACACACATAAAAAGGTATAGTAAATACCAAAATACATCAGTTTTCTTTTCTTTACTGCTGTATTTTGATGTCTACACATTTAATCGACTTTTATCGGCAGTTTTTGTAGTTACGATGAAATTTTTTTTTTACCCATCTAACCCATCGCATGTATAATTTAAGTTATTACAGTAAATGTAACAAATTGGAACACGCAACTGTAAACAACGCATTTAATAAATGAGATGCAATGTCGTACTGCATAAAATCGCTGTCAATTGAAATTGCGATCAATGTAAATAAACCATTTAATGAAATATCCATATTCTAGCACTTGTATATTGATTTAATGGTTTAGGATAGTGTTGTGGTAAGTATTGACTAAAATAACACACGGATTTAGCACTATAAATGAAATGAAATGAAATGAAAAAGTTTATTTCACACACAAAACACATAAAATTACAAAAAATATAAAATATAATAATAAATAAAACATTAAATTGTGTGTGAAAAAGGTCCCGCCTCAGCATAAATGCGGACTCCTGAGGTGGAGCCACTACTACCTATTTGATGAGGGAAAATGGAAATTAAAGACATTAATACAAGGTTTGTTTACATTGTTTGCAATTTCAATTGACTGACAGTTTACATAATTATGTCATGTTTTAACTATAAGCAGCAACATAATAAGCGTGTTGTTATTTAAATATACACATTTGGATTGGGTATAAAATATCGGCGCTACTCTATTTCCTTACGGCGCTTACTAATAAAACTTAGTTTAAAGAAGCGTAGGTACTTATAATGTACAAATAATATAATAGCCAGTATCAAACTAAGCAAAACTTGGACTTACAGGTTCTAAATTTTCTTCTAATAACATATTTTAATAAAAATTAATCACCAAAAATGTTTAAAAACGAATTTATCGACTTCATTCATCTTTTTTAAAGGATTTCTAATACTTTGTACGGTAAGGAATTAACGGGACTTCTTTTCAGTTCTACGGAACCTTATCTCTGTAACTGTAGTGTAGCTGTTATAGACTTGATAATTTGGCAGATATCATCTTTTAGGATCATAGAGGTACGGTGAGATGGTATTTTTGGAATCTCCCGCGGGATAAAGAACGTGAGTTTTCCATAAATCTTATCTGTTCGCGTACGAAGTCACGGGCAAAATCTAGTATTGGATAATGACTATAAGTATATAACATTCTATCACTCAGGTATTCGTTCGTATTCTTCGTACAAGTACCTACTTACCTTTTCTTATCGATGTGAAAAGTATTAGGTATGCAAATCTCTCATCATACAAGTAGGGTACCTACGTACCTACCCAGTGCCCATAGCGCGATAGCGGGATTTCAATCTGGATCTTATAGTCAGTATTACTAGACGCTCGGAAAAAAAACGATTTAGTGTGCAAAATTAATGATATTGAACGATGAGCTTCATCTTTGAACACACATAGAAGTCAATCGCTGATTCCGTTTAAATATATGTGTTAAATAGAGGTGGGACATTCATAGACAAAAAAGTCGAGATAGGATTTAATTATAGAAAACCTTTAAAGTATACATTTTGACAACGCCAGAGTACTCGTAGTACAAAAAAGTCATCCAAAATGACAAGTAGATGCCTGTTCCCCAAAATATTTATGAATAGTGAAAAATGCTCAACAATTGGAAACTTCGACCAAAGAAAAGTGCCAAGTACTTTCTAAAGTTGTGTAACAATGTCTTGACGCAGAACGTAGGCGCTCGCATATATCGGTCTACTGCTAGTAGCCAGGTTTGTATTGTGGTTCAGGTTTTCATGAGGAGTAACTTACGAATACGTATTGTTGTCATGCAAGTACAGCCACATTAGCTACGCGAATATTTGTAGGTTTGGAAATGCACCTACTTCATCTTGCCTATGTTATATAATTGGAACGATCCTATGAAAGCACAGAGTTTTGTTACTATTATTTTATTTTATTAGAATGAAGTACTTCGCATATTATTATTATTTCTTTCTAAGCTTTAAATCTTGCAAGTGAATATTGACTCATTTCCACTTGGATTGGAATCGACTTCAAATTTACACAGATAGAGCTCCAATGTGGCATACATACCTACTAACTAACTGCCGTCAGCAGAAAGTCTTGTGTTGGGTGTTTTATTGTACCTACCTAATAATATGATGTTGGTAATAAAATTATTTTAACATTAGTTGAGATACAAACAACAACTAATACAAGAATTGAATTTTAGTACGAGTATGCGCATGCAAATTTATTGATAAAGCAGGTAGTATGCGCATGCCAATTTATTTATCGGTGAAGCAAGTGCCAGTTAACAAAGAGTACAGTCAGTAGAAAAGGCAAAAACGTTACTTGTTTAGTGATTTTTTGTGGCAACATGATTTCTATCTTTATTTTCTTTCAAAATAGGCTTGTTATATGCAAGGGGTTAGGTGTTAACTAAATATCTGAAAACCTGAAAGTTTGTTCAGAATCGATAAAGGAATTAATGGTGATATAGCGATAAAAATTCTATTCCTCTTATGACTAGTTCTGTGGCTCAAACACATTACCTACCTACTGCCAACGACCCACGGTAACGGCAAAATTAAAAAAAACATATATTTTCCAGAAGCTTCTCCCGATGGCGCCAGCGATGGCGCGCGTGGCGGGCTGGGGCCGCTCAGCGCTGCGCCGCTGGCCGCTGCTCACTAACACCGCCTTCTATGCCAGCTTCTACACAGCAGCCGAACTATCGCAGCAGACCTTCAACAAGTACTACACGGTACAGTCGCTGTAGCCTGCGAGCTGGGTCACTGGTCACTAACCACCGTCTACGCTAGCTTCTACACCGCAGCCGAACTGTCGCAGCAGATCTTCAACAAGTACTACACGGTACAGTCGCCGTAGCCTGCAGGGTGGATCGCTGTTTACTAACATCACCGTCTACGCTAGCTTCTACACCGCAGCCGAACTGCCGCAGCAGACCTTCAACAAGTACTACACGGTACAGTCGCCGTAGCCTGCAGGGTGGATCGCTGTTCACTAACATCACCGTCTACGCTAGCTTTTACACCGCAGCCGAACTGTCGCAGCAGACCTTCAACAAGTTTTACACGGTACAGTCGCTGTAGCCTGCGAGCTGGGTCACTGGTCACTAACCGCCGTCTACGCTAGCTTCTACACCGCAGCCGAACTGTCGCAGCAGATCTTCAACAAGTACTACACGGTACAGTCGCCGTAGCCTGCAGGGTGGATCGCTGTTTACTAACATCACCGTCTACACTAGCTTCTACACCGCAGCCGAACTGCCGCAGCAGACCTTCAACAAGTACTACACGGTACAGTCGCCGTAGCCTGCAGGGTGGATCGCTGTTCACTAACATCACCGTCTACGCTAGCTTTTACACCGCAGCCGAACTGTCGCAGCAGACCTTCAACAAGTTTTACACGGTACAGTCGCTGTAGCCTGCGAGCTGGGTCACTGGTCACTAACCGCCGTCTACGCTAGCTTCTACACCGCAGCCGAACTGCCGCAGCAGACCTTCAACAAGTACTACACGGTGCAGCCACTGTGGCCAGCCGGGGTGGATCGCTGGTCTCTAACATCGCCGTCAACGCTAGCTTCTACACCGCAGCCGAACTGCCGCAGCTGACCTTCAACAAGTACTACACGGTGCAGCCACTGTGGCCAGCCGGGGTGGATCGCTGGTCACTAACATCGCCGTCTACGCTAGCTTCTACACCGCAGCCGAACTGTCGCAGCAGATCTTAGACAAGTATTATACGGTACAGTCGCTGTAGCCTGCGGGGTGGGTCGCTGGTCACTAACCGCCGTCTACGCTAGCTTCTACACCGCAGCCGAACTGTCGCAGCAGATCTTAGACAAGTACTACACGGTGCAGCCACTGTGGCCAGCCGGGGTGGATCGCTGGTCACTAACCGCCGTCTACGCTAGCTTCTACACCGCAGCCGAACTGTCGCAGCAGATCTTAGACAAGTATTATACGGTACAGTCGCTGTAGCCTGCGGGGTGGGTCGCTGGTCACTAACCGCCATCTACGCTAGCTCTTACACCGCAGCCGAACTGTCCCAGCAGACCTTCAAGAAGTACTACTTACTACTCGGTATACAGTCGCAGTAGCCAGCGTTTAGAACAGTTCAAGCGGTACCTTGTTTTATCGCCCCAAAATTTATTGTTGTACTTATACGACTACCAAAAAGCTGTAGTGGTAGGTACTAACCAGTATTTGGTTTTGTGAATAGTTGTAAGTTTATTTTGCACGCACAGTAAAGGAAGCGTTTTCATGTGGCTTAAATAAGGTTCGGCGCTATTTCATAGTATTAACAAAATACCTACCTAATCGAAGTACAGAACTTGCTAGAATTGTGAAGATCGAATAAAATAAAAACAAAAAAGTTGATGGCAGCGGTGGGATTCGAACCCACGCCTCCGAAGAGACTGGTGCCTTAAACCAGCGCCTTAGACCGCTCGGCCACGCTACCGTTGACGTGGCTTGCGTATGTTGATAAGCTATGCTGTCGCGTGTTGCGTCATAAAATTTAGAGCGCGAGTGACGTGGGGTGACGATAATGTACCTAGCTAATTATAGATAGCTACAGGAATAATCTGTCCGTGCGTATCTAGTATGTTTATAAATAATTTAATGAAATGGATTGGACGGCACTAATTATTATTATTATTATTCAATTATTATATTCAAATCGTATTTAGTATTTACTGGTATTCGCCAGTGCCACTAACTGTTTGTCAATTACTGATACGAATTGTACTGAGAATTTGGCCTAAATTAATTGGCACATGGATAACGTCTATATAAAGTCAAAGAAAAAGTCTCATTGTGGAATGGTTCCACTAACGGCCCGTTGTTTATTCAATAGTTAAACAAACTAATAGTCAAATTGCCTTTGAAATGCGTTAACTATTGTTATCTTTGCCATACATTTTAACTATTAGTTTATTTAACTATTGATCAAACAACGGCCCTAAGAGACGCGGTCCAGTTTCATCAACTGTAGGTATAGTCGGGGTAAGAAAAGGTTCGTCACTTTTTAACGAGTTAAGGTCGAAAAGTCAAGTGTAAAAATACATAATATACGTTAAGGTGTCATCATCGCCATCGTTAACATGGTATATATACAACTCTATGTCATTAACCATAAGGTTGATGTTAACATATTTTGACGCAATGACTATATGCATATTATGCTTTCGACTGTACCATAAGGCTGGCTGGATCATCAGAAGAAAATGACATGTAACTTTTTTTAACACGAGAACAGTAATTAATGATTGACACTTAATTTTTAGAAGGACAAACACGGGCTAATTATTCATCATCATCATCATCATTGCAGCCGAAAGACGTCCACTGCTGAACATAGGCTTCCCCCAAGGCTCGCCGCACAGATCTGTCCCGTGTCCTCCGCATCCAACGCTATCCCGCAACCTTAACCAGGTCGTCGCTCCATCTTGTCGGAGGCCTACCTACACTGCGTCTTCCGGTCCGTGGACGCCACTCGGGAACCTTTTTGCCCCATCGGTCATCAGTTCTACGAGCGATGTGCCTTGCCCACTGCCACTTGAGTCTGGCTAATTATTTTTGAAGGCAAATTCGTGTAGTGCGACCGACAAATTACAATATTTCCTTTTATCCTATTTTCAGCCTGAGAAACCAGAGATAGATTTTGCAGCAGCGGCGCGTATAGTATCGGTGGGCAGCTGCGTATACGCACCTACTCTGTACTTCTGGCAAGTATACTTTTGAAATAGATTCGATTTCGTAGTAACTAAAGTGGGTGTTAGGAGCCGTTCCCAGATAAGATATTTTTCTATGAATTTTCTTGTATTAATGACTGGGATAGAGAGATGGGGGGATAATTTGGATGTGTACGATAGGGCTTAGCTTGACATTGCGTCAGTCCGGATGTTGAGGTGAAGAGACGGAGTCTTTGTCCAACAACGGGACATGTAATGTAAAAGCTGGGGATTTAACAGGTTGGCTGCTCATCATACGTTACGTCGCCTAGTGTTGCTCCCACACTCCGTACAAATTAGTGATCGCACCGGTGATGCTCACAGCATCGCCCTGTTACTGAGGTGCTAGCAAGTATTTGCTAGGTATCAAAAAAATCTAATTTTTGTAATATACTATAGAGTATCCTCTACAAAATACCATTCACAGTTTGACCCTGACCAACCAAATAATCCCCAAAACAATAATAAATAATAAATTGAAAAAAAAAAATATATCACGGGACAATTCACACCAATTGACCTAATCCCAAAGTAAGCTAAGCATAGCTTGTGTTATGGGTACAAGGCAACGGATAAACATACTTATATAGATAGATACATACTTAAATACATATTAAACACCCAAGACCCGAGAACAAATATTCGTAATATTCATACAAATATCTGCCCCGACGCAGGAATCGAACCCGGGCGGGACCTCAAGGGTTCTCTACCTACTAGGCCATCTGGTCGTCAACAACAATAATACCCTGAAAAATGAGCTTTTGATCCCACCGGTGATGCTCGTGGCAGCTAACGTGTTAAATGCAATTTTGTTGTATGCAGGTACAAATATCTGGACAGCAAGTTTCAGGGCAAGGCGTTGAAGACAGTAGCTAAAAAGGTGATCATCGACCAGTTCGGCATGACACCTATAATGCTCGCTACATTCTACGTCGGTCAGTTACACATAATTAATTATATCTAATTAAGTATTATAAAAACCGGCCAAGAGCGTGTCGGACACGCCCAAAGTAGGGTTCCGTAGCCGTTACGAAAAAATCAAGTAATATTTTTCTAAGGATTTCATATTGTGTACGGAATCATCTAAGTTTAGGTATGTTTTATACCTTAGGCTACTATTTACTCTTAAACTACAAATAATTTCCAAGCAATCTTAGCCGCTATAATTTTCCTAATTTGATATATTTACTACGATTTTGAATTTTTTCAAATTTTTCAATCCAACTGTTTAGATTTTAGAGGGGGGGGGGGTCGATTTTAATGAAAATTTTCACTTTAAAGTTGAATATTTCGCAAACAGATCACTGAATAGAAAAATTATGTTAGCAACCCCGCAATGGTTTTAAAAGACCTATCCAACGATACCCCACACTATAGGGTTAGTCGAGAAAAAAAAAATCACCCCTACTTTACGTCTATGGGAGGTACCCTAAAAAAAATTGTTTTAGTTTTTTTATGTAATCACTTTGTCGGCGTGACTGATATATATATATATATATATTCATGCCAAATTACAGCTTTCTAGTACTAACAGTCTCTTGAGCTTAGCCGCGGACGGACAGACAGACAGACAGACGGACAGACATGGCGAAACTATAAGGGTTCCTAGTTGACTACGGAACCCTAAAAATGGCAACACGTTTTTAAATTAAATAAATAAATATCACGGGACAATTTACACCAATTTACCTAGTACCAAAGTAAGCGAAACTTGTATTATGGGAACCTATTTAAGTAGTTACTTAAACACATTTTATAATGTGTCATAAATATGTGTGATGATTGTAATAATTATCCACTCGTTCGGTACAGTCGAAGAAATTGAATCACATACCAGGGTGAACCCTTTTCATTGCAAGTGTCATGTTGACATTTTATACATCTGCCAAAGAAATCATCGTGAAATTGGTTGTGAAAAGGTTCCATCCTGGTACGCAATAGGGATGTTTCCTAGGTAAAAAAATAATAATTCTTATTAGTCCGTATTTTACATTATCAAAAAATATTAAAATCTTCCTCCTCCTCCTCCTCGCGTTAAAAATCTTACTAATGTGGATTTTTTGGATAATGAGAATCAGTTATTGGAAAAAGGTTTAAAATATAATCTACCCACTAAATTTAGTCAAAAAATAGTGGAAGGTTTGGCGGTAGATTCTGAGGTTGCTATTACAAGTAACTGTGGTGATTTTGAAACAAAAGTGTTAGTGGCAAATACACTTAAAAATACCAATTCCACAGAGTGTATTGTCAATATAACCGAATTAAATTCTTTGAGATCTATTCAGGAGAAAGTGTATGATAATGATTTAGTGGTGACAAAGGCAGACAAAGGAAATTGTATTGTTTTATTGGATAGGTATCAATATAATCGGAAAGTTTTAGATATCGTTCAAGGGGACGGTTTTACAGTTTTACGTAAGGACCCTACAATTACATTTCACAAAGATCTAAAGAGACTAATAAAGGGTTCTTTGTTTGCCTTTGAAACCGAACAACAAAAGAATTTTGTAATTCCCATGAATCCGCAGGCGCCAATTCTATATGGATTACCTAAAATTCATAAAGATGATGTGCCTGTTCGTCCAGTTGTCTCATACGTGAGTGCTCCAGCATATAAATTGGCGAAGAAATTAAATAGTATTATTCGTGTGAAGGCTTCCTTTAAACCTTCTTATAGTTTAAAAAATGGTTTAGATTTGGTTAGTAAAATTAAGGACATCAGCATACCGCCGAATGCAACGTTGCTTTCTTTGGATGTAGACAGTTTATTTACTAACGTACCATATAGTGAGACACTAGAAATTCTAAAAGACCACTTAGAAAGGAAGCGGTTGCATCCGGGTGAAGTTTGTGAATTAATAGATTTGGTAACTTTATGCATGAAACAAAATTATTTCCGGTTCAATGGTCTTTATTACTTACAGAGTGATGGTTTAGCTATGGGTTCACCTCTGAGTCCTTTAATGGCAGATATATTTATGGATCATTTTGAGAATCAGTATATTGTGGGTAATAGTAATATTGTGTACTATTTTAGGTATGTTGATGATTTGATCCTATGCTGGAGAGGGAGTATGAGACAGCTTGACGTGTTTATTAATGGTTTGAATAACAAGCACGTAAAGATAAGGTTCAAAAAAGAATTGGAGGAAAATTGTTCGTTGAACTTTTTGGATTTAACGATTTCAAAATTAAATGGTAAACATCAATTTAAAATATACCGTAAGCCCACGTACACAGATGCTGTTATACCAGCATCTTCTAATCATCCGTGGCAGCATAAACTGGCTGCTTTCCATTGTTATGTTAATAGATTGTTGACTGTGCCTCTTTCTAAGGAACATTTTGATTTAGAGTTGAGTACTATTTATAAGATAGCGATCTCAAATGGTTATACAAAATCAGTGGTAGATAGTTTAGTTCAAAAGAAGCAGGCACGGTTAGTAAATAGCATGCTTTACGCTGCGTTACCTTCTCAGTCTACTAACAAATATAGATCTAGCATCTCTTACGTTGGGGGTTTGTCTGATAAGATTTATGGCATTTTAAAATCAAACAATATTAATGTTGCATTTAAGACTAACAACTCTTTGTACTCTAGGCTATGTAACCACAAAGAACAGGTAGATAAGGGAACTAGATCGGGGGTATACAAGCTTACTTGTAATGACTGCAATGGGATATACGTAGGACAGACAGGCCGAAGTTTTAATACTAGATTTAAAGAGCATGTTTCGGCATATAGGAATGAGCATCCAGATAGATCGAATTTTGCAAAACATTTGTTGGAATCAAATCATTCATTGTTAGATTCAGATTCTTATGAAGTGTTACATTATTGCGGCAAGGGGTTGCGTCTGGATGCTCTGGAATGCATGGAAATAATTAGGTACAACACTATGGGGTCTATTATTAATGAACAGGTAAATTTAGTATCTTCTCCTTTACTGCGGCTTGGGTCGAATTTGAACAGTTAGTATTAATTAAATATGCCTTATAAATAAATAAACAAAAAAAATTCAAGGTAGTTTTATAATATGTCAATAAAAGTTAATTTTTGTGGGGTAGTTTGAGAATAAGAAAAATAAAGTGGGTACTTGAGAAGTTACAGTGACAAGTTAAAACATTTGTTTTGGTTCGTTAGTTTAACATTTGGTAGCATAGCATACGGTTGTGGTAACTCTGAAGATGAGCTCTGGTTGAGTTCGAAACGCGTCAGTGTAGCTTGGTGGTGGTGATGGTTGGGTTTATGTGATTTGTGTGTGTTCGTACAGTGTGGAGGTGGAGGAACTGCATGAACGCACATTTCTTGCATAAACGTAACTATTGTAAGGTCGCGGGTGAGCAAAGTAATTGTTTTAGTTCATTAATATGGACCTCCGCAAAGTAACGCCTGATTCAATAAATTATCAAAAAATATTAGACACGTAATTTTTCTTTTGACAATTAAACAAAAAATGACGAAGATATGGCGCGTTGAAGTTCCGCGTGACGAGGCGTGACGTCACTTGTTCCTAAAACGCTCATACAAAGTGTAGGAACAAGTGACGTCACGCGAAATTTCAACGCGCCATATCTTCGTAATTTTTTGTTTAATTGACAAAATAAAAAATACGTGTCCAATATTTTTTGATAATCTAAAAGACTGACTAGTTAGTTAAGTAGCCAATTCAGTTTCCTTGACTGTACAGTCGACTACAAAAAAATCGATACGGCCAAAGTTACAAAAATATGTATACACGACCTTAATGTTAAGTCAATAAAGGTGTGTATACATATCTTTGTAACTTTGGCGGTATCGATCTTTTTGTAGTCGACTGTACAGACCAACAAGAAAGGGTAGAAATCGATGAAAGAGGAACTAAAACTAATCTTACTAAATTGTTGCAATGTTCTAGCTGTTCATATCAATTATACGTAGCAGTTATAAAGGAAGTAGTGACTTCATTTCATCTTTAAACTTTACTGTAGCAGTTTACTTGAGTAAAATCTATAGAAAGGAAAGTCCTGACTGACTTAATCGCCTTGAATCCTAGCTAGTCGTAGAAGGACGGGCTTCGTGAAATTCCCAAGGGATATTGAATCCTGCAATGGGGCAAGCTGCGGGCGTAAGCTAGTTAAACCCCAATAAATAAATATTGTTTAAATTAATCCGCATTATTTCAGCAGATAGTTTGGCTCAACATCGCTATAAATGTTTTTTAATTTTTTTTATCGTCGTTGAAAAATGTTTCCATAGATAATTTAATTATATTAAGTAAATGACTATCCTCGTAAGTGCCAACTTTTTCAGTGTTGTGATTTTGGTAATTATTTCATGATATTTAGGGGCTGTTTCACCACCCATTGATGAATTTTAACTGACTAATAAATGTGATGCCGTCTCCGTCTATTCGAACAAAACAGACGGCATCACATTTATCCGTCAAAAAATTTGATCAATGGATGGTGAAACCCCTGTTTAGAGTTCTTATTTAATTTAAAATGTTTTATGTCACAATAGTACCTACCGTGGGTATTTACTTATTCTTTTATACAGTACGTTGCATCAAAAAATCCATTTACCTTTCCAGAGGTGTTACCATCGCAACCACCATTCTGAATTACTTCATTTCAAAATAAGATTTTGTTAAAAATTTCATTTTCAATACAAGCTTTTTCGCTGACTTTAATTTTTGTTGACTGTACTTGCATTGTCATCCAACCTACATAAGTATACCAAATTTCAAGCAAATCCGACCACTGGAAGTGGGTCAAATTCGACTTCTAAGATTTGACCCAAGAATAATAAATAATAATAAATTATAAAACAAACGGGGTGAGCTAAATAAAAGCTTGTAACAACTTGTATTTTCAGTAATGGGCATCCTAGAGAACAAAGCGAGCATATTTGAAGAGCTCCGCGAGAAATATTGGAGGACGTTTGTGGCCAACCAGTGCTTCTGGATCCCGGGGCAGACCATCAACTTCTACTTCATGCCGCCTCACCTCCGTATCGTCTTCATCGCTTCCGCATCATTCCTCTGGATCAACGTGCTGTGCTTCATTAAACGGCAAAAGGTGGAAAACATTGAGGAGAAGAGGGATCTTACTAAAGCGTGAATTAATTAATAGGAGATCAATTAGTGTTAAATAAAGTTACGTTTATTATGAATCTTGGTCAATTATTTATTTGTGCGACGTTTTGCATTGGAAGTGGACAGTTCCTCATTTTTTAATTTGATCATTCAAATCTGAGAACGCATAAGTACCTACTTAATATTATAAATGCGAAAGTGTGTCTTTATGCCAGTTTGTCTGTTACCTCTTCACGCTTACTCGTACAATACAAATATTCGTTATTGAACACCAAAAGCAGTACAGTGACATTACAAAATCAAAAATTCAGGCAGACAATAGGCGGTCTTATCGCTAAAAAGCCAACTCTTCCAGACAACCATTTACTCAGAAATTAATAAATATGACATACTAATGTAGGTGGTACTTGAAGAAGGTCTTTCGAAGAGTCCTCAAAAAGTTCCCGAGTTACAATCGTGAGCAATGCTGTTAATTTCAGTCATTGTGAATTTGTGTCACAACACAATACCTACAAAAATAAACATTATCGTCGATGAAACTGCAATACCGCGTAACCAACAATTGCTCATGCCGCGTAACTGACTTGTGGCAATTTTTACAGAAAAGCATTAAAATTGAACATCGTTGTGTTTGTACCAGACGTTACCCAAACTAAAATTTGACACATTTTGTTAGTTATGCGGCATTATATATGTATAGGGCCTATATTATGGGGCATTGTTGGTTACGCGGTATTGCAGTTTCATCGACGATATAATATTAAATACCGTCGTTGGTATTTAGTTAAGTACTAATTAATATTTCTTACCGCATGATACTGCAATACCAACACCACCTTGCGCAATCTTACTCAAATATCATAATCTTTCTAATTCAATCAGCATAGGCTATATTTTTAGGGTTCCTTGATGTACTTACCAAAGTAAGCAAGAAACCTTACGATATCTCGGGGCCGTTAGAGTCTTTCTATTCCTATTAAGTCTTACTTATCGTAACTGCCTGCATAACGCAAAACAGTGGAGTGGTAGGTAAAGCCCGACCAGGAAAATAAAAACCCTGCTCTGGGGGCGTTAAATTAGCAATAATTATAGCAACACAGTACCAGGTACCTACCAGTCATGTTGACAACAAGGTCGGTGATGTTATTTAGAGGAATAGATTCCAATCCTTCAGACTTTCTCTCCGACAAATACTTCGTCATATTGAATATAATTTTTTGTAAATGTCTTTTAATAGTTTTCGGCATTTTAACGCACAAAAATAATCCACGATATCCAAGAAACGCACGACACTTAGACAGCAATTGGCAGATGACATTAATGACGTCTTCAAAGTTACCGTTGCCAGTTGAAGAAATTAGTTCCATTAGTTTTCCGCAATATGGCGAGGGTTTTTATTTTCCTGGTCGGGCTTTACAGTCAAGGATTTTAATTGTCAGGCCACTTGCCACTGTTCGTATTTTAGCCGTGTAATGCAAATCGGGTGAAGCCGCTTATACTCGTATATGCTGATTTGCATTACACGGCAAAAATACGAACAGTGGCAAATGGCTTAACAATTAAAATCCTTGACTGTACCTACTCCTCGACGTGAAATGATCTATTTTACAAACGCAAAGTGTCCTAAAAAACTTCTATTTACTGCAGAAAATAGCATTAAATACATTACGGAATCTCATTTTTGCCTTTTACCGGCATGCACTTGGCTATTTTTTCAAACTACTAAGGCTTCTACAACTTTACATACATTTGCGAATCGATGGGCTCTTCAGTTGACTCATACACTTGGAGCCTGCCACAGGTTCTTTGTCTTGAACGCTTTTAACCATGGAGGATTTTAACTATTTATTAAAGTGTTCGGTGATAGAGCAGTTAAATAATAAGTCCCAGTTCTTAACTAATGTATCCGTGAGTGTACCATCGGAGGTAACTAAAACTGCAGGATATGGTGCTGTTGTTGGTATCACCTTAGCATTTTTGAGTAATGGATTCTTTACTCAAAAGGTACTCTAAATGTTTGATTGAATACATTTCCCATAATTTGTGTTTGGATAACTTAATATGACACGTTTCCTTTTTTAGTTTCGTGCGATATTATCTGCTCCTCCTTTGAAACTGAAGAAGGATTCAAGTATAAATTCCAAAACACTCCAAAGGACAATTGCTTTAATCGTCTTAGTGCTAGCTCTGCCTTTGTTAACAGTGCTTCTGCTCGTAGCATTTATTTACAAACTATTCTGTTCCGTAATAATCAAGAGGAAGGACAAACGTTTTGTGAGCTTTCTCGACAGCTTTGACGTTTTCTGGAGTTTGGAAGACGATACCAGAAAGAGTGTCATTAATGTTCTGGGAGTCATAGAATCGGATTCATCATGTTCTTTGGTCAATAACATCAAAGATAAATTACATAATATCTTTCCCAATAATGCCACAGACAAAATATTCTTTAGGAGGAATGAAGAATTTGGATTTTATTATTGGAGACGATATAGCAATATCGATATTAACCAGTACGTAGAAATGGTGGAACTACCTGCCAAATCTAATACACAAAATATGGAAGACCTAGAAAATCTGATGAGTGAAATAGGAAATCAATCACTGCCTTACGACGACGAGGGATTATTTAAAATTTTGATCACTAAACAGAGAGTTGGAAATTACAATAATGAAAAGGGGGAATATGGTATTGTTTTTAGGATACATCATTCTGTTGGAGACGGAGTAGCTTTAATTGAGTTTCTATGTAAAACTTTAGCTGATAACAAAGACGATTGCCCGGTGAACATGTTTACGAATCCTAAGTCGTACAACACCAAAAGTCCTGAGTCGCCTAAAAATTTAATTGAAATGATGGAAAAGCTGTGGGAAATGCCCATTTGCCTTATAGATGGGGTTCTTAGAAAACCTGACGATAACTCACTACACGGACCAGGATTGCAAAATAAAAGAATCTTTAAATGGACTGAATCAGATGAGAATCTTTTAACAATGGTGAAAGATATAAAAGACAATGTAGATAAAATTAATTTCACTGATGTTTTAGCGACTGCTTTGTCGAGTGGTTTGCACAATTTCTTTTCTAAGGTAAAACTATCTGAAAAACCATAGTGTAAAACCGATTGGCAATTAATCCTTAAGTTATTTTTATGCTTTTAACAGACGATGACCCGTATTCCCGAAGACGTAGCAGTAGTTTTGCCAGTTAGGTTTCCCAAGGCATCGACGGTTGACGGTGATCTTAAGCTGGAGAACGATTTTAGTGTAACCATTTTGGATTTGCCAATGAAGATGCAGAACATAGAAAAAGTTCAACAACGTTGCTCTGCATTACGTAAGAGTGCAGACCCCTTGGTAAGTTAATATAATATACCTACATGACTGTAATGTAGACTGTCTGTCTATCTGTTACCTCTTCATCAAGTTTCACTTTTTCGGGTCCTGACTTTGCAGACGAATTATTACCTCCTCAATCTACTGAACAGTGTCCTGCCGAAGCATTTGCTGCAGCCTCTCTTGAACAGCAGCCAAGCCACCATGGTATTCAGCAACATGCCAGGTCCAAGCCAGTTGAGCATCTGCAGCGGGGTACTCAAGAAACTGGTCTTCTTTGTGCCGCATAGAGGGAATACTGGTTAGTTTTAGATGGTGTTCCTGTATTTGAGCAGAATCACCGCCACGACTTCGCTGTCAATGCGTTTGGAGCTTAAGGGATGTTCGATTATGAATTTATAAGCTGTATAATTTTTATAGGTGTTGGCATAACGGCTTTATGCTATGATGGGGTGCTCCGTTTCGGTGCCTCCGCAGACGCGGCTCTGATCTCCGAACCGGCACACCTGGCTCTCATCCTGGACGGCATGGTGGCGGAGATAAAGAGACTGCACCAGGAGCATGTCAGATAGAACTACTTGAAGTGTCTGGACAGCGGCTTTGCGATGGCTTCTCAGTTTAAGGTAACCTTATGAACACTTGCTGTGTCACGCGACTTCGACTCGTGCTTATTCATGCCATCGCTATTTGTGGTAAGTAGCAAAGGAGCTAGGTAAAAAAGATTGTAAGTATGTAGTTTATTCCTAGCCGATGGGAAACTGCACGTTGTACGGTATAAAGATTACCCTTTGTCCTTGCAGTTGTAGCTACATGCTCGTATCTCAGTGACCTTATTCAAAATCTCTTTGGCGCATGTAAAAAGTTGACTGATAAAGACTAAGTTATCTTTATGAAAATGGCCTGTGCAGGTTCTCAATCTTTTTTTGCCTCCGCCCCCTTTTGGTTTTTTTAAAGCTCCCCATTTTCTTTTATTAGTAAGTAACGTCTCCCAAATTTTCTGTGCGTTCTACTGTCACTGCATCATCATGAATTTGCGTACGTGAGAACGTATGCTGTACAAGGTGACGGAGCAGTGTCTGGAGTATGAAAATTTGACGCCAGTCGTCACTCTTAAGGCAAATAATATGATCAGATCACAGTAATGAATGACAACGGCAATTGAAAAGGCTGGGAAATATCCTTAATACTTACCTACATGCAAGAAAAAATAGGTCACTAGGCTTCGTATGTTTACCTACCAATCTGCGTCTTGTTTCAGTTATGGAGATAGTCAACTCTAGCCGGTGTTACTACAATACCTCATTATATATACCTCAATATTTGATATTCGTATTAAATAGATTAATGAATATATTATACCTACTATAGTGGTAATTGTTTAAATTTAAGTAGGTACGGCAAAGAAAATGGATACTCATTGGCTGTGAGTTTTCCTTTCTTATAAAAAAGAAACCGAATTGCAATGGAAGTTTTTAATAAAATTACTAATTACTTCTTACAAAATATTAAAACGCTTTATCTAAATAAAGTTACGAGTAACTTTTTGTTAAGTTTATTGATCCCACGGGGCAAGCTCTTGTATTTGGGCCTTCAAACGCAGATTTTCAAGGCACAGATGGTTGCATTTTCGAATCTGAAATTTATGACTTGTTACTGTGCAGCAGATTGCAGAACGGTGGCAGAAAGAGGGTAGATAGTTTCTAAAAAAAGCGACCAAGTTCGAGTCGGACTCGCGCACGAAGGGTTCCGTACCATCTAATATATAAAAATCTCGTAACGTGTCACGGTATTTGTTACCGAACTCCTCCGAAACGGCCTAGCCGATTTTTATGAAACTTTTTTCTCTACACTCGGTAGGTCTGAGAATAGGTCGTAGGCTATTTTTATCCCCCCCCCCCCTCCCCCCCCATTCTTCGCGGACGGAGTCGCGGGCAACAGCTAGTTATCTATAAAAACGGCAAAAAAATCACGTTTGTTGTATAGGAGCCCCTTAAAAATTTGTTTTATTTTAATTGAATTATTTATTTTTATTTTAAAGTGAATAAGTATATACTACTTAAATATTCTGTGAATATTTTAAGCGTCTAAGTACCTGTTGCCGTTATCAATATCGAGCAAAAACGAGCAAAAACATCACGTTTGTTGTATGGGAGCCCCCTTAAATATTTATTTTATTCTGTTCATGAGATACAGCCTGGTGGCAGAAGGACAGATGGCCAGACGGACAGACGGACAGACGGACGGACAGCGGAATCCCGTTTTTAACTTTTTGGTACGGAATCCTAAAAATCGCGGCGGGACCGCCGCAGGAGCGCGGCGATAAGTATCGCAGCGATCAATAAATCTACTGCGAGCTCGCCGCGATCTCGTTCCTCAGTCAAATCGCCGAAAAAAATTACCTGTGTGAAAGGGCCCTTAACGTGAATAGTAACGAAGAACAAAACAAGGAACATACCTCAGCCAGGAGAAGGGCGACGCCTCCCTGTCGCTCACTCCTCATGACCCTCGCCAGCCGCGCGTCTAGCGTCTCCCAGGCCTGGTCTGCTGCGACCAGCAAGTCCTCCACTGTGCTCTTTAGCTGCTTAACACGTTTGTCGTACCAGTACTTCTGCGTATTAAAAAAAACTGTCGGTTCGAGACTTTTACAACACGCCTATTAAGTATGCGGCAATTACACTATATCGCCGAACTTGATTCAAACTACTTCGGCCAATCGAACGTAGTCTTTACATTAAATAGTCTGTTCTATGCGCCTAGTGCGCTAAGTATAACATATTACGGAAGCTACAAAAAATTATAGGGTGAGTGGGGGTAAGATGAAAAGCAGTGTAAGATGAAAAACACTTGGGTGCTACGAGTAGTTTTTCATCTTACACTGCTTTTCATCTTACCCCCACTCACTATAATTTTACCTAAGAATTAGCTTTAGCCTATTATATAATTATGTTGCAAACACGATCGCACCGCACATTTATCTACAGCCTATTCTACGATAGGTATATTTGATTGCGAAAGTAAGTAAATAGGAAGTTTCAAAGTCTCTTCCAGGTTCTAAGTAGGTACCTACACTTAAAGAAAGAGAGCTAGGTCATTCTACTAATGAATTTCTTTGTGGGGCGACATTTACCAATTCTACCGATCCATCACTTTCCATACACCTCTTACACATTGACCCGACGTCAAACTTTAGACCTTTTACACCACAACTAAGTAGGTAGGTACATTTAAACCTTAACTAAACAACTACGATTTACTTGCGCACGTTTTCTCTGCCTCATAGCCATATACTTTTCCCCGACAGCGAGCAGGGTTTTGTGCGCTTCCAAAAGCTGCGCGTGAGTCGATTCTGCGAGTTTCTGCAGTTGCTGAAGTTGCGCGTCCTTTGCGCCGACGGCTTTGCAACGTTCTTCGTTAATTTCGAGCAGGAATTTGTAGCGTTTTGACAGCTCTTCGTACCTGAGCAGTGAGCATGTTCCTTATGTTTAAGTTGTAATTAGTTTATAGTTATATTATATACTACCTATGTACGTACATATAATTATGATCATCAGGTAGATAATTTAACTTACTGGTACTGCAAACACACAATGCTCATAGCAGACCACGACTCCGCAAAGACGACGTCACCATACATTTCAGTACCTAGAAACAAAAAGAGGTCATTTAATTTTAGATGAACGAAGGAGGACTGTGCCCTTTGCCTCCTCCCTGCACCGCCAAGTTAGGTAGGTACCTAAGTACTTCCAGCTTTCACTCAAGTTATAAATAGCTACGCAACCTACCTAGATACAGGTGAGCTTGTCGAATCTTAAACTCTGTTTTCAAAAATGCCGAATATGAAGAAGAAGAGAAAATCGTAAGTACCTACTTGTGTCTGAACATTTCTGATGATCTTCCTGCTCGCTTTCCCACCAGCCCCTGGGTTTGTGCGCATGTGAGTTGCGACATCGTATCAGCTGTTTCTCATAGTTTCTGGTCACCCTCAGGCTTTCTTGCAGATCGTGCAAGATCTTCTGAGCATTTTGAAGGCCATTGGCAAAGGACGAGTGGTGTATTGAGTCTTGCTAAAAAGGGGTGAACTTTATGATCGGAATTAATGACTATAGTGACAATATTAAAATGATAAAAAGGGTGCGGTGCCCTAACATCACCCTGTATTTTTCGACCCGGAATGAACGACCTGGTACCTAACTCAATAAGTAAGGTAATTACATAAGGATTTGCATTTGAGGCCTCGAGGTTCTACTGAGCGAAGCGCCACGCGAGGCAGCCATTTTTGGTATTATTTTGAGCCCTGCGTCGAACAAAATCATGCCTCATGCGCTTGCCTTGCGAAGCGGCTCGTTCAGTGAGGAGAGGACCTTTTTATTTCATTCTGTCAAATGGTAGAGGGTGAGGAATGAGGATGGCTCTCGCAAGAGATATCTAGTGAATGCGATTTTGAACGTCCGCGTGTTGAGAGCGATTTACACCAGACGAGCGAATGCTCATTCTATCCCCACTATATTCAATTCTTTTAGTGTAAACAGACGAAGAACAGTCTTTCGTTGTTCTGTCTGCATTCGCACATAGGTATTCTAAAGAATATTCTAAGAATGCGCGCTCGCTTGATGTAAACGGCTTTTAAGCCTGCGAACTGTTGCTTGGAACGTTCTTGCGTGTTCGCTTCCTGGAGCCGATTTACACAAGACGAACAAAAAGCAAGAGCTAGAACAAGGGCATTCTTTCTTGATCTTTTGGTATACCTAAACGCTGAGGACGAGCTTTCTTTTACACTAAAAGATCAAGAAAGAATGGTCTTATTCTAGCTCCTGCTCTTTGTTCGTCTAGTGTAAATCGGACTTAAGACAATACGGCCTGTATCTTCATGTAGGTACAGTCACGAGCTTTAATTTGGGACCCACTTTAAGGTTGACAGTCCTGTCATATTGTATAGGAATTCAAAGGATATTTTTTCGAAAAGGGTCCTAAATTAAAGGTCGCGACCGCATCTACATTAGCGACGATGTTCACTAAATCGAAACTGGTGAAAGCAAGCTTAAAAATACTTATCTACTTAGGCATTTAATATTGTAGGTATTGTATTCAGAGCTGTGCCACAGGGAAGCCCCTTTTTTTGAAAAAACTGCCTGTTTTACTGTGGCATAAAGTGATTACCAAAACATACTGGATAGTTGTTGACAGTTACACTCTTCAGACTATCCGAATAAGTCTCATTATTTATTTGATAGGACTGCATCTGTTTGAACACTTTGAATAAGCTTTTAGATAATCTGGTATATTTTGTAGCAAATTCTTGACAAGTTTTATTGTGAGTTGTCATTGTCAAGAAAAGAAAGAGAAAAAATTTAAGGAGGAAAGGAGGTAAAGTGTTGCTTGCCTCTTGTACCTAAGTTTTACCCTATGAGAAAACACCACTGAAAACACGAACCTTTACGGTTAAAACTGAGACGTCCCGAGTGTCAAAGTGAAAATAATTTAACTGTACCTACTCTAAAACGTCTTATCTTAGGCTTCGGCTCCACTGAGGCGGAGCCGAGTTGTGAAGAGTTAAGTGATTCCACTGAGACTCCGCTTGACTGTTTCCATTGAAGCGGTGCGTGCGGAGACGAGATTTGGATTTCAACCAATATGATTGGTCGATTCCTACACATCTCCTTTCCGCTCCGCTCATCTCCACTTGATTGTTTCCATTGAAGCGGAGCGGAGATGAGATGTGGATTTCAACTAATTTGATTGGTCGATCCCTTCACGTCTCCTCTCCGCTTGTCTCCGCCTCAGTGGAGCCGCAGCCTTAGGCTTTATAGGTAAGTTGTATAGTTAGTTGTCCAAGTAAGTGCTTTACCATTTTTATTGAGTTTTATGACAGTTCCTACATCAGAAAAACAAACAATTTATATTTATTGTCACATTGACTTGTAAGTGAAAATAGCCTTTAATGTTTCAAGCCGTACAACCGAAACGGAACCTTAAGAGTGGTAGAGGAATTTCTTGGTCGACTATAGGTAAGTACAGTCAGCGTCAAATAGTTCGTGACACCAAAAGTGGTCAAAAAGTTAGCAACACGGCCTTATTCCAACTGTAATAAAGACGTGTTGCGAACTATTTGACCACTTTGGGTGTCACAAACTATTTGACGCTGACTGCACCAAGGTTAATAAAAATCGACGAAATTTTAAAACAGTTTATTCAACTACAACAAAAAGCATAACTTTTTATAACTAAATCAGTCTAAAAATATTCTATCTCCTGCAAAACTAACTAACTACGATTCAAATATTTCATTTTTATAAAGAATAAATCAAGCTACAACCTACTGAGTTTATTTCATTGAATAACATCAACATGTTAGTTGGTCATGAAACTCATATAATATCTTACTGCAATTCCATAATATATATTTCGAGGATACTCCGAGGAATATTAGGCCTGTTGGATAGAACTTAACATCAACGCTGATAGTATCATATTAGGCTCTTGGAAGCCACAATGTTTAAACCACATACAATACCATGTGCCAGATAGTCTGATAGTAAACTGCACAAGATCCTAATATGGGACATAATCTGGTTATACATGTGAAAGTGATGCATGTTTTAAGAATAGTGTGTTAAAATTGACAGTCAACAGTCGAGCTAATTGATTCCTAATGCACCATAATATGTTTTCACAATGTTATAATGGTAATAATGTTTACCCTTATCAGAAAATGCGATGTCACTATCAAATGATCTGTAACAGTGGGTCACGATTTAGTGGGTTCAAGAGTACATATTTTATCTACTATCCGTCTTGTATCGAATTTAAAGCCAATATTTTAAAGAACTTTGTGCTCAATTCGGGTCTAAATACTTCAAAAGCTAGAATAATTTTCTTGTGTTGTAAATTAACGGCCTTTATGAAGAAAATCCTAACACATTGTAGGAACAGTCAATGAAATTGAATCACGTACCTACCAGGGAGAACCCTTTTCATTGAAAATGTCATGTTGCCATTCCATACATCTGCCAAAGAAATCATCGCGAAATCGGTTATGAAAAGGTTCCATCCTAGTACGCGTTTCAGTTTCCTTGACTGTACAACTATGAAGTTTCTGAATATTGACAACATGAAGTTATTGCGTGTGACAGAGTAGTAAGTAGTTATAGCATTTTTTTCCTATGGTCATATTGTCAATATTCAGTACAGTAACTTCTTAGTTGTGCTGGGTCAAGGTTGACTTCAACGCCCATGGACGTATGAACTGTAGTGATTTAGCGACTTTCAACGTGTTCGAATTTCCCTTTATTTAAATCCTTTAATTGACTCTTAAGAGCGCGCGCAGACAGAGAGCGGTCTGGCGTTCCGCGTTCCGAGTTCCGAGTTCTGCGTTCTTTCGAATGTACTAGGTCCCTTACGATAACGCACACAGCAGGCGGTCGGAACTCTCGAGCGGTCAAAACACAGAACTCTGAACGCGGAACGCGGAACTCCAGACCGCTCTCTGTCTGCGCGCCCTCTAAGTGTTCGAATGTGATTTATGTTTAATGATTTTACGTAAACCTTACTCTAGTAAGTAGTTGGTAGTCTAGAATTGATTAAAAATAATAAACTGGGTCTTTGACAAAGTGCTCTTGTAAAAAAATACTACATTTTCATAAACGCGATTCCGTTAATCCAAAAACGTCTTGTCTTGATTGAATAACGTTTAACAAGGTGTTTTGATTAGTGCAACCTACCCAATAGGATACTTTGGTAAAATGTTTTTATACCATCATGTATAGTTTGTATAAAAAAAGTTCCTTGCAGAGTATATTCTGTGGTCATATCAAAACTAAAGATTGACCAATAATTTAATGTAAACAGTGGACATAAAATATAACAAGTTTAGTTTTAATTAATCTGCAAAAATATCCATAAAATAAACATCTAAATAAATGTACAAATTCGTAACAAAATTCATCAAATACCAAATAATTATGCCAGTTTAACAGAACTTTGATATTTATTTTATTACAAGCCACCAGTCATTTCTAATGATCTGCTTTTATGATCAGTATTAAACTGTGAGTCCACAATAAAGAGTAGAAAACGGTTAAAGATAAGTTAAAATATTCTAAACAAAATTTATGCGATATTCAATTATTTTAGGTTAAATATATGACAGTTGCGAAGAAAGTGGCGCCCTTGTTTGATTTCTTCTCTTTATTAAAGAACTCTAGACAACAAATTCGCTGGTACAAAATATGGCTTTATTAAGAATGAAATAGAACATTCTGGAAGACTTTGATTCAGCAAAATTTACTTTCTAACGGTAAAAAATATAGTCCAGTCACAATACACTTTTATAGTGGAATATATTTTTTACCGCTGGTTGCACATATTATAAAATTAATTAAAAATAAAATATAACCACTACGTCACGTAACAATAACAGTAACAATTTGATCAATCTTTGGTGTAATGTAATGGCATAAAAAGCTAACATGACCGCAATAACATGAATACTGATCCGTAACAGTCATAAATATGTATATGTGAATAGTCACTCATAAATTTCTTAAACATCCTATTTTGTATGGAATAAATCATATGCGTTTAGAAAAAGAAACAGGAACAACTGGTATAGGAGATAGAAAATACAGAAATAAACATATAAAAACTATAATATTTCTAGAAAAAAAAGCTTAAGTAATTAGGAAAGCTGCAAGCATTGGGAAGTTCTGATCTAGATCAATTAAAATTTTACTATTTGGCTCTATTCGGTGACTATAACGCTGTATGTAGGCACTTAATATTATCATAATTCTTAGTATACTTTTCGTAGCTATATTTGTCTTTTTTATGATCACTCGATTGTTTGTGTGAAGCATGACCCAGTCCATGCGTAATTTCTTTTATATCATACAAACTTGCCAACACATTAGCATTGTTCACAGACAAATGATATTTCTGATATGATATTTAATGCATCATCATCTGCAAATTTGAGCAGACTACAATAGAATTACAATAAAAACCAGCTTTCCTTGTAACAACGGTGAATTAATCATTAATTGTGGATTCTTTCATCACTTTAATTAAATATAATTATCAAAATACCAATTTAAAATGTCAAAGTTCAATATAATAATATGACTGATGATTGTGATGTAATTTTTTTCCCATTGCATTGAGGAAAAAACACAAACGAACTCATGTATGGTCAAGGTCATACAACTTCAATGCTCTGTTTACACAAGTTTGTATTATGGAGCAAAAAATATTTAGCTATTGATAAAATGTATCATAATTATTCGATGTGGTTTACAAACTATTAAAAAATTTAAATGGTTGTAAAATGACGCGTCTGTTACTAACTGAAATGCCATCAGTGCTGGAAAACCTGAGTTGGCCTTCATTACATAATATGTATATCAGATGCATACATTTGTTGTTGATTCATAAGTTAATTTATGGTTTTAGGCACAGGTGTGACCATTTTATTTGGTTATTTAGCTACCATTTTTAATCATATTAAAGAAAAGGTGTGAAATTATCTAATTTTCAAATTGAATTGGACTTGCCTCGTGAATGAGAACTCCTGTTTTTCATTTGCAAGTATGAAATAGAATTAATCCATAACAGTTTGTCAACAAAATACGAACATTTACACAATATAACAATCATAAAGAATATTGGTGTGCAATAAAGGGTCATCCACAATGACATGTAAGAATTTAACAAAAGTCAATATGCATTATGCCTTTTGTGACACAATCATGTAACTACTTGCAGGATTACGTTATTCCTAGGTTTATTAACAAGAGCGTTAGACATGGGAATTGAAGGAAAGATTTTGAATAACTTTTAAAGTCAACAATGAATCATATCAAAAGTGTCTAGTTAGTAGTTACAATGTTTACGGATGGCCCATAGCAACACCAGTCGCAAATGATTTGAGCTTTTGGAAATTTTCACTTATGATATGAAATAATGAGATCCACAATCAAGTATAGATTACTAAATCCAACAAGCACAAAATAATAGTGAAATTAAAGTTAATCTTTATTTTTTTTATATTACTATTTTTTTTTTCAATTAAACTCTCAAGAAAATAAAATATTTCAAACCATTGACACAACACTCATAGCAATGGATAGTAATTTCTTAATATTTCAGCCAATGTTCATAACTAATTAATTCCAATAGCAATGTCAAATTCCATTTTTCTATTTGTGAGAGGAGGCTTTCATATATCTTAAATAGTTCATTGGCACCTGATGAAACAGTGATTGATGTGTTTTGTTATGTAGTTCAGTCAAAGAAAGACTACAGTGGCTTAAAGATGGTGAGATAAATTTGTCTACATTTCAAAGGGATGCATGTAAATATTTTGTTTAATATGCATCTCTTTAATCTTAACCTTGCTTTTAGCTCTATCTTGAAGTTGTGAGTTCAGTATGACTTTGACTTATGATATAACACTAATTGTCTGAGAAAATGGAAGTTTTTGATAGGATCTTTAAATGAGTTGAGATTATCTTATGGACCTGCCATTATGTATAATATCTTAAGCTGTAAAAAACTTAGTAAACTGTACATGATTGTGACTTACGCTATCATACTATGATGTTCCCGTTTATTGCATTCACTCTATCCCGATTTACAGGGAGTTGGTGATGTTTTGAAAGAGCCGTTTGCCCCACCATGTGTCTAGGTCAAAGGGCTTGAAGTCACGTAGTGCTGGACTTGGGGACTCATCATGGTAGAAGAGGCTTGAGGGAGGCACGGGAGACGAGCTGTCTGAACCTGGAATAAAACAAGGAAACAATTTAATAAAAAAATAGTATAGATACTATCTCCAATGACTGACTAGTCATTTATGATGATGCATGCCATGGTTCTTATTGCAATGTCATTATTGTCTAATTTTGTCAAAATCATGCACCTTCGTAAATACCACTAGTTATATGTATGTGTCGTACTTAAATTAAACCTCAACTTTCAATTACTCAGAGAATCCTATAAATTGATTTTTATTGTTTTGTTGATGTCATAAATATCTATACTGGCCCTTACATCAAACATAAGTTGCCAACCATACCAACTATAAGTGTAAAGGAGTACAGTTATTTTTGACATCTTGTTAGCATGGACACTGGTCTTGACTAGTATTATGTACGTGAAAGATTAACCCCCTGTATGCGTAAGAAACGGATCTGTGCCCAATTTAAGGCATTCTTTTTGTATTTTTTTTAATCTGTATAATTGGATTTATATGAAACAGTTGAGATTAGAATGTACATTTTTTCTACTTCCCACATAAGAGGGGTTAAAATATGGTGTTAAATATCACTCACCAGAACTTGTAGGTGTTGAAGGCTCACTGTCACCATAAGCCGATTGTGTCCAAGCTGAAAAAGTTGCATAAAACATAAACTATTATGAAGCAAGAAGGCATCATTCTTTAAATTTGATGTTACAGAAACAGTTTTGGTGTCCCAGATTTCTATGTTCTTTTTTTTAATTTTTTTTGGGATTTAATTGCACCTATGTGACCATGCCAGCCACATGGGAAAACTCAATGGCCAAATCCATCAGACTTCTCCTGCTATGTCCAGATTCTTTGGCTGCAAAGGAGTACTTGATGAACCTGTACCTATATTCACACAGCATCTTCCGATATCAGACTACTCAAAATAATATTCACTGCCCCATTGCAAATTTCTATACTTGTGGATCAAGATTTGCACCAAACAAATTCAAGACAAAACTTTGGCTTTATAAATTTTCTATTGAAAGTTGTTGACAGGAGTTCACAAACTGTGCATTGCGTAACAGTCCCAGTGGCTTTGTCAGACAGTATGCTTAGGTCATGGTCTGCTTATCTAGAACTCATCTATCCTATATATGTCCCAATGCAGGGCACAGCACTCCTCTCAGAATGAGAGGGCTTGGGCCATAGTTCCCACACGGTCCCAGTGCGGTTTTCAGGTTTCCTCATGATGTTTTCCTTCACCATAAAGCTTATGGTAATGTATAATGTATATTGGCACATAAAGTCTCAAAGGCTCACAGGTGTGAGTCCTCTGCTTGAGAGGCTAAAGGTCAAATCACTAGGCTTACTATTTTATTTAGAACTACCATGTTTATTTTCTGTTATAAGGGTGTTGCAAAACAATTACAACCTGTAAATGGAGTTGCAGTAATAAAAAGGTTCTAAGCCCCTGTTCTAAAGTATAGACACTTTGAACTGGTTCCTATTATCCAATCACAAGGAAACTAAAATTAGGAGGACTTTAAAGAAAATCAAATAATTTTACAAATAACTTCCTTCAATGAACTGAAACAATTACTTTGCTCAACTGCATTTGTGTACTTCTACCAGTTCACAATATATTATTTTACCTGAAAACTCTGTTTACTTGAAATTTTTCCTTAACTAGGTACCAGTTGTAGAGAAAAATTGGCAATGACCTACATTATATTATTAATAGATATTTAGAGAATGGATGGCTGTGAAACTTTTTCCAATTGAATATGTTTAGTTCATTGAATACTAACATAAGTGTTTATTGAACTCACTTTCACTTATAAACCTGATGATCTCTTCGTGTTGCGGCGTGATCACGTGTTGCTGTATTCTTTGGTGAACCGTCTTTTTACCATTTGAATGAAATACTGGTTTGGGCATACTGAAAAAAATCAAACAAGAAACATGTGTTTTACAAACATCAGATAGTCATATTACATTCTAATAATCCATGTTTTTAGATGTTTTCTAAAGTTTAAGCGCTTGTTCTCTAATTTAAACTAAAATAAACACTGCACTTTCAGGTTATGTAAAAACACTGACGAAATCTTTGATAACTACGGAACTTAGCTCGCTAAGCATGAACCATTACGTACTTGATAACTTCTCCATTGTCCGATTCAGAAGACTTTCTATTGTGCTCTTTACGGCTGTCTAATCTTTCCAAATTCTGTGAAAGACCTGCAAATGAAAATATTCTAAATGACACTACTGTATGTCACGAGAACACCGCAATGCCGCAATGAACATCTAGGTAGAAAGGTAAATTATTATTATTACCCCTTCGTGTTTTAGCTACGATTTTGCTGGGTCCTTTGGAGACTGTATACATTTTAAAATTTCACCCTCAAGTCAAAAAAATAAACGAAAAAATCACGCACGAGTTATGAGACCGATCCTAAAACTGAATGTGTTGCTATACGACTAAATTAATTACTTTACTTTAAGTTGCCAGAAGGACTTTTAAAAGTAATTTATTTATATATTAGTGTAAAATAATGTACAGTCGAGTTCTCCAATATCTGTACAGCCAACCGTTCATAGATATATAAACATGAACCTTATGTTACGGTAATAAGGTCTATGTACAGATATTTATGAACGGTTGGCTGTACAGATATTGGAGAACTCGACTGTACTAAATAGTAGTATTACAATTTTCAGTGGAATTAACACATTTTTGGTTTAGAAAGCAATGTTCGGGGCACGTTCGGGGTCGTGTTTTTAAAAGCAGCACCACTAATTTTACGTTCCGTTATACGAATGTGTGATGAATGCTACGAGCATATAGCCCCTAGAGACGTAGTGAAAGGCGACACTAATCTAGGGTTGCCATACGTCCCGGTACGCCGGGACATGTCCCGGTTTGAAGCATGGTGTCCCGGCGTACCGGCCGATAAACAAATTGTCCCGGTTTAAAAATCATAGTAATTTAATAGAGGGCTGGACTTGGTAAACAGTAATATACCTAGCGGCAGCGCATGCTACACGCTGCGCTCGTAGCCGATAATGTGCATTTTCACCAATGTAGCGAAAAGCGCGAACAAACAGAAAACCATAAAAAAAAAGTAAAAAACTCGCTGGCATTGAAATGGCTGTGTTAAAAGTTGTTTTGTGTTTAGGCAAGGACTAAACCTTTAAAGTTACCTATTGCTGTAATAAAAGTTTCTTTTTTTCTACCTTTACTAGTTTTTCTTTAAATGTCCCGGTCTGAGTCCCCACACTTATGGCAACCCTACACTAATCTGTCGACTAGTCAGTGATTTATCAATGATGTATTTCCCGACTCCTTGGTATACCGTCAGTTTCAACCATAAAGTATGACCGATGAGACAGCTGACATTTACGACGTAAAACAGCTTCAATATACGGCATCATGTCTTGTTGTGCAGTTAAATGGTGCGGAAACAACAGTAAAAAATGTAATGAAACAAAAAACAATGTTACTTTTCATCGGTAAGTCCATTTGTTTATTTTATCAAAATATTTACGAACATTTGAATAGTTGCAACGCGGGTCAAGTTGGATTGGACTGGTCCGTCCCCCATCTTTTTCTTTCTCACTGCAATCGTGTATATCTATCTCTTATTATCGTGTCGCCAATGACTAGTGTGGTGCGATGCATTTATTTTGTATTGTCGATAATTATCCACTAAATGATTATTGTATCTATTGATATCGGATTTTTTTTCGTGGATGCTATTTATTACTATTAGACTTCGTGATATTAATTATAATTCTTATTTTCGTGTACGGTCGAACAAATTGAATCATGACACAGGATAGAACCTTTTAATAATCAATTTCACTATGATTTCCATGACAAAAGTATGAGATGTCAACATAACATTAGTAGCACAAAGGTCCACCCTGGGTCATGATTCAATTTGTTCGACTGTACCTGTATTGGATAGGTCTAACGTAATTTTATTTGAACTATACCTATTATGATAATATTTTAGTACTTACTTAAGTTCAATAAACCATTAAAAGTACTTTTCAACTTGTTTAGTTTAAGCTTAAAATAAATTCAAAGTTGGCATTTAAATTTTACCAGAGTGTACTGCTTGAAAAACCTTTTTGCACAACCTTTTATCGATATCAATAGGAAGCATAGTCATTACGATGCACGCCCTAGCGATCGGGTTCGGAATACTTCGGAACACATCGAACCGATCGCAACTCCCCCCGCACCTCAGCTAGTTGACAGAATCGTTTCCTTTTAAATTCGCAGGCATTACATCTCCAGGGGTTATATGCTCGTAGCGGATGAATGGGACTTTTTCATGGAAGTAATAAGTACTACGTACAACGGGAATGAGCTCTATCTGTGCATCTTGCAGCTAAAATAAAGAAAATAAAACCTATGCTAAGGTCGTAAGAATCTTGTTGAGTCTTGTTGCCTTGTCGAAGTCGAGTGAGAGAGCAACCACTGAACGCTGTGTCCCGTTCTAATAGTGACTTAGAGTTGCCAGAGTTAAGTTGATTTCAATCCTTTCATTTTTTTTATAGAACAATATGCGGTTGATGTAATGTAATGAAGTAAAAACATTTACTTCTAAAATGTTTCTAAATATAAATAATAATTTATTACCGACATGCTAAAGCAATATTATTTGTTGCCTTATTAACGCAAAAATTTTGCGATTGGCGTATAGGTTTTTTTTTATTTGTATGAAATACGAACACCTGACCTGACAACCCCACATGAACCATCCAACCAATCAACCATCGCCAGAGAGGGATAAGAGGTACAGTTACTGAGCTCTCGTTTGGCTTCAATTTTGCGACAATAGCTTATTCCCGTTGTACGTAGTACTTATTACTTCTATGCTTAGCTATGGCTTAGCTTAGGGCTGCTTAGGGCGCACTATCTGTCATGTCAAACATAAATCTTGTGCATGAGCGCATGAGCGTTACAAAGTTAGTTTATTTATAGGTTACTAGCTGTTGCCCGCGACTCCGTCTGCGAAGAAAAATAGCCTACGACCTATTCTCGGACCTACCGAGTATAGGGAAAAAAGTTTAATAAAAATCGGTCAAGCCATCTCGGAGGAGTTCGATAACAAACGCCGTGACATGAGATTTTTATATATTAGAAGATGTATGTATCTAAGTAACTAATATTTTGTTGTAGTACCTGAATGTGTTTAAGCTTAGTTTTTGTGTATTTTGTTACTTATTGTTTTCACAAGTTAGCTATGAAGTATCTTTTTTTGTACTTATTTTTTCAACTTCATTTTTTTTATTACTTTTACGGTCATCCCGTGAAATCATACATTTCGTACTAAATACAAACTGAAATATAGATGCACAGAAAAAACCCCAGAAAAAAGACCAATGCTGGGAATCGAACCCAGGTCCTCAGCATTCCGTGCCGCGTGCCATACCCCTACACCACCACTGGTCTAGAGATTAGACACGAATCTTTCCTATACATCATACATTTCAATCTGCTAAATCATCACCTTATGCAGTGACAAACGCACATCTATGTTACACCCTCATCGAGAGATTTTAACACTCCTTCGGAACTAACCGCTCACCTGGACAAGAGATGGCGCTACTGTGCAACTTTAAACAAGTTAGCTATGAAGTATCTTTTTTTGTACTTATTTTTTCAACTTCATTTTTTTTATTACTTTTACGGTCATCCCGTGAAATCATACATTTCGTACTAAATACAAACTGAAATATAGATGCACAGAAAAAACCCCAGAAAAAAGACCAATGCTGGGAATCGAACCCAGGTCCTCAGCATTCCGTGCCGCGTGCCATACCCCTACACCACCACTGGTCTAGAGATTAGACATTATTGTTTTCATTTGCTTTGTTATATGTAGGTAAATTGCATCGCCTGCTATTTGTAGCTGCTATTCCTTACGTCTTTTTATTGTAAAAGGTTGTCTGGAAGAGATAATAAGGCCTACTATTGCTTACTTTGTTTTTTCTCTATGTAGGTAGGTAGGTACCTAGGTACCTACCTGTTTTCTGTATTAGGTATGGTGTTAAATAAAAAGTCACTGTATTGTATGTTATTTATGGGATGAATAAAATTCGCCATTTCTTAATCCGATCATACAAATTGAAGCCTTGTTTACTTGATAATATACAGGGTTATTTGTAATTCACTGACATCCTCTTAACCCTGAATTCCTATCACTCAAACAAATGTTTTTTGTTTTACGACTTTTTAAAATGAAGCACTTTTTTCCATACAAATACACAGAGTATCGTAAAAATAAGAGGTAAGTAATCTCAAATTTTCAAATCGTTATTACACCAAAAATATTAAATAATGACAAAAGCCGTAAAACAAAAAAAAAACATTTGTTTAAGTGGTAGGAGTTTAGGGTTAAAAGGATGCTAGTGAATCTATACTAATATATAAAGCTGAAGAGTTTGTTTGTTTGTTTGTTTGTTTGAACGCGCTATTCTCAGGAACTACTGCTCCGATTTGAAAAATTCTTTCAGTGTTAGATAGCCCATTTATCGAGGAAGGCTATAGGCTATATATCATCACGCTAACTCCAATAGGAGCGGAGCGGAGCGGAAGAATGTTTCAAAATCGGGGGTTTTCAAGTAAAACTTCTATAGGCGCTAATCTCAGGAACTACTGCTCCGATTTGAAAAATTCTTTCAGTGTTAGATAGCCCATTTATCGAGGAAGGCTATAGGCTATATATCATCACGCTAACACCAATAGGAGCGGAGCGGAGCGGAAGAATGTTTCAAAATCGGGGGTTTTGAAGTAAAACTTCTATATAGGCGCTAATCTCAGGAACTACTACTCCGATTTGAAAAATTCTTTCAGTGTTAACACCAGGGGGGTGGGGTGAGGGTGCGGGGGTGGTGGGAGGGAGTTTTAAGGGGGGGGATGAACATTTCATTGATTTGCACCGTTTTCAAGATATTTGACAAAAATACCAAGGGGGTGGGGGGTTGAGGGGAGGGGTGGGGGTGCGGGAGAGGGGTCTTTGGTGGGGGATTAAAATTTCATTGATTTTGCCGTAGGATGCACCGTTTTCAAGATATTTGACAAAATAAAAACTTGAAGTAAAACTTCTATAGGGCACGCTTGACTTGCGGGATGGGACGAACGCGGGTGTGCGGGGGTGCTGTGTGGGAGGGCGTGCAGGGGGTGCGGAGGGGTGCAGGGGGGTTGTGGGGGGGGGGGGGGGTAATTTTTTTATTATCGAGGAACTAAGGAGAGCCATAATTTATGAAAAAGCAAATTGGATAAAAAAAATAAGCTGCCCAAATTACTAATTCCACGCAGACGGAGTCGCGGGCAAAAGCTAGTTACAAATAACCCTGTATTTAATACCTTGGTCAGTTTTTTCGCGGGAATTCGCTTGTACATATCTACGTCTACCGTTCCCCAGAACGAGCAGTGTTGAACTTTCGCTATTGTTGGCGTATGGCGTTGTTGCGCTAACTTTCACTGCTGATGCATAAATGCACCGAATAGTTATCTACCTTGGGCTGGTCACGCGTCTATTGTGATTTGTAGTATAAATAAATGTTAAGTGGTCTATTTCGCTGCTTTCCTATTTAGAAATTTAATTGGCGGGCGTGGGTTGGAAAGGAACCGGGAAAAATCGTGATTGTCGCCAGTCAATCCTAATAGGATATGAACAGTGGTCAGTAATTTGGTTTGATTTTGATTATTTTTCTGAATTTGTTTCAATGATGATGCACTACAAGGCAAACATTATAATAATCCAACTAATAATAGGTAGGAATAATAATTAGTACCTGGGCGACCGAGCTCTGCTCGGGCAGAAACTCGGTACCAAGCGTTTTCCCAGAGATAAGACCAAGCTAGATCAATTTTTCATCCCCGAAAACCCCCACATACCAAATTTCATCGAAATCGTTGGAGCCGTTTCCGAGATCCTGATTATATATTTGCGGGGGAGGGGGTTCGGGGGTTTCAAGGGGGGATGAAAATTTCATTGATTTTGCCGTAGGATGCACAGTTTTCAATATATTTGACAAAAACACCGGAGGGGGTGGGGGGGTGAGCCACGTTAAACTATCGTCCGTAAACCGACTTTACAGACAACGGTTTTTCTTGTTCTTTGCTCCCAATAGGGAACGTGCACATAGACGGTGCTGCCAACTGGTGTCATAAGGGTGCCATCAATTTGAATGCTTTACCTTGATAAGTTTGTTTTACTGTCCGCATAGTGTCTCTTTTGTCGCATTAGTGCTGCCGCCTATAGTTACTGCACGTTCCCTATAATACTTTTTCTCACAGAAAAGTAACTTTTTCTCACAAAAGAAGAAACTTCGTTTTCTCATGAAAAATAAACTTAAAAAAAAAACTAAAATCCTTAAAAAAAACGTGGAATCTGCTGGATCCGCGACTACCCGATTTCTACTGTGCTATTATGATCTGCTCGACGCCGGCGAAATTTAGCTTTGTATTCTAATGCAAACAAAAATAGCCGGAAAACACGAGTAAAAGCGGTTTTCTGAAAATGAAACATAGCTAGATCAGTTTTTCATCCCCGAAAACCCCCACATACCAAATTTCATCGAAATCGTTGGAGCCGTTTCCGAGATCCTGATTATATATATATATATATATACAAGAATTGCTCGTTTAAAGTTATTAGATATTTTGAAAATTGACTCCTGTACCGAAAAAGATTATCACTCACTAGTAGGTTAGGTAGGTATACCTAACTAAGTATTTTAATAACCTACCCAACGACGCCCACACCACACCATAGAGCAGCCCAGAAAAAATCCCTTGGCATTTTACGTGGGTACCTAAGTATGATTTCGTTTTATCCACTTTGTTGGCGTCATTAATATACCTACTTACATGCTTCTGCTAAGAGTCTCTACCGCTAAGCAGACGGATGGACGGACATGACGAACTTACAATAAATAAAACTTTATCTATTCTATCTCCGCCATTTTGGATACGGAATACTAAAAAAAAATCCATATCCGAAATGTGTGAATTCTAAAATCATAGTCACGGTAGTTTCATGTTTAAAGAATTCTAAAATATTTGAAAGTGTCTCGACCGTCAGTCGGGAACTTGATAACTAGTTCAAACACTAACCTAGGTATTTCTTTTCGCAATTTAGTTGGGTGCGCCTTTGGGTACAAACTTTCACACGCGCATTACAGAATTCTAATCTATCAGCAGAGGTCGATGCCCCAAGCCAGCTCAATCTGGTAAAAGTTATGTTCAATTGTTATTCCGCTGTCGATGTAATTTAGCCTTATAAATATGACGAATGTGACCCTTAGCGGTTTACAATGGGTTTATGTAGCGTAAAGCAGGGGTCGTGTTGGTTTTGGTGCGATCAGCTTCTCTAATTATTAGTTCTGTGCGTACACATTACTGACATCACATCACTATACCTACATCAGAATTAAGTAGTTAGTACAATCAGCAGCAGATGTGGATGAAAAGTTACGATGCTCACATTTGATTTACACCCGACTCCACTGGCAAGGTAACAAGTGGGTGTGTAGATCATTTTGAACACCACGATAGCCCATCCACTTCTGCGCTGACTGTATTGTATGGATGTGCATTAAGTGCGGTGAAATGTATGGTGTGTGTGTGTGTGTGTCAACTTTCGGCACATAAGACACATGAATAAATACGGAGCAGAATAAAAAGTTCAAACAACGTCGCGCACGCATTACACTACTACACGCACAACATATGTGTGCGTGACCTGTCACAGACAAGACGGGGGGGGGGGGCGTGCACCGGCGCCCGCTCGGAGACAAACCGGTTTGAACTAGCTTAGTGAGTAGCCAAAGTTCAGGTGTGCCGCTAGCGACGACGCGACCGTTTAGCGTTTAGCTACATAGTTCGGGTATTCGGTTGTTTTTAAAGATGCCTACCTGTTGTAGTGTTTGTAGATATACAGATATTAGATACTTAGGTACTTGTTTGAATAAAATATTTTGATTTTTAATTTTTGTTTTTACCGAGCGACAACCCTATGATAATAGGTAAGAATTTCGAGCACTGTTCGGAAGCTTTTCTTCTGCTCCGTATTTATTCATGTGCATAAGAGGCCATCAATGCCGCCCGGCAATATGGCTTCGGCGTAGGGCAAGCCTTCACTCATCAAAAAAACACAAATAAAATTCTTACAATAAAATTACGGTGCAAATGTATATTTGAAAAATGAAGCAATAAGTAGTTATAATCTTTAAGTATTGTAAATCAGAATTAGTAATTTGACTATAGTGCCATAATAAATAACGGAGTATTATCGGATTCAAAATCAAAGTAAGAGCTCACTTTGGCATTAATTACGACCGCTTTAGCCTAGTTGGTAGTGACCCTGCCTACGAAGCAAGAGGTCCTGGGTTCGAATCCCGGTAAGGGCATTTATTTGTGTGATGAGCACGAATATTTGTTCCTGAGTTATGGATGTTTTCTATGTATTTAAGTATTTATTTATATGTATGTTTATCGTCGTCTAGTACTTAACCAGTACAAGCTTTGCTTAGTTTTGGGAGTAGGTCGATTTGTGTAAGATTGTCTCCTAATATTTATATATTTTATTTTAAATCTGCCGAGTCAAATTAGTTTAATCGTGTTTCGGAAGCAAACATGAATTAAGGAATACGATCAAGATTATTTTAATATTTTTTTTACTTCTAGAAAATAGATCAAATATATACAAAGTATTTTTCAAAATAGCATTGAACGGCATCGGTGGACTCTAAGTAAGTACTTAGTCAAAAACATATTCAGTCTTTTTGTGAATAGGTAACTCAAGTTCGCACAATTGAATGTTTTTTGATTGTGTTAAACGTAACTGCCGCTTGGCAACTTGCGAGATTGATACTGGTTTAGGTAAATTCATAATTGACAAAAAATCAAGGTTAGGATGTTTATGACACGCGAGATAGGTCGACTGTCGTCATCCACTTATGTATAGGTTCCTGGTTGGTACCTAGTTACTTACTATTGTTCAGGAGGAAAAAGACTTATGTATTATAAGTCTTTATAATCTTGCTTAATATTACATCAGCATTATGCTCTGTGATACATATGAGAAAATGAAAATTTGAGAGTATGTGTGTGCATGCGCGTGTTAGTGTGTATGTTACTCCTTCGTCGCTAAAACGGCTAGATGGTTACATAACGCAAAATTATTCAGCATTTAGCGTTGTCCATCCACGAATATTTTTCAAAATAGTCTTTTTTACTTCTCATACTCGTAAAATTTGTATTTTAGGCTCGTACGCTCTATAAATTTACTTTTTACGCTCTAGTGCATAAAGTAAAATATTCGTCTAAGACCAAGACAATCAAGCGACAGTATTAGATGTTTATAAATTAAAGTTTTTATTTTCTTGTGTTAGGTAAAATTACATGTTTAGGCACTTGTTGTATCTATTAATGTTCATTGTTTTCATGTAGTAGCTAAAAGTAGGGTTGTAACGGCCCTTATTACTGGAGTCGGAGGCGCATGCGGAAGCTAAGAGTTTCGCCTCCGCGAAGATGGAAGTACAGTAAAATTACATAAAGTTTACCACTGACAGATGATTTGCCTTCATTTCATATTCAACTTTAACGACCTACAAATAAAGCCAATTTTAGAATACTGTTTGCACCCACCCACGTTTGCAGATTTTGTAATAACTACTTTATTTGTATGCCGTTAAAGTTGAAAATGAAATGAAGGCAAGCAATCTGTCAGTGGTAAACTAAAAGTAAACGTATTGTAAACGGAGGTGAAAATTAAAGTAGAATTATGTGTAAAAAGGTATCCTAAGTAAGTATGTCTACCGAACCATAATAACGAATAAGTAGATGGACACTTTATTTATTAAAATCGGATGAGTTGTCTCGACTCTACGGTGGAACATCCGTAAATACAAACATAGACTGCTAAAATCATTACACTTCCTTTTGGCTTTGCTACGACAGTTTTGCGGCTTTGCCACCCAGTGTCGCTCCTCACGCATTGCCTGTCAATTGGCAACGTGAATAAGCATCAGCTACTACAAAAAAAATACGGAGGCAGGTACGGAAGCGGAGGTATGATTTCTTGCGGAATTCCGCAGTCACGGAGGCGGAGGCTTCCGTTACAACCCTAGTTAAAAGATAATGTAATTCGCTGTAGACATTTGAACAATGGTGTTCACGGCGTGCTCCCACGCTGGTAACGGGATCGACGATAATGGGGCCAGATAAGGGCACAACGGGATACCACGCCGGCGTTTAAGTGCCACGTTACAACTATTAGCCTGCTAGGGTTTGAGTCAATCGCTGGCTGAAGGAACGTTCACGTTCGGTGTTAGGCTTCTTGGATAGAGTTTGAAGCGCTTTAGCGTCTTTTTTTATTATGAGAAGGAGGCAAACGAGCAAGCGGGTCATCTGATGGAAAATGATCACCACCGCCCATAAATATCATATCAACAACTCAAAGAGAGTCACTGATCTGTTGCCGGACTTTAAAAAGGAGAGGGAATAGGGGAGAGGGAGGGGGAGAGGTAAGTATTGGGCCCCCGGCGCTCTCACTGACCGTACGAAACGCAGCAGGAGTACTGCTGCTTCACGCTGGTGTTCTGTGAGAGGGTGGCACTGCCCCGGACGAGCCGGCCCATTCGTGATGCAGTGGCTAGCTACAAGGCTCTAGCACTACAAAATTTTGTGGTACACGAGTACTAAAAAGTGTGTGATAAGAGGGTAAAAGCATGAAGCTTTGTATTTGCCGCATAGACGTAGCAGTTTTGCACCACTGGCGGAGTAACAAGGTAATTGCTTTTAGTTAACCACGAATCTCTGCAAAATAATGCCTGATTCAATGAAACTGTTTACCTGAATTCTTGCCCGTGGGGTACAGAGGCGCGGGGGTAGACGACAAAAGCGGGCCGAGAGAGCCGCCCGCACTCTCCCGGTCCCCTTTGTCGTCATCCCCCCCCCAACCTGTACCGCGCAGGCGAGGACTTGTTTAAACGGTTTAGCTATAGCTATAGTATGAAAACTGATTAAGAAGGTACGATGCGCACCATTTCTCCATACAAACGTAATCCCCTGTTTCCTCCCTGGATAATGGCTTGAGCCAATTTTTTTTTACTGTGTAATCTGTATCTACCATAGCTATGCCCCTATGTTTCGTTTTTTTCCATATTTCAATTAACATAAGAAATATGAGCTTTCAAAAAATGAAAAAATTGCCCAATTTCAACGTCATTTTAAGACACTCATCAGAAAATAATTCCTGATATAAACAAAAAAAGGAAAACATAGGGGCATAGCTAAATTTGTCCTCTAATTATTTTTGAAAAGAATAATTTTATTGGTCCAGTTTTCGAGAAGAAAACAGGGGATTACGAAATGCTGTTTTGATCAATTTTACGCGCCTAATAACGGTCTGAGCTGCAGTTGTCCCGCTCTCGCTGTACTGACACGGAGGGGTTCGGGCGAGACAGCGACATTTCATTAAAATAGCTATTTCTCAAAAGTCTCTCAGCCATCGTACCCTCTTAATGGGGTGCCGCGACTGCGACGCGCCCCCGTGCCACGTCTCTTCTGTGTGGCTTGCGCCTTAATCTCAGTGGAGGCTTGTCCCCAGCAGTGGGAGATAATCATGAATAACCATCGTTTCATAACCATCATCATCATCATCGCGTAAAGCGCTGCGAGTGTCTATGGACAGTGGTGTTCATTTAACGGGATCCTATCGATGTTTAGAAAATTTTATTTCCGAAGGTTTAGAATCCCGAAAACTTCATTTGTCCGAAAGCATTTTTTTCTGAAACTGTAAATATTTCAGGATTTATTTCAGGACCATCGTGTCCTGAAATATTTACATTTTCGGAAAAAATGCATTCGGATAAATGAAGCATTCGGGATTTTAAATATTAGGAAAAAAATAATTCTAAATTTTGATAGGTAACCTCATTTAACATCAGGTGACCCACTAGTTCCTTTGTCTGGCCTCTCTAATATAAACATAAAAAAATATAACCAGATAGCGTATACAAAAGGCTATGTTGCTATAGCTTCGGGAATGGCAGATCTGGTTTTCAGGAAAATATTGTTGTTTATCAAAGGAAACACGCATGTAAATATAAACTCGAAGTTATCATTCATTTATGTGATTTGCATAACATCTTCGTACAGTTATGCACACAGATCGAGGAATGTGACAGATATAATGGCTGTTATTATTTTAATTTTTTGATCGTCGCAGTAGATAATGCTTTGATACTTATATGTTTGATGATAGTTTTTGCGATTTTTCTTTTACTAACAATCTACCTATTTACTCGTGCATACAAGTTTGTACGGAACCTCGGTGCGCGAGGCCGACTCGCACTCGAAAAGCTTTTTTATATTCTAACTTTAATCCGCAAGAAGCTGTTATTTACTCAAAGAAAATTGGCCACAGGTTTTCGCCAACTTAATAAAATAAACCTAAATAAAATTGTTGCTCTCACGCCCCATACAAATTTAGTGTTCTCATGAAACAAATTAATCTACTTAATCTAATTTCTCAACAGTGATGCTCACAACATCGCCATATTACTGAGGTGTTGATGGTCTACCAATTTTAGAAACCCCATCTGAGGGCTTCTGATTTGATCTAGGTATATCTAAAAATTCGAAATGGTTAAGTTTTTGAAAGAAACTATAAAGTTTTCTCTACAAAATACCACTCACAATTCGACTCTGGCGCTCAAAATAATCCCCAAAACAATAGGTACCCTGAAAAATGAGCTTTTGATCCCATCGGTGATGCTCATTAGCGAACGTATTATCGGGATTCTACTTGTGACCACGGTTGCTGCAATGTGGTCGAAACATCGATAAAAATGTGCTTAATATTTAGCAATAAATGTCATTGTGATTAAGTCCTGGATATGGCATTTAAATAGTTTTTTGTACAAATAGGTGGTTTAGATAATAATATGTAAGTATGTATTTACTAAAATCAATGTTGGAAACAGCAGTATGATCATTATGATCAACAAGTCGCAGTAGCTAGTGGTAGAATTCCTTATACACTTTACTTATAAGAATTAATTATAGGCAGACACTTCTAGACAATGCCGAAATAAAGTAATAGATATTCAACTTACGTACGCTGCATGTTGTTATTCTTTTGGATATACAAAGCCGAATTAAGCATTGTGTACGAAACAAGCTAACAAGTATTTGTAAACTACTTTGCTGATTTTTTAAGATGGTTGTCAAGATTTTGGTCTGGAATGTGAAAATTAAAAAGAAGAAATGGGTATTTAAATTGCTCGTCTCGCCAGCCAGTCTTAACTGCGTGGATGTCTAAATAGGTTGTACAACTTGTACAAAAATGTGTGGCCAGAAGACAAAAACAACGCGAAATACGAATAGAAATATTTGAATTCGTGAAACAATAGATTAAATATTATATTTAAGAAAGGTATTTTAATGCTCGTTATTCTGTTTCGAGTCACGCTATAAGCTACATACCAACTGAATTGTAATCCACTATGGAATCGTACCTATCACAGAAAAAGTCACATAGAAATCGCATTTGTTGTATGGGAGCCCCCCTTAAATATTTTTTTTATTTAAATTTAATGATTTATTTTTAAAGTCAATACATAATTAAATATTCTGTGAATATTTCAAGCTTTTACCTGTTGCCGTTATCAATATCGAGCAAAAACGAGCAAAAAAGTCACGTTTGTTGTATGGGAGCCCCTTAAATATTTATTTTATTCCATTTTTTAGTATTTGTTGTTATAGCGGCAACCGAAATACATCATCTGTGAAAATTTCAACTCTCTAGCTATCACGGTTCCCGAGATACAGCCTGGTGACAGACGGACGGACGGACGGACGGACGGAAGGACAGCGGAGCCTCAGTAATAGGGTCCCGTTTTTACCCTTTGGGTACGGAATCCTAAAAATGGTCCACTTAGGCAAGGTTCCTAAGATACTGGCAGCGTTTCCCCTTTGAATAGCTAAACTGATTCTTTGTCCGAGGAAGCTCCCAGCTTTTCGGTCTCCAAGACGTCGACTAACCTCTTTGATATTACATGCGGTGTATAACTACGAGTATTATGTAGAGAGATGTTACTTTCCTTCGCAAATTCGATAGACTCGGTCAGACAGTGCTTGGTTATCGACAAATCGAAAAGCTCTACCTTGGATACAATCTGTCGTATAATCACGCCCTTTGCATTGGCTGCTGTAGGCCCAACTTACCAAGGAATACAAGGAGGCTCATATGAGGTTTTACATAGAGAAAAAATACTAGATAAGCAATAGGCAGCCTTATCGTTTAGTTAGAGCGCTCTCTTCCGGGCAACTTTTTATTACAGAAAGAAGTAAGGCATATAATTAAGCGGGTGGTGCCATTTACAGCAAATGACTAAGCAACAATGACAACAAATATAGATATAGTTAAACAGATTCACAGCAACAACATACATATAAAAAAATAAACTAACTATAACGTATGCACAAGATGGCAGATAGTGCTACCTAGATAGACTTGAAAATAGGTAAAGTTTTTTTTCGCGTCGTAAGTTCCACACGAAACGCCGTGTTGGCCTAGTGGTACCTATGGCCTCTCAAGCAGAGAGTCGCGGGTTCAAATCCCGGTGCGCACCTCTGAGTTTTTCGGAATTTATGTGCGAAATTAGATTTAGTACTTCAACGGCGCAGGAAAACATTGTGAGGAAACCTGCATACACTAGCGAAGAAATTCAATAGTGTGTGTGAAGTTCCCAATCCGCACTGGGCCCGCGTGGGAACTACGGCCCAAGCCCTCTCATTCTGAGAGGAGGCCTGTGCCCTGCAGTGGGACGCATATAGACTGGGATGATGATAATGAAGTTCCACAACCGAATAGCCTGGGCAGTATAACAATAGACATAGAATTTAGAGTTGGAAAAAGGGACGGTAAGGAGTAAGTAAGTTCTGAGAGCATTAAATAGGACTAACATAGCTAAATCACACAATTTATATCTACTTACATCTCTAGTCCACTGCTACTCGGAATAAGTTTAATTTTCTAACCGTTTCAAACGCTTATCTACAATTAATTTTATTTGTGAATCGTGTCACAACTCACAACACGAAATAAATAAAAAACCGGCCAAGTGCGAGTCAAAGTCACGCACGAAGGGTTCCGTACCATAATCTATAAAAAATCACAAAATATCTCGTTTATTATATGGGAGCCCCCCTTAAATATTTGTTTAATTATTTATTTTTAAAGTGAATAAGTATATAGGTAACTTAATATTCTGTGAATATTTCAAGCATCTACTTACCTGGTTGCCGTTATCAATATCGAGCAAAAACGAGCAAAACAATCACGTTCGTTGTATGGGAGCCCCAAATATTTATTTTAAGTTTATTTTAAGTATGTATCTATCTATATAAGTATGTTTATCCGTTGCCTTAGTACCCATAACACAAGCTTTACTTAGCTTACTTTGGGACTAGGTCAATTGGTGTGAATTGTCCCGTGATATTTATTTACTTATTTATTTATTATTCTATTTTTTCGTATTTGTTGTTATAGTGGCAACCAAAATACATCATTTGTGAAAATTTCAACTGTCTAGTTATGTATCACCCGTTCATGAGATACAGCCTGGTGACAAACGGAAGGACGAACGGACAGCGAAGTCTCAGTAATAGGGTCCCGTTTTTAGTTTGGGTACGGAACCCTAAAAACGGATATTAATATTGAACAAAGACAATACATGCGATCGTATTTTTAAACTTTTGACACCATTTTTTTAAATGACACTTTAGAATTACGGTGTCCCATTTGTGCAACCGACATCGGATTTTGGCCTCTTCTACCATTGACGTCACAAGAGAAGGGCTATTCGTGTATTCTACCTATTAATAAAATCGAACTGCGTTGCCCCCAGCTTCGCACACTTCCGATATCGATGTTTTTACGGTCATTTAATCATCATTTGTAGATACATAAATATGAGAGCAACAACAAGCGCATGTCGTGTGTCATTGTAACGGGGTCAATTAGTTACGCCTTCCTTTGTCTCTTAATAATAATTATTGTCGCTAGCCACGAGACCACATTAATGTCGGTGATTACGTACTATACTTTAAACTTTTAAACTGGCATTTCAAAAGGCCTAGACATTTACAGAAAGCAATTTTAATGTTATCTTGATTTGTTGTATGTAGTTCACGATGTAGAGCTTTTTAAGCCTGTGCGTGCATTCGCCCAAGGATGCGTCGAAGTTGGTTCTGTGTGTATGACGGTGTAGGTAGATGTATCAGTGAGCGAGCGAGTTGCAGAAGCGGATCTCCCGCCAAATCGGTTAGTTGGAGTGCTCGCTCGAACCGTTCAGTCAGCCAATCAAAACGGCCCGTGCTCTACGCTCGCGCGCGCGCCCATATCTAAAAAGCGATAATGCTTCCGAAGTGGAGGCGTGCACTAAACAATAATAAAATCAATTATAATCATTCATTTAACCACGATCAGTCATAACACTGGCGACCTCTGCGCAGAGAGCATCCTTTGTGTTTCTCTTAATAAAGAAAAAAAACGTTCCGAATATAAATAAAAAAAAAAACAAAATTCGCGGTCCGGTTTCGTTCGCTTCCCGCGTTTTAAAACGATGAAATAAAGTTTGGTTTTTGGGAACATGAAAACAGTAAGTTTGTAAATAAACACTGTTATTATGTTTATGTGATAAGAATAAGATGCGGTTTTTTGATGTTTGATTATCAATACTTTGCAATCTTGGGAGTGTTAAATATTAGTGTTCATAAATCAGTCGGCGCCTAGCGTCAATTATCCGCGTTTACGTTTGAAAGTGACAGTTTTGTGCTACTAAAGTGATTGTTAATAATAGTAAAGTTAGCCACGATTAAGTATCAGTTCTTACCACTTTCGTTTGTCCCGGTATCCGGCTTATTACCATACGTACGAGCAGTAAGTAGGTTTACGGTACATTTATAACGTTTATTTTATGTCCGTAATTTCGCGATAGGACGAGTATTTGCACGTATTATTATTACTCAAGCAGGTATCATAAATATTTTAAATGTACTTTGGTGGTCTGATTCTTTCTGATTTTACGCTGACAAACAATTTTCATAGAGCATACGACTATAAATGAATATTTGAGTTCCAGCGGCTCTATTGTTTTAGAAGCGTGGGTACGTGTTTTTGTTATAGGTACAGATTCTATTATATTAGAGGAAAATAATATTACCTATTGAATTGGAGAAGGTAATAAACAAAAAGGTTTCTTTAGGTCATCACGGCAAATTTATACTTACATTTTTTACTGAATGCGCAAAAAGCAGGAGGTTCTCAATTAGTTTTGCATTAGTTTGCAGTGTTAATTATATCGTAATGTAGTTTTTACTATGATTTAAACGTAATTTCCAATTTGACGAAATTGTAGTAAGTAGGTAACTAATTAAGTATTAGCTTCATGCGTCGTAAAGAACTAAAGTTAAATATTTTAATCGATTTCATTAATTTTCAATTTGCAATTTTACAAAGTTATACCTAGTTCCATAAAAAATATTTCACTTTTATTATGGATGTGCACAAATATATTTGTACACATCATAATATTAAGTATATTAGGGTGGTACAAACAAAGACGCGGGTAAGGGCTAGTTAGATTAAAGCGACATAACAAGTGTACCTAATAAATATAGCAAGCATATTATATTATATTCTGATGTAGTGTTGGTGTTACATTTACAATGTAACAGTTATTCTGTTATCAAGCCGAGCGAGAAATGGGGCACAATAACTAAAAGTCAATCAGCGATATTGTTCGACCATAGTAAGAACGGCATTTAACTTTGTTATTTAATAAGAACGAGTCATGCAACATAGATTTAGAACTGTTTACCTGTAGAGATTAAGAAAGGACCGATAACTATAATAATATAACAAAATAATGATTTAACTTCATTCTACGACACTTGGCCGAGTTTAAGAAAACTCAGATATAATGATAATGACCCTGAATCGTAAATCAGTTACGTCCCATGATATACATATTAGGTAATTATCAGTGAGAATTACGAACGTTTAAAACATTAAGGAAAAGTAAAGAAAATACATTTTTTTATGTCTACGGGCAGAATATAAGCAAGTATACTACCAGACCCACCAAATTTGACCAGGTCCTTTCTTAGAACCCAATCGCAGCAATAACTACCGGGATCCAATTGTGAATCTAAACGGATCTGACCATCCAGGGACTCAGTTAATCACACTCAAAAACAAAAAGCATATACATAATGTAAAAGTATTTTTGAAATTATCCTGTGTTGATTACTCATCTCTAAAGTATAACGTATTAACGTAAAATATGCTAATATCGTCTAGTACCTAATTAAATGTATAAAACAAAATTTCAGATTTGCATTTAAAATACTAGTGAACAGTATACATACATACATGTCAGTTGCAAAATGGGATCAGTTAAAGTAGCTAATAATATTTAAAAGCATATCAACATAGACATAATAACCTCAAATAATGGGAAATGGATTATTTACCGTCAAATAATAATAAAAACCATTATCATACTTAATGTCATGGTGAATTGTGATGTTTATTTACGCTAAGCATCAAAACGCTACATAAATATTGAAATTGTACCGTTGTGACTCTCTACCTTGAAAAGAACTTTGAACTTTTAGCTCTGCGTTGTAATTCTCTAGAGCTCTACATTTTTCCACATTAGCACTCTTGGATTTAACATTTTTCATTGTAATAATGTATGCATGACATGTTTTGCGTGAGTTAACTGGTATAAAGATGTTCTTAAACTCTCAGTAAATGATTTTCTTGACTCTACAATCGTCGAAATTTTGTTTTTATCATATTTTAATGACCAGAAAATTAATTTTCTGTAGTATTAGATGTGGCCAAACATTGTTTTAAAAGTGCGGCTAATTATAAAAAAAATACTAAGTAGGTACTTTTCAAAGTTTTCCACTATATTTTAAAGCACCTAAAATTCATTTGTTACTTTTGTAGTGGATAGCTAATCAGAGTATTGGATCTAAAGCGATTTATAAACACTAGTCAGCTATCTTTGTTTGCTTACGAGGAAAAATATAGGTAAACTATCTATCTATACGACCGCTTTAGCCTAGTTGGTAGTGACCCTGCCTACGAAGCAAGAGGTCCTGGGTTCAAATCCCGGTAAGGGCATTTATTTGTGTGATGAGCACGAATATTTGTTCCTGAGTTATGGATGTTTTATATGTATTTAAGTATTTATTTATCTATATAAGTATGTTTATCCCTTGCTTAGTACCCATAACACAAGCTTAGCTAAGCTTACTTTGGGACTAGGTCAATTGGTGTGAAATGTCCCATGATATTTATTTATTATTTATTTATTTATTTATTTATCTATACAATTATACATTCATTTGATTAAATTATGATATTTATATGCGTACTAGGTATGCTCATACTTTTGAGTATACGTACCTTTGTATATTCTGCCTACCGTAACACCCATCAAAGTTTAAAGATTTTACCCGATTGTCTTTGTTTGTTTCACAAGGTAACTTTGACTACTTAGTTTCTTAACGATACTTTTCATTTTTGATTTTTAGAACCATTAAAAGGTAAGTATATATTAGGTATCGGTCTAATTAAGACAGTAGATACCTCATCGTAAACAATAACGTGTGACATAAAATACCAGGTCATTGTGCTACAAAACGAATGTACTTAGTTCCTTGCTAATAAGATTCCGAGGTCGGCGGATTTAGAAGCGTTCTTGAACTTTACTTGGCCAAATTGTACTTAGTAAAGTAAGCGAGCCCAATTTTTACTGAGCTTCAAGGTATTGCAGACTTGAATTTTAAATATTCATTTCAGCTCAATACCGCATTCCTGAGTAAAGGGTCAAGACAGACAGACAGACGGAGAACAACAAAAACTTTTATTTAAACCTATCCCTTTAGAATTTTTTTCTTGTATAATGTGGTTTAGGATGACGAATGAATAAATATCAAATTTATTTAGCAGTGTTTGTAGAGTTAACATGATTGGTGGAAAGACATCAGGTATAAGGTTTGTTTGTTTACATTGTCCACAATTTCCATGTGTATACTTACATTTTAGGTAATATAAGTCAAGTGTTGGCTTCCTTTTTTTTGTTGAGACCTTAATTACTTAATGTTTGTGTGTATAGACAATTATATGCGTGCTCAGTCACATAGCATCACAGTTAGGTAACTAAACCTCAAGAGTCATACAAAATCCGCAAGGACTATACAAAAACAAAGTGCGTATTTGTTTACTTTAGTTGATCGACAGGAAAACTGTTGCTAGTGCAGGAAGTACGTCGAGATAAACTACGATAGTCGGCCAAATAGTACAGTTTTTATATGTCTGAGAGGTCACGTATACTGAGGGACTAACAAAATGCATCAAATATCAAAGTCAAAGTACAAAAGTTGTTGCTATTTTTTTTGTCTCTGATTGCTAAGAACCTCTACTCTGTTTTGCCTTCTGCGGTCGTCTAATTTGGTTATCGAGTCAGGTAACATGTAGCTTGTATTGACAACCTTTCATTTTTTTAACACCTGAAAATTACTGCAGGAATCGAAAGAGTTTCGCCTCCTAAACACGGAAAAATATTTATTATAATTTATTTCTCCATATTTAAAAAAATACAACAAATTTAAAAACATATATGTACTTACAAATACATCCACAGAATAGATATGTTTCCTTTACCCTTTTCACTAGAAAAAAGAGCTGTCATAATTTTAAATTTGATAACAACCTTAACGTCAAATTTACGTCATCACTTTTTTTTAATAGAGACTAGACATAAGTAATGGATCTATTCTATCGTAACGCTCTTTTAAAATAAGCACATCTTTAAAAAATTGTAAAAAATTAATTAATAATCCTAGTGAAAATTTAAAACTATCAGCGTCTTTCTCTTTCCAAACAGAATACAGAGAACGAATCAAATTATAGTCTTAGAAATATGAAATGTTGTCAATTGTATACTGAAATAAGTGTCGCTTGATTTTACTAATATAATAAATATTATAGTTTGGATTTTGGATGTTTGATATTCGAACACGCAAAATGTCAACTGATTTGGACGATATTTCGCAAAATAAACTATTTTAAAAGCAGGATTCACTAATGGGATGGGTGCTTTTATGCAGGTATTTGTGTATACTATAAAACTCTTTATTGTACAAATAAAAACCTGAAATTAACAGACAACAATTAAAACAGATTTAAAAAGGCGAACTTATTCCTTAAAGGGATCTTTTCAAGTTAACCTTTGAGCGGTTGACAGGACATCATAAAAAAGTGTAAAGTGTAAACATGCAATGAAATGTAAAGGGAACCGAAATCTAAAATTAACCGAAACAAAAAGTAAATTAAAGATACACATATGTATGTACGTAGTACATAATGATGAATACATGTAAGTAAACACCAATATACAGGAAGGGATATGAATGAATATAGAGGAAACGAAGACATAAATCAAAATAATAATAATGAAGACAGGAAATTAACACATAAAAAAATTACACAGTATGTAATAGGGAGGTTGACACCACCAATCAACTGACGTACTTTTTATGAGCTGTCAAAACACATTTCTCCCATAGAGTTTGAATGGCAATAGCAACATATGACGTCACTTGTTCGCATACTCAATTAACTAACTATTTATTTGTTTTAAAGCAACAAAAAATCTAATTTTGCAGTTAATCGAAAATTAATCTGGGTTTTAGGGCTTAAATAAAGCGTTTTTTTACTGGAGTCGTGTCTTCGAATTATTTTTTAATGGTGTCAACATCCCTATTATACGAAGAGCAAAGCTGATACCAAGTGAAGCACCTACATGTGATAGAATGTCACACTTTTTGTTAAAATGTTATTACTTTTTTTCCATTTGGTCCATCTAATGTTTTTTAATACTTTTTTAATCTGATTTTAGGTTCACCAAACGAAAAAAGAAGTACTAAAAGATAATAAAAAGCATGCCATCCCATCATATTCTACTTTGCGATCAACCAGGTATCAGTTTTACTCTTACAAACTGTAAATTACCCCTGAAGATTGCATGTTACCTACCGCAGGACAGCGATAATCGAAATCGTAGCAGGCAGAGTCCTTAGCTAGTCGTAATAAATGTACAGGTCGATTCGCAAGAGCTGGCACGAATTAATCGAATGAGCGAGTGAAAGTATCTATGTGTTACCTATTTGAATACACTTCACACAAATATGTGAATGACATGCATCAGTCATTTTCCTACTAAAGTGTCAAAATGACATTAAGTACTTTCGTTCAATCCATTCATGCCAGCTCTTGTGAATCGGTCTGTAAGGCTTTAATGATTAGTTTATTTAGATTACAACCAAAACTGTCGCTCACTAGGATCGCGTGCGGGAAGCACGGCCCGAGTTCCGTCAACAGCCCCCTCCGCAATTGTCATGTTCCGTCCGCGTTTAGCACGCTACAAACACGTATTAAAATACGACACGACACGCATAATGCCACAATACTGTATAATTGTTGTGACCGCATGGAAGCGGATGGCGGTTGCGGAAATCGTAACCGTGGCTGATCCACTTGGTAGCGTCAAAGGCTTAACGGTTGGTTCGAAAGTTTATTGGTCAGTAATACACTTGCGGCTTCGAATCACGGTCAAACCGTGTGATAGGATTCAATGCAGGAACCAACATTATTATTGAGCAAGCAATTATTGCATGTCTTGGAAACGTCTTTAACGATTTCAATAAAATTTGCTATGTGGGGGTTTCCGAGGGCGAAGAATCGATTTAGCTTTATCTTGTCTCAGGGAACGCGTGTTTTAATCCGAGCAAAACTAAGTCGCCTAGGTATTAATAATTTTATTTGTATTTAAGTAAATGATGATATCAAGCGCCATAATGTTATTTTGTTGCTCGCGATAAATGGATGCAATTTGCGATTAACAGAACTGGTTTTGTCCTTTACAGGCTTGTAGAGTGATATAATAATATCTGACGCGTCGTTTTTTGCAGCTTTTACTTAAGTGACACGTCTGAACCCAAAGTGAGTCAAAAATACCGAATAAATTCATTAGTCAACCGATCCAACCATGTTGGATATTTTCATTCGGAATCGTTCGTTGCCACTCCGAATGAACGAAAAAAATTGACACATTTGACCCCATATTGAAAGGAACTACGTATGAATGTTCATTTTTACGTCATTCCAGCTAAGCCGTGTTGTGAACATGGAATAAAAGAAAAGTGAATCATTTACTCGAGTGAATATTCATTCAAGTGAAAAATAACGATGATCGATTGTGCTGTGCATATTTGTATTCTTCACACTTTCTACGTATGAACCAAAGAGTATTGTAATATTATATGAACAAGAGTGGCAACTCTATGGTCAAATTTGCATGTATGGAAGGTGCTGCTGCCCTACGCCCTGGTGAAGAACTAATGTGACGTATCTATAGATTTCAAACTAAATACAAACTGAAATATAGAAGCACAGAAAAAACCCCAGAAAAAAGACCAATGCTGGGAATCGAACCCAGGTCCTCAGCGTTCCTATCTATGTTCTATGTTCGTATCTATAGATGTATACCTCTCTATATGTATATGTTGGTAGTGATGTACAGCTATAATTACGCGTAATTTTAATTGATAGGCTAATTGCCACTATTCGTATTTTAGCCGTCTAATTCAAATCAGCATATACGAAGTATAAGCGGCTTAACCCGATTTGCACTATACGGCTAAAATACGAACATTGGCAAGTGACCTATCAATTAAAGTCCTTGACCGTACAATTTGGTACGCCATGGCCATGGCCGATGAATGGCAACTGACAAGTTTGACAAGTCAACCAAGATGGCCTCTAATTTAGTTCTTTACCAAACAACCAGAGATCGCTGTAGTCGCATGAAAAGTGTGATATATGTAAGTGTGCCCCCCCTGGTATGAACCAGGGTTAGGTAAACACTACTTTACTTGTTGTTTGACTTCAGTCTGTCAATTTTTACAAAAGAAATAAGTGAATTGTGTATTGCGCACCTTACTTCGGAGGTGTCGGCTTACATAAAACAATTTACTATTTATATCACTCCAAAGTCAAGGAACGATAAGTTTGAGCCGATTTTCTCGAATTTATCGATAACGTGTACCTAACACTAACTCATACATGCAACATTGAAAGATAATAAAAAAAAAAACAACAATAAAATCAGACAATCATATGAATAAGACGGCGAACTTGTTGCTATCTAGTTGTTAAGGTTACAACATTGTTTTTAAAAACAAAAATTGTGTCAGTCAAATTCTTGTCATGATGAAAAAAAGTTCAGGAAACTTACTCTCTCTTACATTCGGCGTGCGTTGTAGGTAATCCAAGGACGAAAAAGCTGCCATTCAGTGAGATTCTTTGGTTTGGAACAGGGGGGGCACACTTACATACATCACACTTTTCATGCGACTACAGCGATCTCTGGTTGTTTGGTGGAGAACTAAATTAGCGGCCATCTTGGTTGACTTGTCAAACTTGTCAGTTGTCATTCATCGGCCATGGCCATGGCGTACCAAATTGTACGGTCAAGGACTTTAATTGATAGGCCACTTGCCAATGTTCGTATTTTAGCCGTATAGTGCAAATCGGGTTTAGCGGCTTATACTTCGTATAAGCTGATTTGAATTAGACGGCTAAAATACGAATAGTGGCAATTATCCTATCAATTAAAATTACGCGTAATTATAGCTGTACATCACTACCAACATATACATATAGATAGGTATACATCTATAGATACGTCACATTAGTTCTTCACCAGGGCGTAGGGCAGCAGCACCTTCCATACATGCATATTTGACCATAGAGTTGCCACTCTTGTTCATATAATATTACAATACTCTTTGGTTTGGAATTACGGTGCTGACTTTAATTTCAATTAATAACCATAAGTACCTAAGTGATAGTAAGCTCTGTGCGTAGATATTTTTGAACCGATAGCTATGTAGATAATTGGTAAATTGACATTGCTCATTTATGTATTTTTTGGACCGGTGTAAGCTTTTTTCTTTTATATTGCGGTTAAGCTATCACCATAAGACTCATGCTAAAGCCAGTCACATGTTTGGCGCAAGTTTTTGTTCATGATATTTTAGTTATGAATAGTATTGCGATACGATAACGGTAGCCCTTTTTTGGCAAGTTAGAGGCGAGTATCGAGTCGCAAGTCACGCGTATGAATAGATATTTATTAGATATCTCTACTCCACGCAAGCACACGTATAATCCCTAATAAGTAAGCCAGATTAATTAACTGTCATACATCATACATAATACACGTACTGTTCAAGTTTAAGAGGATTTTCATCGAGAAATCGTTATTACGTCGTAGTCACCACTTGTTCTGCTTTGGCCTAAGAAAATAATAGAACAGCAATCCATCACATCGCTAAATATGCTTCCCGAATAGACGAAAAGAGTAATCCTCCATTGGGTTCTGTTTGACGAAGTAACTAGATGTGTGATCTACGTGAATTGGTAACTATGTAGGACTGCCACTAAACAGGATCCACGGGGGTGGAAGTAAGACGCACAGACACACTTATGAGTTTACGTCATGACATGACTCACTCAACTCTTAAATACTGGGAAATAAGTCATAGATGATTCTGATATAAAAATCATTACGGTAGCTTTTAAATTGACACTCGTTATGTATGACGCTACATGTCTCAAAGAGCCGTTATGGATGGACTGCATTTCAACTAGGTACAATATAACTGCCAAATATAGAGCAAAACTGCACGTAGGCTGCGATTAAAATGTATGGGCACTATGTAGTTGGAACGGAGTCCGTGTATATATGGCCGTAATCCATAAACGTTTAGCTAATTAATTAAATTGTCCAATTTACAGACAAATCTTTATCTTTACCTATAGGTAGACCTAATCAATATAATTGGCCTATCATATATCCACGATCAATATCTGTAACGGCCACAGAATGGGTACCTATTTATTAATTAGGTTCGTCGCAATGCCACGATTCTTCTTTGCTCTATATCGACCTGGTTGTATAGGCCAAGCCTATGACTATTACAACCTTAGTTATTTATGGCAATAACATTGAGGCACAGATATGATTGATACCTACCTAATTTGCAACGTCAGTTGATGCTTATTAAAACGTAACAAGACCGCGCCAAGCTACTGCGATATTATCACAAATTACAGTACTTCGAGAATCAACCTTGTAAGCAACTTGACTTTTGACTCTCAGATCGTGGGATTTCACAGGACAGTAGCAAAGTTTGAAAATATGAATAAGTATAAGTACTACTTCTGATTTGTTTATCTTCATTGTAACCTACTTCAAAAATTTGGTCGTTATTTTTTAAATGATTGATTGATTGCCTCAGTACTGGTCAGAATTCGATATTTCTAATTTACAGAACACTTTTAGGTATGTTTTTTTTTATTAGAGAGAATGTACTTATATGCTTCTAGATTGGTCTCGTATTAATATTTTAGAAATTAGATTAGTTTTAATTACATATTAATCTCGGTAGTCTTTGTTTAAATCAAAGCACGTCATAAGGTAAACGCCCCTGTGCTCGACACTGACCCATTACATGGTACTTTCAATCTTATGTCATAGTAAGAGGGGTGACAGGTAGGTGTCATCTACTGGGCGTTGAGGTGTCGAGAATTATTGGTATGTTTACCTTAATTCCCAAAGATTCTTTAGAGCTAGCCAATGAAACAAAATACACTTTGATTGATGTAATTTTAATCCAAAATACTTGTTAATTTAACTTTTAATCTGCAGGTAATGGCGAGTCGCTGGGCGCTGCTGGTGCTTTTGGCACAGCTGGTTCGCTGTAACGAGAACCGAGTTAATATTGACAACACAGCGTTCAGTTTGCATGAGTAAGTTGAAAGAATTATTTACTCGCATAAAGTTGAGTCCTAATAGCCCAATGAGTTTCGGAAATTGGTAATTTTACTGAGAGCAGCTTGCGTCCGCGGCGATGGTAACCTAAGTAACAAAGCAGTTTTCTAATTAAATTTTTATCCTGACTGCAATCGTGTTGACGCATTTCAAAGTCGCCTAAATCAATGCAAATTTGGTATGTCAATGCGTGTCTTCTGTATAACTAAATCTCCAGATGCAGTACCAATTTTTGAAGACTTACGCAAGTTTGTTATGCATCGTCACAATCGTAATCTGTATTATCTGCCTACACAAGTAAACACGTGCCTATAAATATGGGATAAAATCTAAATCGGCCTTTCTGATGTTCATGATTTTTTTTGTAGGTATACAAAACGTCTAGATATATTATATTTTACACTATTACATTATAAGTAGAACGGACATAATTTATGTGGATTAAAGTTTGTGTGACTGATCGGTTGTGATTGATTTTAGAAATCAGAACTTAAAAATAAATACCCCTCGATTGCGCTGAAGTGCAAATACCTACTTAAAGATGAAGAAAATTACAGCTCTAATGAATCTTATCAATCAACTAGTTGAAAATTTAATTTGAGGTCTAGTTTTGTAGAAATACACAGCTTTTTATCAATGCCGAAAGGTATTTACGAGTGATGCAATTTGAGGTCTAGTTTTGTAGAAATACACAGCTTTTTATCAATGCCGAAAGGTATTTACGAGTGATGCAATTTGAGGTCTAGTTTTGTAGAAATACACAGCTTTTTATCAATGCCGAAAGGTATTTACGAGTGATGCAATTTCACCGGTGTCCCTAGCACGCATCTCTACCCTGCTTTGCCTCAATGAAAGTGCAGTGCAGCCTAAACATTGAAAACAGAGTTCGTTTTGTTTGCATTTTTGTATAAGTATCTACCTACCGAGCTTGTCCAGTTGGTCTGATTCGCCCGGATCCTTCGTCTAATTAACCCATTACCGTCAATTGCCAGCAGCCCATGAATAAATGAAAGCGATATTACGAACAATTCGTGTCTCGACGATACAGTGGAATTTTAGATTTGTGACACTACTACAGTGTATTTGAACAGGTGATTTTGTATGATATCTACGGGAACAACTTTTCTTTTTACCCGACTGCGAGGGTTATGTGTTTGACCCGTATGTATTTACTTAGATAAAATGAAAGTTAACCAATCGAGTGTTGCTGGTATTACTTAATTCAGAATTGTTTACATAATACAATTTACAATATAAATAACGATAAATATCTAATAATAATAATAAATCTTAATTCAGACTTTTTTACATCCATATTGTGTCAGTAATTAAATCTTAATCTATGTTAGCGTAATGTCTCATTTAAGTTTTCAAAAACTAACTCTTTTGATTAACCAAATATGTAGAGTAAATAAAACTATGTAGTTATACATAACGTTAGTATGTATGTATGTATACTGATTAACCAGGCGTAAGGGTCATGTTTATTAAAATAAAAACTCAATTTTAAATTGAAAAAAAGGCTACCAATACAAAGTGTGTTTTACGTTTCTTCAACTTAAATATACCTACATACATAAATATTATCGATTGTGAAATAAAAATGTGTGAAATTAATTTGAAATTTACCACGAGGTTTACGGTGATGGAAAACATCGTGAGGAAACCTGCATACACCTGCGAAGAAATTCAATGGTGTGTGTGAAGTTCCCAATCAGCACTGGGCCTGCGTGGGAAGTACGGCCCAATCCCTCTCATTCTGAGAGGAGGCCTGTGCCCTGCAGTGGGCCGTATATAGGCTGGGATGATGATGGTGATGAAATTACTTAGGTAATGTTAAATTATTATTTATTCTGACAGTAAAATACGTAGGTAGTTATTTATAAAATGTCGTGTGTGTATAAACTATGTAAATCATAACACTGCATTTCGCTTTTCTCCAAGTAAGGAAAAGCAGTACATATAAGGATAAGCGGTCTCGTTATGCACGAACTTACTAAAATTTGTAACATTGCGAGTCCCGTTATGATGTTGACTCAGCGCTAAAATAGTGCATTGTGCCACGCCTCTATCAATTAAGACCAGTTTAGAACAGAAAGAAAAATCGTGGAAGTTGTTTTTACTTTGCGGCATTTGATTCACCACTTTGAACGCGTTTGCTTTATGACCTCACAATATAATACAACTTATACGATTTTTCTTGCAAGTCTAGACTGGGTTTTAGTTAGGCGAGAGTCCGAGTTAGTTTGACAAACTTTAATAATTAGGCCATGGACACACCCTAGATTGTCAATCAATAAAAAAAATATCAAAGAGTCACTTGGCATTTGTAGCTGTATGTATCTGATAAATTATCATCAAAATCTTGGATACTACCTAAGTACCGTCTCTCTCACACTCGAAAGACGGACCAGGGACCTTTCTTTTAGACAACCGTTAAATTAATGTTTAACGTATGTCAGTTCATAGAAAACTCATTTTAAGCATGTCTAGACGCGTTTATGGTAAAGCTACTTCAACCTTAATTGGCTTTGAAAAAAATTGTGCCCTGATAAGTAATTTTGAGAGGGGTAAGGAGGAAATAATTTTGACGACTATGAGCTCCGATATTGGCTTAACTAAAAAAGTAGTTAAATGTATTTTTTTAGTCCTATTGTGTAATTACAGGTACCTGACACATCAATATCCACAACATATTTAGTTCATAATTAGTTACTATACTAAACGGGTCTTATCCCGAGACCGGAACTTATACGAGTTAACTCGTGACCACGGCTGCTGCAATGTGGCCGAAACGTCGAGGTAAACAAATAAATATTTATTGATAAGTCCCGTTTAGTACCTATATAGTAATTACTAGCTTTTGCCCGCGACTTCGTCCGCGTAGAATTCCAATTTGTGGTAAAGCTTCTTCATCTCTTTCATTGTATAAAACAAAAATCCGGCAACGGCAACATCCATCATTATTATAATTTCATCGTCATCATTATCACTCCCCAAGTCCCGTTTATTCTCTATCCCGTGGAAATTTCAACAAAATTGTCCTTATTCTATGCAAATTTTCGCTTATTTTTATCCCGCGGGAATTTTGCATTTTCCCCGAGAAAAAGTAGCCTATGTCCATAAAGGTGTAGCTTTCAACCGGTAAAGGGTGATTCTTCAAGGTCGTGATTTTTGTTTTATTCCTCTGTCGTATTTTTTTTTTACTTAGTACAGAAAAAATCATGCTCCCATGAAAATAGATTTGTTCAGTAACATAAATTTATGGTACTGAACAAATTTATTTTCATGGGAGCATGATTTTTTCTGTACTAAGTAAAAAAAAATACGACAGAGGAATAAAACAAAAATCACGACCTTGAAGAATCACCCTAAAAGAAGTTTTAAAATCAGCCCCGTAGTTGAATTCACTTATTTTTTCCCCGTGGGAATTTTGCTTTTTCACAGAGAAAAGTAGTCTATGTAAATAATGGTTGGTGTAGCTTCCTATTGGTGAAAGAAATTTTCAAATCAGCCCTCAAGTGATAATCACTTCTTTCTATCCCACGGGAATTTTGCATGTTACCGAATAAATAGTAGGTAGCCTAGCCTATACCAATAAAGGGTAGTGTAGCTTTCTATTGGACATTTTTTTTTAAACTCAGCCCTGAAGTTAAATTTACTATTTTCTATACCGCGGGAATTTTGCATTTATCCGGAAAATAGCATCCTATGTTAATCAAGGACAGTGTATCTTTTCTATTGGTGAATGATATTTTAAAAAAAACTCCGAAGTTAATTTTTTTTTCTATCCCTTGGGAATTTTGCATTTTCCCGGAAAAAGTAGCCTATGTCAATAAAGGATACTGTAACTTTTTCCTGGTAAAAGATTTTTTTTAATCGGCTCGGAAGTTTCAGAGATTATCTATCCCACAGGAATTTCCAAAAATCCTGCAATAAGTTTTTTTGCTGTTATGTATGACCATTTACGTTTATACTGAATTTGAAAAGTTTAGTAATTGTAGTTACGGATAGGATCCAGTTGATTTGAGTATATAAATCCTGATTTATCCTTATCCCGTGGCGATTTTCAAAATCATTGAGATTAGCTTTATAACTATTCTAATAGTCTACTTGCATGCCCAATTCGAACAGTTTATCTTCGTTATGGGGATAGGGTCACTCTTGATTGATGAAATAAATACATCCCGTATATTCCTTATCCCGTGGGAATTCCGGAAAATTCTTTCTTATCGGATGCCTACGTCATACAAAGGACACATCCTCCAAGTTTCAGGTCTCTACATACAGCGGTTTAGGCTGTGCGTTAATCCGCCGGTCAGTCATTTAGGACTTCAGGACAAAGCATTTTATATGTATTTGAATTGCACCAAGCTTTTATGCGAGTTCAACAATGATGTTTGAATACTCAATTCGATTTTATTCGAAAAAGGTTGAAGTCACATAAAAGCTTCATCATCATTTCAGCCGTAGGATGTCCACTGCTGGACATAGGCCTTCCTCATTGACGCCCAATCATTACGGTTGGAAGCGACTTGCATCCACCCTAAACCTGCGGCCTTCACCAAGACGTCCGTCCATCTCGTTGGTGGACGTCCCACGCTGCGCTTGTAAAAGCAAAAGCTTGGTGAAATGCAAATACTTATTATAATTAGTTAGATAGATCAGATCAGGAAGTGGTTGACAAACGTAGACAAATGGTTTGCAAAATTTGAAGTTTCGTTTCGTTTACATTGTGTCAAAATAAAAACTAATTTAAATCAAAAGCACTAAGGAGTATTGATATCATCTTCGAAGCAAATCACCCCCAAAATAACTTTCTACTCCTTTTTAACCCCGTCAAGAGATGAATTTCAATAAAATACGAAACACGTCTTCCATCAATTCTGTTAAAGAATGTTTATGCAAAATTTGAAGTAGATTGGACGAAGGAATCACGTTGTCCCATACAAGCTTTGCCCCCCTTTTTTACCCCCTTAGGAGTAGAACTACGAAAAATCCTTTCTTATCGGATGCCTACGTCATACAAAGAACACACCCTCCAAGTTTCAGGTCTCTACGATCAGCGGTTTAGGCTGTGCGTTGATCCGTCAGTCAGGACAAAGGATTTTATATGTATAGATGAGTGAAAATCACGAAAGTTTAAAGCAGTATAGGTATATATATATATTTAGTTGTTGTTTATGTTGAATACAATTTTAGTTTTTAATTTAGCTAGACACACAAATAACAAATTCGCTTCGTTTGCCATAATTGGCCGAGTAGTTTCGATGCTAAATACAATGGAACATACACATACACAGAGACACAGAGATAATAACATACGGACATGGATATAGGTACTTAAACTACTATAATCAACTTTTGACTCTCCCTTAATCGAGTTAAAGTGTAACCAAGCAAATACTAAGGAGAAACGACCCCAGTCGCGTGTGGCGCGGTAGACAAGAGAGATTTAACATAATAAACTGATTGTAAACACTACGTAGTTGATGGAAGAATAAATAGCTATGATCAAAAGCCAGACAACAGGAGAAGCTATCGATCGAAATGCAGTACATACAGGGAGCTTGTATCTAGTTCTTTGCAACAGTTAAAATAGTGTCCCTTAGCTGGACAAAGGCCTCTCCCCTGGAGTTCCAACTCACGTTGTCTGCACTAATGTCTGGGCAGTCGCTCGAGAACGCGTTCTGGGTACTAATTATATGAAATCTTTTTTCCCAGGCCATCATGGGGCTACAAATGTGTACCAGATGAGGGCTGCCAGCGCACAGAGAATCCGGTCACAGTGGGTAACTCCTCGCTATTCGATAGCCTTGACTTGTGCCGGACAGTTTGTGGCCGATTCGGTGGCATATGGCCTCGGCCCGCCACCGCTGCCTTGAGCATGCATACTGTGAAGATACACCCTAATTATCTGAGGTAAGTCTAGACCTTGTTGCTTGTACCTAAGTCTAGATAACTGCAGTACCTTTAACTTGGTAAAACCAAATTTGTTTCCCATCGAGTCTTTACAACTGATGGCCACTAGCTGGCACAAACGTCGAGATAGTCGCGAAATTTGATTTAAGTTTCACAGTTTCTTTAATTTTGACACCACTGAACTGAGATAAATATTAAATTTAGATCTTATTTTTCCTAGCATGTGTCCTTAAAATGTTTTTCATTTACAATATCCAATAAAATATTGTCAAGAGCTGTTCAGTTTTGTGCCAGTTCCTTAATATCTTCTACCTTAATAAGAGTTTAATGGCTCGATAATCTTAAGTAGGCTGCTAGTTGGGTTTGCAAAGTAAAATAACTTGTTATCACTTTGTATAGCCATTAAGGTCATCAGTTAACCCAGTGTGATAACACTGTCAATCGGTATTTACTGAAATGCGAGGAAAAGAGATAAAATTGTGTAGACATGATTAAATGTAGAAACACAACATATTATTATGTTTCAATTCAAAGCTTGATGTTTTTTGATTTCTCGTTTTATAATTAATACGAGTATAGCTGTGAATTGAACATTGATAGAGATAGATAGAGAACATTGATATAATACGCGAACTATGCATAATTCACATTAGAGCCCAAACCAAATAATTTGCCACATTTGTCGCACGATCAGATCGTATATATATACAAAATATATAGAGACCGACAACACACATACAAAACCTCGTCCTGCCCAATGTGCTTTATTAAGAACATCCCCATTTCAAAAGAATTTATATCATTCGTTCGATTAAAAAAAAAATAATTTGAAACTTTTTCCTATTTACATTTGATTCATATTTCACTGGCATTTTGCTTGTATGGTGGGCAGGATGAGGATAATGCGGGTTGCGTTCAATTTGACCTGACCGGAGATCCCAGAACGCATCCAGTGTGGCAAATCCTTAAATGTTGGAATGGCGAACTCCTAGTAGTAGGAAGCGAGGTCTTTCTCGAACCTCGTGGAGATGGTCAGTCGATAACGAGATCTCCTCGATCGGGTCCAAGTGATGGAATCTAGAAGCTACAGCAAGGACTGTGACGCATGGAAGTCCCTGTTGAGAAATCACAGGACGTCATTGTTTGGAGCGTGAACTGTATATTTTCGTGGTTGTTTCTTGGGCTGACTCAAATGAGAAGAAAGATTGTTGTTCACTGAGTTTATTACGATAACCAAACTAAAAACACTGTACAATTATGCAAGGAGGAAAAATATGTTAATATTTGTTAGACACGAGCACAAGCCGCTTGCGGCCATCACAGGTAGCGGAAGCAAGAGAGAAAAAAGTTCTGCCAACATTAAGAGGGTACGATGCGCACCATTTCTCCATACAAACGTAATCCCCTGTTTCCTCCCTGGATAATGGCTTTAGAGCCAATTTTTTTTTACTGCGTAATCTGTATCTACCACAGCTTTGCCCCTATGTTTCGTTTTTTTCCATATTTCAATTAACATAAGAAATATGAGCCTTCAAAAACTGAAAAAATTGCCCAATTTCAACGACATTTTCAGACACTTATCAGAAAAGAATCCCCGATATAAACAAAAAAAGGAAAACATAGGGGCATAGCTAAATCTGTCCTCTAATTATTTTTGAAAAAAATAATTTTACTAGTCCAGTTTTCGAGAAGAAAACAGGGGATTACGAAATGCTGTTTTGATCAATTTTACGCGCCTAATAACGGTCTGAGGTGCAGTTGTCCCGCTCTCGCTGTACTGACACGGAGGGGTTCGGGCGAGACAGCGACATGTCATTAAAATACCTATTTCTCAAAAGTCTCTCAGCCATCGTACCCTCTTAAACAATTAAACTTTGTGTTGCCAGCAACAGTCATCATCATCAAACAACTCTAATACTAGACTAACATTACAAGAAAGCTCATTGCCCATAATAATAAACATGATCGTAAACTATTTAAATGCGCAGTGAAATTTGTTTGTTTGGTGACGTTTGAAACGGACGTAGCTACAAAACATAATAGCACAGGTGTCTCCCGACCGTCTGTGCTATTCTTGTCGTGGGGCGTGCGATTTGGTTGTCAACTTGCGTCAGGCGCCAGCGCAGCAAAACAAACTCGAGCATGAATCATACAAAGCACACAAAGCAAATATAGTTACATAAAGTTGAGGCGTCCTGGAAAGTGTAGAAGAGAAATGATGCGTTAATAATACGGCACGACGGTTTCAAACAAAAATTAATTTAAGGAATAACAAAAAAATTAAACCGCCGAAAAAACTGAAAAGTAAAAAAATAATACCTTTTTGTTTGCTTAATCTAGGTACCAGTTTGAAGTCGGTGCCTCAGCACGAGCCAGGAGGAGTGATAGAAGCCAATCAGGTAGACGATTATAGTTCCACTCCTCCTGGATAGTGCTGAGGCACCGACTTCAAACTGGTACCTAGATTAAGGTCAAACAAAAAAGGTATTATTTTTTACTTTTCGGTTTTTTCGGCGGTTTATTTTTTTTGTTAAAAAGTTTTTATTTTATACTTTTTCCCATCTCCAATAAAAAAGAATTATGAAAATCACCACCCTTGGGGTATACGCTTTCCAATAAAAAACAAATCATCAAAATCCGACTACTCTGTAATAAGTTATGCGTGGTCATATAGTACAATCAGTGACTGAACAATCAATCATCCCCTGTTTTCCTACCCTTAGGGTAGGTATATTATTTCCAAATTTAAATGAGACCACCCTCGGGGTATACGCTTTCCAATAAAAAAAGAATCATCAAAATCGGACTACTCTGTAAAAAGTTATGCGTGATCACACATAAAAAAAAAAACACGTTGACTTGAGAACCTCCTCCTTTTGTTTTCGTCGGTTGAAAAGAAAAAGTGGTTGGACGTGGATAAGTTATAATTAAAACAGTATGATTTAAACACAAAGCGCTCCATCGATGCCGAGTTGATGGAGCTCTGCTTGACGAAGCTCCTGTTCCGCGTTGTTTATGCGCAACTCTAACCTAACCCGTGAAAATAGCGTTCTAACTACTCGCACTATTTTTCCCACTTACGGTTTGATGATTATTACCTAGTAAAATATATACATAAAACCTAATAAGTGTTTTTCGGCAAATTTCTTTTAAAAATGTAGCATAATTGTTTCACTTGAAGTACATACGTAGGTATTGATAAAGAGCAGATAACGTAACATATCAATACAGATAAAAGCCGCCACAATTCAAAAGAACCCTATCGTAAATCACACGTGTTTACAAATCAGATTCTTACACGGTTACCAAGAGTACTGCGTCGAGCTGTTCCTCGTCTATCACATATTACGTCTCTCTCTCACATCACACAAGTTGGAAAGAGTCACATAGCGACACCCGCTACTTGTGGTAGACGAATCTTCTAAAGGGCATTCGCTGGGCGCCATCCAAGCCGGAGAACTCTAAATATAGGGCAACCAAAAACAACTAACCGCGTGTTTGTGCTGTCGCAAGCATCAAACGCGAGCGAGGCATACTCGACATAGACTCCAAAATTCATGCCAATTATGTACTTAGCATCGCAAGTCAACTTGACTACAATATCCGTCAGATCCGTTTTGGGTCAGATTATAGAACAATTCGTTAATAATCTCATCAGTTATACTAATATATTTAAAAAAAAACGCTAATTTTCAGATCATTTATATTAACTAGATGCGTTTTCTATTCGACCAGCTATTGACACATTTGTTTTCCGTCAATTACATAATATACTATGTAACCAACAAGAAACTTTATATGAAAGCAACGAAACGATTAAAGGATTTGGCAAAATGGAAATCTGACAGTAAACGAGTCTTGCAGAGAACGCATTTGGTATACATATAAATGATCTGACGATCAGCGAAACTGGTTAATACAGTGACTGAGATTAACGAAATGGACCCCACACCTTACGAAAAACGTATATCGAGGTTTGCCGGGTAGGGTCAAAAACAATAAATCGAAATAAAAAAAACACTACGTAAAACATCTAAATTCAAAATTTCTACAAAACATTAGATCGACTTATCGGGTTTGACCCGGCATAACTATCGATATGACAGATACTCGTATCGTAATATCCGATGTGATAGGTACCTACTCACATTGCGCGTGCTATGTGATCTCTAACATTGTACTACTTAAATCAAGATGTCACGGAAGTCTAAACGATTTTCGTCTGCAGTTTGATTAGATATTTATTAAAAGGGTTTAGTATAATTTAGGTACAGGTCACAAGTCACGCGACCCGGCAGCCATTAGCCTTAATGGGATTTCTTTACTTGTCAAAATTGGTAAAACACTTGGTTGACTTGACAAAACACATAGCCAATCTAATAACTAATAACATTAACGTCAACTTGAAAATTAAATATACGTATTGTCTCTAAGCGATATGTAAATATTTTTTGCACTCACAAGTCAAGTGACAGCTAAGCGTGAAGTCAGCGACCGGATGGCTATTCAAGTATTCATATTCAATATTTGCTTTGAATTTAGCAAATTGGCTAACCATTTGTTATTAGGTGAATGACCGGGCAATGAAAGGGTTAACGGTACTCCGACCTACGGGTTCGGGTCCCACGAATGGGTCGTGAGTGCCAACTTTGGCTTTGGAACCCCGTCCGCCCACATTCTCAGATAATCGAATTATTCGATTTCGATGCAATACAAATTTATTGCGGATCTTAATCTTAAATGGTACTGTTGCTCGATCTCAACTTGGGTATGTTGTCAGATTTATGTTCATTTTATTTTATGTTATGTTATGTTTCAATGTGATAAATTACTATGTTGAAAGTATTCATGTGAATACGATAACTTAACTTGTCTACAGGAAGAGATTAATATTTTACTGTCAATTTTCAAAGGCGAAGTTAAAACTCATCCGCTTGTACAAAAAAGTTAGGTGAATCTTTCAGTGGATTGTATTGTAGGTACTTATCATCGATAAAACCCGTTTAACTTCCATTTATTCGTTAATTGTCTGTTTTCGTTTGGTAGGTACATCCTTACAATGTGGTAAAGGTTAGGTACCTACTACATAAGTAGCTATAAGTAGGAGAGCTTGTGCAAGGCCAGGCACCTGTCGCATGTAGTGTTTACAACGCTCTTATAAACATTGACAATGCAAAACCACAACGAATATAAAACGCAAAAATGTTTCCAACGGTGTCAGTATCATGCACGAATGATGGACTCAGTATTTCAGCTATATTGATAGGAACATTTTAAATGATTCACAGCAGACGTATTTTCAACAGGATTTACTCCGCGATAACCTTTAATAACCTCCTGATAATTTGACGTAACTACTCATCATGACATGGCTAGCGTGGCACGTCTACCAACGAGATGGACGGATCGTCTGGTAAAGGCCGCTAGTTCGCGGTGGTTGCAAGCCGATTCAAACTGTAATGATTGGGTATCAAAATGATACTGATTGAATTGATACTATCACGGCATCCTACGGCTGAAATGATGTGATAATTACGCTAGTAATTGCGTCGAAATTTTGGGAGCTCATTGTAATCGCGGCGAAAATATGTCTAATATACTGGATGAATCCTAAGTCGTGAACATAAATTATATTCAAGATATGAATGGTACGAATGAAGTAAGTATCTTTTTGTATTTTTATTTTTCAACTCCATTTTTTCACTTTTAAGGTTATCCCCTTGCGGATACGGATATTGTTTCTAACTCATGTCAGTTGATGTTGGATACTAACAAATGTTTTTTTTTTAGTCGTGGTAAATCTGAGGTCCATTCCATACATTGAGTTTGTGATTTCATTTCAACAAAGTATGAACATCCCGAATTTTATCACTTTTATCAGACTAATTTTAACAATTGAGTTAATGCAATTTGTTACCCAGCATTAACTGAGTTAGAAACAATAATTTCTGTTCACGACTTAGGATTCACCCAGTATTGATAGCGTACTTATAGATACTTAGGCATTTCATAACGCGCCACTCTTTACGTATTGTATCAATTGCTCCAAAGGTTTGATCTCATCGATGTCCCAGCCGAAGCACGGCCTATGTTGGTGGAGATGACCCACGTGGCCTCAGCGAATCTGATGGCAGAGTGCGGCGGCAACGTGACCGACATTGTAGAAACACCCATCGTGGTCCACGTCACTGTGAAATCGCCTGACATAAAACTCACTTGGGCGACCGATGAGCAGTACATGTTAGATGTACAAACCAAAGGTAACTCATCGTGATCATGATCATCATCGTCTCGGCTATATACGTCCTCCATTCAGCTCATAATGAGTGGACTTATACCGTAGTTCCCACGCGGGCTCAGTACGAATTGGGAACTTTATATACACCAGTTGAAATTCGGCGCAGGTGTGTGGTCTCTGGTGGTTTCCTCACTATGTTTTCCTTCACCTTAAAAAGCTCATGGTAAATTTCAAATGTAATTTTGCACATAAATTTCCAAAATCCCAGTGGTGCGACCCCGGGCTCGAACCCACGACCGTTGCTTGAGAGGCCATAGGTCAAACCACTAGGCTACTACGACTTACCCGTCGTGATGTCTGTTAATTATCCTTAAATTTTATACCGTGACGCTATTTCTTCCTGACGTGGCATATCGTGATAAAGACCGAAAGGCTAAAAGTAATAAATACTTAGGTACTAGAATATCCTTAATCTCGTCACATTTTAGAGATGAGAACGCCAAACCTATGTTTACAAGCCGAAGAACGTGTACTTTTAAACAGGAGCCCTTCGCGTCAGTCGACAATCTTTCAATGTTTGTAAAAACACATTTCATTGTTCCCAACGAATCTTGTGGGCTAATAATAATCTTTTGAGTAATTTTTTTGGTAAACTTAGTACGCTACCAGTTACTTCAAGGCTGTGATAAATTAATGTAAAAATGATCAGTAACGTACCATAATACGTCCTATTTGATATTTCAGAGGGAGCGGTCGCAGTCCACGTTATAGCAGAAACAATTTACGGTGCTCGTCATGCTTTAGAAACGTTTACCCATCTAGTAGCATCAGATCGACCGGACTTTCCTAGTCAGTATCAATGTGGGCTTAGACTGGTTGCAGGCGCCAAGATCCGAGACAGACCAGTCTATAAACACAGAGGATTAACTCTGGACACTTCTAGAAACTTCATACCGTTGAAGGATATTAGGAGGACGATGGACGGCATGGCTGCTACAAAAATGAACGTTTTCCACTGGCATGTAACAGACTCGCACAGTTTCCCGCTGGAGTCTAAACGGGTACCGCAGTTTACAAGGTTTGTTATTCTACTTAAATATGTAATTAGGGCTCCGTCCGTACCCAAAGGGTGTCAACGGAACCCTATTACTGAGACTCTGCAATCTGTCTGTCTATCCGTCCGTCACAGGCTCTATCTCTTGAATGGTTCGATTCCCGTGTCGGGGTAGATATTTGTATGAAAAATACGAATATTTGCTCTCGGGTCTTGGGTGTTTAATATTATTATGTATTTAAGTATGTATCTATATAAGTATGTTTATCCGTTGCCTAGTACCCATAACACAAGCTTTGCTTAGCTTACTTTGGGACTGGGTCAATTGCTGTGAATTGTCCCGTGATATTTATTTATTTATTTATTTATTAAATGGTAATACTTGAAATTTTTATCGATTATGTATTTAACTGTGGCCGCTATAACAACAAATACTAAAATTAAAATAAAGTTCAAAATTAAAGGAGGTCGCCATACAAGAAAGAGTTTATTCTCAAACATGCTATGTAATGTTTACGTTGTGTTCCTTAAAACAGGCTTCAAAATACATCGTTGCAGGCCTAGGCCTGCAATGCGATCGTCTATTGTTTCATGTCACACAGCACCATGATGTTTAAAATAGGTCTATGGCATCATAGCATTTAGCCATTTAAAAAAAAACTATAAGCAATATTTGCGTTTTGGTTCATTATGACATTCTGCCACTACGCTTATTTAAGGTAAGGTAATATGGTGATGGTGATGGTAATGGTGATCTGCCTAGAGAAATATTTCACCATCAACATCATCACCATCATCACCATCATCATCATCATCATCGTCATCATCATCATCATCATCATCACCATCATCATCATCACCATCATCATCATCACCATCATCACCATCATCATCATCACCATCATCATCATCATCATAATCATCATCATCATCATCATCATCATCACCATCATCATCATCATCATCACCATCACCATCATCATCATCATCATCATCATCATCATCATCATCCATCACCATCACCACCATCATCATCATCATCATCATCATCATCATCATCACTATCATCATCATCATCATCACCACCATCGTCATCATCATCATCACCATCATCACCATCATCATCATCATCACCATCATCATAATCATCATCATCATCACCACCATCATCATCATCACCACCATCATCATCATCATCATCATCACCATCACCACCATCATTATCATCACCACCAATTTCATCGTCATCATCATTATCACCATCACCATCATGATGACGACGACGACGACGATGATGATGATGATGGTGATGGTGCATGTTTGAGAAAAGCACTATACAAGCCTCAGCCGGAACAGGGGTTGCCGGCCTCGTATCATGCCGGCCTCGTGTACCACTCGGCCGGCAACCCCTTAAGTCCCGGCCTCTGCAGTAATGTACTATTAACTGCGGCGCTGGTTGCTAGGAGACAGGCTGACAGTTGCTTGCTAGGCAACGAATTACAGCCGCACGCAAATGCGCCAGCGACCCTATGCTGTCTGGATGTTTTTCGAAAACCTACAGGTCGATTCATAAGAGTTGGCACAAATGGATCGAATGAGTGAATGAAAATATCTATGTGTTACCTATTTGAATACACTTCACACAAATATCAAAATGTCATGCATCAGTCATTTTCCTACAAAAATGTCAAAGTGACATTGCTTTCGTTCATTCCATTCGTGCCAACTCTTGTGAATCGACCTGTACCCATAAGTTTGCGATTTTAGTGCTTACATTTCGGCAATTCGTTCCTGAACTGTTTTTAAAACATTGTACGGAGGTACGGAACTCTCCATGTACGAGTCCTACTCGCAATTGATAGGTTTTTAGGGTTTTTTAGTTGCTAAATATTAGTGTTTGTAAAGTTAGTTTAAAGATAAAAGAAAATTGGAATTGCGTATTAGTCAAATCGTCTTGCTTACAAATCTAGAAAATTACCTTAATATCTAAGATTTTAAACCGTTAGCACAATAAAATATGCAGTAATTGCCGTACGAAAAGGATAGTAGCTGTATACAATTTATCATCAGACGGTTAAGGAGCCAGGAGATAAAAAAGTCTACCTACAGTTAATGATGAATACATAATATTAAATCTAAAGTCGTGTGAATTAAATTGATAATCGTCACGGGTTTTTCAGATACGGGGCTTATTCTGACTCCGAAATATACACAACTGAAGAAGTCAAAGAACTAATTCAGTACGCTCAAGTGCGGGGCATTCGCGTCGTCATAGAGATCGACGCGCCCGCGCACACCGGCAACGGATGGCAGTGGGGAAAGGTAAAGTGAACTCTACTTTAGTTTAAATAAGGCTCATGATCAACCATGACGACGTACTGGAAAAACATTAACACAGTGGGTACTTAATACCAAATTGATCGTTGTGGATATTCATAGGAAAGGAAAATGACGAGCAGTGGACTTCTTGCAACTGAGATGATGATGATGATTAAAAGGCTGTCAGAAAAAAATCGCCATATTGACTTTCAACTCTCCTTTATGCCACTTCTCATTCGATGGCTCCATATGCGTTTAACTTAGGTACTTATTATTGACCTAAGCTGCGATTCATATAGTTAGCGTTGCTTTAATTAAAGTTAATGAAAGGATTAATTTCAAACAGGGAAGTGTTGTAAACGATCTAAATAAAGAACTTGCTTCCCGTTTCCGTTGTTTTCTAGGAACAATATTGAAATAATGCTTTGATCGTTATAATTGATCAAAGAAATAATGTGTAGTGTCCATCGCTTCCTGCATAATTCATTGAATCATATCAAAATGTTCAGGATTACTTTTTAGTATTTTGTTTTGTTATTTTATTGTACCTAGAGATCTGCCACAGCCATCGCCCACATCCGTCACTTTTCAACTAAGTTTCTTAGAACGCATTTATGTATTTTTTGTGCACTTTCGTCAGTAGTGACGAATCTGTACTTAAGTTTAATTTCTGTTTGTTTTTGACACTACTGACCAAAACGAACTTAAAATATATGGACTCAATAGAAACATTCAGTTGTTTTAATTAACGCCATATTACCTACAACTAACTCTGCCGAGGGTTTCCATAGCCGGCTCAACAAAAAGATTCCAAGAAAAGAAAGTTTTTTAAGACTTTTGCATGGCAAAATAAATAACGAAATCCGGATATAAACGACATCAAAATTAAAAAAATACAATCGGGCACATTTAAGACCAACAACCGCAGGAAAGTTGATGTATGTACCTAGAAACAACTAAAAAAAAGAAACATTTACTTAGTTGAATTGTTGCTAAAAGGAAAAATAATATAAAAATATGCTTGACACATTGAAGTCGGGTGTGGTGTGGAGCTATGATAATATTATATTTTTATACTACCTACCAAAGTACCTACCCATAAATTTATGGTAGAGTTTGAGTTTGAGTTAATTTAGTTTGAAGAAAAGTGATGTTCACTTTATTAATTATATAATAAGGATTAATTTTAAAAGTGTTTAATTACAATAACCACCTTTATTAGTATGTAAAGTACTTAAAAATGTCAGTCTTTCACTGCAGACGAAAATGTACCCAAATTAATTTTAAGTTCGTTTTGGTCAGTAGTGTCAAAAACAAACAGAAAAGATTCGTCACTACTGACGAAAGTGCCCAAAAAATACATAAATGCGTTTTTAGGAACTTAGTTGAAAAGTGACGGATGTGTGTGTCTGAGATCATTTAATAAATTAACGTCCTTATTAATATCAATACATCAATTCGCAGCTACTGCGGCTCGAATATTTTAATTTCTCCTACATTAATAATAACTCAACTATATGTATTTGGTAAAATAAAGCAAGTTTTCGTGAAAATTTAAATTCATAATACACGGACCCTTTTGTTGACGTTACCTACTTGAGTAGCTTAACTTCAAACTCGGATAAATCTTCTCTACCCTCTGAGAAGATTATCTACCTTATTTACCTTTTCTTGTGATACTAAATTGGATATATCCGAGTGTGTTCCAAGTTAAGCGACTCCCTTTACATTGTCGTCGAATTTATATACACGAATCAAGTCACAAGTCAATCGGGTTATTATAAATGGGTTAAAATCGAGTCGCATGAGTAATATTTAGTTATTTCACAGGTGAGCTGAAGCTATGTTCTTAAGGGTGATAAGAACACTTATTAGTCCCGTAAAAACAATCTTTATTTTTCCAGGAAAATGGGTACGGAGACTTGGCAGTGTGCGTGAACAGTAAGAACTGGCGTCAGTATTGCATACAGCCTCCCTGCGGCCAGTTGAACCCCGCCAATGCTGCCCTGTATAGAGTCCTTAAAGACCTGTACACAGACTTGGCTGAAGTGATGCCGAAACCAGCTCTATTCCATATGGGAGGTGACGAGGTAGGTGATTCATTACATTTAAAAGTCATTTTAAGCGGGTTTAGAACATTTACAGTCAACTCACCTGGTCAGCTACCGAAAAAAGGTACCCCTGTAAAGGCGTTAACCACACTTTACCTTTTCTCTGCGGTTGACCGTACTATTAAGAGAGGAGGAGGATCATTGATGCATTGATAATTATGAGCATGGTGATCCATGTGCAAAAAAATTTACTGGGTGTCCCCTTCAAAGAATGCCGAAATGTCGCATCATCTTCATAGCAAATTGAATGAAAACAACTATACAATTTTATTCATTTTCGCTGCATTATATTGATCTATTACTAAAATTCAAATGATAATCCTTTATTAACTACATCGTCTGTAGTTAGCTGACAGAATTCTCGTAATTGTTGTCTTGTCACAAGTGGCACCCATGTGCTCCTGCAAAATTATTTTTAGAATCCTAATCACGTGTGACATTAAGCTTAAGTCATTGCTCTGACCATCCTTCCTAAAGCCATTATAATCTTTACTTAATGAGTACACTGCTTGCTATGTTTATAACGAACTGCAAAAATCCAAGGAATATAACATACATACAACAATTGCTTTCTTGCTGTAAGGAAAGATATTTTTTTAAAGTCGATGTAATCATCCTCGTGGTTTTGAGCCAACTGCCCATTTTATAAATAATTGGCTTATCTAGATGCCACGAAAATTATAACAAAACTGATGGAAACTTGAGAAGCTTCACAAGAATGTTACCAGTCCTCCAAGCCAAGATGCATACAAGCCTAATGCACTGCACGATGCGAGCAGGATATACTTAATGACTTACTTAGCATCGTGCAATGGTTAGGTACGCTTTTAAAAGTGTTAGCCTTTCGCTATACCCCCAGTAGTATGAAACGTAAGAAATTCTTTTGATCTGAGTTATTATACTTTTTAAATTCAAGGTCTTCCTTGGCTGTTGGAACTCGTCGGAGCAAATCGTCGACTACATGAAAAACAAAGGTTTCGAGATCAATTCTGAAGGTTTTATTCGCCTCTGGGCAGAGTTCCATGCTCGTGCACTTTTACTTTGGGACCAACAGTTGAAGGAAGCTACGGGAGAAGACCCACAACCAGTTATACTGTGGTCTTCTGAACTGACGCAGGCACACAGGATACAGAGATATCTGGACAAAGACAGGTAATAAATGTATTGTAATTCGACACAAAAATGTGAAAATACTGAGGTGTTTTCAAGCGACAGTGACAGTTCTCTACACTTTAGCTTCTTTGATTATTTATTGCTGATCTTACCATCCCACTATCTATGTATGATGACATGACTTTTGCATTGTTTTATTTTTTTGTGTCATTTAACGAGTAGTCATTTTCTGGTTTTTGTGTTTACCGTATGTTGTAAGCATAAACACGAGGCTATACAAAATGCGTAAATTTTTGTCTCTAGCAAACAGACGTACACAAAGAGTATTCAAATGAATACACATACGGTCTTCAAATGAATGAATTACTAAGTAACCTTTACAATAACAATAACTAAGTACATTACATTGTTACTCATAATTATGCTTTATTCATAATTCATGTGGTTGCTTGTGACCCTGGCGTCTACTGTAATTTCGGTCGGCTCTGTAGGTATTCTAATTAAAGCATCGAGTACTTCAAATTAGTGTTAATGTTTTTAACAGTTTCACGCCTTACTTCGACATTGCTTTGAATTTACTTTGTAATTTAACCCTTAATAAGGCAGAGGCGATTTAGCGATCACATTATCATAGGGTTTTCATTTTCTTTATAAGCCGTCTTTAAAGACCAGCCGTCAACTCAAATAGATTCTTTATTATCGGATCATCAAGTAATAAATTATTGAGATGAATCTCAAGTTATGTATTTTTTTTAGATACGTGATCCAAGTATGGGAGCCCGTCGAAAGTCCCCTGCTCATACAACTCCTCAGACTGGGATACCGGGTCATTTCTGTCCCGAAGAACGTGTGGTACCTAGACCACGGGTTTTGGGGTAATACAAGATACGCTAACTGGCGTCGTATGTACGCCCACACTCTGCCCAGCGACGCCACGGTGTTGGGTGGAGAAGTAGCCATGTGGACGGAGTATGTGGATTCATACGTTTTAGGTAAGTTTTTTTACCAGCTTCTTTTTTTAAAGTGTTATACTTAATAAATAAAGGCTTTAGCTTTAGTCCACTTAGCGCGCGGCTACCTAAAAGTAAGCAGCGACAGTTTTTCTTGCCCCGAATTCTCTTGGGCGACAGATTTGTGATAGAAATTTTACATTATCGTGACACATGACAGCCAGTGAAAAGGCACACATGCTAACGTCATAATTACATAACCAACATTAAACTCGAAATAAATCCCTCTACAATGGAAATAAATTCATATTTATCGACTAAGTAGACGGTTTGTTCCGCGGCGTACAGACCACGTCACTTCGTTTGTTTTGCGGCGGTCAAGGGGTTAAGGCGTGTACTTAGTAATAAATAGAAATCTATACATATAATAAATCTGTAACAAGTCGGTGTCTGTACATTGAAGATATTTGAGAAAAACTGACACTAGGGCTATTTATTGGCGCAATAGAACCCAAAACAATGATTTTTAGAATTATTGTCTGTTTGTCTGTGCGTTTGTGCGCGCTAATCTCAGAAACGGCTTAACCTAGAAGGATGCGGTTTTCACTGATATGTTGGTGTTTTCTTGGATTAACATTCAGTGTTTGTTTCATTTGAATCGGTTCACAAATAAGAAAGATACGTTTATTTTAAGAATTTATCGAACTGTTTTTATAAGAGTTGTTATTATGAACGCAGGAACTACTGCTCCGATTTGAAAAATTCTTTCAGTGTTAGATAGCCCATTTATCGAGGAAGGCTATAGGCTATGTATCATCACGCTAACACCAATAGGAGCGGAGCGGAGCGGAAGAATGTTTCCCAATTGGGGGTTTTTGAAGTGTAACTTATATATCTCGGGAACTACTGATACGATTTGAAAAATTCTTTCAGTGTCAGATAGCCCAGTTAGATAGGGCGGGTTGGAAGTGGGTGGGGGGCGAGTTGGAAGCGGGTTGGGGGCGGTTTGAGAGCGGGTTGGGGGCGGGTTGGGAGCGGGTGGGGGAGCAAGTTGGGAGCGGGTCGGGGGCGGGTTGGGAGCGGGATGGGGCGGGTTGGGAGTGAGTTGGTGGCGGTTTAGGAGCGGGTTGGGGGCGGGTTAAGAGCGAGTTGGGGGCGGGTTGGGGGCGGGTTGGGAGTGGGTTGGGGGCGGGTTGGAGGCGGGGTGAGAGCGAGTTGGGGGCGAGTTGGGGGCGGGTTGGGAGCGGGTTGGGGCGGGTTGGGGGCTGTTTGGGGTCGGATTGGGAGCGGGTTGGTTTATTATGAAGTTTCACTACTTCCGGAAGGATCTAAGGAGAGCCATAATTGATGAAAAAGCAAATTAGATAAAAAATAAGCTGCCCAAATTACTAATTCCACGCGGACGGAGTCGCGGGCAAAAGCTAGTGAATAATAAAACCTTGTAAATTAACATTCATTTGTAACGACTGCCGGGCCAGGCTTCGCACGGGTGTAGTACTCATAAAAAAACCTAACATTTTCTTTTATACAAACCTCTCAATAGTTACTAACACAACAAAAAAAGAATTAGACAAATAGGTGCACCTGTTTTGAAGTTATACGCGTACATACATTTTCTACAGTTGCTTTTTATTTAGGTACATAGATGTAGCTGTTTAATTTCCTCGCAATAAGTGAAAAACCATGTTTAACTTGTACGTGAAACATACAACACCCTCGTCTTTACTATTAACCCTCGTCTGCAGCTCGGGTGGGTGTCCACCAAACCAATCAAATACAGTTTGTAAACTTATCGGGAAAATTTGCGTGTGTAAATCCACTTGTACCTACACTTGTGCAGTTGCAATCATAAACATCGGAGCATTCAAGGTGGTCAAAAGTATCTGAACACAACCGCATTGTCAATCTCGTACGTGCGTGCTCAGATATTTTTGAGCACCTTCACTGCTCTGATACTTATGATGGCGACTTAACATTACTAATGTTGCTTCAGACACGCGAGTGTGGCCGCGCGCGGCGGCCGTGGGCGAGCGGCTGTGGGCGGACCCGACGTCGGGCGCGGGCGCCGCCGAGCCGCGGCTGCACCGGATGCGCGCGAGACTCGCGGCGCGCGGGCTGCGCCCCGACGCCATGTCGCCTGCCTGGTGCGCGCAACACGACGCCCACTGCCTCTAACACCCAGCTCTTTCTCATGCCAGTTTCACACGAGGGCAGAACAGTCGGGCAGGACAGTAGGCAGCACAGTACTGCTACAATCTGAACGCACACGCCGAGACAGAACAGTACTGTGCTGCCGCGGCGTGTACGTTCAGATTGTAGCAGTACTGTGCTGCCTACTTTCCTGCCCGACTGTTCTGCCCTCGTGTGAAACTGGCATCACTCACCGTTTCGGACCGTTCTATCCGTTTCTCAAAACATCCGTTCCTGTCAACCTTTTCCCAAATAAGCAGTTTCCCGGTATAAGTGTTTCCCAAAATATGCTTCTCCCAAAAAATACGGTGGTTTGACATCCGTTTCCCAAAAAGACCTAATCCAGTAGACACCGTTCCCGTCACTACCATTTCCTAAATAATCCGTTTTCCAAAATGTGCTTCTCCTGAAAGATACGTTTGTATTGATATTATCCGTTTCCCAAAAAAATCCGTTCCCGTCACTATCTTTTCCTAAATGCGGATGTTATGAGAAATGGGTGTTTTGACACACGTTTGCTATGAGAACACTGGGTACTGATGGTACGGGAAACGGGTCTTTTGGCCTTCGGTGATTTAAAGAAACTGTTATTTTGGAACGGATGTTTTGGGGAACGGATAGAACGGTCCGAAATGTAACCCATTACATTACTGGGGGCGTTTAAGTTACACCAAAACCCAAATGATTAGATTTTATGTGACAATGACAGAAGTGACAGTTGACTTCGTTTTTTTTCTATTTATACTATGTACTTAGCTCTCTTAAAAAAATCTTATGGTCATTGTCCATTATTTTTACTTTTTACTGAGACAAGAATACGTAGAGAAAGTATGTTTTACAACATACAATAACCCGAGTGACTAGTACTTACCTACATCTACGGTGTAATTTCGTTTGTCTCCTAGATTCAGTAGGTAATTAATTATTACAAATGGTTTTGCGCTGGGCCACAGTCCACAAACCGTGTGAGCCACAATATAATAAAAAAAATGTTTGTGCATTTTCGTTGCAAGCTCCATCTATGTAAAAATTACTGGACTACGAACTCGGCCATTGCTGAGGCAGAAACGCACGCTGCTACCGCGGGATACTATGTTTAAGAATTTCTTGCACAAGATGGAGACACTGCGCAAAGGGCCACGAGAAAATATCCTGCGTGTCTCGTGCTATTGTGAGGTCGCGCAGCAACTTAGTTTTTTTTTTTGGCCAGAATGGCCAGTAGTCGGGCAAGCACTGCGACACAGACGCTTACTTTAGGACACACAGACGTCGTCTCTTAAAATAATATCAGTAAAGGCGTGTTTTCAAACTGTGCGCTTTAACAGGTTCCCTATCCCAGGTGACTTTACTGCTACGTCTACGTCCATGAGTCACATGTGCCTCATGCCTTTATGAGCGTTTAATCTCATTATTATTATGCGGACGTGTCGATAGAAAGCGAAGAACGCACATTGCTTCAGGACAGGGAATCGTTAAAATAATGAAACGATTTCAAGTGGTGTTATTTGTATAATTTCCTTCTTTTCTATCAATTTGTAACGAAACTGTTACTTTTTCTTTAAGGATTAAGGTAAATGTCCCATATTTCGGCATGTTAAAGCTCTTCATCAGAATTAGTTCTTATTCTGAATATTCCTAAACATGATGGTACTCTGAAAGTTTTTCAGTGATGGATATTGATATTTTGACAGTAATTTAACCTTTTCAACGCCACGCCTCGACAAAACGTAAACCTGCTTTGAATCTTATGTCATTGTGTCAAGATCACTTTGACACTATACTTTGTGACACCTATATGTGTCGTTGGCGTTGAAAAGGTAATGCATGAATTACCTACCTATATAATTTTAGTTCGAACTTTTTTTTATATAAATTTATTTGTGGACCTGTTATTTGGCTCCTATACCGTGATAAAATTAGGCTCTGCTCTTAAGTTCGTGGTATTCGTGGTATCTTGAGTAAGAAAATGATGATAATTTATTGATAAAGGAAAACAAATATTTAACGAGTTTACTTAAGTAAGGGCGACATAAAGGGTAATATACGTACTAGCACGAACTAGGGATCATTTACCTTACTTACTTCATAAGCAAATATTCGTTTCTTTTTAGTAAGTTGAGTGCCCCCTTGTAATTGTTTAGCACATACTTAAGTTGCTATAAAATATTCCTATTTATTATTTTTAATTTTAGTTAAAAGTTTCGTACAATCGAATCTAGGAGAACTCGTCAGTACTTTGAAAAAATCTCGTAGGTATCTTAAAATCGAAAATCTGCCAAGTGAACTTTACTAAAAGTAATATCAAGGTTCAATTTGGTTTACGTATTGATTTGACATAGGTACGAGGTTTTTTCAAAGTAGTGACGAAATGTTTTCTGTACGCTTGCCTAGTTCAGGGCAGTTTAGTTTTGTAAAATAGTACCTACTGTACTAACTAAATCAAAATTAAAGACAATGAAATGACAGACAGTAACTTGACAGTAAATTGAATGTCCCTCCTAAAATCACGAAATACGTTTCACAACCTGTAACAAAATAACCACCGATAACTTTCACATAATCCTCCACTGAACAACACACTACCTTATCTGATTTGTAATATACACAATGTGATTATATTAGAAAAATGCATCTTTGTAGCAATGCAAAATAGGACTAGTGATGAATTTGGTGCTTAAACTATACTTCAGACTCATATAATAATAGCATAATAATAAGAATAAAGCACTGATGACGGGAGTTGCCTTCAGATTATCTTTGCGCAAGATTATTCTGCCTTTTTTGTAGGAGGCGATCGAGTTATAGGTACACATGGCATACGCACACTTGTATAAAAATGTATACAAGCTCATTGTTATAAAAAACGGCCAATTGCGAATCGGACTCGCGTACCGAGGGTTGCGTACAAGTTTTTAGGTAAGTATGTCAAAACTTACACCGTAAACAGCCGTAGCTACAATGCTCCAGTGTTAGCAGAACCCTGCTTCTAAGTAAAATGTTAGTCAGGACCCCCCTTAACAGTTTCAATTTTTTTTTGTTATTATTTGTTGTTGTACCGGCTACAGTAATACATAATCGGCGAAAATTTAAAGTGTCTAGTTAACGCCATTATAAAGATCGAGTTAAAAACGCTGAAAAAAAAAACGTTTTTGTATGACGACCCCCTTTCATTTTTAACTTTGTTATTTGTAGTATTTGTTGTTGTAGCAGCAACAGAAATACATCATTTGTAAAAAATATCAACTGTCTAGCTATCACGGTTCATAAGATATAGCCTGGTAACAGACGGGCAGACAGACAAACGGACGGACAGTGGAGACTTAGTAATAGGGTCCCGTTCTTACCATTTGGGTACGGAACCCTAAAAATCATTAAGGTGCATTAAGACCAAATGTAAACAAAGAAGAACATGTGTTAGTGTATGGTAGAGTAATTTTATAATAATCCCTGCGGCAATTACAATAGCTCTTGTAGAGCGATTGTCAAAAAGTCGATACCCCTAATATTTTTTGACGAAGGTTTGTATACTATCGCAGGGATCGGCGTAAATTGGCACTAGAACATTATTTCGTTGCTTAGCGATTTTTTTCTGTTTTTTGAAAAACAAGAATTGTCATTAACAGTTTTGAAATCGCGAAAGAACGCGCCTGCTCATACTCTTGCTCTTTTTCTTGATCAAAGCGCACCTTTGCTCAAATGTGCACACAAATATTTCCCATGACCAAGGTGGCTATTTTGCCCGTTATTTATGTAGGCAGAGGTGAAAAGCGCGTTGTCTTCTCCTGTCATATGCTTTATGATTTTAGGAAGCTTGTGTGGGTGACAGTGTGGTATTTGTTGGCGGACATACCTAAAGTAATTATTGTTTTGTATGATATGATATGAGTACTGCGCGGACTGACTTTAAAATTAAGTAGAAATTTTATTCAATGTGATATTGTTATTTGTAATAAAGACTCTATAAATAAGAATAAAATACAGTGTTACTTTGTATTTTCTTGTTTTATTGCACCTAATCAATTTACAGTTATCTACTAAACACGTAACTATAATTAACTGTGGAATTTATTTGTATCGTTAATTGTATCGTAGATTAAAGTATGTACAGATGCATAGCTGGATCATTTAAAAAAAAATGAAGAGTAATTATTTTACAATATACTTCCAATTCTGCTCCCATCTGATTTTTGATCGAAATGGCTTAGGTACATAATATCATCACTTCATATACAACTTCGAAGGGTGGTCATCTATGAAGATCCTGCTGCCAACTTGGTAAGTATTTTTTTATCGTACGGTGAGATCTTACACTAAAATTGTTATACTGGCATCCATGGTAGGAATTGAAAAGGGCTTAACCCTTAGTATGAATTGGCGCTGTTCAACGCTGCCCCTGTTGTAGCCGGAGCACTGATCAGTGCCAAAATCACAAAAAGCTACGTTTTATTGAATTTTCATTTAATTAACTAATTTAATTTGATATTTAGTGATTTTGTCACTGATCCAGTGCTTTGCCATGCGACGGGGATGGCACTGATCAGTGCTTAGTTATACGAAGGGTTAAGTAGCAATAAAACTGAAAAAAAATCATAGGGCTCATGACTTAGGATGATTTAATTTAATACCGGTGCGAAATATTTTGAGTAGATATCTATTCTACGCAGTTTCGAAATAATTTTAGTTCGACGTTAAAAACCCATAAGCATAGGTATTTTATGCTCTCTACTGATCGTTAACTTGTTGATTATATACATTTAATACAACTTATATTATTGACTAGAAACACAATAATTATTCATACTTATCACTTCTACTTGCAACAATATTATGTAAGTACTTAAGTTAAACAAAACTTGCAATTAACATTAGTTTGGAAGATTTATAGATCTTTTATTTACAAGTAGGTATCCACTTACTCTTAGAGTTGCAGGATACAACTAAGATTTCTTGAAAACTTGGAATTTGCATTATTTTTTTCTACAAAATATTACTAATTCTATGCGAATATAACAACCCCGAAGATTTTACAGATTATTTCTACTAAGACTACTAATATTGCTAGCATTTTTCACAGCACCAAGACTTAGATCGTTTGGGACTAGATCATGCAGAACTGTGTCACTTCTGAAGATGCTTGTGGCTATTCTATTGGCCAGCCGCTCGGATTCCCTCAAATCATCGTCTTTCGACGAGTGAGAAGTCAAATCTATTTCTGTATCGCTGTCACTTTCACTCTCCTTTATTTCATGTCTTTGAGAACGGTAAGCTAAGTTCTGGGGTTCGTCCAAGTCCTGGACTGTGGCGCACGGGCAGTTCTTAGATGTCATTACTCTAAGATCCGTGGGTACATTCTCGTTTTCGATCGACTGTGGCATGAGTAAAGGCGGGAATGGGAACGATGGTTGTTGTTGTAGCATTCTTTCGTCGTTCGCGTATGGCATAGGAGGTGGGATTTCGTGCATGGGTGGCATGGGAGGCATGGCTTCTGGTATGCTAGAGTTGTGATGGTAGTCTTGACGCGGTGATTTCATTTCTGGGTTATCCACGGTTGCAGGTGGGTCCGGAGAATCTTTTCCGGATGGAGAATCCGGGCCTTCTGGTGACGAATCTGGCGGTTTTGTGTGACCTGAGGAAAGTTGCGGCTTTGGTCATATTGTGGTTTATTCATTACCTACTGTTGTTAGTTTAGTTCAAAAACTTTAACCTGATTAAATGTTGATAATTAACACGTTCAGCGCCAGTGATAGGTACAACTTTTATGATCAAAAAATTCTTACTCCTATGCCAACAGAGTTCGTGCTGCTAGCCGTAACACTCATTCGTGACTACGATCATTTCGGCTGGCATAGCGGTCAGGCTTTGCGGTGTTAATCAAAGTTGTCTGTAAATAGCCATAGCCAAGTAGTCTTGGCCGGTTTCGACCTGCAAGATTAAATCGTGCAAGTTGCATTACATAGCGGCGCTCGATTGACCACTGCAAACTCGTTAGCTTTACAGCCTCGCAATATAATGCAACTTGGACTATTTTTTTTGCAGGTCTACACCAGGTTTTAGATCTGAGCTAGGCTTGTGTCGGTCCTGTACTTTAACTATAAGGGAGGCAGGGAGGGAATGATGAATTCCCATCAAGGATCGAAAGGAACTAGTTCCTCACAAACGAACTTAATCGGTCTCGGTCCCTGCTCCTATAGCTCGGCAATCGGTCGGTGAACGTATGACCAAAGCGGAGTGAACGAGGGAAAATATTTCAAGTAAGTAGTAATATTTCAGTACCTATAAGTATTTAAATGTTTTAGATATTAATGAATATTAATACGAAAACTGACACTTGAACTAAACCAAATACGATTTTCGAACCACAGAAACAGATTCAAGCAATTCATTCCTTTTAGTTCTTAGTTTATGACCGACTCAATATTTTAAATACCTACTTCATATATATTAGATACTTCCTGTTTAAAGGCACATACTGGCTAATAAAGCAATATTGCGAAACTGTACTTTAGCTATGTTGGGAACAGTGGAAAAAAAATCCATGTGTCCCAACTGGTTGGGATAGCCAGTTGGGATAAACGGAACAACCCAATCTAGCCTCGTCCTGATCATAAAGTAGCGAACCTGGCATGAGCTGCTGTGTGCCGAGGCCGAGGCAGCGCATGCGCCACGCGTCTTGCAGCAGCTGCAGCCGCGCCTGCTTGCGCCACTTGGCACGCCTGTTCTGGAACCACACCTGGACAAACCAGAATAAGCAAAGTCAATGACAATTTAACAGCCCCTTAATAACCTAAGTGATCATGAAGCTTAACACGTTGGCTGCTATGAGTATCACTGGTGGGTTCACGTAATCTTTTCTGTGTGGCCATGAGCATCACGGGTGGAATCAAAAGCTCATTTTTCAGGGTATTGTTGTGAAGATTATTTTGCGGGCCCGACTCAAACTGTGAATGCTATTTTGTAGAGGATATTCTATTGTTAATTACAAAAACCTAACTATTTCGAATTTTTAGATACCAGCAAATACTTGCTAGCACCCCAGTAATAGGGCGATGCTGTGAGCATCACCGGTGGGATCACTAAATTTGTATGAGGCGTGGGAGTAACACTTGAGGTGAAGTATGGTGGGTAGGCAACGTGCTAAGCGAAAAATGACTTTGTAACAATAGCTCATATTTTTCGGGACTCAACGGTCTGGCTTAATCTATAGGGTGGTGACCAGCCGCGGCCGAAGCCTACCACCGGAGAAAACGGTTACCAAAGTACTCGTAAAGGCGAATCAAACGAACCCAAACTTGATGCGGTCGTGGCGTTTTATTTTATTACAGAGTTCTTACTTCCATCTTCCAGTTACATCATCAAATCAGCTCCATGTCATAATAACCGTGGGCTTAGGTCACTTTATTCGTGAAAAATGTTGGTAGGTAAAGTAATAGTACAAAATGTTACTCAAAAACTCAACCCAACTTCACCAAGGATGATATAGACTGGATTGGCAGTCGCCATAGTACGCATCGGCCGCGGTTTTTGTAGTTCGATTATTAAATCTAGATGGCGCTGAAATATAGCCAGAGGCTTTGAAGGCAAAACAATAAGACTACAGATGTTTCATATTACTACAAATGTATTATTTTTCAAAAATATTGCATAATAATACATTTGCAGTGATATGAAATATCTGTAGTCTTATTGTTTTGCCTTCAAAGCCTCTGGCTATATTTCAGTGCCATCTAGATTTAATAATCGAACTACAAAAACCGCGGCCGATGCGTACTATGGCGACTGCCAATCCAGTCTATATCATCCTTGACTTCACCCACATCCGGAACAGTTTCATTTGAAACAACGTTATCTCACAGGCCATACACCACCACCATCATGCACCCTCATTTCTAAGGCTTATTCCATTATGCTCCTATACTCTCATGATCCCATTGGGATCATACAAAACTTTTGAGTTTATTAAGCTCCCACTATGGGAGCAGTGAACACTCATCGTTCCATTATAATCCCACACATCCGGAAGTAATGAAGTGATGTGAGCAAAATTAGAGATCAAAATGGAATAAAACCGGAGGAGTTTTTGAATCCCACAAATAGTGGGAGCTTAATGAACTCCAAAGTTTTATATGATCCCACTGGGATCATGAGAGTGGGAGCATAATGGAATAAGCCATTTCTAACTATACATAGGTATGAGGGAAGTAGTATGTAGAACCCTATCGTAGTCATCATTTCAGCTGAACATAGGCCTCCCCCAAGGCTCGGCAAACAGATCGGTCCTGCGCCATCCGCATCCAACGCGTTCCCGCAACGTTAGGCTGTTGCTCCATCTCGTAGGAGGCTTGCAGACACTGCGCCTTCCGGTCCGTGGGCGCCACTTGAGAACGTTTCGGCCCCATCCCCCATCGGCCGTCAGTCAGTTCTATCGCGTATTGAATGACACAAAATGTCACAATGACAAGGTTTTAAGGAATCAAATTGGTTAAGGTACTTCGTCAGTAAGTAGAAAGGAATAGTGTGCTTTACTGTAATCAATCATTGAGCACATCACTTCGTTCAATGGGGAGCTAAATAGGTACCTCAAAATACGTAAGTCGTGTCTTTTCATATAAGTACTTACATTAATATTTTGCATGCCTGATATAGGTGAAATGTGTGAAACTATTTTTCTACTACTGTACCACATTTTAAGCATAATAAAGATTGAATATTGATTATTATTGATTATTGATAAGATTAATAATATGATATCGGTTTTGTACGTGTGCTTCCACAGATATTTTTGTAGGCAAGGGTACGGTTTTTCCGTGTCCTGTCCGCCCACGGTTCTGCCAGGCACGGCGAAATATTAAGGTTTTAAAAATTGCATCGATTTATTTTATTGCGTTCAATAATTAATAAGAGTTTGTAGCAATTCATAGTTTCTACTTAATTCGATTGATAGTCTTGGTAGGTATAGGCAAAGCGTGCTTTGGTTGGCTTATTGTTATTTTATTGCCGTACAATTTTGGCTCTTGGTCATCTCACGTGCTGGTCATTCCACGGATTTATTATCATTTTACGTGTTGTTCATTACAGGTGTTGGTCATTTCAAGTGTTGGTTATAAAGCAATTGGCCATTTTGAGTATTTAATATTGTTATCATCGTTGGTCATTATCATTATCATTATGCATATTGGCCATAGTGCGTCTAGACGACCAGATGGCCTAGTGGTTAGAGAACCTGACTACGAAGCTTGAGGTCCCGGGTTCGATTCCCGTGTCGGGGCAGATATTTGTATGAAAAATACGAATGTTTGTTCTCGGGTCTTGGGTGTTTAATATGTATTTAAGTATGTATTTATCTATATAAGTATGTTTATCCGTTGCTTAGTACCCATAATACAAGCTTTGTTAGCTTACTTTGGGACTAGGTCAATTGGTGTGAATTGTCCCCTGATATTTATTAATTTATTTATTTATTTAAAAAACAAAAAAAAAAAGGGTTTTGGAGCCGGTGAATATTTTTCACTCTTAGCATGCCGCGCTTCGGCCTTCTATGGCAATGCTTCGGCTCAAGCCACACAGAAGAGACGGGGACAGGGGCGCGTCGCAGTCGCGGCGCCCCTTGAATCATGTTAAATGTATAGAAGCGTCGCGATCCAAAGCAGACAGAGGAGACGGTTGGAGACGCGGCCTGCGACGCGTGTCTCTTTTGTGTGACTTACGCCTTCCATTTGCACCTCGTAACCGTGTAAATACTTAAATCGTAAAGGCACCGTAACTTATAACTACTTAGGTAACTACTGCCTAATTTGTGTGGTAATCGGTCGGCACGTCATCTTGTGGATGAGTGGAGACCAAAAGATGACGTTAAAAGTTAGTTACCCGCAAAAAACGACTGACTGGAAAAGTTCCCTAGAATATTTTATAACGGTTATCAAATATTTCGGAAGCTAAGGGAGGCCAACATGCAGTAACGACATTACGACACAAGTGCGGCTATGTGGAACAGAGTATAGACTTTTCTGAAGTCATAATATCTGTGTTCTTATTTAATTGTACGTGACCATGTAAAAAAACCGATAAAAGTACATAAGTAGAAAAAATACTTTAATAATATGCTTCGAATTACTTACTGGTTTCAAATCAATCACCCAAAACATAAATATTTTTGAGGAGATCAAGTCAGACATGAAACGATACGTGTGCGAATGTGATCGAAGGGTCCAGAAAGTCCTTTTGATCTTTTTGCGGCGCAACCCTTGAGCCACCCTTGAATAAGGGTACAACTTGTGTAATCAGGCCATCAAAATTTAAGGAAGATACAGCTGATTTAAACATGAATTAAACTCTACTAAACATTTAAACAGATTATTAATTGGACTTGTAACGTATAAGTACCTATCTTGATTAAATAAAAAACATTGCCTGCCCTTTCATAGCAGGTAGGTTGCAATCATTTTGGACACATTGTCCTCTGCTATTTAGTAGGTAGCATATTAGAAAAGTTTATAAAACTAGTTAAAACTAGTTATTTACTACTACTACCTATAAGCTTTTTCATTTGTTTATGCTTGATAGTAATGTAAAATTACAGCATTAATTAATCACGAATTAAGCTTTGTGTCTACACTAAAAATATAAGCTATTTTATTTAAACTTTTGTATAATTATTTTATTGTATTTGTGGATTTTTATTATTAATAGAGCTTTATTGAATTATTGCCTAAATATTATATTATGTTAGTGAAATGTTTAAAATGAACAAAAACACTCCTCGATTTTTTGTGAGTTGGTACTACACTATTACAGTAAAATTCGTCTAAAATTCGGTTGGTACAATGAACTTATATTACAGGGATTACTTAAGGTGGGTTACTCCTTGTGAATCAAAACAACGTGTTAACTAACGATAAAAATAATTTTACAGAATGAAAAAGGCACCGAGTTTAAAATTATTAACCTACCTGCACCCTAGCTTCGGAGAGGCTGATTCTGAGCGCCACTTCCTCCCTCAGGAATACGTCAGGGTAATGTGTCTTCTGGAACAGTGATTCCAGCTCACTTAGCTGCTGTGGCGTAAAGGTGGTTCGATTACGACGTTGCCGGCGCCTTCCAAACATGTATTCAGTCAGCAAATCACCTGGCAACGGCGAGAGGTATGGACCCGCCATTGTAGTTTTAAAGCGCGGATCTAAGTGTAGCCAGCAAGATTTTTAATTACGACATGTATGTGGATGATTTTTTCGAGCTCGCTTGGAACACTTACGCAAAGTTTTTAACTGTTTAAAACTTCGATCGTATTCCTAAACAGATTCTAATAAAGTGCTCTGTCGGTCGCGAAATGTCAAGCACTGTACGCATTTGCGAAAATCCCGCTGTAAAAACCATTTAGACTCCACCCCTTAGCATTAAAACGGGGGGTTGCAATTGGAGGAGCGCTTCAGGGGTTGCAAATCTCGACCAATCATCGTACTGCTTCGCGGGGGTAGTATTTGGTAGGTGTAGATTAAGTTATAGAGTTATCTGTAAATACATTTTATATAAATGCGGTTAATTTTATGCTGGCAGTGTTAATGAGATATTGAAAGCGCCCGAGATTCTCATTAAGCGAAGGATGTTTTATAGTTTCGGCTATGTTAATATGTAGTATATAGGTAATGAGAACTTTTGAGGGGTAATTTAAATAAAAAAAAACAAAGTAATTGCTTAGTCTGTCAAACAAATGATAGATAACATAATATTTAGTCCACTCATAACCCCGTTATAATGACAAATAAAAAATAAATATTTGAAAAAATGGCTATGACGTACCTATACATACGGTCAGTTACTGTAATTGTTGAGCAACTTATCACTTTTGCATTTTAGCCGTGTGATGCAAACCAGGAATACGAGTATAAGCGGCTAAACTTGATTTGCATCACAGGGCTAAAATACGAACAGTTGTTGACGGTACAATACAAGCTATCGAAAAGTTAAATAAAACATCTTAATTTATTTATTATTAAGGATCACCAACAGATAATAGGTACATCGTACAAAAACTTAAGTACCTAACTAGTAGGTAAACATTTCTGGTAGATGCTTAATCCAATTACCTACAGGTAACCACAACTTATCTTAATGTACCTATGAAATTAAATTTTTATTTTAAGTATATTTTACAACTATTTCATGTATTTACTGGTGTAATAGGACGACTATATATAATATAGACCAGTTTTAAATTCCACTTATGATTAAACATCTTCAATAATACGAAATTATAACCAAATTAGAAATAATTTATTGAATCAGGCGTTACTTTGCGGAGGTCCATATTAATGAACTAAAACAATTACTTTGCTCACCCGCGACCTTACAATAGTTACGTTTATGCAAGAAATGTGCGTTCATGCAGTTCCTCCACCTCCACACTGTACGAACACACACAAATCACATAAACCCAACCATCACCACCACCAAGCTACACTGACGCGTTTCGAACTCAACCAGAGCTCATCTTCAGAGTTACCACAACCGTATGCTATGCTACCGTATGTATGCGGGTGAGCAAAGTAATTGTTTTAGTTCATTAGTTCCAAATTAGAACATAAGTAAAACTCATTCAATAATCAAAGTTGCTATATCCAATCGCGGACCATCCGCCACAGTTCTAAACGAGTTTCCGCAAACATTTTAATGAATAACACCTCCCTTCCACCCCTGTAGGGTGTCCAGTTAACTTTGCAGAAATATTAAGTCTAATTTGCACTTCAATTGAATAAGATCTGACTACCTACATTAACGCGTGAAAAATATCAGACTGTCAACTTGCATTTTGACGTTTTTAGGGTTCCGCAACTCGAAAGGAAAAAGCGGAACCCTTATAGGATCACTTTGTTGTCCGTCCGTCCGTCCGTCCGTCCGTCTGTCAAGACCCTTATTCTCAGGAATGCGTGGAGGTATCCAGCTGAAATTTGTATCAAATACTCAGGTCTACGGTCCCTTGGAGCTGTGAAAAAATCAAACTTCTAAGCCAACGCAATCAAAAGATACAGCCGTTTATGCCGCTAATTTCCGCAAATTTTCGAAACTCGCAAGGGAATCAAAACCTACAGGGTACTTCCCGTGAACTCAGAATCTTGAAATTTGGTACGAAGCAAGGTCTTACCGTAAAAACGTACAACTTTGCCCGCTTTTTGCGATCTTTTGCTTTTTTTAGAGTCAATTGGTCGGTATTGTGCAACTTTATCTGTGGCACTCACATATTGACATACTTTTCTTTGTGTAGATGAGAACACTACATTTAAAATGAGTTTCCGTACCCTAGAAAACGGGCCTCAAACAGGCGGGCCAAAATATTGAAAAAATTTCGAGATTGCCCACATTTGTTTACACTTTCATAACTTCGGGATTATCAATTTTATGGTCATGATTCTTAAAGTCTAATAATCTAGAATAGGCATAGCAACGTTGTGTCGTATTATAAGTCCTTTAAGTGATATATTTAACCTCCAAACTCGTGTGGGCAAAATCGTAAAAAAAAATTGAAATTCTTCATACAAAATCCTGGATATGCTAGGGTTGTCAATTTTTACTTATTGCCTTTACCTGACTACGACAAAATTAGGTGCAGTATGATATTAATATTTTAATAATAATGGATAATACTAGATGTTTTAAGATTAAGATTCAATAGTGTAAAATTAAACAATAATCTAAACTTTATGGACCACATTCATCTGTCTGAAATAAACGGATTTTATTTTATATAACCTGCTGTGAAATCCAATAGTGTGTGTGAAGTTCCCAATTCGCACTGAGCCCGCGTGGGAACCACGGCCCAACCCCTCTCATTCTGAGAGGAGGCCTGTGCCCTGCAGTGGGACGTATATAGGCTGGGATGATGATGATGATGATTTTATATAACATACTAGTGACAACCCTAAGGGTAAAATTTTGCTGGGCAAAGTTGAAAAAAAGTAATACGAAAAACGTTCATGACATTGCCCACTACCATAATTACAAAATTAATAGAGATAAGGTGTTGAGATTTTGTCTACATCGTTTTTAAACTGAATATTAGTTACTGTTAAAATTAAATACTTGTGGGACTTTCCTGGCTTAAAATACACTCGAAGTTTTTTCGTACTAATTGGCCCGCCAAAAAACACGTCTGTACTCCAAGCCAGCTCACGCAGAAGATAGATACGCGTCAACCGATAGGCCAGTGTTGCCTGCAATATGTTTAGCTATAAGTCACAGATTAGAATGAAAGTGTATTTGTAACTATTTTTGTTACATTTCGCTTTTACTGAAATGTGACGCGGTGGGCAAAGCTATAGTGAAAAGGCAAAGTTGTAAGTTTTTACGGTATAGCACAGATAAAGGAAAAATTGCGAAAAGTATACATTTTTTTGTCTGTCTGTCTATATCAGTAACTAATCTAAAATGATCCCACACTGCGCACATTCTGCTTAGGAGCAGGGGTCTGCTAAGACTGGATGTCATAGATACATATAAATTTGTATGGAACCCTCGGTGCGCGAGTCCGACTCGCACTTGGCCGGTTTTTTTATATGTATTATCTGAAATATCATTACTTAACACTTGATAAGTACTACTAAGTAGAACTGATGTAGGTAGGTACGAGACTGTATGAGACCTAGTCGTGGTGACCTAGTGGTTTGACCTATAGCCTCTCGCTCTCCCGGGCTCGCACCTCTGAGTTTTTCGGAATTAATGTGCGAAATTATATTTAAAATTTACCATGAGCTTTACGGTGAAGGAAAACATTATGAGGAGAAACTGAACACAACTGCGAAGAAATTCAATGGTGTGTGTGAAGTTCCTAATACGCACTGGGCCGCGTGGGAACTACGCCCAAGCTCTCTCGCTAAGAAGTCTGTGCTCTGCAGTAAGATGTGCTAATGCGATGATGATGAGTGAAAGACCCGAAGTATGACACGATAAGTTTTTTTTAAATCAAAATGTAGAGTATCCTTAAGTCCAGAAGCCTGGTGGCCCTACCCCGCCTCGGTGCTGCTATGCTAATTAAGCGTTCCAGTCATATTGTTTTAGTTACTGCAGCTCTGGATAGTTACTATGTTATTCTAGATTATGTGAGGTCCTATTTAATATATACGAGGCTAAAACTTTGCAATTTATTTTTGCGTAGGATACTTATGAAATAGAGTTTTAGATAGGTAGTTACAGTCACGGTCAATATCTTTACACATAAAAACCTTGTCACAGTACGCCTTCTAACAGTTTTATACAAAAATTCAAAATTTCAAACACGAAGCGACAGCGCATTGTATTCTAGAACACAAATTCGCTGCTTATCTAAAACAACGGCCTAATTCGGCATGATACTTTGTGTAATTATACACCTTATTTGCAATAATTAAAGTATTAAGTTGCACACCGTAGCATTTTAGAATAGAGCGTTGTTTTAGATAAGCAACGAATTGTCTTCGTTGTTGCCGTCATTCTATACGCATTTGCGATTTGATGATACAATGACGATGATGTTGATCTAATTAAAACTACGTATTAGGTACGTTCATTGATACATAAATATTATTTAATACTTCGAGTGTACGAATTTCATTTAATCCCTTCAAATTTTACAGCCGTGGGAATTTCACCTTTATTATCATCAAAAAATGGTCTAATAAATTTCAAGTTTTTGGCTCTGGTATTAAGTTGTAGGCTATGTGTTGTTTGCCAATCAGCCAGCCAGTCAGTCATACTCGTATTACTCTTTTAAACTGACAGATATTGACTTGGGTGAAGTTCAAAAAGTTGAACACCTTAGCCAGTACTAACAATTAGTACGAAAGATTTCCGTCCGTTCCGTGGTGACACGTAATTAACCATGGGTAATTTTCGTTTCACAGAGGAACTTTTGTCAGCCAGTCGTTTTGTATGGTTAGCTACATACTTACCATTTAATGTGGTCACACTTTTTGATCTCCACCCTTATGGGTCAATACATAATTATTTTTTTGTTTGCGTATCTCCTGTGTACATGGCAAAAGTCTCTATCTATAGCCTATATTTTTTAGTCAAGTCTTCGTCAGCGTATGGGACGCCTGGCCTACTTTCGGCCCATTTAAATAAATGTGCCGAACATGTGCATGTTTGTTGACTCGGAGTCACTAATTTTATGTCTCCAGGAAAGATAACTTTTGTTTTACGCTGTGTACCCTTATATTATAGTACTAGTTTTAATACTTCATTCCAACTGAACCAACGCTAAAATGTCAAAAATTTAAAAACTTGAATCCAGAAAAAACTGACTGCAGTCCCTCCGCGGAGCACGTGAAAGCTCAATTAGTTAATTAATCTTTTTTTCCGCGTTAAAATAGCATTTATAAACGAAGCGCAAACCGGTGGAAAATGCCTCCCCTGCTACTCCCATCCCTGATGGGTAGGGTTGACGATTTTACTAAAACAATATTTTGATAGTGATAATTTAATTTTTGTCAGCAAGTAACTACGTATTAGTTATAGATTATAAAAACTATATCACCCCGTGGCGAAGGGTGCTAACAACCCGATTCCCCCGGGTTGACTAAACTTTCGAAGTAACCAAACGCTTCTCTTCCATTGCTGCACTTTCAAGAAGTGGATAAAATAATATGGGGTTTTAGGTTTTATTGCTCCGGCTTTACTTGCAAAAAATTTCACGCCCCACCACTGATTACCCTAAAATATTTTAAAGTGCCTTATACAACAAAATGTCTCCATGAATCCTTAATTAGGTAATTACTTAGTTGTACCGTTGTAAGTAGGTACACAGAAGTTAGGGAAATAAATGACCAATGGCCTCACAATACAAAAATCACCGATTTCAACTACTAATGGAAATAATATGGCTTTTTATTTTATATTTTTTACGAATTGGGAGTAAATTTTGATCGCACCTTCGGTTATTTGTTAGAGGTCCGTGTTTTTACCTGATAAACTGGAAACTGTAACAGAATTTTCTACAAAAATGTGACCACGAAAGTGATTTGGAACAAATGCTGAAATAACGATCGTTTTACGAGTATGATCTGCCTTTGAAACATAAAATTATTTTTACGCATGAACATTTTAAAATGAGTTTTATTATTTGATATTTCAAGTTAAACGACCAGATGGCCTAGTGGTTAGAGAACCTGACTACGAAGCTTGAGGTTCCGGGTTCGATTCTCGTGTCGGGGCAGATATTTGTATGAAAAATACGAATGTTTGTTCTCGGGTCTTGGGTGTTTAATATGTATTTAAGCATGTATCTATCTATATAAGTATGTTTATCCGTTGCTTAGTACCCATAACACAAGCTTTGCTAAGCTTACTTTGGGACTAGGTCAATTGGTGTGAATTGTCCCATGATATTTATTATTTATTATTTATTATTAAGTTGAACGTAACCCGAGTGCACGAGTCCGACTGTCACTTGGCCGGCTTTTTTAAGAGTAGGTACTTAGCTCTAACGCAACCGCAGAAATTAATTGATTTAAGAATATGATACCTACTAGCAGCTCCTGTACACAAATTTCTCTTGCGTCCTGTGGGAATAAAAAGTATATTATCATGGGTATGTATTACAATACCGAAGTACGAAAGACCGAATGTATTAAAACATCGAATGGGTCAAAAGACCGACACGATTTTTTTCTGAAACCGTAAACTTTTCAGAATTTATTAAAACGGCATCATACAGAACCCATTAGGTTAGGTTAGGTTTGTTTTATAACAATCTTAAAAAGTTTACGGTTTCAGAAAAAAATCGTGTCGGTCTTTTGACCCATTCGATGTTTTAATACATTCGGTCTTTCGTACTTCGGTATTGTAATACATACCCATTATCATAGTGTGAATTTTTAAAATCGGTTCGGTAGTTCTAATAAACAACACAATATATAAAAATATATTCAAACTCAGGGTCCATAATTTTAGTTAGTAGATAACATTATAAAAAAAAAACCATTTATTGCCCATAAAAAAGAAAAAGAAAAAATACACAAAATTATGTGGCAAAAGGCTCAGGCTCAGCATGTGCGGTGAGGATTACTCATCACCGCGCTGGTTTTCAGCCTGCGCCCCTATATAGCGTGCTGACATTGCAAAACAGGCGGGTAGGACGATGAAAAAAAAAAACGTACAGCGGTATAGTCTACCAAGAAATCCCTTCACCATCCAAGGTTCAATGACAGTTGCATGGCTCAAAACATCAAAAGCTATTTTCACTCACAAGTCAGTGCGACAACCAGGCCCTATACTACGAAGCGCGAAACTCGAACCCCGTTTCATGCCGTTCCGCTCACACTAATGGTATTTATTACGAGAGTGAGAGGGACCGCACAATACGAACCTCGAACATCGAATTTCGCAGTAACCCCCCAGTCCTATTGCTTTCATTCTGATGTAGGAGCTGTCATTACAAATGGCAAAACAAGTACCCGGTCGACCACACCTAATAAGACAAAAAAAAAAACAAGAATAGGTAAACATTTTCAATACAAACTTACAACTTATCCACTTACATTATTCCAATTTAGATTAAATAAATTAAATTAAATTATATAAATGCAATAACAATTATGTAAGGCGTCATGGACACTAGACATCAAAAATGTAAACAAACAACTGTCAATGACAAAGTGACGTTCCATTACTGTCATCATTTTTAACACCTGACACAACAGTCTGTTTGTCTGTGTGTGTCTGTGTGTCCGTATTATTCAAAATAAGCCAAGGTTAGTACCTACCAGTGTTAAGAGGGTTTATACCTGCTGGCTGAGCTGGCAACGTTGGATTTTTGTTAGCTTTTCTCGATTATTCCATAAAAATGACATAAAGATATAATAAAGATATAAAGATATTAGATAAAGATATTAGACATAAATAGATAGTATACATATACATAAATGAATTAACCGGGTATCTATTAAACGCAGCCAGCCCTAGCTAACAGAGTTTGCTCGTGCCGACACAATGCGTCGGACTGATGCCTCAAACTGCTTGATCAACTGCTAATTAGCTGATGGCGACGTGACAGCCCTGCGGTTAACAATGTTCGCGCAGGGTTGAACATGCAGTTTTTGTAAATTTCATTTGTTGGTTTCATTTGCAAACCTATAGTTTGGCACCTAATGCGTACCAGTGTCTAAAGGCATAACAAAGTAAAAATTAACATCATAATACGTATTAAAATTTTAAGTCATAGTCCTTTTTCGGCCCCATTTCCATTGTGAAACTTAGTAGTATTTACTTAGTATTTAAGTAGGCGCCCAAATGAAAAACAAAGTGTACACTTTATTTTTCATTTGGGCGCCTACTTACTAAGTAAATACTAGGTACTAAGTAGCTAACTTGTTTAGGTACTAAGTTTCAAAATGGAAATGGGGCCGAAAACGGACTATGACTTAAAATTTTAATATGCTTAAATCGATTGATAGATTCACACCCAATCCATGTTGATCCCGTGAAACAGTTAATTACCATTAGGTATAGACCATCACATTTAAAATTCGACGGAAAAAATATCGAAATTTCATCAAAATCAAAGTCCTTAAAAGGGCATCGTATCGTCAAAGAAAACATTCTAATTGAGAATCATCAACGGCGTTGTTTTAAAGTCAATCTCCGTCGGTGCAAATGCAAAAACAATGACAATTATGGGTCCACATTTTCAGTGTACAAACAAAGCCATACTCGCAGACATTCATTAATCAAACATGTTTAGGTATAGTTATCAAAAGGCCGTAGTCCTAGGCACGCGTAGCTTCCTGTCTTTGTCCAAACTCATTCGTTTTGTCTTAACACCCCTTTTAACTTTCACACTCGTATGCTGTACTCGGGCGGTGTACACTGTCTCAAGACTGCTATTCAGAAAAATTGTGTTCCTTCGGGCAAATTAAAAGATGCTTTGTAGGAAGCAATGAAGCTGTTTTTTTTAACTTGTTACGTGCAGATAAGTATACGCATTGGTTTTGTACGTTAGAAATTGTGGCTGAATTAGTTTAATTGATAATCAACTACGTTGCCTACTGTAATATTAGGTACCTACCTAGTTGAAATTGTTACTGGCCATCAATAATGCCACATAATATTTTTTAGAAGAAATAAAAACATTCTTCTCCTGTCATAAAAAAGGAATTGTTGTTTTATTTTTCAAAATAATTAGTTTAATGTTGTTATTAACATTTTAATGGTATTTAATTAAAATTTTTTCTTCTTCTGATTTGTCAACTTCAGGCACTGTGATTGGTGTATGTGATGTCAAATTCAAATTCTAAATTCAAAGGATTTATTGCTTACATGTTGTGAAATTACTAGGTGTTTTACAATACATATAATATATCAAACATGCACCCTGCAAGGGCATTGCAACATAATAGACGAAACTAAACGAAACGATGTTTAAACTTATTGCAACTAAAAATATAGTAATTTACTTAATTCATAGATAAATTGCCAAAAGAAAATAAAATACATGACGACCATAAGCAAAAGTGACCACAATTAGGCGGCTCGTGCCAATATAATCTAGCATATTCTATTGTTTTCAAATCTTCAAATTATCAAAAATAATTAATTATTGTTTTCAAATTATCTTCTAAAAATTGCACTAAAATTTGTAATCTTTTTTTACCACTTTGATGGTATGAAGGCGCACGATAGTGTCAGGTCAACAAAAAAATAAATCGAGCGACACTGCATCGGTTATATTTATGTGTGCCCTATTGGATGCTATGTGAAACCCTGGTTACTTTTTTCCCAGTACATCTAGGGACGTCATTATTTTATAGTATACCTTGCTTCTTACATATAGTAGCATGCAACGCGTCAGTATCAAGAAGATTATCCCTTTCTGAGCGGCCCAGTAAGCAGCTCGTCCTTCCTCCGGTAAGCTGTAAAAGCCATCAGAAGCTAACAGCAACAGGTCGTCCGAAAAAAAAGATTATTATATATTAGCAGATCATGATTCCATGATCATCATCTGATCTGTGTGAAGGTCAAGACCTTTTGATATATATCATACTACTTAAATACAATCTGAACAGAAAAACCCAGAAAAAAGACCAGCTCTGGGAATCGAACCCAGGTCCTCAGCATTCCGTGCTGCGTGCTCCTACACCACAACTAGTCGGGGCATAGACACCATAATTTTTCCTATGCATCACACGTTTCAGCTTGGTTAGTCACTTATTGCAGCGCTAAACTAATCTTGACCTTTTGAGCCAATAAATATGGTCCCAAACCTTATGCGCCCGGCTGTCCAAAGTGTCCCAAGTGTGCTCGTACCTAACCTCGTCTCCGCTTGATATATTTATGATTAAAGCGCCTCCAAAGCGCGGCATTGTCTTTGCCCGGCCCTCTGTGGCGCCCCATCCGTCTTGCTTTCGTTTCACGCCACTTCCCCCTTTTCTTTGCAGGCACGAGATTTTTTTAATTATGACGTTGGGCCTTTTTGTCTTCGCTACAGCGGTGCGATGCGGTGGTTGGTTGAAGCTGCAAATGGTGGCGGTTTGATTCTGAGGGAAAATTTGGTTGAAAATTGCCGAACCACCGAAAGGCTTAGATATCTGGCTTATTTGATTAAAAATAACTACCAGTAAGTCGCAAATAAATAGATTTGCTTAATATAAGTTAAAGCTTTCACCTCTGAAAAACACGTATAATATTAATGTTAATGGTAATTGTAGTCGAATAGATTAGTTTTGTGCTTACAAAATAGCTTAGTATTAGTCCTCAGCACGCTTTCTAAGTAATGTATTTTAAAAAGTGACAAGTTGCACAAATGGTCATAACTGACAACAGAGCCGACGTAGCACTCATTCTCAATAAGTTATTTATTTAGTGAACAAAAAACTCATAGAATCGAAACAACAAGTGTAAAACAGAATGTCTTCATCTAACTTTATTTGGCGTTTATAACTAACCCGCAAAGTGAAGCTACTGCAGCCAGCGCACGGAAGTTCTGATTATGTAGAGGAATTAATTTTCAGACGCGACGAACTACAGTCGCTAGTGGGGGTGGGGGAGGGGCTCATCCGCACCTGAACGCAGCCACAGGGTTGCCTACTGAGTTACAGGAGTAAAGACAGTTACACTATGAAGTCAAAGTACGAGATTCGATGAATTTATACGGCTCTAACAGTGTTAGAGACTTAGAGTATGTCACTCGGCATGATACGGTCAACTTATCGGCCATTAGCCTGCTTCACAGCTTCCTGTACATTGTCCTGTAGTCTCCCAATATGCTTTCTACACGATTGTTTAGTTTCATACTAGGCATCGTGGCAAATACTACATTTTTTGGCGATCAGAACTGTACAATAACTACGTTCGGTCAGACCGTTTTATTCAAGCGCGTGAACTGCTAAAAGAAGTATTCTTATTAGCGGAGATTTGTTAACTCCCTTACAAAATATCGAGATTGTTCCCAAGCAATTTCCCAAGTCTGTAGAACTATTTTTGAAGGTGGCAACCCCTTCTCATCCGCGCTGTACAACGTAAAGCGTAAACCATTTTGAGCCCCGCTTTTCGCAGGAAGTTGGTTACTCTTTAGCGAAGATTGAGCTTCTTGTTTTTAGCTGGGTAGTGATTTTGTTAAGGAGTTTTTGCAGTCGGAATTACTGTGTTTGGTAGATTTAGTTAGGCGAAAGTTTGGTTTGTATTACCATAAAAGTATTTACTTGACTATTTTTGAATGAAGCACTTTTACTAGTTTTCACTCATATAGTTTCCGCATACATCTACGTCTTCACGACTTGTAGATTTAAGAACTCTAAGGCCTTCCAAAGAATCTATGAGAATACTTACCAAAGTTTCCCAAATAGCATTGTCTCTTCACTAATCCATCAAAAACATAAATATATTCATAGAAATGATATTTCATCCACGAAATTATAAAATAGCTCATGTCGTCGACTGATGAAATGGCCGTGAACGAGTTATGGGGTGCTGTTGTTTGCTCCTTGCCTTTGTCGACATGCTATTAATATGAAAACAATTCGTCCCTCGTCGAGCTCGCGTGCATTTACACTGCGAGACAATTATATCGGTTCAGTTTTAAAACTTACTAAGATTATGTACTGTGCCACGCTAGCGCAGAATAATAAGATAATAGGTAATAATAATATTTTTATTTGCTTAAACATGGTAGGTACATATAGGTGACAATATTACAAGAAGATAGATTAGTATCACATGTCAACACAATACAACTATCGTTAGGTACGTATTTGCATTAATTATATAAACGTTCAAAGAATAGTGGCTATTTTTAAGCTCTCGTGAGTAAAAAATTCTATTCATTAAAAATTTACCGACTCAACTTAGAATGCTAAGTCTGAAAGGTTCAACTGATTTCATAATTTCGGCAAAACTTTGGTGCGTACATTGATTTTTTTTGGATTCTCTGACTTTATAAGACTCAAAAAGTTACCTCCAGTACATTTATCGGAATGAAATCTTTATTCGATTACTGGGTGGTACCTACATATCAGGTAATATAAATAAAGCGGCTGCTTCTTTAGTTCCTAAAAAAAAAAGAAATATAAGAAAGAAGTAAAAAAAAGAGCAGAAGCTGAAAACTAGTAAAGTCTTACTGAGAAACAGATTTCACCTGTCATTTAATTTCATGTTTTTACGTACAATAAAGAGTTTACATTTACATACCTACATACATACATAAACATGTACTTCTTACTCTTTCGTTCTTCCTCTCCATTCCGTCGAAGGAAAAATGAAACACAGCTATACACTCATTTTGTCCCGCAGTGCAGGCTAAACGTTCCCCAAAGACTATGCATATGCGCTGCAATCACGATCGTTCCCATTGTAGCGCAGATTAAAACTTTAGGGTTCACCCGCTAATGTGATTGCACCTCGCGGAACCACGTCATGTGATTACAGATTAATCACTATTATACGGGCGGTGTGTTGGTTTTAATCACGGATTGATGGGATTGGGTCTTGAGGGGCAATTTGCATGTTACGGTGTTGATATCGGTTGATGGGTTTATGCTGGTAGAGGGAACACTAAGTTAAGAATTTATAATTTAATTGTGATTAATTTAAATGTGTAGGTATAAAAATATGTTACTAGCTTGGCTGTATAAGAGTATTTTTTTTACTAGTGTTTGGTTGTATTTTTGGTGGTTATAATATTTTGTTTTCTTTTATAACTGGAGCACTATTATTTGTTTTTTTTAGCAGTACGTTTGCCTAATGAAATCTAAAATTATTCAAAATAAAAAATCCTTGGCAGTAATTGCGCTAGATGGTACCACAAACTACTATTGGCGCATGCAAACAATTAAAGTTTTCGGTGGGTCAGTCGGGAGCACCGTGGTGTAGCTGGTAGTAGGTACAATTGGCGCGTATAGCCAAAATATGCGGGTTCGAATCTTGATCAGTGCGCCCGAAAAGCTCATGCTACTCTTGTAATAACTATACCGCTTTAATAATTGACTGAAAACGTCAGAAAGAAAGACAATTTAATTTAATTCAACTATAGGTACTTACATCTCGTTCTACTATTGTTTTCCGTATCGTACGATTGAATACTCAAAATGATTGCTCCGGCTTTGTGCTGAGGCAACGTGATTAAAATTATCGACTGGGCGCGCAATGGTTCAATCACCCGATTGGACTGCTTGGGGGGCAATGGATGCGGTGGTAATTGACTTCAGATATAGGAGTAGGTAGTGTATCGTGCGGGACTATTAGGCTATTGAGACTGTGACCGTTTTGTCAATATTTTACAATGTCTAAATATGTTGCAAATTACTGTTATTCTATACCTACGTTACTTTTTTTAGGAAAAAAACTTACTTAATATCAAATCAAATGGAGCACTCAGAGACTTTTTCAAATGTTTGTGTAAAAATCGATCATCAATGTCAGTTACTGCCTTGGAACACGGGAACTTAAGTGTTATCTTACTTAGGCTTATGTATTAAAATTAAGTACATACCTACCTAGTTTCATTATTGTATTTCGCACATAAAATATTAAAATTGAATAAGTACCGTAAAATTGGGTTACTTTGGCCTTGCATCGGGATGGGATTAATGCGATCTAAGTAAATTTCCGTGGGGCTCCAGCGCAAAAAGTCTTTAAAAAGATGGCTTTGTGATACCACAGGAGACCGAAGAGTTGGCAGCTTCCTCGCACAACGTAGCAGCATTGCTATACAGCGAGGTAATGCTGCCAGTGTCTTTGGGTCTATGCCGCGGGGGGAATCTTTTGTTAATTTTATCTATTTTTAGTTTAGTTAGTTTTATTTTATTTATATTTATAGTGTTAATTTATTTAAAGATATTATGTTTCGTACTTCTAATTTGTTTAGTAAATTTTATTATTAAGTACATTGAAATTATGACACTAGGCTGATCGCCCACTTTTTCATGTTTTTATACTATACAGCGATCCTAATGTCACCAACGGTGCTGGCTGAAAATCAGCGCTGGGGTGCTATAAATGCCTCAGAAAATTATGCGAAGCCAGTGTCCAATTAGGAACCGCAATGACAGATTCTATCTTTAGCTTTAGTGTTGTCTTTTGTTTTGTAAAAATATTGATGATGGATGAGTCTTGTGTTGTTATTAATAAATTAATTTTATTTTCTTTCTTTCTTTCTATACCTCTATGTAATTTTCATATGGGCTAAAGTTACCGTGGACTGGATCCAATTACTCTGACTTTACGGTACCTACTTGCATTTAGTATCAAGATGTTTTGACCTTAAATTATCTGAAAATTTGCGAGTCAACTTTATTGAAAAACTGTCCACGCAGCCTTTAATACTTATTTAAAATCTCCGCATATCTTCGTATTTCCGAACAATCGCTTAATTTGATGATTCAAAGCATTCAACAACGTTATTAAATGTAATACGAGTATCTCATTTCGGATAAATCTCTAGAGCATTCGGAATCAGATCGCGCCGCGTTTTCGAAGTATTCATCCAATATCCAATATTAAGTAAATGTATTCAATATTTTGATATAAATGTATTCAATATTCGATATTAATGTATTCGACGGCGCCGGGCCGCAATTTTCATTTTGTAATTTTTACCGAGTACGCATTCGAACGGCAGCGGTTGCCAACGTGTGCCGACAATAATCGTGCTTTATTTTTACTTCCAAAAAAATATACTCAGCGGCAAATCTAACCGCCCACTTTACATACGTGTTTCTAAGGAAGGAGGGCGATTAGATTTGCCGATGAGTATATTTATCGTGAGTTAACATTAACACGTTGTTCAGTGCCAGTGACAACGCCTGTGATGATGCGATCAAAAAATTCTTAGTCCTATGCCAGTGACATGCATGCGTGTCAGTGTCTACAGAATTCGTACTCCTACGCCAGTGGCACGCGTTCGTGGCTACGATCAATTCGGCTGGCATAGCGTACAGCAGTACACAACTGACATGGCTCACCGATATACCGGCACAGAAGACGCGTTTTAGAAGCACGGGAAATGCAATTGACCAATCGGCGTAATCTACGCACGGCGCGCCTTTTTCCTGTGCCGCTAAGTATTGGTGGGTTGCTGCCGCCATGTTAACGCGCGTCGCGTGGCATATTAGTCAGCCGCCATAATTCCGAGTGAATAAGCCGGATAACAGGTGCACTCTAATTTGCACATTGAAACTGTATGACATAAGACTGAATTAAAGTTTGAATCGTACCTTCGGCTATCGTCGAAATAGTTTGTTCGTGTCTGCGCGGCCGAAATTGCACGACGCGCCATATAAAGTGTGTACTACTACTGTAAGGGCTTAGCGGAACGGTGCTGGAGCCGAACGTGTTAATTTTTAGGGTTCTGTACCCAAAGATTAGTGTCGCTACACTGTCCGTCACGGGACTGTATAGGTAGATAACTGAAATGTATTTTTAATGCGTATTTCTATTGATGCTATAATATATCAAATAAAAAGTTAAGGGCTTCCCAGTTAACGAATAAGGTGACACAACGATGCGTACATTTTTCTAAGAGCCAGGCCTCTCCTGACACTGGATTTTTATAGATTATCATACAATTTATACTCAACCCTCAGTGCGCGAGTCCGGCTCGCACTTGGTCGGTTTTTTAGTATAGAAGCAATTTGTGCGTGTTACATGCATTTGTGACAAAAATAATGACTGTATAAGTTAAATGTAAATCTCCTGCTACCATGTTTGGGCGATTAAATAATTAAGTGCGATTACGGTTAAATCTAAACGGAAAACAATTACTTCGATTGAGTTATTGTTGATAAGGTAGGTAAGGCTTTTAGGCTAGACAAACGAGGTGGCAGGATTAAAAATTTTGCTATCTTAGGTTGGGTTATATAATATAGCTTATTTTATAATAATAAAAATAAAGGATTATTATTTTAGTAGGCGAAGCACAAGAAGCAAAAAAGTTCGTTCAAAATATCAGAACTTAGTCTAAATACCGTTAAGTTAAAATTTTTCACTTATTTGCTGCTTTGTACTAATCTAATCTATCTGTAGCTTTTAGATCATCTCGGTTACGAACCTTAGTGCTTGAAGAAAAAGGTGATAGGTATTTCGGATACATGCATATTAAATAATTTATTGATTCAGGCGTCACTTTGCGGAGGTGCTCACCCGCGACCTTACGATAGTTACGTTTATGTAAGAAATGTGTGTTCATGCAGTTCCTCCACCTCCACACATACAATACATATTATTTTTCACCAAAATATGCGTCAGTGATTTAACAAAGCTTTTAAGATATAGGCATATGTCACAGTAAAGCATGCTAGAGCCACCCGCCCGCCTCCACAAAACTTTGAGAGCCGCCGGACCCGCACGTGGATTGTTCCATATAATTTTATAGGGGGAAGGGGGGAGTAAATGAAAAGTCCGGTACTGGCGGAACGGTTAAATATATACTCAAAAGCACAAAAGAAACACATTTACGTAATATATTTCATTCTTTCATCGAAATTTATTCGCTTTCTGTAGGACTCGTCGTGATGAATGCTCTACGTATTTAAAAAAAATAGTGATGCGTTTATAATACTATGGTACGGTCAAGTGCAAAAATAAGTATCGATTTAATCCTCCCATCTTTATATACCTATACCTTAATTCGACGACATAAGAGCTATGGGACATATTTATGAGCAAGTTGTGTGCACCCATATTTTTACACTTGACTTTACAAGTAAGTACCTACTCGTACTTCAAACTTCAAGACATCAGTTACTTTGTTTTATGTTTTAAAGCACTGTACTACTCTAGAGGGCTCAAAGTTCTGTTTGATTCGAATTGGCTCAAGCTATAATATATATAATAAGTGGAATTGAAAGGTTATCGTTTGTTTTTCCTTCCAGTACCGCTTTGCCCCCTTTTCCTTTGCTGTAACATGGACATGTTTTTTATGCTTTTACATAGATTTTACTAAATCACAAAATATATAGCATTTTGGCGAAATACGCGCCGTGTGGCATAGTACTGTTACTCTTATTATTACTTTTGTGTTATTATGACACTTAGGTATCATCATCAGCCTGTGCTCGTCCACTGCTGGACATAGGCCTCTCCCATGGCACGCCACTGAGCATGATCCTCGGCCACTCTCATCCAGCTCTTGCCAGCCGCCTTGCAAATATCATCGCTGCACTGAGTCTGAGGACGTCCCACGCTACGCATTAGCACGCTGAAGTGGCAATGTGCCGATAACCGTTGGGGTAGACGAGTTCTTGAGTGAAAACCACAGATCGGCAAACGTAGCGTGGGACTTAGATATGTCAACTATTAATTTAAATCGTATATAAATACGTATAATAGCATTGACTACATTGTTTAAAAACTATTCGACGAGTTATGTGGAAGGAAATACGAGAAGGTTTGCGCATTGAAATCGATGACGTTAAGTATAACGTCCAGTCAATAACGCAAAAATCTAGAAATAAGTTTGTCCACTAATATAATCAGTCATGTTACTTGAAATAAATTATTTAAATTTGAATAACACAAAAATTTTTATTCCTAAATTTTTTATATTTCTGCAAGTAGACTTACTTTCCCGACAGACAGCGTGGCGCAAACGAGTATCTTTTGTGTCACAATGCTGCTATATTAACTCAACTCGACTCATGCCGCTGTCGAGTCCTATTGCATCTCCCCGCAAATACAATTTAACGTTATTTTCTTTTCAAGTCTTTTAATCTGATTAGTTAGTACTAACTAATTCTCAATACGATTTTGTAGTAGATAATTGACAAACAAATGATATTTATTAGTAGGATTCGTAATGTGTATAATATAGATATCTAGGGCACTTGAGGTAAATGCCCAAGTGTTCGACACTTTAATTCCAATAATCGACACCCTGCTTGTCGCCTTTATTGCTACGAATTAAGATTGAAAGTGTCGGCTATTGGGGCACCATTGGGCACTGCTACCACTAATGACATGACTTCAAAGTAGTCAATAGCTCTATTGTAAATTTCTGACACAAGAAACCGTTTCGGACGGGTTCACGTTAACAAAATAAATTGATACTAATCTGCCCGCGTTCGAACATATGTTTGTTTCGACAATAACTTACACTAGGCTCTGTTTACACTACGGAACGTTTTGCACCGACGCTACCGCTAATTGCACAAACAAAACGGCAACACTGCATTTCTCATTACACCTTCTCTAAATGGGGCTCCAATCTTTTAAGAGGAATTACCACACGTCACAATGCGGGTATTGTGAGGAGCTCGTTAACGCGAGCGGCAGCCCGTGACGTCATCAACTAATGCACTACAAGGTGTGCGCTTAATCATAACATATATAGTTTAGGCCCTAGAAGCGGCCCCTGAGGTATCCCATTGCACAGGCGTAGGTTCTCATGCTTTCCTTTAGTTTACTTAATAGATAAGTTCGTTTAAGCTATTGTTTATTGGTTGTGTTTTTATGATGTATTTTTTCAATGGATATTTCAACCAGATTTGAGATTTCTTCCTCGTATAATATCAGGCATGCTTTATACAAGTCTGTACACCACTGGTTCTTAAATCAAGGTGAATTTAATCCTATTGATTAACATTAACCTCTCACGAGACAAAAGTTTTTACGTATTGCTTATATTTAATGCCTTGCAAACTACAAATTCAAACTAAATGTAACGTCGATTTGGCACGAGATCGTCTACCCCGTAGAAACTTCGTAGCAAACGTCTTACCTCCAAAATTGGTAAATATCGCGACGAGTGTATTGAAATTATAACACTATAGTAACTGCCGTAAAACAGTGTGACTTTTAATGGCCGAGGTGAAATCAACAAGTAGTTTGACGACGAATTCATTTATTTTTTTTGCGTTAATACACCCAGTCGATGTCCCTATCGGTCATTTTTTGATTGCATTTTAAAAAGTCACCTGCTACGTTTGTATGCCAATTTTAAAACTATTAAAGAAGCCCGAATCTGCGCAAAAACTAGAGCCACCCACATAGCTCGAAGAATCGCCAGAATTATGTGGCGCGCAGTGGGCAGCGCACATGGCTCGTAGAACTGATGGCCGATGAAGCCAAAAGTTTCTCGAATGGCATCCACGGACCGGAAGACGCAGTGTAGGTAGGCCTCCAACAAGATAGAGTGACTACTTGGTCAAGGTTGGGGAATGCGTTTGATGTGGATGGCGCAGGACAGGACCGGTCTGTTTGGCGAACCTCGGGGAAGCCATCAGCAGCCAGCAGCAGTCTTCAAAGAATATAATTATTCTTTGTTTCTTTCAATTATATCCAAACGGAGGCTATACGGTATCAAAGTGGTTCGGGCTGCTCATTAGCTGAACAGTATTCGTACAGCTTTGTATATTTCTGTCATTTCCATTAGTACGACATCAGACAAGGTGCAAGACTGATTACTTCTGCGGGGCACGGCACGCACCTCATCTTTACAGCATAGCACATTTGCCCCCCGAGTTTGGCTTATTGTATCACCTGTATATCTTGTTTCTGTGCCTTGAGCATTAAAAAATCGGCCAAGAGCGTGTCGGACACGCCCAGGATATGGTTCCGCAGCTGTTACGAAAAAATCTTTGCATATCTTATTAATTTTACTATTAAATATCACTATAAATAAAAAAAAATAGCTTATACTAACTTAGCCGTATATAGTTTTCCTTGTTAATTGATATATTTCCTCCCATTCCGATTTTTTTATAGCAACAGTTTAGCTTTTAGAAGGGGGGGTGGGCGCTCAATTTTAACAAAAAAATGCATTTTAAAGTTGAATATTTCGTAAACGAATCACTATATCGAAAACTTCTTGACTGCCATGTACCTACAACATGTACAGTTGAGAAACTGAATCGCGTCAGAGTGGAACCTTTTCATATTTATATCTTATCTGGGCCAGATGAATGGAATGTCAACTTGACATTTGCAGTGAATAGGTGGTAACCCTAGGCTAATATGATGCAGTTTCTTCAACTGTTCAAGAATTAAACTCCATGGCAAGTAATAATATTATAGAAAATGAATGAAAGAGGAACTATTTTTCATAAGCACATGATTGTAGCCGTACTCAATCATTTTACGTTTAAATGTGACAGTTACGATTAAATGGCTCCATATTTAGATCTATATTATCAAACTCTATCTACAAATGAATTTGCTCACTCGCTGACAGAATCCAAAGAAAAAAAATAATGTTCCTTTGTTCAAGCATCCAAGATATATACATGACAACCGTACCTACTGTGCACAGAAAAGAATGAAATTATAATAGCTAAAACGAATGAATGTGCAGCCTATTGTTGGTCCAACAGAATATCCCAATTACGTTGCGGCGGGAAGGAATATAATCAAAAGTGATCTCGCTTCCACGCGGCTACTCGGTACCGTACCGGTACATAAGTACCTACCGTCAAATCTAGTCTAGCGGTGGATTTTTGGATTTTAAATCCGTGGGCATTTTCAAAAAAGTGTTCCCTTTACCTTTTTTTAAATAAAAAAATTTTGTGGTTTTCTTAATCCAAATCATGAGTAGGTAGGTGTGCGGGGGAGGGAGTGCGGAGGTTCGAAAGGGGGATGAAAATTTCATTGATTTTGCCGTAGGATGCACCGTTTTCAAGATATTTGACAAAACACCGGTTCTCGTCCGATCACCGAGGTTAAGCAACGTCGGGCGCGGTCAGTACTTGGATGGGTGACCGCCTGGTTTCATTTTTGTTTTTTGAATGTTTTGTTATGACGTTGTCACGTTAAACTATCGTCCGTAAACCGACTTTACAGACAACCGGTTATTAAAGAGCTGTTTTTGGATATTTTGTCACGTTTTTTTCATACAGTTAAATAGGTACCTACCTACGGCTCGGCACAAAACTGACACAAAAAATGTACTTACTTATGGAAAATCAGGGACATTTTTATATGTATGAAACAACAGTCTGTTAAAAGTAGCCACAATTTAAAGACAAGTAAGTATGATGCGAATATCAAACTGTTGCAAAACATTACATAATGGAAACGAATTACTGCGATTAAAATTTTTATATAATTACTATCACAAGCTACTGCTTACTGAGAACCTATCTATCGTTTTGCCGAGACAAAAACACAAGGCAAGTAATTACCAAAATCGACTTTTCGCCCGACATTGAATCGGCACCCGAAGGACCCAGGACGAGAGGGGCGTGGAATGAAAAATTTTAATTTCGAATGCAGTTTGTTAAAGAGCGCACAATAATAGGTACGCCGGGATATTCGCTGAAAGTAGATAACGCACAAAAGGGTTCTTGTGTCTTTGTTTACGCTTGTTATTAGGTACCGTAAGAATACAATATCATGATAAATTTATATTTTTGTTTGTAGGTATAGGTAGTATCAGACCTCGGAATACACGGGGCAAAATTTAATGACAGTTAGGGAGTTCTTGTATCGATAAACGCAATCATCGATGTTTTTACCTTATATTTAGTTATCCCATATACTAGTACCGTATATCTCATATTCATATACCTACTAGTGATAAATAAAAGTTTAAAAAAACTAAAAAACACGCTTTAAAAAATAAAAAATAAATTTTTATAAATTTCAATTCACTATTCTTATAGTGCAGTAAAAAATCTTAATAAGCAATTATTATATTGTTATATCCAGATCAAAATTTGTAAGCAATTCTAAATATTGATAAAATAAATAATAATAGTTTAAAATATTTTATTGTAAAAAAAGCGTGGGGTGCATGGTGTCAATTGTCAAGGATTATCATTTTGATAACATCTTAAAAAGCACCCCACGCTTTTTTACAATAAAATATTTTAAACTATTATTATTTATTTTATCAATATTTAGAATTGCTTACAAATTTTGATCTGGATATAACAATATAATAATTGCTTATTAAGATTTTTTACTGCACTATAAGAATAGTGAATTGAAATTTATTAAAATTTATTTTTTGTTTTTTAAAGCGTGTTTTTTAGTTTTTTTTTAACTATTATTTATTTTATATTTTTTAGTTGCATTTTTTTTCTTTCTAACTTTACCCCCCTCACCTACAACCCCCAAACCCCCTAAACACAACCCCCCATCATCCCCCACCCCATTTCCCCAAACCCCCCCAAACCCCACACCCTTACCCCCAATCTCCTAAACCCCCCTTACCCCCTCCTCATTTTACAAACCCCCGAACCACCTAAACCCAACCCCCGGAACACCGAACCCCCCAAACCCCCGGAACCCCCCCCTAACCCACCCCCCTCCCCTTCCTCCCAACCCCTCCCACACCCCACCCCGCCACCTACCGCCCCC